>JAJPGS010002489.1:0-600000 GCA_028654335.1 Alnus rubra | reverse complement strand
AGGCCGCAAATCTGAACGAATTTGGAATCCTTTTCCTACTTGGATTAAATTTTCAATTTTCTACTTGGACTAAGTAACTAAGTTCCGATTTTTCTTGGATTCTTAGGGCTTTTGGGTCTCTCCTAATCTCTATAAATAGACTCCTAAGTTTTAAGACAAGGTGTGCTTAGGTTTAGACAGAAAATTCTTCTTGGAGACTTGACAAGTTGAAGAGAAAAACATGGCATGAGGTCATCCTAGCACCACGATGAGCAGCTAAATTCATAATAAGGTGTTGATGTAGCCTATTCCAAGTAATAATAGTTTAATTCTATTTTAATTTGGGATTCTCTATATGCATGATGGATATATAACTTTGAGAATTGATCTTAATGTTTATATTCAATCATTATGAATTTCTAATTTTGTCTTAGAAAGTCTTTTATATTAATTGACCTCAATCCTTTATATTTTCTGTGATTATGTGAATGATTGTTATACAACGGTTTTAATTGACATATGATCAAGAGGATTAGATAGGCTATGCCTAGGGAAGACGGATTGTACTACACCCTAGTTTAGTGTAATTTAGGTAGACAGTTCATACCAACTAAAGATGGGTTATACTATTCCATTAATTGTGTGTATCCTATTAAAGACGTAGCTAATCCATACCTAGGGAAGATGGGTCGTACCGCATCTTAGTGGTTAGGTGGACAGTTCGTGTCAACTGAAGATGGATTATACTTATTCTTTAGATGTAATTTCTTGAGTACTCGACTGAGACGAGCCCTATATCATGCATAATATGAATTTTTCTTGTTAATTTATGATTGATCGTTGTTATGCGGTGTGATGAGTGCCAAAAAGTGTATATTTGGACCCCTTAATTTACATTAGTTAAACCTTTAGCTTTGTTACTTTCTGATGTTTTGGTTAGTTTTAGTGTTTTTGCGTTTTTGCAGGGCAATAAGAGTAAAATGACAATTTTCAAGGCAAAAATACATAGAAAAGCTGGATTTTCTGAAGTGCTGAAAAAGTGGATCGATCTACTTCAAAGTAGATCGATCGAATTTAAAGTAGATCGATCGAAAAGTAGATCGATCGAATTTTTGCGGAGCTGGAATTTCAGAAACCCTAGCTAACTCTATAAATACCATTCTTTTCTCATTTTTAGAGAAGGAGGCCGCTTGGGAGCACCCTAGGCGCCGTTCTCACTGTAGTTTAGGGTTTCTAGTGTTGATTTTGTCTTAGAACTTCAAATCCTTGTAAGTTTCTTTGATTTTAATGCATCCTTGTTGTTAATTTATGCTTTCTTTTGTTATGGGTAGCTAATATTTTTGTTTAGGGTTGAGGATGAAACCTCACCATTGAAGAGAAACTGAGTTTCATGCTTATTTATGCTATTTGAGTTTATCAGTTTTGATTGCTCATTGTTCTACTTCGATTTTTTGAGATGATGTTTTGATATCTCTTGTGGTTTCCGGATACAAGTGATGATGTGGAATAAGTTTCATTAAATTGATGGCTTGGGTTTTCATCTATCAAAACATTGGATATTCATTGTGTTTCGTTCGACTAATACATTTGATGATTTGGTTTAATCCTAATATCTTTTGTGATTTGTGCAATGAACGGATTCATTGAATGATTTAAATGATTTTTGAAGCAATGTAGAGCATACCTAAGATTTGTATGTGAGAACCTCAAAATATGTGTGATGAGCATGAGATTAGGTTGTTGTGATTTGGTGAGTGTGGATTCCAAAACCCTAGACCCCTTTATTTTCATTATTCTTGTTTATGTTTGCTTTTATCAAAAACCCCTAAATTTGGAACTAGGTTAAAATAGAATTAGTTTAAATAGAAATTAATTTTTGCAACGCAATTCCCTGTGAATACGATCTCGCACTTGCACATACACTATATTGCAAACGATTCGTGCGCTTGCGAGTATTAAAATTTGCACAACAAGTTTTTGGCGTCGTTGCCGGGGAATTGTTTTGTTTGTGGAAATTGATTTTTGTTTGAATTGATTTTATTTTTCTACTAGTTTAGATAGATTTTTCTTTCATATATTTGTTGTTTTGTTTCTATTTTCGTTCAAAAAAAAAAAAAAATTGTGTTCCCGGTTCTGTTTCTGCTGTTTCTGCACTTTCTGAGTGCCCCGCGAAGTCGATCAATCGAGTCTCAATTCGATCGATCGATCGAGAAAACATTCGCCCTACATAAAGTCGATCGATCTAGAAGTAATTCGATCGATCGAACCTTACTTCGATCGTGCGAATTTTCTAAGCAGCAGAAAACCAAAAAAAAAAAATCAGCTTGTTTTTAGTTCATTTTTGTTAATATTTTGTTTCTGTTTTACCTTATTTTATTGTTTGTTTTTGTTTGTTAGTTTATTTTTAATTCTTCAAAAAAAAAAAAAAAAAACGCTTGGTTCATTTCTTTTGTGGGATATTTGCATGCTATAGGGTGCAAATGAAGCATGGATTCTTACTTTGATAATTATTGTGATTCTTCTGCACAACATGCTTCACCTAGTGGTAGGACACTTGATCCAACCAACTACCCTTACAGTTTCAACCCACATGAACCATGTTCATATTGCTCTGATCCTTATCATAGTGCTAGTAGTTGTCTCTCCTGGGAACAATTCTGCAATTTGTCTTATGAGCAAATGAACACCAATCTCTATAGTCTGGGATTTGATTCAAATTCCAATTTTTACAACCCGGACTGGAGCGACCATCCTGATTTCTCGTGGCAAGCTCAAGCCATGGGAAATTGTGCTCCCCAATTTCAGGAACTGCACTATCCTGATTATCCACAGTTTGATAACCAATCTTCTCATCATTCATCCTACGTTTATCCAGCCTCTTCTTCACAGTCCACTTTGGAAGACACTCTTAAGGTCTTCATGGAGCTCACAGGCCAGGCTATTAGTGACGTGAAGAATGCTACTACGGAAAACACTCAGGCGATTGCCAGGATAGAAGGAAAGCTTGAATATCTGGTTGCTGAAGTCACCAGAATAGAGGAAGAAGAGCTTCAGAGTCAGTTGATGGTTGCAGGGCACTACATGATTGATGAGGATGATGCTAGTCATTCTTGTCATGAGCATGTCCCTACCATCACCATGTTTGAGAATGAGGAAATTGTGGATAGCAATGAGGAAGAAAAGGAGGAGCACCTTGAGCAAGCAGCGCCCCCGCCAAATCCAAATACATCCAATAATAAGGAAATGAGTACTGAAGCTCAATCCTTCATCACAATCCCTCTTGAGACATTTCATGAACTCCAAGCTTCAATTCTTAAATGTCTCAAAGAGCCATCTTATGCCAAAACTGTCAAGGATCTATGCACACAACCGCGCAAATCTAGGAACCATCGTCCTAAGAAGATCCTTCGAAACAAGCAAGTTGGCTACATAAGATGGCGAAACATTCCTCCCGAGGGACATCAATTCTTAAAGAAGAAAGGGTGGAAGGGATTGGTTGGACATCCACATGATCGGGGAAGGCGCTGTAAATTTTCTTTTACCTTTTTATACAGTTGATTTCTTTCACTTTTATTTCTTTTCATTTTACTTTTATTTCTAACAGCAATTAACCTTTTGATGTTTGTTTCTATGAGAAATGTTGCTGTTAGTTTTTGTTGACAGGTGTTTTGGTGTTTAAGTTTGGGGGACGCCTTGACCTTTCACACCTCGATGTTTCCGTATTTCTGGTAATGTATTTCTACACTACACATTGCGGACAATGTGTAATTCAAGTTTGGGGGTATGGAAAAACATTTTGTCCATTTGTTTGTTTGTTTAATTTTTCTGTTTGTTTAGTTATTTTTAGTTGTCTTTTTGTTCTTAAAATGTTTTAATTAAAAAAAAAAAAATTAGGGGTAATTACCTTTTCCCCCCATGAACTACCAAAAAATGCGCGATGCCCCCATGAACTACCAACTCGACCAAAATAGAGCATTCAACTACCAAAGATAACCATTTTCCCCCATTCCGTCAGTCACACGCCGTTTTACCCTCATTTTCTTCCTCTTTTCCCCCTATGAACTACCACCATCTTCCTCTTTTTCCCCCATGAACTACCATCATCTTCCAACATGCCCCCATATAAAACGGCACATGACCCATTGATCGTTTGTTTTAACCCCTTTGACTGACGGAAGGGGGGAAAATGGTTGTCTTTGGTAGTTGAATGCTCTATTTTGATCGAGTTGGTAGTTCATGGGGGCATTGCGCATTTTTTGGTAGTTCATGGGGGAAAAATGTAATTACCCCAAAAAATTATGTTGTCAAGTTTGAGTTAAGCCATAGCTGTGGTTTGCATTTCATCGACTTGCTTAAAGTTTTGAACACATCATGTCTTTGGGAATCTGAATCTTTTGACTTATTTTTGGGCTAGTGAGACTTCACTTGTTTGAGTTGAATTATCACGAGCACATTAGCATGTAATCTGTGGGGTATGAATTTGCGCTTAATTGTGTATTTTGAGAATTGTTGGATGACTTATTGATAAATAACCTTGGCTTGCAAGATATTTATATATATATATATATATATATATATATATATATATAAAATAAAAAATAAAAATAAAAAAATATCATTTTGAGTTTTTCACTGAGTAACCGGGCCTCTTGCCTCACTAAGCATTGAGTGTTCGCGTCAAAAGGTGAGAATTTCAATTTGGTTAATTGTATGGCTAGTTTGGCTTCGTAGTCTTTTTGACTTGAGTAATTAAACCCTTAGGGATGTTTCTACATCTAGTGCCCTAAGACCATCTGGTTTGGGAGCCACTGGCCCAACACTCGTTACATGGGTCAATTAGAAAGCTTAAGGGAGCCGAGCATTGCACAACCAACATATAAAAAAACAAAACAAAAAAACAAAAAAAAAATATAAATAAAATAAAATAATTTGCATATCTTGCCTTGGTTGTTTCATTTGATAGGGATTCCAATGATTTTTGAAGTACTTATCTTGAGATTAAAATGAAACCTCATAATTGCATGTTGATTTCACTCTACAATTTTGAGAAAATGTGATGTCTTAACTGTCCATTTATGAGTGATTTGATGATTGGATCCCCTATTGATGTTTATGATGAAGTTTGTCTTTTTAAGCATGTCAATGACGTATGAACCATGGTTTGGGTAAAACTCTTTCTTGTTGACAACATAGTATTTGAATGTTTGTGGGTATCATTTCTGGCAAACCCTCACGAGACTTCACTCGTCCACTAGGGAGTCCTAGGGGTTTAAAAGGCTTGTTGCATACGCTAAATGCAATCGTGTCTCCCACGAAAGAGGACTTATGTTTCATGCTTTGATTTTGTTTTTCATTTTGTTTTGCTAAGGGACTAGCAAAATGTAAGTTTGTGGGTATTTGATGAGTGCCAAAAAGTGTATATTTGGACCCCTTAATTTACATTAGTTAAACCTTTAGCTTTGTTACTTTCTGATGTTTTGGTTAGTTTTAGTGTTTTTGCGTTTTTGCAAGACAATAAGAGTAAAATGACAATTTTCAAGGCAAAAATACATAGAAAAGCTGGATTTTCTGAAGTGCTGAAAAAGTGGATCGATCGACTTTAAAGTAGATCGATCGAAAAGTAGATCGATCGAATTTAAAGTAGATCGATCGAATTTAAAGTAGATCGATCGAATTTAAAGTCGATCGATCGAATTTTTGCAGAGCTGGAATTTCAAAAACCCTAGCTAACTCTATAAATACCATTCTTTTCTCATTTTTAGAGAAGGAGGCCGCTTGGGAGCGCCCTAGGCGCCGTTCTCACTGTAGTTTAGGGTTTCTAGTGTTGATTTTGTCTTAAAACTTCAAATCCTTGTAAGTTTCTTTGATTTTAATGCATCATTGTTGTTAATTTATGCTTTCTTTTGTTATGGGTAGCTAATATTTTCGTTTAGGGTTGAGGATGAAACCTCACCATTGAAGAGAAACTGAGTTTCATGCTTATTTATGCTATTTGAGTTTATGGGTTTTGATTGCTCATTGTTCTACTTCGATTTTTTGAGATGATGTTTTGATATCTCTTGTGGTTTCCGGATACAAGTGATGATGTGGAATAAGTTTCATTAAATTGATGGCTTGGTTTTTCATCTATCAAAACATTGGATATTCATTGTGTTTCGTTCGACTAATACATTTGATGATTTGGTTTAATCCTAATATCTTTTGTGATTTGTGCAATGAACGGATTTATTGAATGATTTAAATGATTTTTGAAGCAATGTAGAGCATACCTAAGATTTGTATGTGAGAACCTCAAAATATGTGTGATGAGCATGAGATTAGGTTGTTGTGATTTGGTGAGTGTGGATTCCAAAACCCTAGACCCATTTATTTTCATTATTCTTGTTTATGTTTTCTTTTATCAAAAACCCCTAAATTTGGAACTAGGTTAAAATAGAATTAGTTTAAATAGAAATTAATTTTTGCAACGCAATTCCCTGTGGATACGATCTCGCACTTGCACATACACTATATTGCAAACGATTCGTGCGCTTGCGAGTATTAAAATTTGCACAACACGGTGAGTGATGAAATCAACCCTCTATTCTTTCTCTCATCACTACTCTCTTTACATTTATGTCTTTTACTATGTATTTATTTTTAGAAAACAAAAATCAAACATCTTTTAAATTAAGTTATATTTAATCTCGAAAGCTTGATAACAACACTTACGTAGTCCTTGAGGTTCGACACCCTCAATATAGCCATATCCTACAAGGATTCGTACTATTGCGAGTGGTAATTTTATCATTGATATTTTTATACACAAAACACTGAGACGTGTGCATAATTCAAATTTGAATTCAATCCGATTTTGACTTTTATTAGAGAAATTCCGATTTAATCATTTCTTTGATTTGATTAAACTTAAACACATCATACAGGTCTTCTATTATGATTGGTTAAGCTTAACCATAAGTGGTGACAGACTACATGATGTCCTTCTATAGTCGCCGAAGCTCTGGCAAACTCTTCCGCTTGAAGCCATGACCACCAAGCCAGGGCACCCTCTGTATAAGTCTGTTTCTTAGATACCTTGACCGTGCAGCCCTCCTGCACATGAAGGGTTCTTCCACACCTGAAGCAGAAAACATGCAATTTTTCATACCTGAAAGAAACCCAGTAGGATTTCCCCGTTAAAATCAGCGCTCTTCCCCGATCTAGCAGGTGATAAAGGTTTATAGCCACCCTGATACGGAGACACCTACCCCATCCGACATCATCTTTAACCACTGCCACATCCTCCACACACCCCATCGAACCTTCTATCTTTAAGCCCACTGCCCGATTCATACATCCCAACGGCATATTATGAACTTGAAACCAAATCAGAGAATGGGTGAAGGCCATCTGTGAAGGTGGTGTTTTGCCATCAAATTCATTCAACACCAGTAGAGTTCTATCGTAGGACCATGGACGGCCCTCCAAAACTCTTGATAATAGCTTAAAAGTGCTTATTTTAACTAAGTAAACATTATCATACCTTATTATAATTTAATTTTTCAATTTTATATTTAATTGTGGAATATTGTTCAATTATTAACCTTAAGCTTAAATAATATATTACTGCAAGAGATTGTGTTATGTAGGAATTACAAAAAAAAAAAAAAAAAAAAAAAAAGAAAAGAAGAAGAAAGAAAAAGAGTAAAAGCCAAGAGGTGGGTTAAAAGAAGAAGTCTATCCTGATCCTATGCCCAAGATAAAGTTCAGCGTGTAATACAAGAAGAGGTGAAACCAAACTGCTAGACCTACGAATTGGTGAAACATTTTAATACTACTACATGACAAAACAAGGAAAAGAAAAAGGAAGATTGAAATCTAGTCTATCACTAAGACTATGTGTAATACAAAACCAAGAAAAAAAAAGGTCTCTTTGGCCCTTATAAAAAGAAGAAGCAGTGTTTTGTTTCAAGTGTAAAAGAGAGACCTGGAACAAATAGAAGACTGGGATTCCTATAGTTGTACGAATCCCAAAAGAATAATAATTCTTATCTCTATTAGAGAAAACGCACGGCACAGGAAAAGGGGATGAATTTTCGGCAGTCTTTCTTTCTCTTCAACTCAGTGACGGAGTGGATGATTTAGAAGGCTTCTGAAGATTTTTCACTGGTTCTAGTTATTTGTTATTTTTTAATTTAGTTTCTTTAGCTGTTTAAGTTTGATGTTTAGTACTTTAGTTATGGAATTTATTTTCATAGTTATGAGTGGCTAAATCTCTAACTAAGACTAGGGGTGAAGCCTAGTATTTTTATTATGTGTTATTGAGACTATTTTATTTGTTCTTCATAGATTAATGATTGAATGTTGAGGATGATCTTTATTTGAGAGTAATTTAATGTTACAAGTTTATTTTGATTCATTATGATTTTTGTTTATATCAAATACTTACTTCGTTTGATTTGTTATGATTCGAAAATATATTAAATGTTTAATTTATTGTAACATGTTTTTAAAATCAAATTCTCAATCAATCCATGTTTAATTTATTTTAAATTTACTATGCGCTTAATTGTTTTTTTGTTTTTTTTTCCAATTAGGAGAATTGATACTCTACCTAGTTAAGTTAAAAATTTATGTCTCAGGAATACGTAATATAATGTTAGGTGGATCTCTGAAACCTTAGTATTTCCCAATAATTTTCTCTAATTCACTTTTTATTAATTTAGTTTACCATCTCTCCATTGCTCCATTTTTTAGTGGAAAAATCAATTTTCAATTTACATTTAGTAATAGAAATTTTACTTAGTATCTACCATTCCCTCTGTATCGACCTTGTACTTACTGATAATTTATTACTTACTTGAGTTTGCACTCTTTTTTACGCAGCAACTTTCCTACGATAACTGTTCTCAGTAAACTCAAAGAGCCAGAGGTTCTCCTGAATCTCCTTGAAAAATACCCGTCCCACTGTTCTCCAAATATAGACAATAAGGGTTTTGAAGGCATCCTTTTTAATCTTCTTTGCGACTGCTAGCCTCCCCACCAAACACTTCTCTCCCTTGGCTTTCAGATCCTCTGTTTTATCATCAATGATAGTGATGCCCCTCTGTTCGCCTTCAGTCAGAGGAATATTACCGAACCAATCCCCATACTCTTCTGCCATCTTCATACCTTCTTCCCTGGAGGAAAGGTAGTAAAACGGAAAACAAACAGGACATATTAACCTCCTACATGGGCAAATCGGAAGGAGACTGATGAGTGCCAAATATGGTGTATTTGGACCCCTTGATTTGCATTAGTTAGACCTTTAGCCTTGTTATTTTCTAATGTTTTGGCTAGTTTTTGTGTTTTCTGTTTCTGTAGGACAATAAGAGAGGAATGACAAATTTCATAAAGAAATAACTGGAAATTCGGAGACCCTGACAAAGTCGATCGATCGAACTTAAAATTCGATCGATCGAAAATTTGCCCAAAGTCGATCGATCGAAATAAAAGTCGATCGATCGAAATAAAAGTCGATCAATCGAAATTTCCCAGAAACTGCTTTTGCAGAGCGCGCCAGAACGCCCAATCAGAAGCCAAAAAGCAGTCCTCCCTTTGATTTCTGCTGCAGAACACGCTGGTTTCGTGTTTGGGGTTGTCTCTAGCTGCAGAGGAACCCTAGAGGAGGGTAGAGAAGTCATTTCTTGCCATGGCTTTCTTCTATAAAAGCCATAGCCATCCCTTTGTTGGGAGAGTAGTAGAGAGAGTAGGAGAGGAGAGAATAGAGCAGAAATTCTGTAGTTAGGTTTAATTTCGTGCTTCTTGTAGTGTAAATTCAGTAGTTTATTTTCATATACTTTCCCTTTGTAAAGCTTTTCTTTCATTTCCATGGTTGTTCATCATTTTCTTGTGGTGTTCTTAGTCATGGAAGGCTAGTAACCTCAACTAGGATTGAGGATGAAACCTTTCCATTGATAACACTCACAATCTTGCTGTACCACTTGCACATTTAATGATATATCAAGTTAGTTGTTCAAGTTCCATTCATTTAAAGCTTTATCTTTTGCAATGAATGTGGTTAGTGGTTGATAGAGGACATTTTATGTGTTTCAACCGACTAATACATTGTTTTATCGGTTTGAATGATGATATCCATTGTGATTGAATGATACATTGGATGTTTTGATTTCAATCGGTACTCTTTGTGATTTGTCAATGAGTTGGATTCATTTAATGGTTCTTGGGTTTATGGTTTAGAAACTTGAATAACACCCTAAGCTTAATGTTCTTTGGGTGTTCAAGTTGAAACCAAGAGTGTGAGTTGTAGGATTTGGTTTGGTGGATTCCTTAACCTTAGTTCCTTTTAATTTACATATTTCATTATATCTCTTTCCATTAGTCTTTTGTTCTTCAATCATTTCTCAAACCTTTGGAACTAGGTTAAAATGAGGTTGATTAAACAAGACACCAATATTTGACCATTTCCCTGTGGATTCGACCTCGCACTTGCACACACTATATTGCAAACGATTCGTGCGCTTGCGAGTACTATTTAAAACACACATCAAGTTTTTGGCGCCGTTGCCGGGGAAATCGGTTCAAAAATTGGTTTTTGTTTGATTAATTTTGTTTTTCTACTAGTTAGATAGATTTTTGTTTCATTTTTTGCTGTTGTTTAGCTTCTGTTCTGCATTCTAAGTCTTTTCTTTGTTTTTCCCGGATCTGTTCTGCAGCTTTGCAACTTACTGGGTGCCCTGAAGAGTCGATCGATCGAAATTAAATTCGATCGATCGACAATATATTCGATCGATCGACTTTCGATCGATCGAAATATACTTCGATTGAACGACTTTCTGCATCACTGTTCCAGTACTTTTTTTTTCAGTCCATTTTGTTCATTTTTTTTGCTCATAATTTGTTTCTGTTTAATAGTATTTTGCTGTTTGTTTAAATTTTCTTTTAGTTCACTATAACTTAGTTCAAATTCTGTTTAGTTTGTGTTTTATATTATCTTCAATTTGTTTTATTTTGTTCAAAAAAAAAAAAAAAAGAGATTTTCTGTTCTATCTTTTGTTTCTGTTCCTGGCCCTGCAAATTTCGAACATTCGATCAATCGAATAAAAAGTTAGATCGATCGATTTTCGATCGATCGACCTCAACTCAGAAGGCAGCTCCTGGATAAGATCAGTAGCAGAAATTTTACCAAAAATTCTTTTTGGTCCCAACTTGTAAGTATTCTTATCTTTACTTTTACTGCTGTCTTGGTGTAAATTGTATGCAATTGTGTTAATCTTTATATTGTATCTTAGTTGTGTTATTTTTCTTTGATAAAAAAAAAAAAAAAAAATAAAATATATATATATATATATATATATATTTTGCTAGTAAGGGTTTACTTAGCAATCTAAGGGCAATGACAAGGTAAATTCTGGCAAGGATTGGTCTTGGGATTTAAGTGTGTCCATTGTGACCCCCCTCACCTACCTGGGAATTAGCCTAGATTGTACTTTGGAGAACTTTGTTCCCTGTTAGCAACTTATTTTCTTTATTTTTGTTTGTTCGTCTTTTGGTTGAATATTTATGTATGTTTGGTGTATGCTTGGTAGAAGATCATTGAACTTAGACTTGACATCTTTAGATCCCGAAATTGAAAGAACTCTTAGGAGAAATCTTAGAAATTCTGATGAGATGGGAGATAACATGCATGCAAATGAAAATGAGAGGAATCGGAGAGAAAACGTTGATCACACTAGGACACTTAGGGATTTGTTTGCACCCGCTGCAACAAATTCTCCTTCATGTATCGTGTTACCCCCAACCAATGCCACTCATTTTGACCTCAAGCCCCATGTCATCCAACTCCTACCCGCATTCCATGGCTTAGACCTCGAAAATCCTTATAGCCATGTGAAGAAATTCAAGGACATTTGTGCCACCTTCAAATTTCAAAATTTTTCTGAAGAGTCTGTGCATCTTAGGCTATTTCCTTTCTCACTCCATGATAGGGCCAAAGCATGGTTGGATTCAAACATGCCTGGTTCCATCACTTCTTGGGAGAACTTGCTCAACAAGTTCTACAACAAATTCTTCCCCATGTCCAAAGTCAATGAGTGTAGGAAGGAGATAAGCTCATTCACTCAAGAAGAAGATGAGAAATTTTCTGAGAGTTGGGAGAGATTTCAAGATATGCTGATCAAGTGCCCTCCACATGGATACGAGAAATGGAGACTGGTGCAATTTTTCTATCAAGGATTAACTCAATCCAATCGTAGCATGATCGAGTCGATGAACGGAGGCGCATTTCTGAGTTTGACGGGAGAGGAAGCGTATAGGACCTTAGATTAGTTATCCGACAATTCCCAACAGTGGGATTTTTCAAGCTGTCGAGATAGAGCTGCTCGCATTCAGAAAAAGGGAGGCATCTATGAGGTTAAGGAGGATGTAGAATTAAAAATGAAGATAGATGCCCTTACCAAAAAGGTCGAAGCTCTAGTTGTTAGCAAATCCATGAATGCTGCCAACCCATTCCATGTTGACTGCTGTTCCATCTGTGCTAGTCCTTTGCACTTAGCACAGACTTGCCCATCATTGCCGGCTTTTGTCGAGTCACCAATGGAGCAAGTGAACGCTTTCAACGATTATCGAAAGCAAGCCAATGGACCTTTCTCCGAATCGTACAATCCAGGGTGGCGGAACCACCCTAACTTTTCTTGGAAGCAGAACCAGCCTATGGCTCAAGGGGGAGCTCCTCACCAATCTCATACTCAATACCCCCCTGGATTTCATCAGCCGGTTCACCATCAAAACCGTCCAGCCCAGCCAGCACCATCATACCAGTCCCCCACTCAAGCCCCTGCCTCTTCTTCACAATCATCGTTGGAAGACACTCTTAAGGCCTTCATCCAGATTACCGGCCAATCCATCAATGGCGTGAAGAATGCGACCATGGTAAACACTCAAGCTATTGCCAAGATGGAGACCCAGATCGGGCAAATTGCTAGTCACCTAGGGGAGAGAGAGAAGGGAAAGCTCCCTAGTCAGCCTGTGCCGAATCCAAAGTTGCAGTTTCATGAGGGAGGATCATCTAATGCAGTGCATGGGCAGGAGCATGTGCAAGCCGTTGTCACCCTTAGATCAGGAGAACAAGTGGACAACCAAGTGGTTCAACCAGAAGAGAACCCTGCTGCACAAGGAGAACAAGGAAGCAGGAGCGTCGAGAAGAAAGATGCCGAGCCATCTACATTAGCTCCGACCATAGAAACTCCTCCTCCTAGGCCGTTTATACCTAGGGCGCCTTACCCTGATAGACTTCTCGCGCCCAAGAAAGGAGGAACATTCGAGGACATTCGGGAGGTATTCAAACAAGTGCAAATCAACATTCCATTCTTGGATGCCATCCAGCAAGTGCCGTCTTACGCCAAGTTCTTGAAGGACTTAATCACCGTCAAGCGGAGGAACAATGTCCCGAGGAAAGTTTGTTTGACCGAGCAAGTCAGCTCAATCCTCCAATACAGGCTGCCCATCAAGTACAAGGACCCTGGATGTCCTATCATCTCTTGCACGATAGGAGTCAGTCACATTGAGAAGGCCCTGCTTGACCTTGGAGCCAGCGTCAATCTCCTTCCCTATTCAGTTTACCTGCAATTAGGATTAGGAGAATTGAAGCCCACCTCCATGACATTGCAATTGGCTGATCGGTCAGTTAAGATACCACGGGGAATAGTGGAGGATGTTTTGATAAAGGTGGATAAGTTTTATTTCCCTGTGGACTTCATAGTGCTTGACACCGAGCCGGTACAGAACGTTGGAGTTCAGATACCGGTAATCCTAGGGCGACCATTCTTAGCTACGGCTAACGCCCTGATCAACTGGAGGACGGGGGTAATGAAGATCTCTTTCGGCAACATGACGGTTGAGCTGAACATTTTCACCATCAGCAAACAGCCGAGGGAGTGTGATGAGATCAACAATGTCTGCTTGATAAAGGAAATCCTGGAGGAAAGCATTGAAGAATCAAGCATTCAAGACCCCCTGGAAGCATGCCTTGCTCAATTTGGAGAGGATCTGGACTTGGATGTCCTGCTTGAGCAAGCAAATGATGTTTTGGAGTTTGCTCCTCTGGAGAGCAAGAAGGAAGAGGAGGCAGCAGTACCTGAGCCTCCAAAGAAGGAACTTAAGCCCTTGCCGGACAATCTCAAATATAAGTTCCTCGGTCCAGCAGAGACTTTGCCTGTAATCATAGCTTCAGATCTTCACACCGCTCAGGAGGAGAGGTTGCTAGATGTCTTGAGGGAGCATAAGGAAGCTATAGGCTGGACCATTGAAGACATTAAGGGAATCAGCCCCTCGGTGGTGATGCATAGGATACACTTGGAGGAAGACACCAAGCCATCGAGGGAGCCACAGAGAAGGCTCAACCCAACCATGCAAGAAGTCGTCAAAGGAGAAGTCATAAAGTTGTTGGATGCTGGCATCATCTACCCTATCTCTGACAGCAAATGGGTGAGCCCCATTCATGTCGTGCCCAAGCGAGCTGGAGTTACAGTCGTGCAGAACAAGGAAGGCGAGTTGGTTCCAACTCGAGTACAGTCTGGATGGAGAGTCTGTATTGACTACCGCAAGCTGAACACCGCCACCAGGAAAGATCACTTTCCTCTTCCATTCATTGAGCAAATGGTGGAGCGGTTGGCCGGGCACGAGTATTATTGCTTTTTGGACGGTTATTCTGGATATAACCAGGTCCCTGTGGACCCTGAAGACCAAGAGAAGACGACCTTCACTTGTCCGTTCGGAACGTTCGCCTACCGACGCATGCCCTTTGGCTTATGCAATGCACCCGCTACGTTTCAGCGGTGCATGATTAGCATCTTTTCTGATATGGTGGAGCATTTTCTGGAAGTGTTTATGGACGACTTCTCGGTTTTCAGGTCATCTTTTGAGGAGTGTTTGCACCACCTCACGTTAGTTTTGGAGAGGTGTAAAGAGAAGAACCTAGTGCTCAATTGGGAGAAGTGCCATTTCATGGTGCAACAAGGAATCGTGCTCGGGCACGTCATCTCTCGTCGGGGGATTGAAGTCGACAAGGCGAAGGTAGATCTGATATCCAACCTTCCTCCCCCACGGACGGTGAAAGAGGTTCGCTCTTTTCTAGGCCATGCAGGATTCTATCGGCGATTCATTCAGGACTTCAGCAAGATCGCCCGGCCCTTGTGCAAACTGTTGGTAAAGGAGGCCCCTTTTATTTTTGATGAAGATTGCAAGAAGGCATTTAGGGCCTTGAAGGCAATTCTGACGTCCACACCCATCATTCGGCCCCCGAGCTGGGGTGCACCTTTCGAGATCATGTGTGACGCGTCCGATTACGCCGTTGGAGCTGTGTTGGGGCAACGCATTGACAAACTTCCCCACGTCATTTACTATGCAAGTCGGACTCTGAACGACGCCCAGCTGAATTATTCAACCACTGAGAAGGAGCTGCTGGCAGTCGTTTTTGCTCTGGATAAGTTTCGATCCTACCTATTAGGATCGAAAGTCATCATCTACTCGGATCACGCGGTATTGAAGTATCTTTTTTCCAAAAGGGATGCTAAATCTCGCCTCATCCGGTGGATTTTACTCTTACAAGAGTTCGACATTGAGATTCGGGACAAGAAGGGTTCTGAAAACGTGGTGGCTGATCATCTCTCGAGGATTACCGTGGACTTCACGGAAGAGGCCGCCCCCATTTCTGAGACCTTCCCCGATGAGCAGTTGATGCATATTGCTCATGCTCACTCACCATGGTTTGCTGACATAGTGAACTATCTTGCCACCGGTCAAATGCCTTTGCATTGGGGACGACAAGATAAGTCCAAATTTATGTCCATGGTGAAGAATTTTTTCTGGGACGATCCTTACTTGTTCAAGTATTGTCCCGATCAGATCATTAGGAGATGCATTCCTGAGCCTGACCAATCCAGTGTCATCTCCTTCTGTCATGATCATGCCTGTGGAGGCCACTTCAGTGCGAAGAAGACCGCTGCAAAGATTTTGCAGTGCGGTTTTTATTGGCCCACCATCTTTCAAGACGCTCACACCTATTGTGTTTCATGCGAGCGCTATCAGAAGCTAGGGAGTATTTCACGTCGAAATATGATGCCCTTCAACCCGATTCTTATTGTTGAGATTTTTGATGTATGGGGCATTGATTTCATGGGACCTTTCCCAAACTCCTTCGGCTATCTGTACATTCTGGTTGCTGTGGACTACGTGTCCAAATGGGTAGAGGCAGTTGCCTGCAAGACCAACGACCACAGAGTGGTGGTCCAGTTTTTAAAGGACACTATATTTGCTCGTTTTGGTACTCCTCGAGCAATTATTAGTGATGGTGGAAAGCACTTCTGCAACCGGGTCTTCGAACAGCTGATGAAGAAATATTGCATCACGCACAAGGTTGCCACTCCTTATCACCCTCAGAGGAGTGGACAAGTGGAGGTTTCAAACAGAGAGATCAAGAGGATTTTGGAGAAGACCCGTCAAGGAAAGATTGGTCTCTCCGGTTGAACGATGCATTATGGGCATACCGGACAGCGTTCAAGACACCAATTGGCATGTCACCTTACCGTATCGTGTACGGGAAAGCATGCCATCTGCCTGTGGAGTTGGAGCACAGAGCCTATTGGGCCATTAAGCAGCTAAATTTCGATCTCACAAAAGCTGGCTCACAGAGGAAGCTCCAACTCAATGAATTGGAAGAGATGAGGAACGATGTCTATGACTGTGCTAGGATGTACAAAGCACGGATGAAGAAGGCTCACGACCAGAACATATTGAGACGATCTTTTGAGCCCGATCAGAAAGTCCTTCTTTACAATTCACGTCTGCATCTGTTCCCAGGGAAGCTCCGATCTCGATGGACAGGCCCTTTCATAGTTCGATCAGTGTTTTCTTATGGGGCCATTGAGATTGCGGATCCAAAAAATGGCAGCACGTTCAAGGTGAACGGGCAACGACTGAAGCCATTTTTGGAGTTACAGAGCTCGGAGGTTGAGACGACCCTTTTAGAGGACCCGAGTTACTCGGAGTGATTGTCGTCATGATGGAAAGTCTGGCTGAAGACTGAAAACTTAGCGCTTGTGGGAGGCAACCCTCATCATTATTTTTCCCTATCATTTGATTTTCTTGTGTTTCAGTTGTGATTTTCAGGACAGTGTCAGCCATTCAAGTTTGGGGGAGCGCTTCTCTTACAGTGTGCCCAACTTGCATCACCCTTCGGTATTGTATCTCTAGCCACATTGGGGACAATGTGCTATTCTAGTTTGGGGGTGGGTAGACATTTCTGTCATTTAATTCTTGTTTTGTTGCCTTGTTAATACTCATATAAAAAAAATTGTTAATACTCATATATTAAAAAAATAAAAAATAAAAAATAAAAAATGCTTTATTGTTAGTTGAGCATGGTTACATCTTACTATGGTTTGCATCTCATTGGTTTGTTTAACATGTTGAATTTTGCATATCATTAAAATCTGAGATCTTTTGACTCATCTTTGGATTAGAGAGACTTGACATGTTTAACTGTTCATCACAAGCACATTAGCATTTGTTTCTGTGGGGTATGAGATTTGAATTAAAATTTATGTGTCTTGAGATTTGTAGGATGACTTGTAGATGAAACCTTGGCTTATTGATATATATTAAAAATAAAAAAATTAAAAAAAAAAAAAAAAAATTGCTTAGAATAATATCACCAACTTGACTTTTCATTGAGTAACCGGGCCCCTTGCCTCATTAAGCATTGGGTGTTCGCGTAAAAAGATGAGAATTTCAGCTTGGATGATTGTTTGGCTAGTTTGACTTCGTAGCCTTTTTGACTTGAGTAATTAAGCCCTTAGGGATGTTTTAACATCTAGTGCCCTAAGACCATCTGGTTTGGGAGTCACTGGCCCAACACTCGTTACATAGGTCAATTAGAAAGCTTAAAGGAGTCACACATTGCACAGCCGACACAAAATAATAGTAAATAATAATGAATGAAAGGTAAGCCTTGGTTATTTGACGGAAGTCCTGCGAATTTTTGGATATATGTGCTTTGAGGAAAATCAAAACCCCATGATTCTATGTTATTCACACCTTACACTTTTGAACATGTGTTGTCTCAATTTTCCATCTATGAGTTGATCGATTTTTGATAACATGATAATGTGATATTCATTTTGTTAAACATGCTCATGATGTGTGAACCATGTGTTTGAATGATGATTTTCGCTCAATTGATAATACGGCATTTCAATGTTTGTGGGTACCATTTCTGGCAAACCCTCACGAGACTTCACTCGTCCACTAGGGAGTCCTAGGGGTTTAAAAGGCTTATTGCATATGCTAAATGCAATCGTTTATCCCACGAAAGAGGACTTATGTTTCATGCTTTGATTTTGTTTTTCATTTTGTTTTTGCTAAGGGACTAGCAAAATGTAAGTTTGGGGGTATTTGATGAGTTCCAAATATGGTGTATTTGGACCCCTTGATTTGCATTAGTTAGACCTTTAGCCTTGTTATTTTCTAATGTTTTGACTAGTTTTTGTGTTTTCTGTTTCTGTAGGACAATAAGAGAGGAATGACAAATTTCATAAAGAAATAACTGGAAATTCGGAGACCCTGACAAAGTCGATCGATCGAACTTAAAATTCGATCGATCGAAAATTTTCCCGAAGTCGATCGATCGAAATTTCCCAGAAACTGCTTTTGCAGAGCGCGCCAGAACGCCCAATCAGAAGCCAAAAAGCAGTCCTCCCTCTGATTTTCGCTGCAGAACACGCTGGTTTCGTGTTTGGGGTTGTCTCTAGCTGCAGAGGAACCCTAGAGGAGGGTAGAGAAGTCATTTCTTGCCATGGCTTTCTTCTATAAAAGCCATAGCCATCCCTTTGTTGGGAGAGTAGTAGAGAGAGTAGGAGAGGAGAGAATAGAGCAGAAATTCTGTAGTTAGGTTTAATTTCGTGCTTCTTGTAGTGTAAATTCAGTAGTTTATTTTCATATACTTTCCCTTTGTAAAGCTTTTCTTTCATTTCCATGGTTGTTCATCATTTTCTTGTGGTGTTCTTAGTCATGGAAGGCTAGTAACCTCAACTAGGGTTGAGGATGAAACCTTTCCATTGATAACACTCACAATCTTGTTGTACCACTTGCACATTTAATGATATATCAAGTTAGTTGTTCAAGTTCCATTCATTTAAAGCTTTATCTTTTGCAATGAATGTGGTTAGTGGTTGATAGAGGACATTTTATGTGTTTTAACCGACTAATACATTGTTTTATCGGTTTGAATGATGATATCCATTGTGATTGAATGATACATTGGATGTTTTGATTTCAATCGGTACTCTTTGTGATTTGTCAATGAGTTGGATTCATTTAATGGTTCTTGGGTTTATGGTTTAGAAACTTGAATAACACCCTAAGCTTAATGTTCTTTGGGTGTTCAAGTTGAAACCAAGAGTGTGAGTTGTAGGATTTGGTTTGGTGGATTCCTTAACCTTAGTTCCTTTTAATTTACATATTTCATTATATCTCTTTCCATTAGTCTTTTGTTCTTCAATCATTTCTCAAACCTTTGGAACTAGGTTAAAATGAGGTTGATTAAACAAGACACCAATATTTGACTATTTCCCTGTGGATTCGACCTCGCACTTGCACACACTATATTGCAAACGATTCGTGCGCTTGCGAGTACTATTTAAAACACATAACAGAGACGAACCCGACTACCTCTAGTTTTCCTCAAGAGATTGAAACCCTAGAGAGTCGGACACCATGCTAAAATGAGTGTTTTAAAGATAGAATTTTCAAGAAAAATGATTTTTAACTCAACCGTGCTGACTTGGTTGGGAATGTAACTTATTGAAACCTTTTTGCTCACCCGTTTTGTTTTCCCCTCTTTTCACGATATGAGAAAACAAGTTAGGAAGCGTGAAGTGCTAGTCAAGGGGAGACATTAAGTGTGTAGGGCACATTAAACATTTTATGACTTGGGTTACTTTCTTTAAGAAACTTTGACCTTACGTTTATGTATTGAAGCTTAATACATGGTTGTTCTTAAGTCCATGCATTTATTGAGTTTATGTAGTTGTTCAGGATTGCCTTACGAAGCCAAGTTATTAGCCCTAACCAGTAAGGATGTTACAGTTAAAAAGTTTGGATTTAATGAATTTATATATATATATATATATATATATATATATATATATATATATATATATATATGTAGATTAATTTATGGGCTAAGCAAAGTCGGAAGCAACCAACGTACGTACATTCCTCCACCGGGAAAAGCTTAGAATAAACCTATATTAATTCACACATCCAAATGCACATGGAGAGCAAACGATAAATATATTATGGTGGTTAAATTGCTTGTTTCCATATATTAAAATATTATTAGGGTCTGAACAGATCGGATGAGGCGCCATTGAGGATGGAGTATTTCAAAGATTCACAAATCTTAGTTGGCTGATGACTTCCGGCCGGCCAGTAGAATAGTGGCGACGCAGCCAAGGTTGATAGTTTTTTTTTATTATTATTATTATTTTTTTATTGTTTCATAGACATTAGACAGAAAGGAGCAATGGGAAAAACTGACTACTTTGAGGAATCAATACTCCTTTTTCCTAAAATCAAAGCTCTCTCCTCTTGCCACAAAAGACTTAACAACTATCCACTTCCAACTATTTGAATTGTTCAAGGAGAATAACATGACAGGTTGAGAAAAAAAAAAAAAGTCAATAATAACTCCATTATTTATATAATTATGATATGATACATGTTGATCCAACGGAGTCAATAATAAATGTTAGTCTATTTGTTAAAGAGAAATGATCCCTACACTCATTTTTTATAACAGCCCCACAACAAGCTGATGTGGCTGGTAATATTTTATTATTTTTTTACAAAAAAAAAAAAAAACAAAACAAAAATAATAATAAAATATTACCAGCCACGTCAGCTTTTGTGAGCTGTTGTGAGAAATTAGTGTAGGGACCATTTCTCTTTGCTAAATAAGGTTTTGCATAAGTTAAGTGATTTTATTTTTTATTTTATTTTTTAAAAAAAAAATGAAGATTAAAGTAAAAATAATATATTAAATTATTAATTAAAAATAATGATCAAGGCACTATAAAATTTAGAGAGAATTACTTTAAAAATTATTAGATAATTTTGAACTTTCTCTCAAGCTTAAAAGCTAACTCATTGAAGTGAGATTTTTTCGCACATTTATAAACAGATCCGACAAAAATGAGGCGCGTTGGGCAGGAAGAGAGAACTGAATAAAAGATTGATTTAAATAGTCACATCTTTTCAAAATGCACGTTTAATCTGAAACAAAGTGCAGTGGACGACCACTTCGTACAACGCGGCTTTAGCCAGCCCCAGTCAAGACTTTCTTTCTTTAAAAGATAAAAAAGTAAAAAGAAGACTCCATGTATGAAATTCCGAAGCACGCATAATATTTATTTTTTTAAAAAAAAATCTTTACTTATAGTTTTTGGTTTTTTATTATTTAAAAAAAAAATTCAAACTTGAAAAAGTGTCAATTTAAGATATTTATTTTTCAATTTTTTTCAATTTCAACCATTCGTTAGAATTTTCTGTTAAATCCTATCAAAATTTTCAAAATATTCCTGTGTTAATCTTTTTAAAAAAATTATAAAAAATTTCAAGATTCAGGCATGAGAATTTTTTTCACATTTCGTTAAATTTTGACCAATACATAAATCTTAGCAATTTTTTTTTCTTTTTTTCCTAAAAAAATTACTAGTATTTTGAAAAAATTTAAAGGATTTATTGATTTAACGAAAATTTCTATCAGATGATTGAAATTAAAAATTAAAATTAAAATAAAAATTAAAAGATGGAGGCTCTAAATTAACACTTTTTAAAGTTTGTGTATCTATTTTCAAAAGTGATGAAAGATTAAGAATTATAGGTTTTTTTTTAGCAAAGTACAAAAGAAAACAGGAATTGTAGAATACGTACATCAAAAGAAAAGAAAGAACAAAAAAAATTTGGATCGGCAAGCTCAACATAAATTCCAATATAACTAACTTAAAGCAATAACAACTTAAAATTTCAATTTATTAGGAATACCCCCCCCCCCCCCAAAAAAAAAGTATGACTCATTTGATTTTTGGCTCACTAACAAAAAAAAAAAAAAAAAAACAAGGGCAGTCTCAAACGACGGTTAGCAAGAACAATCTAGAGGCAAATCTACGTGAAATGAACCTACTACAACAAAATGGCAAATTATTTTGAAATTTACCGTTTGAGATTGTTTTCAAATTGAGATTGTGATTTTAAATTTGAAAATGTGTTTTTTAAAATACAGTTAAGCGTTTGAAATAAAAATATCGTAATTTGATATTTAAAATCGTGCGTTTTTTAAAATGTACTCATTTGTTGGTAATTTGAAAACGCGTTTTTTAATACGTTTTCAAATTACAATTTTTAAAAACGCACTTTCTATTAATGCATATTTTGTATTTTAATTTAAAATTACACTTTTAATGTAAAAAATAAAAATAAAAAATAAAAAATAACAATCACAATCGAAACCAACTTCAAAACCACATCAACAAAAGAGAGCATTAAAAAATGCGGGGAAGTAGGATTATGTTCGGCAAACTACTCCATTTTAAAATAAATAAATAAAAGTAAGTCCACTCTAAAATATTCCACCTTGTAAATCAAATAAAATAACTTAAACTAGGGATGCATTCAAGCCTTTTAATTATAAATTCTCACCGTCAAATAAATTATTAAAAATTCACACAAATTGGCATATAAAGAGGTGGGTGGGAGGGTGGGTGGGGGGGGGGGGGGTCCCTTGTGAATTAATGGATACCAAATGAAGCTGTTGAATTTTGTGGCTCTATGTTCTCCGTTTTGAGTAGCGCCATCACAAATGAATCATCCACACCACGTGTTCATGTTGTATCCTTCAAACTGACAATCTCCCAAATGGGACCATACCCAACCATTAATGCCATTTATAAATATGGAAATCGTGGAAAACTTCATGATTTTTCGCCTTCTACCGTTTTAGGAACGTAGACTTTTATTTTATTTTTTTAAAAAAAAAAAATTAGTTTTTAATTTGACTAATTAACCGGCATGACTAACTAATTATCAAAGTATACTACAGTAAAAAGCGAAATGAATGATCTAAGACTACTAACATAAATCTATAAATAATAACTTCTATCATCAATTAATATAGATTCAGTCATTCAGAGCTTGCAAACAGACGTTTCTATAATGCCAAGGACTAACGTCTATATAAGTAAACTTCACAATGCGAGTCATTCATTCAGCACATTTATCTTGGTGAATTTCTCACTCTACAGCCTGGAAACCTACTAAATTACAAAACATCGAGGTGTTCTATAGGTGGAAGAAAGTAACTGCGTAAGTATACGACTTAGCAAATAAACTATTTTGAAACTTGTTTATGTAAAAAGCCTTAAGTACAGTTCGAAAGTTTCAATTATTAAACGTGAGTTTTTTTTTCACAAAGTGGTATGTGTTGTCTTCGTTATTATACTATCTAAAAAAGCATGGTTTGTTTTGAAAAGAGATGATATAATTCTAGTAATAAGTAACTTATGTTTTAATGCAGGAAATCATGTGTTATACATATATAGGTATTAATACTTAATAGTCATAGCTTTCTTGTATATAGTTTACACGAGTCCTTAGCCCTTTTGTGTTCGGGTTGGCGATGTCCTGTGTGACTTAAACTACAATACTGGTGTCCCGGATATTAAGAGAATTCGGTCAAGTAGTTGGGTAGCCCAATTTTTATTTGGTCATGTGGGTCTCATAAATGGTCTCCCACAATCATCTGTCTGAATTCTCTTAAATTCAGACAGATAATTTTGAGAGGATCCTAATCCTTGTGAATATGCATGTAAACCGTGGAATAGTGCTAAAAACTCTATTTTCACTCCATAACTATTTTTATAGTCCCAATGTGACAGTTTTAACCGACCCTTATATCAATTATTATTAAAATATAAAACAAAAAATCAGCATTTATTGTCTTATTGAAATTATAATGTAAAGATTAGGACTCTATAAATATTTTAGGTAGCTGAGTTTTTAAAATTTAATATTATTTTCAATTTAATTTTTCAGATTTTGTCATTTCAGTATTTATTATATTTAAAAGATCATATATATAGGCGAGGCGAACAAAACTAAACGGTAGAATTTAAGGCATAAAAAATGCAATAAATACAACTCAGCTGCTTTCTTCTCCCTTTAACACAACTTATTATAGTTTATCTTTTGTAACAAGTTTGTTAGGTCAATTGTAGGAAAACAAAAAATGCAAGACATAAGAAAAAATATGTAACCAATAAAAGTATGCCACAAGAGCATTCTTACTATATCTCGATGAATTGTTACATCCCAATTTACTTTCTTCTCCCAGTAACACAACTTAAGGTCGGTTTAAAAACACAGTTCTGTGTTTGATAAAATCACAGTTTGACATTTAAAATCTCATATCAGTCTTTAAAAGTTTACATTTTTAAAAAAGTACTCCTTAACTGCAATTTGAATAGACAAATTTTCTGTATTTTTAAATTGTAATTTTCAAACGAATTATTTTTTACGATTTGGTTTAAAGTCCTCAAGGACATTACCATAAGTTATGTTACAAGGAAAAGAAAGCAGATGAATTGTAAAAATCCGCGGGGATAAAGTAAGAATGCTCTCTTGTCCTACTTTTATTGGTTACACGTTTTTTTTTCTTATGACTTTGCAAATATATATATATATATATATATATATATATATATTTTATTTTATTTTCTACAATTGACCTGTCAAACTTGTTACAAAAGATAAACCATATTAAGTTGTGTTAAATGGAGAAGAAAGCAGATGAGTTGTATTTATTGCCTTTTTTTATGCTTTGAATTTCACCGGTTTAGTTTAGTTTTGTTTGGTGTTGCCTTTTGCTGTTACTGTTAGTCTAAAAAACGACATCGTTTTTTAGACTAACAGCATCTAAAAGTAAAAACTACCGGTAAAGCCTATCTTTTTGTAAAGCCGGTCCTCCGTGGCACTATCCTGTACACGTCCTCAACGGCTCATCGCTCTCTCTCCCTCCAAACGTGGAGCCAAAGACTCTCTCTCTCTCTCTCTCTCTCTCTCTCTCTAGAGAACGCGGCATATGTATTCTTTGGGCGTCCTCACACGGCGTTCCATCATCATTATGATATCGTTGAGCAGACACTATAGAATTCTGGTACGCCTATAAAAACGATTTGACTTTACTTTTCTTAAATACTGAAAAATAGTAATAAAAAAAAAAAGATCTCATCTTCTGGATTCGTTGAATAAAATATATATATAAAAATACATACACGGCGGTAGTCCACATTCTTCTCATTTGACTTTGAACCCAACTCGTTTTTTCAACCCTTTGATTTAATCCAACCAAGAAACAAAGAAATGAAACTGAGGAGGATATAAAGGGATGGTTGCGGCTTCTTGTTGCTGCAAAACAATTCCTTTTTGCTTTCTGGGTTGTTTCTGTGTTGGTTTTCTTTGAGCATCTGGTATTTGCAGAGACTGGTGGGTGTCGGAAGAGGAACATTGATGGAGATGAGGAACGGTGGTCCTTCAATGGTGGATGTGGAGGGTAAGTCTGGTTTTGGAGGGGGCGTTGAGGACGTCTACGGTGAGGATAGGGCCACGGAGGATCAGCTTGTTACTCCCTGGACTGTCTCTGTTGCTAGGTGAGACTTATGTAATTGCTGCTTTATTTTATTTATTTATATTGCTTTTCTTTCTAAAATTTTGGATGTATTGTCTCCACATTGTATGTATGGAGTTTAGATTCTTTTATTTATGATTTTGTAGATTCTCCTTTTAATTGATTTTTTCCATTTCTTTTAATTGATTTTTTACTTCTTGAATCCGGCCAAAGGAAAAAAAAAAAAAAAAAAATCTATTGTTTGCGTCAAGTTCTTTTTTAGAAATCTTGTTTGATCTCTGGTGGGGGGCAAGGCTTTTCTGTTTATTGTTTTCTGCAAATTTTGTTGGGTCTATCATTAAAAATTCTGCCATTTTATGGTTTTGCTTTTGAGTGAATAAAATCTGTACTTTCTTTTTCTATTAAAAATAAATAAAAAATCTTTTGAAAAATGTTATCTTTGTTCATTTCAGGTTCGTTTTTGATAGTTTCTCTTTCAGCTTTCTTCCCAAATTTCTGAAGAAGCGTATAGAGTGGACCTTACTGTTTGCTCGTTTGTCTCTTAATTGTACTTATTAAAGCAATAAAATCCAATTTTGGTTACAGTGGGTATACCTTGCTGCGAGATCCGCACCACAACAAAGGACTTGCCTTCACTGAGAAAGAGAGAGATGCCCATTACTTGCGTGGCCTTCTGCCTCCGGCAGTGTTCACTCAGGAGCTTCAGGTTGTTTAAATGACCTTTTTTCTTTTTTCTTTTGTTAATTACACAATTTGAGCTTCAGCTCTTGATTTTGCTAATTGGATACTATCTATGTTCTTCTTTTAGGAAAAGAGGTTAATGCACAATCTTCGCCAATATGAAGTTCCATTGCACAGATACATGTCCCTGATGGATCTTCAGGTAATTCTTCACCTGCCTAATTTTCACTGGGTTTGTAACATGTAAAATATACCTGAGACGATCAAGTGTAAAAGGATACTCTTTGCTTTGATTTTTTCAAATTTATCCAAATCACATCACAAAAGGGTTTCTAGTTGTCAACTGTGTGCGTTTGACATTTCGATTTCGCAGACCAAAAGTACGATTCTAAATCAAATCACAAAAAATGTATCATTTGGGATTTGAAAATTGTTTTTAAAAAGTTGCGATTTGAAAACGTAAAAAATACGAGTTTTCAAATCACAGACAAGGGGGTGTGTTTTAAAAAAGTGTGCAATTTTAAATGGTAAATTGCGATTTTAAAAGCCAAACTGCAATTTCACCAAACGCTTAATTACGTTTTCAAAATCGCTATTTTTAAATCGCACTTTTTGAAATAGTAATCCCAAACATACCTCTTCCCTTGAGGCCAGACTCACTCGTCCAAAGAAAATTAAAAAAAAAAAAAAGAAAAAAAAAAGAAAAGTAGTGGAGGAATGAAGTATTCCTCTTTTGACGCTAAATATATGTAATTTGGATCATATAGGTGATCTAAAATTTGATCTGCTGACCAATGACGCTAATTTTGATCGATGTGGTGCAACCAGTATTTAAGTAACTCCTACTTCGGCTCTGGTGTAATTTTGTTGTATTTTACAGGAGAGAAATGAAAGGTTGTTTTACAAGCTCCTAATGGAGAATGTTGAGGAACTGCTTCCAGTTGTGTACACTCCGACTGTTGGTGAGGCTTGCCAGAAATATGGAAGCATTTTCAGGCGTCCCCAGGGCCTTTACATCAGTTTGAAAGAGAAGTATACTTTCTGAAGGCATTTGTGTTTATAATCTCCTGCATAGCATTGAACCAGATAATGAATGATTGTCACCTTTTTTAGGGGGAAGATTCTAGAAGTCTTGAAAAATTGGCCAGAGAAGACTGTTCAAGTTATTGTTGTGACTGATGGTGAGCGTATATTGGGGCTTGGGGATCTTGGCTGCCAGGTATGGCATTTCTGATTCTGAATTTCAATTTGTATAAATATAAATTAGGCCGTATGAACTCAGAATTTCTCTCTCTCTCTCTCTCTCTTCTCACAGTTGAGTATACAATCAACTTCTTTGACATGATCATTTCAATTTTTTCAGGGGATGGGGATTCCTGTTGGAAAACTATCTTTGTATACGGCATTGGGAGGAGTTCGTCCTTCAGCAGTAAGCACTCTCCTAACTACTCTCCCATTTGTTTGATAGAGTTTTACATAGTTTCTTCGAATGTTCCTTAAATTTATTGATCAAATGAATTCAGGTTAAGGTTCTTTTGTACTACTTTTTGCAATACACTTTCTTTTTGAAATAAGCAAAATTCAAATACTTTACCAATCCTTAGCAAATATTTACTTTGCAGTGTAATGATTTGCAATTGAATTAAATGTGGCAAAAATATTACAAATAACGGTTGAATTAATTGCATAATCTCAATTATCTTTCCTGAATTTCACATGGTTCCCGACAATGCAAATTCCTTTATCATAAATTTGTTTGTCTTTTTGTAAAATTTGGTCCAGCTTGGTAGGTTGTGGCCATACTTCTGTCTGATGGTGCAATATGATAAATTCCTCTTGTGAGGACTTGAAAGTTTTATGACTTGCAAGTTGACCAAAATTAGTAATCTATCGAGAGTTTGACAAAGTAATAGAACCTTTTTTTTTTTTTCAGCAAGTAATAGAACCCATCACTATTACCAATAACATACAATCTGCATTTATTGTCTACAGTGCTTGCCTATAACCATTGACGTTGGCACAAACAATGAGCAGCTTTTGAAGGATGAGTTTTACATTGGGCTTAGGCATAAGAGGGCAACTGGGCAGGTTTTATGATATTCTTGTCTTCTTCCTTTTTTCAGTTGGCTGGAATTTGTTTAACTATTATTAAATATGTAAATTCATTGAGGTGGTTTTTCACTCGTTTGATTTAGGAATATGCAGAGCTTCTAGATGAGTTCATGTGTGCAGTTAAACAGAACTATGGGGAGAAAGTTCTAGTACAGGTCTATATCATTTTTAACTAACTCATTCCATAGTTTTTGAACTTCTGAGTTTTGTGAAGTATTGTATTTTTAATATTTAACCTTTCCCCCATCAGTTTGAGGATTTTGCTAACCATAATGCATTCGAGCTGCTGGCACGATATCGCTCAACTCATCTTGTCTTTAATGACGATATACAGGTAATGCATTCAAAAGCTTTTCAACCGTTAAGCTATTTTGTTTTCACTTTGGTAAATTTTTTATCTTCTTTCATTTGATTCAGGGTACAGCATCTGTGGTATTGGCGGGGGTTATTGCAGCCCTGAAATTAGTTGGAGGATCCTTAGCAGACCATACTTTCTTATTCCTGGGTGCTGGAGAAGTGAGTCTCAAATACCATTTACCTTTGGAGTCTTTCTTTTTTATTTTTTATTTTTTTTTTTAATTCTTTTTGTCTGCTTGTTTTTCTTGCACTGCTCAAATTATGGACAATTTGAAAGTTATAATACATTTGTTCTACACTTCTATACATCTTACTTGATGGGTTTACCTACTTTAGTCTCCATCTTATTGACTTGAGGCCATGCTTACCTTTTATTGCTTCCCTGGTTCTCTTATTTATACATATGTATAGATGGATGCCAGCTATTGGTGTCTTCATATATGAACCATCTGATAGGCTGCTCTTTCTCACTGTTCTCCCTCTATTGAAGGCTGGAACTGGTATAGCGGAGCTTATAGCACTTGAGATGTCAAAACAGGTATTAATTTCTCCATCTATCTATGTGTTTTTCATTGTCTTCAGCGAAGCATCTGTGATTACCTTTTATTTTCTTCACAGACAAAAGCTCCCCTGGAAGAAACCCGCAAGAAGATTTGGCTTGTGGATTCAAAGGTAATAGAAACCTGATCTGAATTCCATGCTTGCAAGGAAAAAAAATAGTTTTTTGGCATGTTTACTATGTTCTTTTTGATTTCCCTATTTCCTCTTAATCGCATATTGTGTTAATTTTTTCCAGGGATTGATTGTTAGCTCCCGTAGGGAGTCACTTCAACATTTTAAGAAGCCTTGGGCTCATGAGCATGAACCTGTTAAGGGACTCTTAGGTGCTGTCAAGGTGTGAAAATTTTCATAAGAATGCTTTTTCAATAAAAGAATACTTTTTTAGGATTTTTCCTGTCGAATTACATTATTCTTCCAATCTATCAGGCGATCAAGCCAACGGTGCTGATAGGATCATCTGGAGTTGGAAAGACTTTTACAAAGGAGGTGGTTGAGGCCATGGCATCTTTGAATAAGGTTCCCTCTCTCTCTCTCTCTCTCTCTCTCATATATATATATATATATATGAACACCCACCCACACACACAATTATGTAACAGGAAGAGTCTGAGATTGACATTGGTGATTATTGGCTTGTAGAAACCTCTTATTCTTGCTCTCTCCAACCCAACTTCACAGTCTGAATGTACAGCTGAAGAAGCTTATACATGGAGTGAGGTAAAACTCTGTTTCTTTTTCTTGGAGTTTTAATTCAAAACTCATTTCTTTAATCTGACAACAGAATGCTATGGGCACATATGAACTAGCACAACTCTTTTTAACCATCTCCACCCTTGTCCTCTATCAATGTGCAGGGTCGAGCAATCTTTGCTAGTGGAAGCCCTTTTGACCCTGTTGAGTATAATGGGAAAGTTTTTGTGCCTGGCCAGGTCCTAAACAATATTATGTTATCGTAACCGACTCTCTTTACCCGAAATTTTCAAGGATATTATGGAGACTTACTTGTTAATAATCCTTTTCATTCAGGCCAACAATGCTTACATATTTCCTGGTTTTGGTTTGGGTTTGATCATCTCTGGTGCAATTCGAGTGCATGATGACATGCTTTTGGCAGCCTGTAAGTACATTAACATCAATGTTATAACAATAAATGCTTCTTAATTTTTCCTTTTCTTCTTTTTATTCTTTTTTCATTTGTTTTATCTGAATGGTTCATTGGTTAACTTAACTACTTCCATCTTTTTTCCCCCTTGCAACAGCGGAAGCTTTGGCTGCACAAACCACACAGGAAAACTTTGATAAGGGGCTGATTTACCCACCATTCTCCAACATCAGAAAGATATCAGCCCACATTGCTGCTAAAGTCGCTGCTAAGGCATATGAACTTGGTGAGTTTCTTTCTGATATCATCTCATCAGCTTACACAAAGGATGCCTGCCACTTTTTTTTTTTTTTTTAATATTGCTATATTATTTGATTGCTTTACAGGTCTTGCTTCTCGTCTCCCTCGTCCCAAGGATCTTGTTAAGTATGCAGAGAGTTGCATGTACAGCCCAATCTACCGAAGCTACCGCTAGAATTCCTCCATTTTATATAGTTGGAACCCATATGAGTTTCTTTTTCTTTCTTTCTTTTTTTTTTTTTTTTTGGGGGGGGGGGGGGGGGTTTCCAGTGATCTGTTTTGGCTTTAGTCCTCTAGTTGGTAAGTAGTCAGTAGTGGTAATATGGTATCAGGACGATTGATATTTGGTATCCCATTTCTTGAAAATAAACAATTTTTACCTAACTCACAAGATTGTCAGTCTTTTCAAATGAACAATATTCAAAATTTCAAATATGGGAAAGATTCATTAGGATTGTTATCTTGTAATGTGTTTTTCTTATTTTGGATCTTTATGGAATGTAATGAATTTCTGATAACGAAAATAGAGATGTATGGAAGTGGAATTTGGAATGAAAGTTACGAATTTGTATTGATGAACGATTCTGCAACAAGAAAATAGCTGAGTTTGAGGACGGTTGACCTGACCTCTAAGAAAGAAAGGTAAAAGATACAATCTGGATCTAGAGTCCTAAATGCATCACAATCTGGTAATTGAGCTTATTTATGGGAGCTGGAACCCTATGTTTATAATGTGTAATGCTAGAAGTGTCTTTGTGTCTCTTATATTCTTCGGCTTTTAAAATTACCATTTGATTTGTGATAAATCATGAGTAATTTTAGAAATCTCTCATGTGTCACATTTGTGTCCCTCTAAAAATAAGGTGGCTTTTAAAATTTTTATTTGATCAAAATGCAATAGTGATCAATCACAAATTTAATTGTGTTTTTAAAAGTTACTTTATTTTTTTAGGGACACAAGAGAGACACAAGATGAACTTTTTTATTTTTTGGATAAGTAAATTTTAGATATATTGAAAGCGTAAGACGCCCCTTAGTACACTAGAAGTATACAAAAGAAAACACTTAACTAGAAATAGAAAAACAAACAAGAAAATCAACAAAGCTAATAGTCAATGGGACAAAAATGCCACCGTCCAAAGTATAGCGTATGAAAAAACGAAGTTAAAATATCTTCCATGGAACTCTCCAAATCCTCGAAACATCTGAGATTTTTTTTTTTCTCCAAACACACCAAAAGATGCAAATAGGCACAATCTTCCAAATTGCAGCACTCTTCAGCCTTCTAGATTTTCACCAACAAGTAAACAAGTCAATAACTCTTCTCGGCATAACCCAAGACATACCAAAACGGTTGAAAATATTAGTCCACAAAGCATAAGCCACATCGCAATGAAGAAGAAGATGATCCACAGATTCCCCATCTCTCTTGCATAAGCAACATCTATCCACAATGATGATATGTCGTTTCCTGAAATTGTCCACAGTAAGGATCTTGCCAAGGGCTGCTGACCATGCAAAAAAAGCCACCTTCAAAGGAGTTTGAGTCCACCATACACTATTCCAAGGGAAACCACTACTATCAGAGCAAGTTAAGGATCTGAAGAAGGACTTGACCTTGAACAAACCTTTCTTGGAAGAGACCCACTAGCCTATTTGCACGATCTCCACTCACCTTGACTGAGTGCAACACCTGGAAAAATGAAGCAAAGACACCCACTTCCCAATCATGCGCCTCTCTCACAAAGTTCACATTCCATGGAGTAGAACCACCCAAAACCTCCATATTATCTGCAATTGAGGCATTCTTCACCCGAGCAATACCAAAGAGATCAAGAAAAACTTCATTCAGAACCACATCCCCGCACCACAAATCGTGCCAAAATTTTGTCCCAACCTCATCCCCCACCTCAAATCTAGCAAAACCAGAGAAAGTCTCCCACCCTTTCATGATGTTCTTCCACAACCCCACTCCATAGGCACCTACAGGCTCAAGGGAGAACCACCCACCCCATAAACTACCGAACTTGGAATCCACCGCAACTCTCCACCAAGCATCTCTCTCAATTCCATACCTCCATAACCATTTACCTAGCAATGCGCAGTTGAACATCATCAAGTTCTTAATACCCAAACCCCCTTCTGAAATTGGGGTACAAACCTTCTACCAACTCACCAAGTGAAATTTGAACTCATCACCAATTCTACCCCATAGAAAGTCTCGTTGTAACTTCTCAATACAAACAGCAACACTCCCTGGGATAGAGAATAGAGACAAGTAATAAGTAGATATGTTGGCTAGGGTACTCTTGGTAAGGGTAACTCTTCCACCCTTGGAGAGGAATAATCTTTTCCAGCTAGCTAGTCGATGCTCTATCTTCTTGATCACCCCGTCCCAAATATGAGTGGACTTATAGGATGCCCCCAAAGGAAGACCAAGATACTTCACAGGTAAATAAGCAATCCCGTAGCCTAGTATGCCGGCCATCCTACCCACTTGATCTACATCCCCCACTGGAATTAAATTAGACTTAGCCAAATTAACCTTTAAACCTGAAGCCGCTTCAAACAAAAGGAAAAGACTCCTTAAATAACGTAACTAAGAAGACTGAGCACTACAAAAAATCAGAGTATCATCATCGGCAAACAAAAGATGCGAAAAAGAAGCATTACCAACTGTGAAACCTTCCAACAAACCCCCATTGACCGCAGTAGAGATCATACGGTTCAAGGCTTCCATCACAAACACAAACAAAAGGGATGACATAGGACCCCCTTGTCTCAAACCTCGGGAGCTACTGAAAAGACCATTAGGAGAGCCATTGACTAACACCGACAACCGCACTGAAGAAATACAATGGGCTATCCATGAACACCACTTTCCCCTAAAACCATACCTCCTCAACATATACAAAAGAAAATCCCAGTTTACATGGTCGTATGCTTTCTCCAAGTCTATTTTACATATGCCGCTTAGCTCCCCCAATCTTAACATACTATCAATTCATTCATTAGCAATAAGGATATGATCGAGAATATGCCTCCCTTTGATGAAAGCACTTTGAGATTTGGATATGACTTTCTCCAAGACTAACTTCAATCTGTTTGCTAGAACTTTAGCAATTATCTTGTAGATACCTCCCACCAAACTAATAGGCCGAAAGTCTTTGATAGAAGTAGCACCAGGAATCTTCGGAATAAGCGAAATGAATGAAGCATTCAGGCTCTTCTCAAACAAACCTCTACCATGAAAGTCATAAAAAACCTTCATAATGTCCACACTCACGACATCCCAGCACGCTTGGAAGAAAGCCATAGAGAAGCCATTAGGACCCAATGCCTTATCACCATTCATAGTTGACACTACCTTCCTAACCTCCTCCTCTTCGAAAGATCTCTCCAACCAGCTAGCATCAGACTCCGAAATAGAATCAAAGAAAATACCATCCACCCTAGGCCTCTACCTACTCGGCTCAAAAAAGAGCTTTTAATAGAACTCAATCACGTGTTCGCCAATTTCTGTCTGATTAGAAGAAAGAGTATCTCTAATCAATAAAGAATCTATAGAGTTGTACCTTCTGTGTGAGCTTGCTATGGAATAGAAGAATTTGGTACACTTGTCCCCTTCCTTTAACCACAAGACCCTCGATTTCTGCCTCCAACTCACTTCCTCCAAAAGAGAACACCTCTCTATCTCGCTAAAAGAATTCTCTTTGAATAATGTTTTTCAACCTTATTGAATCAGGTTGATTGTACTTGTATATACAACAATAGGTTACAAGAGTTTGATTCAGCTATTGCTTCTATAGAGATTTACTCTAGCTATATGATATACACGGTTATGATGAGATATGGTAGAGATTGGTTTGAACTAAAACTATTATGATCTAAATAGATATACTTGGTTAGAGATAGGTTTGATCTATACCTAATCTGATCTAAGTCTAACCGTTTACAATTCAAACCTCAAGGTTATCTAAAACTCTTATCTTCGGTTGAAGCTAAGAGACCTTCAACACTCGGACTCTTGGATAAGAGTCCTTGTGCTTTAACATCCCCCCTCAAGGTCAGCGGGTCAAGATACACGTTGAGCTTGGAGCAAAACTATTGAAACCGGTTGGAAACAATTGGTTTGGTGAGGACATCAATAATTTGCTCTTTGCTGGGGATGAACAGAATTTGTAGAGTCTTGGCAGCAACTTGATTATGAACGAAGTGGAAATCGATTTCCACATGTTTGGTTCCATCCGCCTTTCTTTTAACTTTGAACACCCACTTGCAGCCTACAAGGTTTGTAGCTTGCTGAGGAGGGACTAAAGTCCAAGTCTGGTTCTGAAGGAGAGCATTAAACTCTGTCTGCATAGCTTGCCTCTACTCGGGTATTTTGACAGCATTGGAATAGCATGTAGGTTCTATAAGTGCTCATCATGTACAACCAGTAGAGCTCGGGAGATAGGATATTTAACTCTGCCATCAGTGAAGATCCTCGGTTGCACAATCTGATTTTGTGCACGGGTGATCATTGGATGTAACCGGGTGGGAGCAGGGCAGGGAGGGGGGGGAACTAGACATAGCAGAGGATTCTAAGGAACCGGATGAAATACTGGATGCAGCAGGTGATAAAGGAGGAGAAAGAGAAGGACTTATTGCTGCAGGTGGAGAACTGATCGGGTAGGGGGGTAGTGTTAAGGAGGATGGTAATACAGTAGATGAAGCTTGCAAATGTGGAATAGATATTGATGAATGAGAAGAAAAGGGAAATGATTGTTCATGAAACACAACATCACGAGAGATGTACATGCGGGCTGTTGGGATATGGAAACATTTGTAGCCTTTATGATTTCGACTATAACCTAGGAAGACACATTCTTTGGATTGAAAATCAAATTTGTGTTGATTATATGGACGAAGATTAGGAAAGCACGCACAACCTAAAATTCTTAAAAAATTGTAATCAGGGCTGCGATTAAACAACTTTTGGAAATGAGAGATTTTGTAGGACAGGTGTGGGGAGACGATTGATTAGGTAACATGAAGTTTGGCAAGCTTCATCCCATAAAGTTTTGGGAACATGACTTTCAGCAAGAATGGCAAGAGATGTATGATACATCATGTATCAATGATATGTCTATGTTTGCGCTCAACACAACCTTGTTGTTGATGTGTATGAGGACATGAAATACGATGGATAATGCCATGTTTGTGAAAGAATGTGTTTAAATGACGAAATTCCCTACCCCAATCAGTTTGAACTTGTTTGATTTTAGTGTTAAAGAGACTTTCAACCATAGATTGAAAATGGAGAAAAACAGAAAAGACATCAGATTTGCATTGAATTGGAAAAAGCCAAGTAAATCGGCTGAAAGCATCAACAAAGGAAACATAGTACTTGTTCCCATTAGAGGAAACAATAGGGGAAGGACCCCCTACATCTGAAAAAATTAACTCTAAAGGAAGATTAAAAACTGAAGTAGATGCCGAGAAGGGGAGCTGATGTGCTTTAGCTTGCTGACAGGAGACACAAGAAGCAGTCGGCTTATTGGAAACAACAGGAAGAGAAAACTTGGAAATCATGTGCTTAGCAGGAAGAGGAAGTTCTTCAAACAACTTCCTCTTATTCCTCTCTACATTACCAAAAACCTCTTCATTCAATTTCTTCAAATCTTGTTTCAAGGCTTTTAGTTTAATGGACTTCTAACATTACAAATAAATCACTATTGAATTTTGATCCAATGATAATTTTAAAAGCCACGTTACTATTAGAGAGACATGAAGGACAAATGAAGATTTCTAGAATTGCTCGTTTATAATAGGTCGAACACTACATCTGCCATCACCACACGGATAAATTTTCTACAAACCAGTTTGTAAGAAACTCATACAAACCAGCTTCTAAAAACGACATGTGTCCTTTAAGCTTTTAAAAAAAAACATGTACCTTTTACATACAAGGGACACATGTCACTATAAACCAGTTTATAAGAAATTTCTGTCCCACACAACAAATGCAACCCAATCCAATTACAATAAAATTAGCAACCATCCCATACATAGTCCATTCCCGGATATGCAAATGGAGAAGTTCTCCAACTTCTTGACACCAACCAACAGACTCATTACACAAAACAAGCTAACATATCATAAACTCATAATCTAAAAATATTGATTACAATTTTCACTTAAGACTAAAAATTCACCCTTTACGTTTATGTCAGATAAAAAGCCTCATTATCGTAAATACACTGTAAGATTCTATCATAGGAATCAATAGCAAGATAAGACACAAGAAGCCACATACACACTAATCTCATTACATAGTGACTGGAAAATTGTGAGAAGCACCTAAACATTTCAGTGTTACTTCATGTCATCTGCAACTTGAGAACTCCTAATGCCCCAAAACGATCTGGGCTTCAACTTATTGTTAGTGGCTGTAAATCGCCATCCCATTTGGGTTTCACAAGTGGCACAGCTAGTGATTGTCCATGCATACCTGCAAAAAATGCCCAAATTCTCTATTTAGCATCTCAACATGACAATCGCAGACAATTCGATGATAACTTATGTTCATTTTGCTATTATCATGCATTTCTTCTAGTGGTTTTCTAACTTTAGCATTTGTTCCGTCAGCTTTCACATTAGTTCTATAAATCCCAGTAACCAATTTCTTTCCCCGAGTATTCTCACCGGGTAAACCCAAGTAAAATTTACCAATTAAGTTCTCAAGGTAAAGAATGCAACAGTGCCAAAGACCATCTTTATAATCTCTTTGCACTTGCCAACTGTACCAATGTATTCTCCCACATCCTCCTGAAACTTACTACTCGCCACTCAACCAGGAGGAAAATGACAAGGCTAATAAGGAGCTATAAGATGACATTGTTATCCTTATAAGAGAACAAGGATATATAATGGCCAGATGGCACTTGGAATACTAATATTTCGAGAGACAATATGACTGTTGTGATTGGTTGCAGCTCTAAAGAGCCACCAAAGTGTCCTTTAACATAGAAATCAGAAAGGTGGTTTGGGGTTTGGGGGGCAGACAGAGAGAAAAAAGAAACCGCTTAGGCCATAAACCAATAGAGAAATGCTAGATACTATAATTTTATCCAACATTCATCCAACAATGCTGACGTGCAATCCCAACCAATCATAAGATCTTTTTATTTTTTATTTTTTTTATTTAACAAAGATTACTCTAAAGGTTAGTTGGAAGTGTCACGTTAGCATTGTTGGATCAATAGTGGATAGCGTAAGAAGCTCCTAAGCATACATGAAGTATACAAAGGAAACCAAACACCAGCAAGCAAAAAAACAAAAGAGAAAACCCGCAAAACCCTACAAACAGCCGAGACACCAAGACCCACAGCCCAAACCCTAAACCCGCCAAAAACACCCTAGACTACATAACATCAATAGTCCTTTTGCATTTACCCTGGCAAGAACGAACACCCCTAGCATCAAAGTTAATCGAGAATTCTGAGTCCTTAACCTCTCTACTCCCTTTAGGCTTAGGAATAGAAGCAAGATCCTCTTGACACTGGCCCTCATTAATGAAAGTCAAGAAATCCAAAAAACCCTTCTCATCACCCTCGAAAAAGATCTCCATAGTGTGATAGCACCATTTTGCATTCTGCACAACCTCGGGGTACCCTATAACCCCCACCTCTACCTCCTCTCCAACACCAACGCCATCCAAATCACCCCTTTGCGATGATTCTCCCATTTTTGAGGGAAATGAGATAACCTTGCAATACAGGACTCGAACCAAGGGACCCTTGCCGAAGAAAGCCTTTCGTCGGACGAGAGACAGAGGTTGCCTCTAGGGACTCAACAATCAAACCGATCAACTTCGCATCCTTCATCTTTCGAGAATACCTCAACACTGGCTTGGAATCCGACGGATACAGAGGTGCCCCAGCCTCGGACATCACGGGACGCAGGAGGCGGAGCCTATCACACAGCGTTGCCTCCCCCGAAAGGTCACCAGGAAAAGCTGACCCACTACCTGCCTTCCAAGCCTGCGAATGATCACCGGAGAACGAAGCCGGAGGAGAAGCCACCAAGGAAACAACCTGCCCAGACCTGCCGACAACAACCCATACTTGATCGCCGAACATGTTAAACCCCCAAAACAGACGAGAAAAGAGTAGCGGTTGTCGTCGACACGATTGCAACTTCAGTGTCTATAGGCTCCTCTAAACAGGTCGGAGCAAACAACCCACCACCTTCAGCGTTCACAGAGAAACACGGATCAGCAACTGGAAAGCCACCCACGACTTCCCGCGATGGAAAAAGAGCATCAGCGGCAAAAGGCTTCTCCAAGAAAGCCTTTGGGACAAAAACTTCCGATAGAACGGAAGAGGCGTATTCTAAATACACCGGAATAGTAACAACTGAGAAGCCCAAAGCTTCCGGCGTCAAAGAAGAACCCTCAATGTCCGTTGAAGACAAAGACACACCCTGTGGCCCGAATGTTCAAAACCCAAACCCGCTAAGAATGCGTTGGATCCATAATCCGGAACAAACCCCAACCTTTTGACCTTCTTGATGTTAGGCATAAGGCCTCCTTCGATCCCTCCCTATAGGATTTAACAAAATCCTCATAAACAATATTACGCAACACCTCTTCCACCAAAGAAACCAACCAAGCAGCACATCACGAGCCCAACAGAACAAACCCAGAAAATCCTTTCCTCTTTTCTACCACCCTCAGCTCATTTGACCCATTCACCACCGGTCCACCTAGAAGATGAAAGATTTAGCCTCCACAAAGAAACGGCTCTCCATCCCCAACCTCACACAACAACACCCAAAGGGGAATGCGACAGCTACGCCACCATGAGACAACTCACATGGCCGCTAGCTACGGTGTCGCAAGCTACCCAGAGAACTAACGACACATCTATATTGTTGCGTACATAGTACGTATAGATACTGGGACAAAAAGAAAGCGACAATGGTGGGCTATATGTGTCAATACACTACATTGGCACTAGCACAGAGTCACTAAATTTATGTAAGGTAAAATTGCAGAAATATATATTTTTTGAACGAGTCACAGGGACAAAAGAGGATAATCCCATACCCAGGAAACCAGCTGTATTCTAATTGCGGTCGCCCCCATAGTGCTAAGCCATTTGCTTTGTAGAGAGTCATTATCTCATGTACAATACCATGTGGGTTCACATAAGCACCAAGAGGACCTTCAGTAGACATGACCAACATATCACTCCGCCTGGCAATTACAGTCTGCATCAGAGAAAAAGGGAAGAATGGACCTAATCACATTGAGTCACTGCATATCCATTGAGCAACAGCTAACACAAACACACACACACACACACACAGGTTTAAACAAAGCAAATATATTAATTACCTGACAGTGTTTACATTGAATAAGATTGACGCTCTCAAGTAACTCAATTTCCCTTTGCAATCTATATGAAATCCCATCAATCTCCAGAAGCTCCTGCCTTGTAGATACAGAAACAGGGATTTTACTGGCAACATAAAATGACAAAAGATCGGGCCTCCTAACAAGACCATCCATGCTGGGTGCGCCGACTATCTTTTTCCACATATCTGCAAAATATCAGAGCAGAAACTTTAGTATCATTAAGTGAGATTAAAAGAAAACAAGGTCCAAACACAATTTTTTTTTTTTTGAAAAATAAGTAATTGGCCTTAAGACATGGCAAACAGAAAGAATCCTTATTTCACAATATCTGAATACTTTATTAGACACTGAAATTTTCAGTCTGAACCAAGGAACAAAAGGGAAGATAACCTGCAATAAAAGATTTTTTCCCCCCAGAAGGAAGTAATTCTCACTCATCTAAGATAAACAAGGCTGGTCCCATAAAGTTCAAGAAATTTTTGCAGATTTCTCTCTTTTCATGGATTAAAAAATCTTCTTATATATTCTATGGACAAGATACAGAAACATTTAGAAAAACTTTCACATGCTTTGTAGAGGGATCAAAAGTCAACCATATTAATGTCCTTTAACTTAAATTACAGCTAACAATTGACATCAAGAATGGATGAACTAATCATATTTTCATAACGAATGTTGAGCTACAATATTAATCATGATTGAAGTAAAAAAATTAAACTTATGACCCGGCAGAAAGATCGTAGGTGGATGAACAAAACAAAGTAAAACTACCTGCAGCCCTTTCAGCAAGGCAATAGGAGTCATACATACGGTATACCCAAAAGGGCCAGAATGCTCTTGGAACTCTGCGGAACTTGTTTAAATTGGTTTTTTCCCAACACCTATCAGGCTCTTTTCCTTTGCAAGATTGTCTTCTTGATGCAGAACTGTTCCCCAAAGCCAATTCAGCATTTTCAATTTGTTTCTGGTCTGCATGCAATGATCCTATGGATTTGGAGTCATTTAAGAAAGGTCTTCTAAATTGTAGGTCTGACTCACACAACATGTCATCATCACTGCTTGTTGATTCATCGATTATATCACATCCATAACAAGAATCAACAGCTGAATGGTGAATTCTCCTTTCTGCAAGGGAGAGCGCACTCTCAAAGCTTTCTTCAGAATTTGACTCTGAAACGTTGTCCTCATCCCTAGATCTATGCAATTTCGCACGAGAAGCATTTAAAGGCCGCGTACGTGAGAGTATGTGGCTCCGAAGATTACTAAATGGTGACAATGTTCCAAATGCATCGCGTGGAGTCCTTAATGGCTGATCTTCCTGGATAATTTGGACCTCTCCGCATGGCTAAAACGATGAAAATTTACTCCAAATAAGCCTTTGCTGATATAGGTAACAAGGAGAAAAAAGAAGTATCATTCAAGCATATTATCCATTTCTGTGTAAGTAAAAATAGTGATTATCCTAACCGCTCCTTCCACATCAGTCCAACGTCGCCTTAGACGAAATCTCTGCTGGCCACGAGTAACCACATTCAATGAACCATCCTCTAACCGCCGGTATTGTCGAATCTGTAAAAGTGAGTTTAGCAAGTGTATAAGCGATTTGCATAAATGACGTAACAACCCCAATTACAGCCCACAATCTAGCACACTTGGTGAAGAATCCCACAAGAATAAAACATCTCTATCTCACATCATAAGAGTCACTTTGCCAGCAGGTTAATTCAACATACAAACTGCGTTTACAATAGAGATTGCTTCACTTTTTCATTTACGACATTTGATCCAAAATCATTCCATATCAACTGTTAGCCTTCACTTGCAAAAGGAGCTCAAGCCATAAGAAACATGAATATGCCAAAAAGTTCCTAGAATGTCTTGTGTTAGGCTCAGAAAATACTCAACATCTAGCTCACCCAATATTTATATTAGTGCACATGAATGGTGTCACCATATACAAAGTGCTTCCAACCTCCATTTACTGACAAAAATTACTATTGTATCAATAGAAAAGTAGCATTATGTAGACACAACGAAAAATTATCATTATATCAATGTGAAAGTAGAACAAACACAAACATATCAGTGACGTGTAAAGTGTTAACTACAAGAGAATTTCCTCAAGTTATTAAACACAAAAGCCATCACTAGTCATATAATTCCTTCAAGATATTTCTTTTTCTATGCATTCCTTTTCAACTTTCACTGCAGAAAACAACTTCCGTCGGATCTTAAATATGACAAGGCAAGGAGAAATTTCTCTAAAGTGCTTGGAGGAAGCTTCCATTCTTATCCTTTTATTTTTTATAAAACATATTGCCTCTGTTCCCTCTAATCTTTCCAGATGCAAATGGGTGCTACATTTGACGAACTTTACTCCATTACTTCACCATATCTCAAGCTCTGTTTGGTAAATGTATAAAATGCCATCTCAAGCCTTTTTGTACCACATTTACAGTTTCTGTAAAAACAACATTTTTCCAAGCTCTCATGATCCAATCTAATAGCAGAATTCCACATTCAATGAATAAAGAAACCATAATCCAAATTCTCTACGCAACAAGACAGAAAAAAATGTACATATAATTTGGCAATGCAGGTTTCTGCTCATGGCCACTCAACATCCTCTCTTGAATTAGAAAAGGCTTTGCACACATTGTTTTAATAATTGGATACCCATTGATATATATCCATGTTTGCTAACAAGAAAAGAAATTCACTATTTAATCCTCTCTCTTTTTTTTTTCAGCTTTTATCTCTTTTTTTCTTTTTTCTCTTTTTTTTTTTTTTTTGGGGGGGGGGGGGGGGGGGCGCAGCAATGTGTAATGAGCCTAGAATTGATTGGGCCCTATAATTTTATTTAGGTTCTAGTAGTTACTAGTAGATAGGAAATGAAGCTGGCTCATTGAAATAGAAAACTATAGCCTCCCCTCTTTTCTTCTCCCTAGCAGCGGCCCGTATAGGCGCGTCCTGCTAGGGTTTTGCTTTACAAAGTCACAGATTAGTTCGACAGGGAGCGGATTTCCAGGGCGGAGGCTTCGCCTTCAGTTTTGGTGTATTCTTTGCCATTTTGTCTCGTGTTTCTGTTGAGTGTAGCGACACTCGATCTTGCCGGAAAGTGTTAGTGTGTGTCGTTGGCCGCTGCAAGCTGTTGCTCTGCGGGGGTTGCATTATCAGAATACCCACCATCCTCGTAGACAATGTGAGTGGTGCCCAAACCTCATCGGTGGTTTCTGATGACCTGGTAGTTATCCGGAAAACCTCTCCGGTGAGGGGTATTCTTCGGAGAAGGTTTCTCAGGCCGAGCTCTTCTGTTGGGGCTCGTGGCTGTTCGCTTGAGCTAGTCCATCCTCAGCCCTCGATGGAGTTGTGGAATAAGGGAGGTGTTGGGATGTTGGGTAGGATGGGGATTTCCCCTCCCCTCTAGAGACTTTCACCCATGCCACTCCTTTGGATTGGGTTCGCTTTTGTGTTGAGAATATATGTCATGTGGTGGGTGTTTCATGTGAGGGGAGTAAGGATCAAACTGTAGCTTTCCTAACATCAATTGGAGAGGATCATGCACGGGAGGTTAAGAGTGCTTGCTCTAAGTCTAGAGCAAGAAGAGAGCTTTTAATGCTCTATAAATTATGACTATGGCGCGTCTTCTAGGTGTGGGAAAGGCAAGGCCCAGGCTTTTTAGCGCTGGGTGCTTTGGGTGGGGTTCGGGTTTGAGGGTTGTTGTTTGTGGGGTTTGGGTTTGGGAGCTTGGTGTTCTGTGGGTTTTTCTTGGGTGGGTTTTGTTTTTTCGGATTGTTTGGGTTTTTTTTTTGTGCTTGCTTTAGTTGGTTGCTTTCTGTTGTATACTTGTGTACTTTGGGATGCCTTACGCTTTTCATAATATTGTTCTTTACCCATAATTTTTTTTTTTAAAAAAGAAAAAAAGAAAAAAAAAGTAGTTACTAGTATTTAAATTTTAAGAGTCAACTGTGATGTTTTTGGAAATTCAATAAATAGGTGGTAACCCTAGATTATTTTAGGAAATTCAATATATGGGCGTTGTCGTAAGGGTTTAGTTGTGAGTATATTTAAGTATGCTTTGTAGTCCAATGGAGGCAGACTTGTTGAAATAAAATTATGTAGAATTGCCCTTCTCTCCTTCTCTCCCCCTCCGTTCTCTCTTTCTCTTCCTCTTCTCTTAGCTTCTTCTTCTTCCCCCTTTTAACTTCTTCTTTCTTTTTCTTACCCTTTCTCCTAGCTTCTTTCTCTCTCTTTTCCCCTACTTTCTCCTACATTCACTTTATTATTCCAATGATTATTGTTTGTCATGCATCAATTTTGGTATCAGAGCCCGCTTCGATTGTCTCCCATAACAATAGAGCGATCCACAACCATGTTACACCAACAACTCCAACACGAACAATTTTGCTGCACCCTTGCACCATCTTTTTTCGTCAATCACAGAAAGTTCCGTCAACCACACAGCCACACAACGAAAATCTAGTGTCTCTTCTCCTGTTCAGTATTCTATCCATCCCAGTGTCTCCACCGTCAAAACACCCAAACAACCCACCACACCGAAACCACCACTGGCGTTAAAAAAAAAAAAAAAAAAAAAAAAAAACTAAAACTGCCAACACTCCATCCCCACAACATCCACCCACCAGAGCCACAATCCACCACCAAAGTTTGCAATCCGTCCCATTACCCACCCACCACCGCTACCCATCACCAAAATCCACCACTGTTGCTGCCAACGACCTGGGCCGAGTCCTTCGCACAGCTTCTGCCAGCCAAATACCAACATCCCACCTTGCCAGACTAACGACCCACCGTGCATACCTTTCGTTCCGTCTCGGTCATCCCACATCCAGGACGGCCTCATTTCAGCCACCCATCCAATGCAAAGGTCATCGGCCATCGTTCCGCCATCACGAGGACAATTGGTAGCGGTGCCGCACTCAACCTACTTCGTGTCGTCTCTATCGCCAAAGCCTCTGCCTAAAACTGCTACAACAAACCGCACCAAGCCACCTTGTATACGCGCCCCAGTTCTTGCTCCCAATGATGCATGCAAAAGAACCAAATAGACGACCATTGTTTGTGAAGCCTTGGTCAGCAGGTCAACACAAAAGGAAAATATTGAGATATACAGCAAAGCATGACAACAAGGACAAGTTTGTTGGAAAAAAAAAAGAGAAGCAAATGTTGGATGAGTGTTGCCCACTTCTCAGACCGAGGCTGATTGGACCGCTTCAAGATTTGGGGCTTGGACCCAAATTTTTTCTTACAATATGTGGTCAACAGCATTTCCAAACTCGAAATTGCGTTTTCTCCAATCATAGGTGAATGATGCATACAGAGACAAGAGTTAATTGGGCCCTATAATTTTATTTAGGTTCTATTATTTATTAGTATATAATTTTATGTTTTGTTTAACCGGTGATGTTTTTGGAAATTCAATAAATAGGTGATTGCCCTAGATTATTTGAGGTAATTCAACAAATGGTGTTGCCCTAGGGTTTAGTCGTGAGTCTATTTAAGTATGCTTTGTACTCCAATGGAGGCAGACTTGATGAAATAAAATTATGTGGAATTGATTTCCTTCTCTCCTTCCCTCCCCCTCCTCTCTCTCTTTCTCTTCCGTAGCTTCTTCTTTCCTTTCTCTTCCTCTTCTCTTAGATTTTTCTTCTTCTTCCCCCTTTTAACTTCTTCTTTCTTTTTCTTCTTATTTCTCCTAGCTTCTTTCTCTCTCTTTTCCCCTACTTTCTCCTACATTCACTTCATTATTTTGGTGATTATTTTTTGTCCTGCATCAGGGGATTGTCTAACAAAGATTTGTGTTTGACATTTGATGGCATATAAATGGACATAAACACATGATATTGCAATTCTTAAAAATCAACACAAGGTTATGTAAATGAGATGAAAAAGGTAATTGTACCTCTGCTGTTGTCCCAATCGATGAAAACCTTATTCTTCCATCATCAGTGTCATTGTGAACATGGACCTAAAAAAGTTTCAAACCCACATCAAAACTTTCAGACAACACTAGAGCGAGAAATCCCAAGCACAGATAGAGTAAATGAAAAGCAGTCATAAGAAGTTCACCTACCACACCAATAGTATAAGGAGCATCAACTTGGGTCAATGCTCTCTCGACTGCGGCTATAAAATTTGGCTGAATAACTCTTAGAGGAAGGGTGGCTTCCGGGAACAGAACAACTCCTGACAAATATCACATGGCATGGTCTAACATTCTCTATTAGAGGGGGAAAAAATGTGGACAAAAAGGAAGAGGAATAAGAAGGCACCCCCAGGACAATAGGCCCAAATAAAAAGGTGACGTACTATACACCACAGCACTCAGACAAGGGCTTAAGGTCTTAAAACTTGCAAGATTAAGGGTAAAATTTGAGGCTGTGGCAACTGATTTAAAGCTTCTGTATGATAAAGCAAAGTCATTAAAGGTCATTAGAGCATAATGAATGAATAAGAAAAAATAACACACACACACACACACACACACACACACACATATATATATATACTATACTATACCGCCATCAAATCTCCTCTGAAAATGTTTGAAAAAGAGCATAAAAAAAGAAAAAAAAGAAAAAAAAAGAAGAAGAGGAAGATGAAAGCCAGCTCTTTAAATATCTAACAGAAAAGTGAAAGTACTTTCTTTTTCTCAGTGCTCAGTACAACTATGAAGTACAGAGTCTTCACTAAAATTCCAGAACATTTTTAAATTTTTCAATAACTGGATCTGATTTCCAAGAAAAATAGTTAATAACTTCGCACAACTATGACTCAGATTGCAATCTAGATGAAGTCTAATAGCCAACCAGGTATGTACGGGGAACTGAAAATCAATAGCATAATCTTTTAAATGAATAAATAAAGAAGTACCTTCAAGATAAAACAGTGGGAGGTTCATGATGACACCGCCTTCCAGGAAGGCCATCCTATGGTGTGTGTCTTCAACCTCTGTTGCATGTAAGTGATCTCATGAGCCCTAGATACTTCAGATGAGCACCAATATACACAAATACATAAAACAGAGCACCATTTGCCTACCGCCAAGATATGTATGTAACGAAGCCAAACCAGTGTTGAATGTAAATTCACTAGATGAGGCAGCGCCAGCATAACCACGGTCACTATAATCCAAAGCAAAATATGCATAAGAAAGTCAGGTACCCATTACAATAATCAAAACAACATCAGTGAAATCAACTCCAAATAATTCTAAAAAGCAAAGAAAATGCATTCAAGCTCACCGATCCTCTACTGGTAATTGAGTTCAAGCTCATATGCTATGACTGTTAATCTTAAAGTTACATTTCTACTCATTCAACTTGCGTGGCAGACAAAAAGGGGATTTGCAAATCAAACTAGGTAATCGAGACGCATTTACCATGAATGTTACGCTGAATTATCAAATATTGTCCTGCATTTTCTCGGATTAAGGGTTAAACTAGGGTAACCAACACTTGTTTCATTTCTTTCACTCGATTTTCTCATAATCCAAGCAGAAGGTTAGAAAGTCCAATTAAATAATACGCCTCTCAGGCAAGATATTCAAATTACTATCAACAATATGATAGTAAAACCAATCAAGTTTGGGAAAAAAAAAAAACACAAAACGGCGAAGAGGAAGGGTGGGGAGATTACGTGGCGTCAAGGTCATCGTCGGATGAGTCGTGGAGGCCATCGACCTCTTCCACCTGCAATTCCTCGAGATCGAGCTCTCGAATCTGCTCCATCTGGTGCCGCTCCCTCTCCAATAACCTTTCGTTTTCCATTTCCTCTCTCTCTCTCTCCCTCTCAAAGGAACGGAATGTACTAGCAAGTGATTTTAAAGCAAACCCGCCAGAGTCGGTGTGCATTTTTGTGGTTTTTGTTCCGTTCTCAACGATACTCTGTCAAGAGACATCCAAGTTTTTGCCACGTCAGTTATGCTTATGTTTCACTTTTTTTCCTTTTCTTTTTCTCTTGGAAAGAAAAGAAATGTGTAATACCTACAAGGACCCACGTATGACATGTCTTAAAAAAGAAATTTATGAGAGACATACAAAAATTGTATATATAACATGTCTTGAAAGAAAAATACCCGGTAAGAGTACTAGCAGCAGATTCCCAACCATTTTTCTTATATTTAGGGAACAAAACTACTTTTTACTTCTCTATAAAAAAATATCTCACAATAGATTCCCTTACTTTTCCCTATATCAATTAAATATTATTTTTTTACTCTTATTTTATTCTTTTTCTCTCTTTCCTACTTTTTCTCTCTTCCCTATATCAATTAATTACACTTCTTTTATATTAAAATAATACATAGGGAATGAATAGTAGACATGTATACATAGGGAATCACTATTCATTCCCAACTCCCTCATCTAAATATAGGGCATCTGCTGTGGGAGGTTTTTTGATGTTTTTCATGAAATTTTCCCTAAATATAGGGAAGGGAACCAATATAGGGTAACTGCTACTAGTGCTCTAAGTGACTGACTGCAGTTCCTACTCCATACAATAGGTTAAAAAAACCATACTATCACTATGCTTTATGCACTTAAGTGTACATTTTTTAAGAAGATAGTAAAAATTATTATTAAATTTTAGATGAACTATTATTGAATTTGGATAAATTATCATTAAATTTTGGATTAAATATTAATTTTTATTTTCATTTCAAAAATTATACATTTAAGAGTACATATAGCATTTTTTATTTATTTATATGTTATATATGTTATTTGGTGCCTGTGTGACATGTATTACAATTAGACAAGACAAAATCTCAGATGTCACATTTTATATGTATACATAGGGTAAATGTATTATAATGCTCCGTTTGTTTTGACGTAAAATGTTTTCTGTTATAAAATTTTTTCAACGAAATTATTTTTTAGAAAAAATGATTTTCCTGAAAATATTTTCCGACGTTTGGCTCTTACGAAAAAATCACCAATGACGAAAAACCACCGGTGACGAGATTCCGTTACCGGTCGACAGGATTCCGGCCACTTTCACAGTATTCTGGCTATGGTTGCCAAATTTCTGCGATGGATCCCGGAATCTAGTTTGCTGGAATCCAGCGACGGTGACCGGACATTGCCGAATTCCGGCAAAAATTTTCAAATTTCGGCCGATTCCGACCTGTTTTGTCTGGTTCCGGCGATGGTTGCCGGATTCTAGCGATGGTTGCCAGAATTCTAGCAATTAGATATCAAAATTTAAGGACCTTCGGCAATAGATTCGGGCTACCAACAAACTCTAATGCCCGGCGATGGCAGATTCTCACAAACGTGTGTGCAAGAATGAAGAGTTTAAATCCAAAAAACTGAAAACCGTAAATCGTTATCCAAAAACAAAGAGACTTTTATGGTCAAACTAAAAATGATTTTCGCTGACCATACATAAAATATTTTACATCTAAACAAACGGAACATAAATCTTTGAGTCAACGTGAGATTTGAAATTACTCTCTTACTTTTAAAAATAAACTTTCACTCATTTTTTTTTTCGAATTTGAAAGAGGTCCATCCGTATGTTTTCTGTCCATTTTTGCAATGTCTATTAGTGACACATCATCATTTTTGCCACATCACCTTAAAATAATTTTTTTATTGTGTTATAAATTAAAATATAAAAAATCAATTTTAAAAATAATATATTGCCACAGTAGGTTCTCTCTCTCTCTCTCTCTCTCTGAACCAAAAATCTCGGCAAACATGATTCTCTTCATGTTTGATGTCCAACCCAAACACCAAGGAGCAGGGAGAATCAACAACGCAATAAAAACCACAACCTTCTCAACCTTGTCACCCAACACATCCTTGATCACCTTGCAAAGTCCCTCAAACTACTCTTTCAGATCTTCATTCTTTTATTTTTTTTTGGATGAATTAAAACTTTCATTAACCAAACTCAACTGTAACAACTCTCCCGTTAAAACTAGATCCCATCTCCTAATTAGGGACAACCCCCCCCCCCCCCCCAAAAAAAAAAAAAAAAAAAAGATCAACAAACAAAATATTGTTATATACAAATAGCAAACACAATCAAACAACTAGAAAGCAAATTACAGATTCCACATTCTAGCTAGACTACGTATTAAGAGAGGATTGTTTGAATTTCCCCTTGAATACCATACGAGTCCTAACTTCCCATTTAATATGAGCAACTATAGCCTCTTCTGTTCTAGGAAGATTCATGTTGATACAGTTTTTGGTATGGTATGAATCAGCACGTTCTTCGATGTTCTTTACGCTTCTCAATATCTCTGCAAAATGACAAACCTAAGGGACCCTTCCGAGGGTCCTCTCTGATGCCTAAATTGGCTCCTGCTAAAAAGAATCTGCTTAATCTCCAAAAATTTCATCTTATGCCTAGGGTATGGACCTATTTATAGGCAAAGAGGTGGAGTCAAACCTGAATTAGGATTCCTACTCCTTATTGATCTATAACAGCTGTTAGAGTTCTAATTGGACTTTGATCCTTCATTAGACTTCTGAAATGATATCTTATTTGACTTCTGATCTGATTGGACCCTGAGTCCTATCCCTATTCTACCAGGAATAGAACTACTGATCAAACTATACTTGGACTAAGAGTCCTATCCCGATTCTACTAGGAGAGGACTGCTAATCGGATTATGACTTTTACTTCAATTCAACTTGGAGTAGAGTCCTAATCCAGATCTACTAGGATAACTGATACCTAATTTTTCGGGAATAGTTGCTAAGTATTTATCTCCCGGGAGTTCTGCTGTCTCCTCCTTGGACTGGGTTGAGTGGAATTCATTCCCAACAGTTACCCTCCAATTCCCTTATCCGAAGCTTGCTTGAATAATGGGAATTATATGTCTCAGGAAACCCGAGCTTTGTCTCTTCTGAAAACCTGCAAACCTGAGGGTTAAACCTTACCCCCATTACCTTCTTATTTTCCTTAGGGTTTTCTCCCTGTCTCCTGGAATAGCTAACTCCTGAAAACCTGCAAAACCTGAGGGTTAAATCCGACCCCCCATGCCTTCTTGCTCTCGGTGTAGGACTAACCAGGAGTCTTCCTCCTTGCTCTCAGCAAGGACTGATTTGAAAGGCTTTCTTCTTGCTCTCGGTAAGGACTGATTCGAGAGGCTTTCTTCTTGCTCTTGGCAATGACTAATCTGAGAGGCTTTACCTCTTGCTCTAGGCAAGGACTGATCCAAGAGGCTTTACCTTTTACTCTCGGCAAGGATTGATCCGAGAGTCTTTTGCCTACAAAAGAAGCGACATCAACGGGTTCCCAGTCCCTAGACCGGGAACACTCCAATGCTTAAGTCAGCTCTATTCTTTTATTCTGAAAATACTTATTCTCAAATCTAGGGAATTTTCTGTCTTAATTATAACTAGTCTGAGTTAAAAATAAAAGTCTAGTTCTTTGCAAACATAAATGCTAAAAACAAAAGTCTAGCCTGGAATTCCCGAGAGTCCTTTCTACATGACCACAGGCAGATTCTGTTGTTGCCTCGACTCTCCACGTCGTGGGCTTCTGCTTCCTCGGTCCTCTCTTCTTTCTAAGTCATCTCGGGGATCGTTCTCCTGATCCCTTTCGTCTAGCTAAGGACGATCTCGGGGATAATAATCCTGTGGCTGCTGATCTCAGGGCTAATAGTCCCGATGATTCTGGAATCTATTATTTCCTGGTTGGTTCTGTTGCTCTCCCAAGAACAGAACCAACTTTCCATTCGTTATGAATTCTTCTATTAACAACTTTAAGGTTACGCACCCCTCGGTGCAATGACCTACTTGTTTATGAAAATCACAATACTTGCTTGTGATGAGTGCCAAATATTGTGTATTTGGACCCCTTGATTTACATTAGTTAGACCTTTAGCCTTGTTATTTTCTGATGCTTTTGTTAGTTTTTGTGTTTTTATGTTTTGTAGGTCAATAAGTGATGAATGACAAAAATTCATGTGGAATTGCTTGGAAAATTCAGAAGTTCTGAAGAACTCGATCGATCGAAGCAAAATTCGATTGATCGAATTTTGCCTGAAGTCGATCGATCGACTTTTATTCGATCGATCGAATTTTCCCAGAACTTACTTTTGCAGAAGCGCGCTAGAACACCCAATCAGGAGCTTCTCCATGACAAAAAGCAGTTCTCCCTCTGATTTTCGCAATAGAACACGTTGGTTTCGTGACCTTGGTAGTCTCTAGCAAGAAAGGAACCCTAGAGGGGGTTAGAGGAGTCATTTTACATGGGTTTCTAGCCCTAATTTCCTTCTATAAAAGCCATAGCCATACCTCCTTGTTGAGAGAGTTCAGAGAACAGTAGCTAGGATTTATTTCGTGCATTTTGTAGTTGATTTCAGTAGCTCTTTTCTTTAGACATTTGTCTTTGTAAAGCTTTTCTTTTATTTCCATGTTTTTTCTTCATTTTCTTGTGATGTTCTTAGTCATGGAAGGCTAGTAACCTCAACTAAGGTTGATGATGAAACATTTCCATTGATGACACTCACACTCTTGTTATACTACTTGCACATTTGATGATATATCATATTTGTTGTTCAAAGCTCCATTCATTTAAATGCTTTATCTTTTGCAATGAATGTGGTTGTTGGTAAATATAGGACATTTAATGTGTTTTAACCGATGGATACATTGTTTTATCGGTTTGAATGATGATATCCATTGTGATTTGTTCACTAAATGGATACATTGGATGATTTGATTTCAAATGGGTACTCTTTGTGATTTATCTTTGAGTTGGATTCATTTAATGGTTCTAAGGTTTATGGTTGAGAAACTTGAATGACACCCTAAGCTTAATGTTCTTTGGGTGTTCAAGTGGAAACCAAGAGTGTGAGTTGTTGGATTTGGTTTGGTAGATTCCTTAGCCTTAGTTTCTTTTTATTTGCATATTTCATTTCATCTCGTTTATTTAGTCTTTTGTTCTTGAATCAATCCTCAAACCTTTGGAACTAGGTTAAAATGAGGTTGATTAAACAAGACACCAATATTTGACCATTTCCCTGTGGATTCGACCTCGCACTTGCACACACTATATTGCAAACGACTCGTGCGCTTGCGAGTACTCATTAAAACACACTTCAGCTTGCATTCCTGTAAGGATGATTACTTGGTATCTTTGGTGGTTCTTGAAACGCAGGATCTCTTTTGATCTCTATAAGGACATCTGATATCTCGGAATTGAGAGGTGTAAAGTTGTAATCTTTAAACTTTTTTACCGGCCTCTACTGTTCCCTATCAGCTTTCTGAATTCTTTCCTTTTCTTTTCCAGGGCTGTCTATTGGGGTAGCCTAGAGCTGGCCATAGCCTTCAGCGTCTCTTCCTGATTGATAAATTCTTCTACTTTATCTATTAGGCCCTACAAGGTACTCGGTTGCTTCTGGGCCAACTTCTTCATCAAAGGCTCCTCGGGTGAAATTCCTTGATAAATGGCAGCAAAGATCATATCCTCTGTCGGATCTTCGACTGTAACCTTTTTTCAGTTGAACCGGGCCATAAACTCCTTAAGACTCTTATTACTTTGCTAGTGCAACGATAGCAAATATCCCGAAGGCTTCTTCTTTGTCCGGAAAGCTAGAAACTCCATTAGGAATACTTTGTACAACTCCTTGAACTGATGATGGGAATGGTGGGCCGAATCTTAAAGATCCCTTGCAAGTTCCAAATGGGCCAATCACAAGGTCAAGAGCTAAGAAGATCAAGGAAGCAATGCAAGGATTGATGCAATCCACTTGGGCCGAGTTTGCAAATTTATCAAGCAAGACCCCAACATTCAAGTTGGGCTTGAAAGAAGAAGAACCAACTTTAATCCATGTGGTTTAGTGGACTCTTTATTTCATTAAGTATAGGCTTGTGGGCCTATTTTTATGTTTCTATGGTTGTAGGCATTTTGAGCCTTTTTAATTCATTAAGTGGACTTCTTTTATTAGCTATAGACTTTTAGTTTAGGTTGTTTTGGGCCTAAAGATATTCAGTACATGTCTTTTAATTTATGAAGGCCTTAGTAGGCCCTGAGTTTCTTAGAGGTGTTTAAAAAAACTTATAGCCACACTTTGGAAAAACAAGAGTTGAATGTGAATGAAGTTTTTGTTTTTCATAGAAAACTTTTCAGTTTTCTCTACTTATTCTTGATTGAACTAAGAACTTATCAAAGGCAAACCCTTTGTGGCGTTCTCATCGAATCTAGGTTCTTGAAACAAGATTTTAACGGGTCTAGATCTTCTTGACTTGATTCTTGGTTTTTTTGGGTAGGTTTCAATTTGATTGTGGGTTCAAGGGAGTTTGATCCCACGGGTTCACATCATTTGGTATTAGAGCTCAGTTCCAAATCAGGTCTGATTTATCCTTTTTTTTTTTTTTGGTTTATGTTGTTTTTTCTTTCTCTTTTTCTTGTCTTAGGCCTGTTCTAAGGTTCTCTAGTCTTATCTGTGATTCCTTCTTCATTCTTGTTAATTTCGTGTGTTTGAATTCAGATCTATGATTTTCACAATTGATTATTTGTGTACTTGATTCAAGAATTCAAATCTACGAATTCTTTAATTGATTATACAAATCTTTGCTTAAATTTCCAGATTTGAATCATGGCTTTAATTTCCAGTTTTGACTCTTTGCTTTACTTTCAAGATTTGAATCATTGCTTTAATTTCCAGATTTGAATCTTTGCCTTAATTTTCCAAATTTGAATCTTTGCCTTAATTTCCAGATTTGAATCTTTGCTTTAATTTTCCAGATCTGTATTTTTTCTCTCCAGAATTGAATTCCATTGATTACACAAATCTTTGCTTTAATTTTTCTGATCTGTAATTTTCAGATTTGAATTCCATTCTTAATTGATTTGCGAATCTTTGCTTTAATTTTTCAGACCTGTAATTTCCATATTTGGATTCCATTCTTAATTGATTACACGAATCTTTGCTTTAATTTTCAGATCTATAATTTCAAGATTTGGATTTTCTTTTCCATATTTGAATCAAATGTCGTTTTCAATTGTCCTTTTGTCTATTTCCATGTCCTTGATGAAATTTTCCAGATTTGTAATTTCAAGATTTGGATTTCTTTTCCATATCTGCAATTTCCATATCTGAATCACATGTTTTCAATTGTCCTTTTGTCTATTTCCATGTCCTTATTGAAATCTGATCAATCTTTTTCGAAAATTACCATTATTGTTGTTGATTGAGACTAAAAAGAAAAAAGAAAAAGAGAGAGAGAGAGAAGCATATTCAATTATTGTTGCTGAATAGTTGGAAAAAAAAATCAAAAATTGTTGTTTGATCTGTATCATCTTTAGTATCTTGTTTCGTAATTGCTCTTTTCCTCGTACAAATTCCTTGAGATCTGTGTCTTTTTTTTTTTTTCCTTTCTTGTTCCTTGAATCTATTTTTTGTTGGAATAATACAAGGTTGTGTCTTGATTAGTTCAACTAGTTCTTAAAGAACTTGAAAGAGAAAATAGGTGAGGTAAAAGGAAAGAGTGTGTATTGGAAAAGGCCAAAATAGTGAAAACACGAGTGGAGTTACAATATTTTAGTGTAAACACGTAAGGGAGTGTGTGAGGTTTTCTCGCTAACATTCTTGTTTTTGCAGCGCATTAAAAATGTCTCATAAGCGTGACTCAACATCCAAGGAGGAGGCAAATAAATCATTAGTTGTGTTGCAGGCCATGCAACAACAGTTTGAACGATATAATTTGGTGTTGGGGGAAGTGAAGGATAGGATGGAACAACGAGAAGTAGTGATTAGAAATCTGCAAGGTGGGTGAGATAGGAGGAGACGTGCGCCTAGCATTGCAAATGAGTATAGAACGAAGGAGATGATGATGATGATAAGGAAGACATAGCATCTGAAGTTGGAATAGGTGGAGTCGGCAGCCCTAGAGGAGTTAGGCATGAAAGAGGACCTAGGAGAAATCCAAAGGATCAAGATGGGGTACATAGGAACCTTGGGAGCATCAAAATTAAAATACCATCTTTTCAAGGTAGGAATGACCCTGAAGCATATGTAGAGTGCGAGAAGAAAATAGAGTTGACTTTTACTTGTCACAATTATTCACCAGAGAAGAAAATGAAGCTAGTAGTAATTGAGTTTGATGAGTGCCAAAAAGTGTATATTTGGACCCCTCACTTTACATTAGTTAAACCTTTACCTTTGTTATTTTCTGATGTTTTGGTTAGTTTTGGTGTTTTTGCGTTTTTGCAGGACATTAAGAGAAAAATGGTAATTTTCAAGTGAAAATACATAAAAAGCTGGAAATTCGGAATTGCTGGGAAGTCGATTGATCGAAAATTGCCCAAAGTCGATCGATCGATTATAAAATCGATCGATCGAATTTATGCGGAGCTGGAATTTCAGAAACCCTAGCTAACTCTAAAAATACCATTCTTTTCTCATTTTTAGAAGAGGAGGCCGCTTGGGAGCGCCCAAGGCGCTGTTCTCACTGTAGTTTAGGTTTCTTGGGTTGATTTTGACCTAGAACTTCCATATTTTGTAAGTTTCTTTCATTTTAATGGATTATTGTTGTTTATTTATGCTTTCTTTAGTTATGTGTAGCTGAAATTTCGTCTAGGGTTGAGGATGAAACCTCACCATTGAAGAGAAACTGAGTTTCCATGCTTGATTATGCTATTTGAGTTTATGGGTTTTGATTTCTCATTGTTCTACTTCGATTATTGAGATTATTGTTGGATATCTCTTGTGATTTTTGGATACAAGTGATGATTTGAAATAGTTTCATTAAATTGATGGCTTGGGTTTTCATTTATCAAAATGTTGGATATTCGTTGTGTTTCATTCCATGGATACATTTGATGATTTAGTCAAAACTAGATATCTTTTGTGATTTGTGCAAGTATGGATTCATCGAATGATTTAAACAACTTTTGAAGCAAAGTAGAGCATAACTAAGTTTTGCATGTGAAAACTTCAAATATGTGTGATGAGCATGAGAATAGGTTTCTATGATTTGGTGAGTGTGGATTCCAAAACCTTAGAACCCTTTACTTTCATTTGTTTTGTTTATGTTTTTCTTTTATCAAAAACCCCTAAATTTGGAACTAGGTTAAAATAGGATTAGTTTGAATAGAGATTAATTTTCGCAACACAATTCCCTGTGGGATCGACCTCGCACTTGCAAAACGCTATATTGCAAACGATTCGTGCACTTGCGAGTACATTAAAATTTGCACAACAAGTTTTTGGTTCACTGATTATGCAATTATTTGGTGGGATCAATTAGTGACCAATAGAAGTAGAAATCATGAGAGACCTATAGAAACTTGGGGTGAGTTGAAAGCTCTCATGCGGTGAAGATTTGTACCTAGCCACTACTATAGAGACCTATACCACAAATTACAAAACTGAAAAATTGAAATTGACTTCTAAATAAAAGACAAGTGTGTGTGCAAAGTGTCAACAAAAATAAGCACAGTGGAAAATAAATGACACAGAGATTTTTGTTGATGAAGTGGAAACTCAATCAAGAGAAAAACCACTCCGGGGCAGCCAAACCCAGGAATTCTACTATTCAGATATGCATCATCACAAATAATCCCAATATAGTAGATATGCATCAGATAATTTCAACCTCATTCCAAAATTAAATCTCTAACAGTTTAAAATAAATAAACTGAAAAAGAAAGAGACTAGAAAAATACCTGGAATGGGGTGAGAATGCACAAAAAGACAAGTAGGGATGGAATTACTCCAAAAACACCAAAAACAATCACTCACAAAATGCCAAAGAGGAGATTTAGTGGGGTATGGTGGAGAGAGTGGCGATTCTGGGGTATATATAGCCTCTGTGGGGTCCCCGTTTGGACGGTGCATTAACGTCGTCCGGACGCGCGCTGCATTGGGAACAAGCAGACAGGACGTAAGCAGGTCCCGTCCGGACGATTGGGCTCCATCCCGTCTGGACTCCAAGAAAGTACCGTCCGGACCACTTATCCGTCCGGACGCTCCACACTGAAACATCAGAAAACTAAGGAAAATTCACAGAAATAAAATTTTTCCAGGTCAGTTTTAGAACACGCATGTATAAACCACTGATAACACAATCAGAGAGCATCTCAATACTAAACAGAGAGATAAAAGAGAGTTGAGAAATCAATCAGCACAAATAAGTTCCCAAACATGCAAAATTCAACCAGCCAACTCAACTCATGCAATGTGTGTGTGTGTGAAGACAAAAACCCTCAAGGTAAGACTTTCGATGACATGACAAAAAGTAACCAAATTTCCTAGATAGGAGAGAAAATAAATGGACGATAAGCCAAAAGTCATACCTTATAACTTACTAGGGCCTAGCCACCCTCATCTGATACACTCCCCCTGAGATGCAGCACCTAAATAATTTACTTGTACCATGAAGGACAGCATAAATGTTTTACTTGCACGTAGAGGGCAAGGCATAAAGCAAATGTAGCATATAAGCAGAGAATATACACTTAAAGACACATAAATCACATGGTTAACTACTTGTTTCTTACAGTGTTGCAACCTAAAGAGAATGCCAGAGTTTATAGGTGCTAGGTTCAACTAGCATGTGGTCAATTTGGTCATCTTATCAAAAACTTCTTCTCTTATCCATAATTTCTAGAAACAAAAAGTCAGAGAAGGAAAGATGTACCTTATAAGGGAGCCGTGGATAGTGCACATTTTTCATCTCATGAGAAAAGAAGCTATCCAAATTTTTGCATATACAGGAAAACACTTGGCAAATTATAGTCAGAAACTCTCAATTATATCTAAGTAAAATAAATTAATACCCAAAGAATTGAGATATCAGGAGAAAATACATGCAATTATCTGATAAGCCAAGAGAAAAAAAATATCTTGCAAATTCTCCCAAATTTTTATTTTATTTTATTATTATTAAAAAAATGCAATATGGAAAAACATCATATGCAAGGCAAGATCAAACCTGATGATGCCAATACAGAAAAACAGTCGCTCGACCTGCTTTTTCTGTCTTCCCCAATAAACACCTGCAAAGATCTCCAAACAAAATATAGGGGGCAAAAGCAAAGTACCACTGGTTCCTAGATTGCAAATAAAATATAACAGCAAAATAAGCAATCAAACCTGATGCCATAGGATTAGGAACCAAATCCTAGGCATGAACACCTGAACCTGCTAGGTGTGTCTGTTCCCCCTCATGGGGTGACAGTCCTTCTTGATCCAAGCCTGCCTCCCTGTGGGTGGTTGCTGGTATGACGTCATCATCCACTCCATCATATTCTGCATCCAGATAGGTGGCTCATTGTGGTGTTGATCTGCTTCCACCTTCTGTGGCCTTCTAAGGTGCTTAGCCGGTGCAAACCGTTGCTGAGGCCACTGATGCTGAGATGCCTGGACCCAAGGAGCATGAGACCAAGGTGCTTGATATTAATGAGCTTGATGCCTTGGTGCTTGATGCTGGGCCGCAGGTCTAGTGCCATGATGAGCTTGTCTGGGCACTTCTTTCTTGGCTTTGGCCTTTTGTGCTTTCAGGAGGGAGCACTGAGGACGAACATGCCCACTTAAACCGCAGTGGTGGCATATAGGAGGTCTTATGATGGAATGAGGCACTTGAGTGCCTGGAACATCATCGTTGACCTTGTCCTTCCCTTTATCTTCAACAGTGGGAGGAGGCTCTGAGACTGTAGACTTCACAAACACAATCTTTGAGGAAGAAAGAGCATCAGAAGAGGAAGCTACATACCCGAGACTAGTCTTGTCAGTTGGGCTCTTCTGGATAGACAGCATACGAGTCAGCTTTTCATCAGTGACTCTCTCTAGTTGGAGCTGTGTCTCTAGTAGCTTTTCCTCGAGCTCTTGTATTCTAAGCAGCAATGAACTCTTTTCAGTTTGCAGAGTGTTCAGATCATAGAGGTGCTGCTTACAACCTTCTCTCAACTTCTCATACTCTAAATAGAGTGTCTTGTAGGCTTCCTTGAGCTCTATCTCATTATCACTATGCTCCGGGTAATACGAGTCTTCTTCCTCAACATGTGGGGCTACAAAGGCCAGAAATTTTTCAAACTCTAGAGCGTCTTCTTTTGACTCATCACTGAGAGTCACGTTGTATGCCTTCCCCTTGCCCTTCTTAAGATTCCCACAATCAGCCCGGATATGCCCAAAGCTTGAGCATTCAAAACATCGGGGTCCTCTGGGGTCTTTCTTCTCTTCTTCCTCAGGTTCAGCTTCTCTGGGAGGTTTCTTTACTCTTTCAGAAAACTTCTTCTTGAACCGATCATCTTTCATTAATCTTCTGAAATTCTTGGCTAACATAGCCACAACTTTTTCTTCATCCTCAGAGTCATCTTCAGATGAGGCTTCTACCTTCTTCTTGGAAGCCTTTAGGGCAATGGTCTTCAACTTCTTGACCGGGGGTAGAGACAACTCATATGTTTGAAGAGATCCTACCAGCTCTTCAATCTTCATTTCCTCAAGATCCTTGCTTTCCTCAATGGTGGTCACCTTGATCCTGAAACGCTCAGGCGAAGATCTTAGAATTTTTTGGATGAGTTTTACATCCGAGATTGGTTTCCCAAGACTCACCATGGAGTTCCTCAAGTCACTCATCTTGGAGTAAAACTCTCCAAAAGTCCCTTCTTCCAACATCTTAATTTCTTCAAATCTCGAAATCAACATTTGAAGTTTGGCAGATTTAACAAGTTTCGTGCCTTCATATGTTGTTTCCAAGATTTGCCATGCTTCTTTGGCTGATTCGCAGTTTGAAATCTTTGCGAATTCAGATGGTGAAAGTGCTTGGCACAGAGCATGGAGGGCTTTATCATTGGAAAGACGTGCGTTCTTTTGAGGGACTAGTTCAGGTGTTACATCCTCTGGTTTAGTCCAACTAGTTTCAACAATACCCCAACAGTCAATAGATTTCAAAAAGAAACGCATACGTGCCTTCCAATAGCCATAGTTCGTACCATCAAAGGCAGGAACAGAATTAAGAGTTTGATACATAATATAGAAGTCAACAAAAATAACACTCAAGAATTAAATCTACACAGAGTGTACCAAGCTCTGATACCAATTGAAAAATTGAAATTGACTTCTAAATAAAAGACAAGTGTGTGCGCAAAGTGTCAACAAAAATAAGCACAGCGGAAAATAAATGGCACATAGATTTTTGTTGACGAAGTGGAAACTCAATCAAGAGAAAAACCACTCCGGGGCAGCCAAACCCAGGAATTCCACTATTCAGAAGACAAAGCTAGATACAAGATAGTAACACTCACATATACCCGATGCAGTGGTCGTACCTTGCTCTCTGATGTGTAACCCAACACGAACGCTTCCCAACCAGGTCTCCCACCTGAAGGGGTCTTCAATGGAATCCTTTACCTTAGGGCCAACCCCTAAGATAGACTTCAGATGTAGCGCAGCAACAACACACTTGCAATGGCTTCAGAGGAAAAATCACGTCTTTGAACAGTTGTGGAATTCAATACCGAATTCTTGCAGTTCTCAATGCCTAGGGGCCTCTATTTATAGGCTGGGGGCTCAAATGAGCGTCAGGCAAAATATAGCTAGGCACCGTCCGGACGGTGGTCATGGCCGTCCGGACGGACAACTGTGCGACAGGATTTTCTGAAAATTTCGCTGAGAAATCTTTCCTGTTTAAGAGCCGCGTCCGGATGGGATAGCACATCGTCCGGGCAGTTGCACGTCCGCTGCAAGTAATTTCCTTATAAGGCTTCGCGCGTCTGGACCATGGGGGATGAGCGTCCGGACGGCTGAACTTCAACAAGCAATTTCCATATCTGCTATGCGCGCGTCCAGACCATGAGAGGCAGTCGTCCAGACGGTTGAAGTCGAATCGGCAATTTCCATATTAGTTGCACGCGCGTCCAGACCAAGGCTGACTGACGTCTGAACGGTGATATTTGAATTGCGATTCTTGCCTTAAGGAGACGCGCGTCCAGACGGGATACTACATCTTCTGGACAGTTGAACGATCTTTCCTTTATCAAAACTTGGAAAGAATATGAGACTGGTCGAGTACCGAGAGGTGTCCGGACGTCCTGCTGAAATGTCCGGACGGATGCAAGCTGGATAGAAACTTCTCGACACAGTGGAGGGTTCGGACGGAAGTGCACGTCGTCCGGACGGATGATGCTTGGTCTAACTGGCGTCCAGACGGTATGGCACATCGTCCAGACGGATGGAACATTGGTCAGATGGGCGTCCGGACGGGATGGCTCGATCGTCCGGACGGCTGACAGGGAACCGAAATCTTCGATCTTTCACTCAGTGCAATGTCTTCTTAGAGTGCTCTGAATAGTGGAATCCCTGTTTACAACATCTTTATACGCACAAGTGATTTTGTCCAAACACAGAATGAGGCCAAAATATTAACAAAAACCTTACACAAGGGTCTAGGAGTGTAGAGGATTACCATAAGGAGATGGAGGTGGCTATGATTCAGGCTAATGTAGAGGAGGATCGGGCGGCCACAATGGCCAGATTTTTAAGTGGTTTGAATAGGGACATAACCAATGTAGTTGAGTTGCATCATTATGTGGAGGTAGAAGACATGGTGCACATGGCTATGAAGGTGGAGAGGCAGTTACAGAGAAAAGCGGCAGCAAGGTATACTTCAGTTTCTAGCACTCATTGGAAACCAAAGTGGGATAGAAATGATCGAGCTGCAGTAAAGGATGGACAAGCAATCAAGCTTGCTCCTTTAACCCCAAAACATGTCTATGAGGACCAACTTAAGCTGAAAAGTGAGATTGAGCAAAAAAGAAAGGGTGAGGCCGAGATACAAGAAAGAAAAATGAGAGAAAAGAAAAATGAGAGTGAGGTCGAAATCTCAAGAAAAAGAGAGAGTGAAAAAGAAAATAGAGAGGTGGCTGAGATTAAAGAAAAGAGAATGGAGCCACGAGAGAAAAAAGAAAGAGAACCTGCAGAGAGAAATGAAAGACAAATATGAGTTTTTATGCACAAGAGAGTGAGGTCAAGAGGGCCTTTTTAGAAGATTAGCCTATGAGTTTTATTGTTTACAAAGAATCTTCTCTTGATCTTAATGAAACTAACCAATCTCTTCCTAGTTTGGTTGTTTCTTTGTTGCAGGAGTCCGAGGATGTATTTTCGGAGAAGATTCTGAGTGGGTTGCCACCCATTAGAGGTATTGAGCATCAAATTGATTTCGTACCTGGAGCCGTTATTTCTAATCGATCATCCTATAGCAGTAATCTGGAGGAGACCAAGGAGCTTCAAAGGCAAGTTGTAGATTTGATGAGAAATGGGTACGTGAGAGAGAACATGAGCCCATGTGCAGTACTAGTGCTACTAGTGCCACAGAAGGATGAGACTTGGAGGATGTGCATTGATTGCAGAGCGGTCAACAATATTACGGTAACGTATCGTCATCCCATTCCTAGATTATATGATATTCTTGATGAATTGCATGGCTCATATATTTTCAGTAAAATAGATCTTAAAAGTGGATACCATCACATTAGAATGAAAAAGGAAGATAAATGGGAAATTTCTTTTAAGACTAAATATGGACTTTATGAATGGTTATGCCATTTGGACTTACAAATGCGCCTAGTATTTTCATGAGATTAATGAACAATGTATTACATGCATTCATAGGAAAATTTGTAGTCGTATACTTTGGTGATATCGTCATGTACAATAAGAACTTAGATGAACATATTGAGCATTTGAGATGTGTGTTCGATGTGTTGAGATATGAAAAGTTGTATGCTAATTTTAAGAAATGTACATTTTGTACGGAAAATGTTGTTTTTCTTGGTTATGTTGTTGGTACAAAAGGTATTGAGGTGGATGAAGAGAGAGTCAAAGCTATCCAGGAGTGGCCAACGCCTAAAGGCATCACTGAGGTAAGAAGCTTTCATAGTTTAGCTAGCTTTTACAGGCGTTTTGTTAAGGATTTTTGCACCATTGCTGCACCACTCACTGAAATAATTAAAAAGAATGTTGGATTTCATTAGGGGATTGATCAAACGAATGCATTTGCTACTATTAAAGAAAGGTTATGTTCTACACCTGTGTTAGCATTACCTGACTTTAACAAAACTTTTGAGATTGAATGTGATTTCTCAGGAATAGGAATTGGAGCCTTTTTGATGCAGGATAGGCGGTCCATATCCTTCTTTAGTGAGAAGCCAAGTGGGGCGACCTTGAATTATCCCACTTATGACAAAGAACTTTATGCTCTTGTTCGCGCTCTAGAGATGTTACCGCACTACCTTTGACCTAAGGAGTTTGTGATCCACACCGATCATGAATTATTGAAGCATCTCAAGGGTCAAGGAGTAGTTTGGATGGACATAGGAAGGCCGCACAAAAGATTGAAAAGTTTGCTTCCCAAGCCAATAAAGGGCGAAGGCGTTTCATCTTTGAACCAGGAAATTGGGTTTGGGTTCACATGCGCAAAGAAAGATTTCCAGCCCATAGAAAGACTAAATCGCATCCTCGAGGAAATGAACATTTCCAAATCCTTGAGAATATTAATGATAATGCTTATAAAGTGGATCATCCAAGTAAGTATAATGTCTCTGCTACTTTCAATATTTCTGATCTTTCTCCCTTTGATGTAGGTGACGATTCAAGGACGAATCTTTTTGAAGAGAGGGGGAATGATGGGAATGGTGGGTCGAATCTTAAAGATCCCTTGCAAGTTCCAGATGAGCCAATCACAAGGTCAAGAGCTAAGAAGATCAAGGAAGCAATGCAAGGATTGGTGCAATCCACTTGGGCCGAGTTTGCAAATTTATCAAGCAAGACCCCAACATTCAAGTTGGGCTTGAAAGAAGAAGAACCAACTTTAATCCATGTGGTTTAGTGGACTCTTTATTTCATTAAGTATAGGCTTTTGGGCCTATTTTTATGTTTCTATGGTTGTAGGCATTTGGGCCTTTTTAATTCATTAAGTTGACTTCTTTTATTAGCTATAGGCTTGCAGTTTAGGTTGTTTTGGGCCTAAAGATGTTCAGCCCATGTCTTTTAATTTATGAAGGCCTTAGTAGGCCCTAGGGTTTCTTGGAGGTGTTTAAAAAGACTTGTAGCCACAATTTGAAAAAAAAAAGAGTTGAATGTGAATGAAGTTTTTATTCTTCATAGAAACTTTTCAGTTTTCTCTACTTGTTCTTGATTGAACTAAGAACTTATCAAAGGCAAACCCTTTGTAGCATTCTCACCGAATCTAGGTTCTTGAAACAAGATTTCAACGGGTCTAGATTTTCTTGACTTGATTCTTGGCTTTCTTGGGTAGGTTTCAATTTGATTGTGGGTTCAAGGATGTTCAATCCCATGGGTTCACATCAATTGATCAACAAAATTTTGGGGCAGCTTCTTGAACCAGTCCCGGGCATTCCCCGAAAGAGTAAGAGGGAAGGCCTGACACGCTACTTCATCGGGTGTCCCGTGAAGGTCTAGATGAGCTCGAAAATTCTCTAGATGATCTAGGGGATCTCCGTCTCCTGCATAACTTAGAATTTGGGGTACCTTAAACTTCTCGGGTAGCCGATAGTCTGCTACCCGTCTGGTGAAAGGTCAGTTTGTACCCATTAGGAGCTTGTCCACCACTACGGATATGATTTTATCCTTTCTTTCCATCTCCATGTACGTGCACCTTCTCTTTAACTCGACAATAACTCTGCTCAGATCTCCTGCATCTTACCGTTGGTCTCCATGAGAGTCAGGCCTTCTGTTCCTTAATTCTAAGGGATGGACTTCCCAAAAATTATCTTCTCGGTGATTTTCCTCTCGACTACCGTGGTCTTCGATATGGCCATTGCGCTCTTCTTCGTGCTCATCCCTGTTCGTCTCAGGATGGGGCTATCCCGGCCTCTTATGCATCAATTATGCATTCCGCTGTGTTAAGGATTCGATCTGGGCTTGCAACGGTGCTATGTGATCTTGATCTCCATTGCCAGGGGGAGGGAACTGTGGAGGCTGTAAATTATTTTGAATAACCGGCTCCATTCGGACTATGGGCTCTCGATTAATCTAGCTTCCGGAACATGTGTTCATCACCATGCTAGATCTTCTTCTTCTTTTTTGTATGAGAAATGAATAATCGTTCCCACAGATGGTACCAAACTATTGGTACAATTTTCGGTATGGTATGAATTAGCACTTTCTTTGATGTTCTTTACGCTTCTCAATATCTCTGCAAAATGACAAACCTAAGGGACCCTTCTGGGGGTCCTCTGCAATGCCTAAGTTAGCTTCTACTAAAAAGAATCTGTTTAATCTCCAAAAATTTAATCTGAGTTTATACCTGGTGTATGGGCCTATTTATAGGCAAAGAGGTGGAGTCAAACCTGAATTAGGATTCCTACTCCTTATTGATCTAGAACTGTTGTCAGAGTTCTAATTGGACTTTGATCATTTATTAGACTTCTGATCTGATTTCTTATTTGACTTCTTATCTGATTGGACATTGAGCCCTACCCCGATTCTACTGGGAATAGGACTACTGATCAAACTATACTTGGACTAAGAGTCCTATCCCAATTCTACCGGGATGGGACTGCTGATCGGATTATGACTCTTACTTCAATTCAACTTGGAGTAAAGTCCTAATCCAGACCTACTGGGATAACTGATACTTGATTTCTTGGGAATAGCTGCTAAGTGTCTATCTCCCGGGATTAGACTTCCCGAGAGTTCTGCTATCTCCTCCTTGGATCTGGTTGAGTGAATTTTATTCCCAACAATTCCCATGGCACAATGCATTTCGTTGACTCCAAAAGTGATACACAATCTTCATTCTTTTTCTTCTCGTCCTCACTCTCATCAAGCTTGAAGCCTTCCTTGGTAGCTGAGAAATGCTTCTTCCCTTCAGATTCCTTGAGCTAGCCAACATTAGCACAGGTAAATGAAGACAAACGCTCATTAACATAGGTCTGCCAGTTACAAGTTCATATAAGGAGAACATAGATCACACCATTAAACAGTACTCTCCGAGCTCCCGAGTTTTTGAATTATCGCAACTTCTGTAATACCCAATGGCTAGCAGAAATAGCATCTGTCTTGTTTGTAGTGGGATGTTTTTACTGGCCAAAAAAGTTGCCAATGACATGCTTTGCAAAAGTTAGCAAGTTATTCTAGTTGGTGAAGCTATAGATAGAACAAAATAAGCAGGTGCACTACAAAATTCTAACATCAAATGTCCAAGGATATTTCAGCAGGACACACTTCCTTGTTAAAGAGGCCCAAGGGAAGGGGAAGGACACCCACCCACACACACGTACAAACAGACACACACAGAAGAGCATGGTTTTGTATATATTTACATTCACCTTCAAGCATCCCACGTTATATATATATATATATATATATATATATATATATATATATATATATATATATATATATATATATATATATATATTCTATTAAATTTATAGGAAGGTGTATAGGTGGGGTGGCAAAGCAGAGAATGAGAGACATGGTAGATTGGTTAACACGTTATACATCTTTTTGTTGTCTTAAGTGAACAAAAGACTAACATTCTGTTCGACTTTGTTTTTTCGTGTCAAAACAGAGCCATACCAGGAAACCCAAAAATGGGAAGCAAAATGGAGAAAGACCTAGCTATTTCGTGTGATATTTTCATACGGTAATGCAAAATTACCGTAGGATTAGCACAAGCCCAGAAAAAATAATTAAGTGGATCATCTTGGAAGTAGCAAATATGACTGGTACGAACCTAGTCGTGAGCAGAGGAAGAAGGTTCTGGGTCACCGGGTTTGCTTGAGAAAGTTATGGGTCTGCATGAGAAGGTTTTGGATGTGCGTGAAGAGAAAGAAGACTACGAAGGACGAAGAAGAGTAGTGGTCGTGGTGGCGGTGGCTGTTGGGTGAGCATTATGTTTGTCGAGTTTTTGGTTGAGAGAGGGAGCACACTAAGTTTGGCAATATGTTATTTTAAGGTGATGTGGAAAAAATGATGAAATGGCACTAACAAACGTTGTAAAAATGACGGAAAACACACGGAGGGACCTCTTTTAAATTCGCGAAAAAATTAATGAGTGAAATTTTATTTTTAATAAGTGAAATAATGATTTCAAATCACGCGTTGACCCATGGATTTATGATACATTTACCCATAAAATTGAACCAAGGCCAGCTGAATGTCTAGGCGAATTAGGCAATCATCTAAGGCTCCAAAATGTTAGGAAATAAATCATATTTCCTAAGACTCGTGAGATGCAAAAAATTAAGAAGACAAGAAAAATTATATCAATGACACTTGACACCAATATTTAAGTGGTTCCCTCAATTTAAGGTACATTCACTGCAGGAGATGTAGAGAAAATTCACTATTAAAATAGTTACAAGGAGAGAAAACACTCAAAGCCCAGAGCCCCAATACACCTAAATCTCCCTCTACCTCTCTCAAGAAAAGAAAAGCAAAAAAAAAAAAAAAAACTCTCTTGTTTCTTTTTGCTGTACGGCAACACAAAGGAGGAAACTCTCATTTGTTTCTTTTATCTTTTCTTTTGCTGGCCTTTTCTTTTCTTTAGTGGTTTTTGTCAACAACAGAGTGCTACCTATTAAATAGGTAAGAGATTTCAAGTCTTCAAGATATTTTACAGACTTTGCTTCTTGGAGAAGTTTACTTCTTCAAGAAGTAAAGACTTTACTTCTTTAAGAAGTAAGGCAATGTGGCAACCAATGAAGATATCTTAGTTGCTTTGCTTCTTCAAGAGGAAAGCTTCAACAACGTGGCAACCAAGACTTATTCAACAAGTAATGATTATTACTTCTCCAACAAATATCTTCTCCAACTAATCATTGAAGAGGGGGGCTTCACCAAGACTTAAAAAATCGAGTCAATAATAACAATCTCCCACTTGACTTGAATTTCATTAAGTCCCAAAGAGCAAATTTTCTCAAGACGTCTCATCCACCTATCCTCACGCTCGAAGATCAACTGAAGCTGGGCACAGCTTCAGTTTCTCAATAGTTACACGTTTTGTCAACATGCTTGCTAGATTCTCAGTGCCACTGATCTTCTCAAGGGTCAACTGTTCACTTTCTAGAAGAGAGCGAATGAAATGATACCTTCACTGAATGTGCTTCGTTCTTGAATGATACGCCAGATTCTTCGTAAGAAAAATGGCACTCTGACTATCACTGTGTAGAATGCCCTTCTCATTCTTCTCACCCAACTCATCCAAGAAACTCTGTAGCTGAACCATCTCCTTCCCGGCTTCTATCATTCCTACATATCCAGCTTCTATTATGGAAAGAACAACAATTTTCTACAACTTTGAAGCCCAACACACAACTGTACCATCTAGGGTATATATAAACCCAGTAGTACTTTTCCTGCTATCAACATCACCTGCTAGATCAGCATCCACATAACCCTGCAGCTTCAAATCTGCCCCTATGAAGCAAAGGGACATATTTGAAGTTCCTCTCAGATATCGCAATATCCACTTGACTGCCTCCCAATGCTGCTTCCCTAGATTACTCATGTACCTGCTCAGAACTCCCACTGCATGTGCAATATCATGTCTAGTATAGACCATTGCATACATCAGACTTCCAATAGCTGAGGCGTAAGGTACCTTGCTAATGTATGCTGTCTCTTGAGTCGTCTTCAGTTACTGATCCTTGGTTAGTTTGAAGTGACTCCCAAAGGGTGTGTTCACTGACTTAGCTCCATCCATGCTAAATTTGCTGAGAATCTTCTTCACATACTCCGTCTGTGAAATTTTCAATATACTATTAACCTTGTCCTTGACGATTCTCATCCCAAGGATTTGTTTGGCAATACCCAAATCCTTCATTGGAAACTGCTTTGATAGCTGGTTCTTCAACTTGTTGATGTCTTCCATATTGACTCCTGCAATAAGCATGTCATCTATGTACAAGAGTAGAATAACGTAAGAGTTTTTAAAACTCTTGACGTAGCAGCAATGATCTGCATTGCACATTGTAAACCCAGTACTACATATGAAGTTGTCAAACTTCTTGTACCATTGTCTCGGAGCTTGTTTCAGGCAATACAAGCTTCTTCTCAGTTTGCACACTAAATTCTCTTTCCCTTGCACTGCGAATCCCTATGGCTGCTGCATATAAATTTCTTCCACCAACTCACCATGAAGGAACACCGTCTTTACATCTAACTACTCTAGATGTAAGTCCTCTGCCGCCACAATGCTCAACACAATTCTGATGGTTGTCATCTTCACCACCGGAGAGAATATGTCTGTGTAGTCAATTCCTTCTTTCTGCTGAAATCCCTTGACTACCAGTCTTGCCCTATAGCGTTTGCTACCATCATGTTCACTCTTTATTCTGAAGATACATTTGTTGTGCAAAGCCTTTTTACCTGCTGGCAACTCTGTCAGCTCCTAGGTCTGGTTAGCCAATAATGAGTCTGATAAGTGCTGAATGTTACACATTCAAGCCCCTTAATTTACATATGTTAAGCTCTTAGTTTTGTTATAGTTTGATATTTTGTGTTGTTTTTGTGTTTTCTTGTATTTTACAGGTTTTGGAAGAAAATCCATCAAATTCTAAGATTATAACAAAGTCGGCAAACTCACTTTTGAAAAGATTCAACTCCAAATCAATTTTGAATTTAAGGAAAGAGAAGTCGGCAAAAAATCGTTAATTTTGGAAAGAATCTAGAATGAGTATGTCTCTGTAATTTAATCATAACTTTTTTCTAAACTATTGGATTGCAACAAAATTAGTAGCGTTGGAAAGATAATAAATAATTCAACAAATATGTTAGAAATAGGTTTTTCCTAATTTGGATGTTTACCATACGAAAATCACACTGCAATAAAGGACCATAAATTTGTACAAATTTTGGAATCTTTTTCCTACTTAGATGGAAATTTCAAAAAAGGAAAAGACTTGTACTTATTCTATTTGGACTAGAAGACCTATTTATAATTGTTCTAGGATTTCTAGAGCTTCTCTAATCCCTATAAATAGGCCTTTAACCTTTGAAGAAAAATACACAGAAGCTTTGAGGAAGAATCAAAGGCTACATCAAGAAGGGGGTTATTTCTAGTTTTTATTTTCTTTATTTTCCTTTATTATTTTCTTATGAGGATGATTTCCATCCAATTTATGTGTAACTAATACTTTAGTTAGGGCTTGATTGAAGGCCCAATTATGTCTCTTTAAGGTTTTTAATTGGCGCATTTGCTACAATTCATATATTGATCCTTAACTTGATTATTTCCTATTTTCTTGAATTCCTTTCATATTTATGCTTGATCATCATATGTATGTGGTATGGATGTGTTATTTATATCAATTTGGATGACAGAGTCCTGGGCATAATAAAGTAACAAAAGAACCCCATCACGGGTCCTTGGATTAATCAACATAAAGACAACTAGAATATATACCATGTTCCAATCTGAGTGTGTTTGCCGGTTTCCATATATATATGCTTTCTTGAAGAACAACTTAGTAGATACCATGCTAAATCCTTCAAGGAAGAAAAGAGTTAGAGTAGATACCATACCTAACTCGTTGCTCAGGAAAATCAATAGCTTTAGGAGAAGATACCATTCCCTTGTGGCTGGTAAGCATTAAGTATCAAGTTATGACGGTAGCATTGGCATTCTGAATCTTAATTGAATATGATTAGCAGTGGATATCAAAGCCTTACTTATTTCCTATTACATTTCTTCAATATTTTTCTCTCTTCTTTTATTAGATCTTATTAATATTTTTACTTCTTTGCACTCATCGTAATTATTTAGGGAATCTTTTAAGCATAATTTACCAATCCTCGTGAGAATGATATCGTATTTGCCTATTATACTATCTTTCTGATCTTGTGCACTTACGAGTAAAATGTACAAATATTTATCTATTTATTTAGGTAGATATTTGGACAACAAGTCTTTAGCGTTGTTGCAGGGGATTGTGTTAAATTGTTTTTTTTTTTTTTTTTAAAAAAAAAATCCTTTTATTTTAGTATTTCTGTTTAGATAAAAAAAAGGGGGGGGGGGTAATTACTTTTTCCCCCCATCAACTACCAGCCATTGTCAACATGCCCCCATGAACTGACACCTCGACCAAAAGAGAGTATCCAACTACCAACTTTACATATTTTGCCCCCTTCCGTCAGTCTAATTCGTGAAAAGACTTAAATACCCTAACTCAAATTAAAAAATGACATAAATGCCCTCAACTTTTTTAAATATATTAATTTTAATATTTTTTTATTAATTATTGTTGGAGGGCATTTTGGTCTTTAAACCAAAATTAACGCCCAAAAATGGAATATTCCGTCCAAGTTAACTGAATTTCCTGACGGAAGGGGGCAAAGTATGTAAAGTTGGTAGTTGGATACTCTTTTTGGTCGAGGTGTCCGTTCATGGGGGCATGTTGAAAATGGCTTGTAGTTGATGAGAGGAAAAGGTAATTACCCCCCCCCCCCCCCGAAAAAAAAAAGGGAAAAGAATCATTTGTTTCTAAGTTCCTTTTCTGCAGAATTCAATTCTAATATTGGGGCTCGAGCATAGATCTTACAGAAAGCAGTACTGAAGCTACTGTCCACTGCTACAATAACTTTTGCCTATGCAAGGTCATCGATCTCAGAATTTGGATCTCATTCCATACAATCTAGCAATCTAGAGATTGAATGCACTATTCGACAGCAAAAAGACACTTCAGAAGCAGAAATTCTATTCGAAATTGAGGAAAAGATGGCAGAAGTACGTATAGAAAATCCACCTGAGCGGAAGCCAATGAAGAGTTCTTTCATACCACAGAATCTAAATCAGCCCTCTTACATTGCTTTCCAGCCGAATATGCAAAGCAATTTCAATTTGTCTCCCCACCTCCTCAGCATGGTTCCACACTACAGAGGCACACCTACGGAGGATCCTAATCTTCATATTCGAGACTTTTTTGATCTTTGCAAGACACAAAACATCCATGGCTTAAACGTGGAAGGAATCAGGTTAATTCTTTTTCCATTTTCCTTGAAAGATAATGCTAAGTTATAGTTGAATTCTTTGGCTGCAGGATCTATCCACAATTGGGAGGAGTTGGCTACAAAGTTCTTGAAAAAGTTCTTCCCAGCCCAAAGGACTAGGCAATTGAGGAGGGAGATTCAAACCTTCCAACAAAAAGATGGAGACCTATTCTTTGAGGCGTGGGAGCACTTCAAGGAGCTACTTCTAAAATGCCCACATCACAATCTATCTCAAGACGATCAGGTACAAGCTTTCTATGAAGGTTTAAATGATTCGAACAAAAGTCTTGTAGATTCAGCTTGTGGAGGTGTACTAATGGAAAAGAATAGCAAGGAGACAATAGAACTGTTTGAGACTTTAAGCGAAAACTCCCAACAATTCTTATTCCGAGGGAGGCAAGGAGTAAAAGGAAAGGGTGTCTATGAAGTGAACATAAATGGCGGAGTTCAAAATCAAATGGCTACCATGGAAAGAAAGTTGGATATGCTAGTCAAAGCCATGACTACACACGGCATCTTACCCATTCAACAGATTGCACAAATTGAGGTATGTGCCATATGTTCCTAGTTTGACCACACCACTGAGACTTGCCCCATGTCTTCATCTACAGATCAGGAGCAAGCAAATTATGTGGGCTAGAATAATTACCCTCCAAAGAACAATCTATACTCCAACACTTACAATGCAGGGTGGCGAAACCACCCCAATTTTTCATTGAGTAACAATCAGCAAAGAAATTTCCAGCAAGGAAATAACTATCAAGCTCCACCACAAGCGGTCCAACCAAATCTAGAGCCAAAGAATGACCTCGAAAGTGTTCTACTCCAATTTATGACTGCACAACAACAGAACAATACTCAAACCAGTCAAGCTATCCAAAGATTGGAAACACAAGTGGGGCAGTTGGCTAAAGAGCTAAGCAAGAGAAAAAGGGGTGAATTCCCAACCCAAACAGTACCCAATCCAAGGGGCCACGAGCAACTCAAGGCTATAACAACTCTCAGAAGTGGGAAGACCATTGACAACAAGGTGGGGATAGAGCTTGATGAGACAGTAGCAACATCTCCAACTGAGGCCACAACATCCAAGTTAAGAGAAAAGGAGAAGGTGAAAGGTTAGTAAAGGCAAAGAAAGAAAAGCAACTTATGGACATTTTTGAAACTTTGAGAAAAGTTGAAAGAAACATTCCTTTATTAGATGCAATTCAGCGAATCCTTTCTTATGCTAAATTTTTAAAGGATTGTTACACTCATAAAAGGAAGTTTCAGGATCATGGAAAGGTTGCTTTAACAGAAGAGGTAAGTGTTGTGCTATTGAGGAAGTTGCCACCAAAGCTGAAAGATCCAGGTAGTTTCACTATTCCTTGCAAGATTGGTGACTAACTTTCTGATCTTGTATTGCTGGATTTGGGAGCATGCATCAATCTGCTACCATACATTGTATATGAGAAATTAGGTTTGGGGGAGCTCCAACCAACCTCAATCACCTTACAATTGGCAGACAGAAGCATTAAAAGACCGAGAGGTATCTTGGAAGATGTCTCGGTAAAGGTAGATCAATTTATTTTACTTGCTGATTTTATTGTGCTAGATATGGAAGAATCCCCTATGCCATTACCTCTACCTATTATTTTGGGAAGACCCTTTATGAGAACTGCAGATACAAAAATTTATGTAAAAAAGGGTACGGTGAGCATGAAAGTTAATGGGGAGAAAATTGAATTCAAGGTCTTTGATGCATTGAAATTACCCCTAGACAACCTTGATTGTTTTAATATATGTCTAATTCAAAATGTTGTGGAGAAAGTTTTGAGGTACATCATAGTGATCCAATGGAAGCCACTCTCACTCACAGTTTCACAAGGCAAGACATTAAGTCAGATTGTGAGAATGTTAATGATGATATCATTGAAGCCGTTCAGTTCCTTGAAGCCTCTCCACCTCATCTAAGTAAGTATGCACCTCCCTTTGAATTGCTTGTGCCAACTAACACTACTCTTGTTCCATCTATTGTCCAAGCACCAATCTTAGAGTTGAAACAACTTCCAGCCCATTTGAAATATGCCTACTTGGGAGACAATTAGACATTACCAGTAATAATTGCTTCATAATTAAGAAGCTTTTAAGGGTTCTCAGAGATCATAAAACTGCACTAGGGTGGACTATTGCCGACATCAAAGGTATAAGCCCTTCCAAATGCATGCATAGAATTCTCCATGAAGATGAAGCAAGGCCAACTAGGGACGCATAAAGAAGACTTAACCCTCACATGAAGCAAGTAATCAGAGATCAAATTGCTAGATGTTGGCATTATCTATCCCATCTCTGACAGCAAGTGGGTAAGTCTGGTTCAAGTGGTGCCGCAAAAGAGTGGAATTAAAATGGTGAAGAATGAAGAAAACAAGTTGGTACCTACAAGAATGACCACCGGATGGAGGGTACGTATTGACTACCGAAGGCTCAACAAGGAGACCTGAAAGGATCACTTTCCTTTACCTTTTATTGATCAAATGCAAGAAAGGTTGGCTAGTCACAGCTACTATTGTTTCTTGGATGGGTATAGTGGGTACGATATCGCTCCAAAGGATCAAGAAAAGACCACATTCACATGTCCTTTTGGCACGTTTGCCTACCGGAGGATGCCATTTGGATTATGCAATGCACCTGCTACTTTTCAAAGATGCATGATGTGCATTTTTTCAGATATGGTGGAAAATTTCATTGAGGTATTTATGGATGATTTTAGTGTGTTTGGCTCTAACTTCGATGAATGTCTCCATCATCTACAAATTGTCTTAAAAAAGTGTGAAGATTGCAATCTAGTGCTTAATTGGGAAAAATGCCATTTCATGGTACAACAAGGCATCGTGCTGGGTCATGGTATTTCTAGCAAAGGTATTGAGGTTGGTAAGGCAAAGATTGACATCATCTCCAAACTCCCTCCGCCTATTACGGTAAAGGGTATAAGAAGTTTTCTAGGGCATGCCGGATTGTATAGAAGATTCATCAAGGATTTCTCAAAGATTTCTAGACCCCTCTACACACTGTTGGCCAAAGATGCAAAGTTTGTATGGACTGACGAGTGCATGGATGCTTTCAATTTATTGAAAAAACTACTCACATCTGCACCAATCATGATGGCACCAGATTGGAACCTCTCGTTCGAACTTATGTGTAATGTCGGCGATTTTGCCTTGGGAGCTGTTTTAGGCCAACAAGTTGATAAGGTACCTCATGCTATTTATTATGCTTCTAGAACCTTAAATGATGCTCAACTAAGTTATTCCACCATTGAAAAAGAGCTGTTAGTAGTCATCTTTGCATTGGAAAAGTTTAGATCATATTTGATTGGATCTAAAGTCATCATCTTCATCAATCATGTTGCTCTCAAATACTTGTTTGCAAAGAAAGATGCAAAACCTAGGTTGATTCGATGGGTTTTACTACTGCAAGAATTTGATCTAGAAATAAGGGATAAAAAGGTAGTGAAAATGTGGTTGCAGATCATTTGTCCAGGTTGCTTCATGAAGAATAATGGAGTGAGCTCCCCTTAGGCGCGCAATTTTCGGATGGGCAATTATTTGCCATCAATGTCCACCCTCCTTGGTATGCAGACATTGTGAACTACATCACTACAAAGGTTTTTCCCCCAGGTATGTCCACTCAAGCAAGGAAGAGATTAATATTTATATCTAGACAATACCATTGAGATGAACCATATCTATTCAAATTCTGCCATGATCAAATCATTCGGAGATGTGTACCCGAGAAAGAGCATACCAGCATTTTATAGCATTGCCATCAGCTTGCCTGTGGAGGACACTTCGGAGCAAAGAAGACAGCACTTAAGGTATTTCAAGCAGGTTTCTTTTGGCCTCCTATATTTAAAGATGCGTTTGGGTTTTGCAGTGCTTGTGACAGATGCCAAAGAACAGGGAACATCTCTTCCCGAAATCAAATGCCATTACAGAATATTCAAGAGGTTGAACTCTTTGACGTATGTGGTATTGATTTCATGGGCCCTTTTCCTAACTCCTTTGAATTTTTATATATTCTAGTGGGGGTTGATTATGTGTCCAAATGGGTCAAGGCTTCCCCTCTAAAACTAATGATCATCGAGTTATTGTGAAGTTCTTGCAGGAATATATTTTCACTCGATTTGGGACACCAAGAGAGATCATCAGTGATGGAGGAAGCCATTTTAACAATCACCCTTTTGCTTCTTTGCTAAAAAAGTACAGGATCACACATAAGGTAGGTACTCCATATCATCCCCAGACCATTGGACAGGTAGAGATCAGCAATAGAGAAATCAAGAGTATCCTGGAGAAGACGGTGAACATTAACAGAAAGGATTGGTCTTTGTGCTTAAATGATGCACTATAGGCTTATCGGACTGCTTACAAGACCCCAATTGGTATGTCACCATATTGGTTAGTCTTCAGGAAGGCTTGCCATTTACCTGTGGAGCTGGGGCATCGAGCATACTAGGCCATAAAGCAACTTAATTTCAATATGAAGCAAGTAGGTGAAAAGCGAAAATTGCAGCTGTTTGAGCTTGAAGAATTGAGACATGATGCCTATGAAAATGCGAAGATCTACAAGGAACGGACTAAGGCATATCATGACAAGCAACTTGTCAGAAAAGAGTTTCATGTAGGCCAAAAGGTATTGCTATACAATTCCAGATTACGACTTTTTCCAGGTAAGCTTAAATCTCGGTGGTATGGTCCTTACACTGTTACTAAGGTTTTCTCTCATGGAGCACTAGAAGTTCATAACAAAGAAAGAAAGAAAAAAAATCATACTTTCATGGTGAATGTGCATAGAGTGAAACCTTACTTTGAGATCGACTTTCGGCCTCAAGATGAAGGTCTGGAATTACATCCAGTTCAGAACACTACTTATCCTGCACTCGAGCGAAACTCTAACTAGGCTCGAGCGCATCTACCCCAATCAGGGATACTGAGGCGACATCCTGCACTGACACTGCCATATCCTTTACACTTTTTGTTTGTTTTTATTTATTTATTTATTTTTGTTTTTTTTCCTTTGTATGGCTGAAGACGTTAAACTTAGCGCTAATGGGAGGCAACCCATCTTGTCATAATTTTTTTCCCCTTCATAGTTTTTTTTTTTTACGAAAAGTGTGCCTGCATTCAAGTTTGGGGGTATGCTATGAGCTATACCTAGTCCAACTAATTTTCTCATCTCCCTGGTATGATCTTTCCATTCTATCTACACATCGAGCGCAATGTGTAATTTAAGTGGGGGTATGGGACACACACTTTTTGTTTTAAAAAAAAAATTAAATTGCATGTTCATGTTATTTTTAAGACTTTGGTTGATCTAAAAAATTGTGATTTGAATTTCATTGGTGAGCTTAGAATGTTGAACACATGATCATTTGAAATTAATTCCAAAGTCCTACTACTTACTTTTGGCATCTAAGGATTCATTTGTTTCAATCTAAACTATCACAAGCACATTAGCATATAATTTGTGAGGTATGATATATGAACCTGATTGTGTATTTTTCAATGTCTTGGGTGAAGCTAGGTGACTTGTGGGATAGATACCTTGGCATATATATAATAAAAAAGAAAAAGAAAAAGAACCATTTTTGAAGCTTTCATTGAGTATCTGGACTTCTTGCCTCATTAAGCATTGAATATTCACGTCAAAAAGTGAGAAATTTGGATTGGTTAAAGTCGTAACTAGTTTAGTTCAGTAGCCTTTTTGACTCGAGTTAGTAAGCTCTTAAGAGTGTTTCCACACCTAGTGCCTTAAAGCCATCTAGTTTGGGACCATTAGCCTAACAATTGTTACATGGGTCAATTAGAAAGTTTAAGAGAACTAAGCATTGCACAGCCTGACCAAAAAAAAAAAAAAAGAATAAAGCTCTTTCTATTATGCCTTGGTTATTCAATTTGATGGGGATCCCAGTGAATTTTAAGATATTGAGTCATAGCACATTGGAATTAATTTGAAGCCTCATAATTATGTGTTAGCTCACCTTACACTGAATTGAACTTGTGATACCTCAGCTTGTCGTTCGTAAGTGGTTAGACTTTGGAATTCCATTTTATATTGAAGATGGAGTTTATCTTTCTAAGCGTGCTAAAGAATGAAAATCATAATTTTGGTGACACTTAACTCTTTGGAATAAACATGAATTTTTGCATAATTTTTGTAGGTATCATTCCTGGCAAACCCTTACGAGACTTCACCCGTTCACTAGGGAGTCCTAGGGGTTTAAAAGGCTTATTGCATATGCTAAATGCAATCGTGTTTCCCGTGACAAAGGAGGTAGAGTAATTATTATTTTAGTTTTCCTTTTATTTTCAGTTTTGCATTGCTAAGGGACTAGCAATATGTAAGTTTTGGGGTGTGATAAGTGCTGAATGTTATACATTCAAGCCCCTTAATTTACATATGTTAAGCTCTTAGTTTTGCTATAGTTTGATGTTTTGTGTTGTTTTTTTGTTTTCTTGTATTTTACACGTTTTGGAAGAAAATCCATCAAATTTCAAGATTATAACAAAGTCGGCAAACTCACTTTTAGAAAGATTCAACTCCAAATCAATTTTGATTAAGGAAAGAGAAGTTGACAAAAATTCGTTATTTTTGGAAAGAATCTAGAATGAACATATCTCTTTAATTTAATCCTAACTTTCGGGTCAATTATCATATTGCAACAAAATTAGTGGCGGTGGAATGCTAATAAAAAATTCAACAAATATGTCAGAAATAGGTTTTTCCTAATTCGGATGCTTAATTGCCCCGCAATAAAGGACCAAATCTGTACGAATTTTGGAATCATTTTCCTACTTGGATGGAAATTTGAGAAAATGAAAAGACTTGTACTTATTCTATTTGGACTAGAAGGCCTATTTATAATTGTTCTAGGATTTTTAGAGCTTCTAGAACTTCTCTAATCCCTATAAATAGGCCTCTAACCTTTGAAAAAAAATACACACAAACTTTGAGAAAGAATCAAAGGTTACATTAAAAATGAGGTTCTTTATAGTTTTTATTTTCTTTCTTTTCCTTTATTATTTTCTTATGAGGATGATTTTCATCCAATTTATGTGTAACTAATACTTTAGTTATGGCTCGATTGAAGCCCTTATTATGTCTAGTTAAGGTTTTCAATTGGTGTCTTTGCTACAATTCATATATTGATGCTTAACTTGATTATTTCCTATTTTTTTGAATTCCTCTCATGTTTATGCTTAATCATCATATGCATGTGGTATAGATGTGTTATTTATGTCAATTTGGATGACCAAGTCCTGAGCATAATAAAGTAACAAATGAACCCTATCACAAGTCCTTGGATTAATGAACATAAAGACAACTGGAATAGATACCATGTTCCAATCTGAGTGTGTTTGCTAGTTTCCATAGATTTATGCTTTCTTGAAGAACAACTTAGTAGATACCATGCTAAATCCTTCAAGGAAGAAAAAAGTTAGAGTAGATACCATGTCTAACTCATTGCTTAGGGAAATCAATAGTTTTAGGAGAAGATACCATTCTCGTGTGGCTGGTAAGCATTAAGTATCAAGTTATGTTGGTAGCATTGGCATTATGAATCTTAATTGAGTGTGATTAGCGGTGGATATCGAAGCCTTACCTTATCTCCTATTATATTTCTTCAATATTTTTGTCTCTTCTTTTATTAGATCTTGTTAATATTTTTATTTCTTTGCACTCATCTTAATTTTTTACGGAATCTTTTAAGCATAATTTACCAATCCTCATGGGAATGATCTCTTATTTGCCTACTATACTATCTTTCTGATCTTGTACACTTGTGAATAAAACATACAAATATTTATCTATTTATTTAGGTAGATATTTGGACAACAGAGTCCATCTCATCTTTCATGGCTAACTCCCACTTGATTGAATCTTCAACCTGCAAGGCTTCAACAAACGTCTCTAGCTCACCGCCATCCATTAACAAAATATGAAACAAGGAGGGTGAATAACGCTGTGAAGGTCTAATATTTCAGAGAGACCTTCTGATAACCACTTTCGGTGTACCCTATTCAGTTTACTGATCTACTGTATCTTCAACTTCTAGATCCTCTTTAATTTCTGAGTTCCTTCTCTGAGCTACTCCTTTAGGAATTCCATCTAGGTTGATAAATTCAGGCTTTTCAGCCTCAGATTCTATGCTTGCTGGCTCTGCACTAAAATCATTTTTATACACAACATTCTCATTAAAAGTAACATTCTTAGTTCTAATGATCTTCCGGTTTTGATCATCCCAAAACCTATACCCAAATGCCTCATCCCCATAGCCAATGAAATACCATTTTCTACACTTAGCATCTAGTTTGCTACGAGCATCAGATTCAATGTAGACATATGAAACACAGCCAAAAACTTTCAAGTGAGAAAGATTTACCTCCTTTCCACTCCAGACTTCTTCAGGTAGTCTGTGGCCCAAAGGAACTAATGGTCCTCTATTTATCAAGTAAGCATCAGTGCAAACTGCATCCGCCCATAAAGTTTTCAGCAATCCATCATGTAGCCTCATACTTCTTGCACGCTCATTGAGAGTCCTATTCATGCGCTCAACCATGCCATTCTGCTCTAGCATTCCCATAATAGTTTTCTCCGTCCTAATCCCATTCACCGCAAAAAACCTTTTGAAAGTCCCATCTTCATATTCTCCCCCATTGTCTGATCTTAGACATTTCAATTTGAGACTAGTTTCTGTCTCTACCATGACCTTCCACTTCCTAAAAACTTCAAATACATCAAATTTAAGTTTTAAAAAGTAAACCCATACCTTCCTGATTGAGTCATCAATGAATGTAACATAGTACCGCGAGCCTCCAAGAGATGCCACTGGAGAGGACCCCACAAATCCGTGTGTACTAGGTCCATCTTTTCTGGCTTAGGTGCTGATAAGTCTTGAAATATTATATTCAAGACCCCTTAATTTACATTTGTTATACCTAGTTTGTGTTGTAAATATAATATTTTGTTTTGTTTTAGTGTTATGTCTTATTTTCAGGTCTTAATTGAAATCTAGTTCAAAACACCTGAATTAGATCTGAAAATACATCAAGGGCGATTTGGTCATTTTCAGAGTTCAAAGTTGCTCCTGCCAAGTGAAAAATCGGCTAAGGCAAATCGATCGATCGACTTTATAATCGATCGATCGAATTATCAGTCGAAGAAAAATCGATCGTGCGAGATGCGATCGATCGAGACAAGGCAACCACGAATGCGATCGATCGACTTTATAATCGATCGATTGAATTTGGATATTTTCGGAACAATCTGGAACAATGATGACATGTCACTCTTCCTAGATTTTTTTAGATATTTCCTTGATATTTTAAATATCCTAAATATTTTTAGATATTTTCTAGATATTTTTAGATATTTTCTTAGATATTTTTAGATATTTTCAGATATTTCCAAAATATCTCTTATCTTTTCTCTTTCTTCGATATTTGTAAATATCTTCCTCTATATATATGAGGCATGGGTGAGAGAGAGATGTATGCTTTCCTGACTTTATTTTCCAGAGCATCAGTAGTTTATCAAGCATCTTCTTGGGACTTCCATTTTCTCAGGTGTATCTTCTTAGTTAATTTTAATGCTTTTCATTTCCGTTTGTAATCTGAATCTTCTTATGTTAATATAGTGTTATTAGTTTATTCAAATTTTGTTTTCTTTACTGTTTTTGATTAATTTTCATGCATAGATTAGATTCAATTATGTCTAGCTAATTTAGTTCTTAGGGTTTGATCAAAATCCTCTCCAAAAACCATGAAGTGTTCTTGATGTTCTTGGTATTTTCTTAATATGTTTGATGATTGTGTAAGGCTAGAGGATTGCAAAACCCATGCTAAAAGGTTTTGTTTTCAATATTTCAATCCATTTATTCATGAAAAAGAGTTATGCTTGTCTATGAGTTTTCTTGGATTCATGAGTAAAATCATCATTTTTGAAAGAGAATGATGTCTTGTGCAATGATGCTTTTTGACATAATGTGTGTTTTCTCATTAGAGTCACCTTATAGGGTATACTAGGGAATACCGATCATTTCACACCTTTGGTAGTTTAAACCGTTTTTCAATTATAGTGTAACTTTTACGTGATGCGTTCGGTGTAAAACTAGATACCTTATCATTGTGGCCTAACTAGGGTTTTCATATATTGTGTATGCTTATTAGGATGTGTTGTAGCGTAGTAAGCTAAGGAGCATTAATCACTCCACACCTTTCATAGTGTAAACGTTTTTCAATTATAGACTAATCTTTACGTGGAGTTGATTAATGTAAAACTAGGTGCTTTATAACTGCGTCTTAACAAAAGTGTTTTCATGTCGAGGTCGTCGTAATGGTTGACGCCCATTACGCGCTCATATCATGTATGTTAGGAAGATCCATATAGACTTTAAGCATTTCATTGGTTGAGGATTGGACAAGATCAATACCCTAAGTTTTCTCTTAGTTTGTTTTCATTTTCCCCTTTCATTCCTTCACTTTATTGTTGTAGCTTCAATTCTACAACCCTTGCTTTTATTTTTATCTTTAAGTTAAGTTAGATACGCTCTTTAATATTCCGTTACGCAAAACAACAAATAATCTCTGTGGTTCGATCACCCTTACTATAGTACAATCGATACGTACTATTGCGAGTGGTAAACTTATAAATTTAAAATCCACGTAGCCGGTTAGCCTGCTACAAGGTGCTTTGCCAATTTTTGCAAAACTCACCTTCTTCTGCTTCCCTAGGATGCAGCCTTCACATATGTCAGACTCAAATAACTTTAGTTCTAGTAGTTTTCCTTTAAACAACAGTACCTTCATCCCTTTCTTGCTCATATGCCCAAGCCTTAGATGCCACAATTTTGAATTGACACTAGCAACTACAACAGCAGTTGTATCTCTAATATTTGTAGTCATATAGAGAGTACATGTTTTGTATCTCTGAGCCAAAATCCTAGCTCCAATTCTGACCTTCCACTTACCGCCATGAAAGTTAATGGAATGTCTTTCATCATCAAGTTGCCCCATTGAGATCAGGTTCTTCTTCAGGTCTGGGACATGCCTAACTTTTTGTAGCTTCCATACCGAGTCACTATGGACTCTTATGTGAACATCACCCATGCCCACAATATCCAATGCCTATCCGTCAGCCAGGTATACCTTCCTAAAATCTCCAGCAATATAGTTTTCAAGAATTTCATGGATCGTTGTCGTATGAAAGGAAGCTCCTGAGTCCAAAACCCAAGAGTCCATAGACAATCAACACAGAGAAGTAGAGCATCCTGCACTTCTTTTGTCACAACGATGTTTACAGAATTGTCGTCAGTCTTCTTCTTCTTTAGTTCTATGCAATTCTTCTTGTAGTGACCTGTCTTGCCACAGTTCCAACACTCAGGTTGTCGCCTAAACTTAGATTTGCTCCTACCCTTTCTGGATTTAGATCTGTCTTTCCCAGAGTTACTCTCATGACCTCTACCCTTTTCTTCAAGGTTTAAGGCTGCACCAGAACCAGAGGTTTCACTAGCATCCTTCTTGCTGACCTCCTCACCAAGAACCAAATCCATAACATCTTCATAGCTAAGTCTATTCTTACCTGCAGAGTTACTCACAACCATGCTCACGGCTTCCTAGCTATTTGGCAAAGACGCCAAGACGATCAACGTGAGAATCTCATCATCAAAATCAATTTCCACCGAGGATAGTTGATTTGTGATAATGTTGAATTCATTGAGATGTTGAGCCACCGAAGCCCCTTCCGCCATCTTTAGGTTGAACAATTTCTTCATCAGGTGCACTTTGTTGTTAGCCGACGGCTTCTCATACATGCTTGATAAAGCCGCCATTAGACCTGATGTGGTCTTTTCCTTTACAACGTTATGTGCAATTGATTTTGACAATGATAACCTAATAACTGCCAGGGCCTTACGATTAAGCAGAGCCCAGTAGTTATCATACATGTCGTCGGGCTGTTCTCCCAAAAGAGGTTGATGGAGATCCTTCCCATAGAGAATATCTTCAATCTACACTTTCCAGTACCCAAAATCTATGCCATAGAATTTTTTGATTCCAATCTTCCCTTCTTCTATTGCCATCGCTCCTACCCAAACCAAAAATGGCTCTGATACTAGTTGTTAGGAAATAAATCCTATTTCCTAAGACCCATGAGATGCGAAAAATTAAGAAGACAAGAAAAATTATATCAATCACAACTAACCCTAAGATTTAAGTGGTTCCTTCAATTTGAGGTACATCCACTGTAGGAGACACAGAGAAAATTCACTATTAAAATAGTTACAGGGGGAAAAAACACTCAAAGCCCAGAACCCCAATCCACCCAAATGTCTCTTTCTCTCTCTCTCTCTCTCTCTCTCTCTCTCTCTCTCTCTCTCTCTCTCTCTCTCTCTCTCTTTCTCTCTCTCTCTCTCTCTCTCTCTCTCTCTCTCTCTCTCTCTCTCTCTCTCTCTCAAGAAAAGCAAAAAAAAAAACTCTCTTGTTTCATTCTGCTGTACGGCAACACAAAGGAGGAAACTCTCATTTGTTTCTTTTTTCTTTTCTGTTAGTTTTTGTGTTGGCTGCATTCTGTTTGGACAAAATCACTTCTATGTAATGTTGCTGCTTTCACAGGGATGCTACTTTATCCAGAGTCTACTCTTCAGCTATGTTCTTCAAGAAGATTCTGTGAAGTTTTCAAGGAAGTTTATTTTGGTTCCCTGTCAGCCGTCCGGACGACGTGGTATTCCGTCCAAACGCTCATCAGTCAGCAACATCCGTCCGAACGACGAGAACTTTCCGTCCGGACGTCCCTCTATGTCCAGAAGCTTTGAACTGTTCAAGGTTGAATCTGTCCGGACATAATGGCAAATCGTTCCAAATGCTCTTCAGAGTTCAAGAAGATCCCAGTGTTCCAGTGCATCCGTTCAAACGACGTGGTTATACCGTCCGAACGCCATTCAGTGTTTGACAAGCATTAGGGTTTCTGCCACAAGACATAGTTATGGGAAGACGGCTGCAACCGTCCGGATGATGTGTGATCTCATCTGGACAATGTTCTCTATAAGGCAAGACGTGCATACAAAGTTCAACCGTCTGGACGTCAGTCTTCATGGTCCGGACGATCAAGCTTCAAATATGGAAATTGCGTGCACTAGTTCAACTGTCCGGACATCAGCCTTCAGGGTCGGGACACTCTAAGCCTTATTATGGTAATTACGTACAGCCAAAGTGCAACCATCCGGACGCTAGGACAACACCGTTCGGACGCGACCTTGTTATGGAAGCTTTCAGTGCTATTTTGGAAAGGCGATTACAGTTGACCGTCTGGACGCTCAGTCAAGCCATCCAGACACCCTCCGGTATTTTGGTCATAACATTTTACTCAAATATCGAATTGGGACGAAATTGGCATCATTGGAAAGCTTAGAAAGAATTCTGTAAATTGAGTGTCCAGACGGCCAATAAAAGCATCTAGATGGCCCCCGTCGGGATGGAAACATCTTGTGTCCAGACGGCCCTGCAAAAAATTCCAGAATTGCTTTTCGGACAAGGAAAAAGTTGCCCGTCCGGACAAGGCTCCCGTCCGGACGCGCGTGCTTGAGACTCCATTTTTTACTCAATTTAGTCCTTCTAAAGCCTATAAATAAGGAGTTCTAAGCATGCATTCAATACAGAATTCGGTAGTGAATTCCATACAGCTTAGAGAGGGTGTTTAGGGAGATATTGAAGATCTGCTAGCTCTCTAGCTTTGCCAGTGTGTGATTTGATCAGCCGTGAAGTCTATCTTAGGGGTTGGCCCTAAGGTAAAGGATTCCATTGAAGACCCCTTCAGGTAGGAGACCTGGTTGGGAGGCGTTCATGTTGGGTTACACGTTAGAGAGCAAGGTACAACCACTGCATCAGGGGTATGTGAGTGTTACTACTTTGTATCTAGTCTTGTCTTTTGAATAGTGGATATCCTGGGTTTGGCTGCCCCAGAGTGGTTTTTCTCTTAATTGAGTTTCCACTTCGTCAAAAAAATATTTGTCTCCTTTAATTCCGCATTTAATATTTTGTTGCACACTGTTCACACACACTTGTTAAAATTAGAAATCCAATAATTTTCAATTGGTATCAGAGCGGGCACACTTGTTGAAAGGATTTATTTCCTGAGTGTGATCCTCATCTCTTTATGACTTCTATTTTTTTGATTACACCTTTTATCATGGATTTCTCTCAGTCATCTGAAGAAAATTATGATATTGAGCTCTCTAAAGTTTTCACAAAATTCGATAAACTTATTTCTCCGAAAGAGCTCAAAAAGGTGAAGCAAGAAAAAGAGTCTTTGATTGTTCAGTTGTCTGAATCACATGCTTTGATTGAATCTTTGAAATCTAAGAATACCATGCTATTTGACATTATTGATAAACTTGAGAATAAATTAAACGAATCTGAAGATCTCTTGAAAAAAATTCTCTAGTGATAATTTAAAGAGCATGTTTTGTATTCATTCAGATATTCCTAACAAGCCTAGTTTAATTGTTGATGATTTGAGTGCTTCTACTTCACATGCTTCTAATTATGAATTAGATTCCATTATTATTAAGCCCGTGATACTAGACACTGCTTGTTTGGATAATTCTTGCTTGAATAATTGTGTGATGCCCAAGTCCAAGGAATCAGGAACACGAGGTAAGTTTGTTCCTACTTGTCATAATTGTGGAAAAATTGGTCATATTAGGCCAAATTGTTATTTGTTGAAATCCCACAGTCCTTAGATTAAGCAGGATGCTATAAGGAAAAGTGAAGTTGATGATTCTTCCTCATCAAAATATGTCCCTCCACATAGGAGACATATAAACGGAAAGGGCAATGTTATTTGTAAGAATGCTAACTATAATTCTGCAGAGAATGTCAAGAAGCATTCAAACAAAAGAAGCTTGCCCACCTGCCATCATTGCGGCATCACCGGTCACATCCGACTCAATTGTCCACAGCTCCAGGCTCAGAAGTCGAAGGTTCAGAAGGAGCTGCCAACAAGAGCTACATCAGGCACTTTACTTCCTACGGCACTTCAGGGTTCATGGCATCAGCAACAATTTGTTCCTGCCTATCAAAGTGGCAAACCAAAGAAGAACAAATCAAGGCGTTACAAGAAAAAGCCGCAGAAGCCTATTAGCAACCATGGCTATGAAGGGTTGTTGAACCTAATACAAGGTATGCTAAGGAGTATGGCCAATATGGACATGACCCGCAAACCATCTCCATGGGTGAAGCAGGTATGGGTCAGGAAGGATGAGACCATTCATCCCATGAGGGGGAATGGACACACCTAGCAGGAGAAGGTGTTCATGCCTAAGATTTGGTTCCTAATCCTAAGGCATCAGGTTTGATTGCTTGCACTTTTACTTGTTATATTTGTGTGCTTACTATGCAATCTAGGAACCAGTTTGTTTTACCCCTATTTCTCGTGAGAGAGCATTGCAGGTACTTGTTGGGGAATACAAAGCAGGTTGAGCGACTGTTTTTCTGTATTGGCATCATCAAGCTTTCACAGGTTTGATCGTGCTTTGCATATGATTTCATTTCCATATTGCATTTTTTTTTAATAATTAAAAAAAAAAACTTGGGGAGAAGATGCGAGATTTTTTTTTTTAATAGCTTTTCAAATATTGCATGTGTTTTTGCCTAATATCTCAGTTCATTGTGCATTGATTAAATATGCTTATATATGATTGAGAATTTATGCATAATATCTGCTAAGTTTTCCTGTTGCATCTTAATGATAGATAGTTACTTTCCTCATGCGATGAAAATATGCACTATCCAAGACTCCCCTAAGGTACATCTTTTCCTTCTCTGACTTTTTGCTTCTAGAAATTCTAGATAAGAGAAGAGGTTTTTGATAAGATGGCCAAATTGACCAAATGCTAGTTGAACCTAGAACCTAAAAATTCTAGCATTCTCTCTAGGTTGCAGCATCAAAAGCATCAAGCAGTTACTTCTATGAATTTTGCGCGATATATGTATATTTTCTGCTTATGTGCTAAAATATGCCTTGTCCTTCATGGTACAAGTAAAATATTTACTTTGTCCTTTATGGTACAAGTAAAAAAATTGGATGCTACATCTTAGGGGGAGTGTATCAGATGAGAGTGGCTAGGCCTTAGTACTAAATAAGGTTTGACTTTTGACTAATCTTTCACTGATTTTCTCTCTTGTCTAGAAAATCTGGTTGCTTTTTGTCATTTCAGTGACAATCATACCTTATGGGAAAAGTCTTCACACACACACATGCATTGCATGAGTTGAGTAATCTATTTAAAATTTCTATCTGCAAGGAAATTTGTGCTTATTGAATACTTAACTCTCATTTATATATTTGCATATTTTTGCAATGCTATTTGACTGTTTTATCAGTTGATTATACATGCGTGTTCTGAAGCTAACTTTTGGGAAAAATATTTTCTACAAATTTTCCTCAAGTTTCGGATTTTAAGTGTGAGGCATCCGGACGGAACTATTCTTACGTCCGAACGAGCGCAGTCTTGCCGTAAACTATTCTAGCAGTAGCTCCGAATGGTTAAGTGACATGTCCGAATGGGATCTCTACAGATTTAAGACTTATGTCTCTCTTTTTGCCATACACACATCTTTTCATTTTTATTGATTTTTCATTGCATGTTGTGTGTTTTTCTCGTGGATTTCTTCTGAGATTTTGGCATTCTTTGCACATCTCTTCTCATCCCATGATTTTCATTGTGTCTTCTGTTATTCTTGTAAGTTTTTGTGCTTTTAGAATATTGGAATATTTGTTGGGATATTTTCTTGAGATAGTGTGCATGAAAATCCTATTATGTCTGTGTGTTGGGTTGATATTGATATATCTGGGTCATTTGGGTGCGATCTTTGCTTTTGTAATACTTGGGCATCCAATTGACAGCTGTCATAATACCACTTCTTTTGGGACTAACAGGATCTAATATTTCTTTGTGGTGTTATTTTTGGAAATATTTTTGTTTAAATCTTTTCAGGAATATGTTGTCCAGCAGCTCCCAGCACAATATCTGACAGATAGATTCTTTGAAAAACTGACTGTTGTTGAAGTTGGATGTTCAAATTCCAAAGGTCTCAGGATTTAGATGAGCTTTTTCCCCTAGCTCATGTAGAGCCTTCCGTAGCATTCCCTCGGATCTTTATTAGTTAAAGGTTCAGTGGTGAATCTCCTCAGTTATCTTGCAGACAAGTTGCTTAGAGGATGTCAATATGCGGATAACCAGTTTCAGGCTTTGCAAAATCAAAAGATTGAAGATTTTTCAGTCCATGGTTCCCGGCTTCCGGAGCTAGAAGCCGAAGTAATACAAATCCAGCTTTTAATATGGTTTGCTCTCCGTTACTTGATTAGCAGGATTTGGTACTTGGAGGATTTTTGTTCCTCTCTTTCGGGCCACTTGCAGACTTTTCTCTATTTTCCTATTGTTTTGGATTTTAGAAAGTTTTTGTCTGTGGATATTATTACTCTGTTTACCCTTGTACTTCTGAGACATTGAGGGGGAGTAATTGTTGTGTGGTTTTTCTCATTACTCTATTTTACCCTTTGTCCCTTTGTGACAAAAAGGGGGAGTAATATTTGATTTGGACCGGGATTGTATTTTTAACCGGTCAAGTGATTTTTGTCCCAGAATGGCCAAAGGGGGAGTTTATTAGTTTTTGTGTTGGCTTCATTCTGTTTGGACAAAATCACTTCTATGTAATGTTGTTTCTTTCACAGGGATGCTGCTTTATCCAGAGTCTACTCTTCAGCTATGTTCTTCAAGAAGATTCTATGAAGTTTTCAAGGAAGTTTATTTTGGTTCCATGTCAGCCGTCCGGACGACGTGGTATTCCGGCCGGACGCTCATCAGTCAGCAACATACGTCCGGACGAGGAGAACTTTCCGTCCGGACCTCCCTCTGTGTCCAGAAGCTTTGAACTATTCAAGGTTGAATATGTCCGGACGTAATGGCAAATCGTCCAAACGCTCTTCAGAGTTCGAGAAGATCCCAGTGTTCCAGTGCATCCGTTCGGACGACGTGGTTATATCGTCCGGACGCCATTCAGTGTTTGACAAGCATTAGGATTTCTGCCTCAAGACACAGTTATGGAAAGACGGCTGCAACCATCCGGACAATGTGTGATCCCGTCCGGACGATGTTCTCTATAAGGCAAGATGTGCATACAAAGTTCAACCGTCCGGACGTCAGTCTTCATGGTCCGGACGATCAAGCTTCAAATATGGAAATTGCATGCACAGTTAAACCGTCTGGACATCAGCTTTCAGGGTCCGAACGCTCCAAGCCTTATTATGGTAATTACGTACAGCCGAAGTGCAACCGTCCGGATGCTAGGGCAACATCGTCCGGACGCGGCCTTGTTGAAAAATTGAATTGACTTCTAAAAACAAAGTGTGTGCATTAGTGTCAACAAAAATTAAAGCATAGCGGAAAGTAAATGACACAGGGATTTTCGTTGACGAAGTGGAAACTCAGTTAAGAGAAAAACCACTCCGGGGCAGCCAAACCCAGGAATTCCACTATTCAGAAGACATAGCTAGATACAAGACAGTAACACTCACATGTACCGATCCAGTGGTCGTACCTTGATCTCTGACGTGTAACCCAACACGAACGCTTCCCAACCAGGTTCACCTACCTGAAGGGGTCTTCAATGGAACTCCTTACCTTAGAGCCGACCTCTAAGATAGATTTCGGTTTACAGCACAGCACACTTGTAAAACGGCTTCAGAGGGATTGATAACTTCTCTGAGCTCTAATGGAATTCACACCGAATTCTTGCAGTTCTCAGTGCCCAAGGGCCTCTATTTATAGGCTGGGGGCTCAAATGAGCGTCAGGCAAGATTTACCTGGGCACCGTCCGGACGGTGGACATGGGTCGTCCGGACGGACAACTGTGCGAACAGATTTTCTGAAATTTTCGCGGAGAAATCTTTCCTGTTTAAGGACATCGTCCGGACGGGATGGCACATCATCCGGACGGTCGCACGTCTGCTGCAAGTAATTTCCTTATAAGGCTCTCGAGCGTCCGGACCATGGGGGATTGGCGTCCGAACAGCTATTCTTCAACACGCAATTTCCATATCAATAATGAGCGCGTCCGGACCATGATAAGCAGTCGTCCAGACGGTTGAAGACGAATCGGCAATTTCCTTCTTTGATGCACGCGCGTCCGGACCACAGCTGTCAGACGTCCAGACGGTCATTTTTGAATTGTGATTCTTGACTTACGGAGACGCGCGTCCGGACGGGATACCACATCGTCCGAACGGTTGATTGATCTTCCCTTTCTTGGAACTTGGAAAGAAATCAAAAACTGATCGAGTATTGGGAGGCGTCCGGACATCCTGCTGAAACGTCTGGACGGATGCAAGCTGGCACAGAAACTTCTCAATACAGTATGGGGTCCGGACGAAATGAACACTTCGTCCGGACGGATGATGCTGGTATGTCTAGTGTCCGGACGGGATGATACGTCGTCCGGACCGATGAAACAGAGGACAGATGGGCCTCCGGACGGGATGGCTCGATCGTCCAGACGGCTGACAGGGAACTTGAATTCTTCTGACTTGCAGACTCTGAATAGTGGAATCCATGTTTACAGCATCTCTACACTTAAGTGATTTTGTCCAAACACAGAATGAGGCCAAAATACTAACAAACTCCCCTTTTGGCCATTCTGGGACAAAAATCACTTGATCAGTTTAGAAATACATTCCCGGTCCAAAATAAAAATTACTCCCCCTTTTTTGTCACAAAGGGACAAAGGGTAAAACAGAGTAATAAAAAAATCAACTCTCATAAAAATTACTCCCCCTAACGGTCTCAGAAGGACCCGGGAAACAGAGTAATATAAGTTCAACAGTTATTAAAAACATAGGCTGAAAAATTGCTGAATAGGAAGAAAGCAGCAAGTTAAGGACCTTCACAAGTATTGTAGCACACGCAAGTATTTCTGTCTGAAAAACTAGTCATAGAGCAGGTCAGAATTATGAGAACATGGAGATGATAGACCAGTATAGCAGAAACAAGAGTTACCCTGCCAAAATAATGAAGATAACCAGCTCAACTCATGCAATGCGTGTGTGTGTGTGAAGACTGATCTCACAAGGTTTGAAAAATCACGACACGAGCAACCGGATTTCCTAAAGAAGAGAGAGAATCCGTGATAGATTAGCCAAAAGTCAAACCTTACTCTTACTAGGGCCTAGCCATCCTCATCTGATACACTCCCCTGAGATACAGCACCGAATTGTTTTACTTGTACTATAAAGGACAAAATAAAAAATTTACTTGCTCATAGAGGGCAAGGTATATTTCCAAATTCAGTACAGAAGCAGTGAATAGACAATTTTTAAAGCACAAAAATCATACGAATAACTGCTCAATTCTTATGGTGCTGCAAGCTAGAGGAAATGCCAAAATTTATGGATGCTAGGTTCAACTAGCCTATGGTCAAATTGACCATCTTATCACAAACCTCTTCTCTTATTCAGAATTACTAGAAGCAAATAGTCAGAGAAGGAAAAATGCATACCTTTGGGGAGTTTAGGATAGTGCATGAGGTCATCATATGAGACAAGCGACTATCAAACAGAAACAATGAGTAGGGAAAATTTTTTTGTACATGTCAGACTAATGTTTTCACCCACATGTAAACATAATATATCAATGCTCAACAGACTAGTAAACCAGGAAGAATACATGAAATAGCTGACATACCTTGTGAAAGATTTACCCTGTTACGAAGACTTCCCCCCTTTTTTTTTCTTTTTTCTTTTTTTTTTTATTTTATTTTATTACAACATCATGCTATCAGAGGACAAAGAGTTCATCCTAGCATGGAACATCATGTCTAGGACATGGCACAAACACCAATGGCTTTACGAAGAGACTCAAACCTGCTACCATCTAGAGGTTTGGTAAGTATATCAGCCAATTGATTTTTAGTGGGAATGAATGAGAGAGACACCACCAGATCACGTAAAAAGTGATGTCTGATGTCGATGTGCTTGGTCCGAGAGTGCTGAACGGGATTCTTTGAGATATTAATCGCACTAGTATTATCACAGTTGATAATCATAGTATCTTGAGAGAATCCGTAGTCCCCCAGTAGCGTCTTCATCCACAATAATTGAGTGCAGCAGCTACCCGCAGCAATATACTCAGCCTCAGCAGTGGAGAGAGAAATAGACGCTTGCTTCTTGCTTATCCAAGCTACCAGATTGTTCCCCACATAGAAGCATCCTCTAGAGGTGCTTTTTCTATCATCAGCATTTCCAGCCCAATCTGCATCAGAGTATCCTGCAACAACAAGATTTGTTTCTCTAGAATACCATATACCATAAGAGAGGGTATCATTTACATACCTGATGATACGCTTAACTGCAGTGAGATGGGATTCCTTAGGATTTGCTTGAAAACAAGCACAAACACCCACACTGAAAGCAATGTCTGGTCGGCTGGCTGTAAGATACAGGAGGCTCCCTATCATACTCCTGTAAAGTGATGAATCAACAGATTTGCCTACAAGATCACTACTGATCTTGACACTGGTGCTCATGGGAGTGCGAGCACGACTTTTTCCATCCAACCCAAAATGTTTGACCAAATCCCTAGCATATTTAGACTGAGAAATGAAGATGCCTTCAGCAGTTTGCTTAACTTGACGGCCAAGGAAGTAGTTTAGCTCACCAATCATGCTCATCTCAAATTCCTGCTTCATTTCCTCATAGAACTCATGGGCAAGAGAGTCTAAAGTAGCTCCAAAAATAATGTCATCAACATAAATTTGAGCGATGAGTTTATGAGTACCTTGTTGCCTGATAAACAGAGTTCGATCAACTTGTCCCTTTGTGAATCCCTTGGCCAGGAGATAAGTGGTGAGACGCTCATACCATGCCCGAGGAGCCTGCTTAAGCCCATATAGTGCCTTTTTAAGCTTGTACACATGATGGGGATGATGAGGGTCTTGAAAGCCTTTTGGCTGTTCTACGTAAACTTCTTCTTGCAGAACTCCATTTAAGAAGGCACTCTTTACATCCATCTGATATAACTTGAAGTCAAGATCACAAGCAATAGAGAGAAGGATTCTGATAGACTCTAACCTGGCAACAGGGGCAAAGGTTTCATCAAAGTCTACTCCCTCTATCTGAGTATATCCTTGGGCAACTAGACAGGCTTTATTTCGAACCACAGTACATGTTCATCTATTTTATTCTTGAAGATCCACTTGGTACCAATAATATTATGTTCTGCAGGACGGGGAACCAAGGTCCAAACATCATTTCTGGTGAACTGATGAAGCTCATCATGCATTGCAGAGACCCAGCCTTCATCCTGTAGGGCTTCATCAACTTTCTTGGGCTCTGTCTGAGCTAGATAGCAGCTGAAAGAGACTTGATTAGCTACTTCACTGGTTGACTGAATGACTCTGCTTCTCAGCCTACGCCCTTCATCTATGTTCCCAAGCAGCTGATGAGGAGGATGATTATGCTTCACCCGTGATTGCTTAGGAGGATTAGCAGGAGTATCCTCATCTTCGGAGGTAGTAGGAGTGGTATCCGAAGAAGGAGACTCATCTGGAGACTCTTTTGGAGCAGGATCAATGATATCAGTTGGGGCTGTTGAAGGTTCAGCTGAATCGAGCTGTTTTTCCTTCATGCTGATAGGTCTCTGAGCTTCTTCATCATCAACTACTACATTTATTGATTCCATCGTAGTCTTTGTTCTTTTGTTGAAGACTCTGTATGCACGACTGTTTGTGGAATATCCCAAGAATATACCTTCATCACTCTTGGTGTCAAATTTCCTCAGATTTTCCCTGTCATGAAGTATATAACATTTACTTCCAAAAGTTTTAAAATACTTCACTATGGGTTTCTTACCTCGCCAGATTTCATAGGGAGTCTTGTTTGTTTCAGGCCTAAGGTAGACCTTGTTGATGATATGACAGGCAGTGTTTACAGCTCCTCCCCAGAAGTGTTGGGCAAGATTTTTTGAGTGGATCATCACACGAGCCATCTCTTGAATTACCCTGTTCTTCCTTTCAACAACTCCATTCTACTGAGGAGTGATAGGAGAAGAGAATTCCTGCTTGATTCCATATGAGCGACATAATTCTTCGAACTTGGAATTTTCAAATTCTCTTCCATGATCACTGCGGATTCTCACAATCTGGCAATTTTGCTCAACCTGAATTTTCTTGAACAATTGTTGAGCTGTATCAAAGGCATCATATTTTTCGCGAATAGGAATAGCCCATGTATATCGAGAGAAGTCATCAACAATAACCAGAATATATCTTTTTCCACCTAGACTAGCAGTTCTAGTTGGACCCATGAGATCCATGTGCAGTAATTCCAAATTTTTGGAAGTTAGAATACCTGAGGTCTTTTTATGGGCTGCTCGAGTTTGTTTTCCTAGTTGACAGGGACCACAGATTCCTTTTCCAGTCTTCTCCATTTTGGGTAGGCCTTTAACAACATCTTTGCTTGCAATTTTCAACATATCAGAGAAATTGAGATGCCCTAACCTCTGGTGCCATAGCTCACTGTCATCTATGGTTGCTTTGTTGCAAAAAATCTGAGGATCTGCAGCCAAACTAGGAAGGCCGTAACAGTTGTCAGCAGTTCTTTCTCCTCCCATGAGCCATCTGCCACTGCTGTCAAATATATTGCATTCCTTCTTGGAGAATTGCACTACCAAGTCATTATCACAAAACTGGCTGATGCTTAGGAGATTTGCCTTGAGTCCTTCTACATACAGAGCTTCTTGAGATGTTCTGAGGCCTGGAATGTCGATGATCCCTTTACCAATGACTCTGGATTGACTCCCATCTCCATAGGTGATTCGCCCACCTTTGCCCATCTGAACTTCTTTTAGCAAAGTCTTATCACCTGTCATGTGTTTAGAACAACCACTATCCAAATACCACAAGCAAGTATCAATAATTTTTAGTGCAGTATGAGAAACTAAACACAGATTATCTTCCCTTTTGACCCAGACTTGTTTGGAAGTTTTTTGTTTATTAACCAGGACAGATTTTTGCTCATTAGGGGTGAGGTATGCTAACTTCTCACTAATGAGTTTTACTTGATAACTTAATACTTCAACTTGTTCTTTAAAACCTGGTTCATCTTTCCTAGGGACAAGGGTTTTCTTCCAAGGTTTCTGTGACCTAATTTGGAAACAGTTTGGACGAATATGACCAACAATACCACAGTGATGACAAGTAGGTATAGATTGATTATCCCCTTTACCCTTACAAGTAGATTGAGTATGAGACATGATAGGTTTAATGAACATGGTCTTATGAACAGACATATCATGTGAAATAGAAGCAATTTTATCCATACTCAATAGAGATATAGTAGAAGTCAAAAAACAATACTCAAGAAATTTAATCTTCTCAGAGTGTACCAAGCTCTGATACCAATTGAAAAATTGAATTGACTTCTAAAAACAAAGTGTGTGCATAAGTGTCAACAAAAATTAAAGCACAGCGGAAAGTAAATGACACACAGATTTTTGTTGACGAAGTAGAAACTCAGTTAAGAGAAAAACCACTCCGGGGCAGCCAAACCCAGGAATTCCACTATTCAGAAGACATAGCTAGATACAAGACAGTAACACTCACATGTACCAATGCAGTGGTCGTACCTTGATCTCTGACGTGTAACTCAATACGAACGCTTCCCAACCAGGTTCACCTACCTGAAGGGGTCTTCAATGGAACTCCTTACCTTAGAGCCGATCTCTAAGATAGACTTCGGTTTACAGCACAGCACACTTGTAAAACGGCTTCAGAGGGATTGATAACTTCTTTGAGCTCTAATGGAATTCACACCGAATTCTTGCAGTTCTCAGTGCCCAGGGGCCTCTATTTATAGGTTGGGGGCTCAAATGAGCGTCAGACAAGATATACCTGGGCACCGTCCGGACGGTGGACATGGGCCATTCGGACGGATAACTGTGCGAACAGATTTTCCGAAATTTCCGCGGAGAAATCTTTCCTGTTTAAGGACATCGTCCCGACGGGATGGCACATCGTCCGGACGGTCGCACGTCCGCTGCAAGTAATTTCCTTATAAGGCTCTCGAGCGTCCGGACCATGGGGGATTGGCATCCGGACGGCTATTCTTCAACACGCAATTTCCATATCAGTAATGCACGCGTCCGGACCATGATAAGCAGTCGTTCGGATGGTTGAAGATGAATCGGCAATTTCCTTCTTTGATGCACGCGCGTCCGGACCACAGCTGTCAGACGTCCGGACGGTCATTTTTGAATTGCGATTCTTGCCTTACGGAGACGCGCATCCGGACGGGATACCATCGTCCGGACGGTTGATTGATCTTCCCTTTCTTGGAACTAGGAAAGAAATCAGAAACTGATCGAGTACTGGGAGGCGTCCGGACATGCTGCTGAAACGTCCAGACGGATGCAAGCTGGCACAGAAACTTCTCGATATAGTATGGGGTCCGGACGGAATGAACACTTCGTCCGGACGGATGATGCTAGTATGTCTAGCGTCCAGACGGGATGATACATTGTCCGGACGGATGAAACAAAGGACAGATGGGCCTCCGGACGGGATGGCTCGATCATCCGGACGGCTGACAGGGAACTTGAATTCTTCTGACTTGCAGATTCTGAATAGTGGAATCCATGTTTACAGCATCTTTACACTTAAGTGATTTTTTCCAAACACAGAATGAGGCCAAAATACTAACACTTGTTATGGAAGCTTTCCGTGCTATTTTGGAAAGGCGATTGCAGTTGACCGTTCGGACGCTTGGTCAAGCAGTCCGGGCACACTCCGGTATTTTGGTCATAACGTTTTACTCAAATATCGGATTGGGACGAAATCAGCGTTGTTGGAAAGCTTAGGAAAAATCCTATAAAATTAGTGTCCTAAAGGACAAAAGAAGAGTCTGGACGGCCCCCGTCCGGACGGAAACATCTTACGTCCAGACGGCCCTGCAGAAAATTCCAAAATTGCTTTTCGGACAAGGAAAAAGTTGCCCGTCCGGACGGCAAGGGCTCCCGTCCAGACGCGCGTGCCTCAGACTCCGTTTTTTACTCAATTTAGGCCTTCTAAAGCCTATAAATAAGGGGTTCTAGGCATGCATTCAATACAAAATTCGGTAGTGAATTCCATACAGCTTAGAAAGGGTATTTAGGGAGATATTGAAGATCTACTAGCTCTCTAGCTTTGCCAGTGAGTGATTTGATCAGCCGTGAAGTTTATCTTAGGGGTTGGCCCTAAGGTAAAGAATTCCATTGAAGACCCCTTCAGATAGGAGACTTGGTTGGGAGGCGTTCGTGTTGGGTTACACGTTAGAGAGCAAGATACGACTACTGCATTAGGGGTATGTGAGCGTTACTACTTTGTTTCTAGTCTTTTCTTCTGAATAGTGGATATCCTGGGTTTGGCTGCCTCGGAGTGGTTTTTCTCTTAATTGAGTTTCTACTTCGTCAACAAAATATTTGTCTCCTTTAATTCCGCATTTAATATTTTGTTGTACACTGTTCACACACACTTGTTAAAATTAGAAGTCCAATAATTTTCATTTTCTTTTGCTGGCTTTTTCTTTTCTTCAGTGGTTTTTGTCAACAACCGAGTGCTACCTATTAAATAGGCAATAGACTTCAAGTCTTCAAGATATTTTGTAGACTTTGCTTCTTGGAGAAGTTTACTTCAAGAAGTAAAGACTTTAATTCTTTAAGAAGTAAGGCAACGTGGCAACCAATGAAGATATCTTAGTTGCTTTGCTTCTTCAAGAGGAAAGCTTCAGCAACGTGGCAACCAAGACTTATTCAACAAGTCATGATTATTACTTCTCCAACAAATATCTTCTCCAACTAATCATTAGTCAATAATAACACAAAAAAAGGATATGGCTTACCTGCTGTAGTTTTAATAACAACATGTATGCTTTAGTTTAAGCAACGATCTAGATTCAATCTCCCAAAATCTAAAAAGTTACCTTACTTCAAAACTTTTGCTGGCCATGTTTTTTAACCATGGTTAAAAATAACTCCATGAGGACTTGGATTTCGGTGCAACTCTGGTGATACCCTGACACGAAACTCTAATCCCAGCCTTCTTACTCCTCAGCCCACCTAGCTTCACCTTGACTTTCGTGTCCATCTGAATCTTCATGGGGACACCACTCTTCCGCTTCAGATCCGACCTCAACGATGTTATCAACTCCATGTCCAGATCTGTCGACGCCATCAGGATCGCTCTGAAACTCGTCTTGTTCTTCTTGTCGCTGGTGAAGGCGGGGATAGATCCTTTGGCGATTTGTACAAAGCCAGAGGATAAGCAAGACAGGGTAAAGAGGTCATAGAAGAAGGTGATTCGGCAGGAGGATTTAAAATTGTTGTTGGAGTTTGATGCCCAACAACAGCTTCTAAATGACTTGACTTGTTTTTCGCAGTCCCAGACCAGCCAATACTATCTCTATGAATCGTTCTGCTGGGTCTAAGACACTAACACCTTCTAACCTGGAAAAGCTATTTTTTGCTGAAATCTCTTTGTCTCCCCGATATTCTGATGCAGCTGCTTCTGCTGTTTTCTCCCCCACGCACAAATCTGCTCATCTCAACCAATTCCAACAGCAGCAGAGCATTTTATCACCCATCAAAACTAATTTTTTTCTCCCCAAAAAGTGTAGAGCACCCTTTATTGCAGGTTTCATTTGGTGTGCCATCCCCAGGAAGGATGTCGCCAAGAAGTGTGGAGCCTATCTCCCCAATGGGCTCTTGAGTCTCTGCATTTGCTCAGCGAATACATTGGAGAAGATACCAACTCCAAAGGAGAAGAAGGCAATCCATCTTCCGGTGATGATGAAAGGGTTGATGACATTCAATAAGAGAGAGGGCGCGAAGTTATTTTGAACCATGGTTAAAAACCATTACCGGTAAAAGCTTTAAAGTAATTAAGGTAACTTTTTAGATTTTGGGAGATTGAATCATGACCATTGATTAAATTACAGCATACATGCTGTTATTAAAACTATAGCATGCAAGCCAGATTCCCAAAAAAGATAGTATAATTAAGTTTCTTTTTATAAATATAAATAAAAGTCCCAATTATGACAAAAAAAAAAATTGTTAGTCAATGCTCTTTAATTAAGGCTCAAATTATGGTAAACAACAATAATATGACAATAAAATTAGTCAATGCTATTTAATTTTTGAAATAATAGATCTGATTGCATTCATAAAACCAATAGAGTAAACATGTTCTATAGAAAACAGAGTCCTAGACTCTGAGGATACAGTTTCCTAGAAACACGCTGGGAAACAAAATTTGTCATACACTTAAATTTCTCCATAACATTCTCCATGTTGGAAGTTTACAATAATCGTTTTGTCCCCAAAAACTCGAGACAATTACGCCCTATCTTCCCGAAGAAGTTAGAGCAGTTTCCTTTGCCACATAACTGCTGCTGCCTCCTCTGTCTGATGTCACGGGCTTGACCAGCCGGCCGTCGTCTGATTTGCAAAATAAGTATTCCATTGGAGAAATGAATAGTTATTACTATGAATGAAAGAATGTGGATTGTAATAGCTATTCTAATTCTTTAGTTTGGTGATAAAAGATATGCCATAATTGGAATTAAATCAAAATTACTAAAAAATCCCACGTGTTTATTTTTTAAAATTTTTTCTAAAACTAAAATTAAAAAAGAATCGAAAAGCATTTAATTGTTGTGGGTGGCCACCCACAGCAACAACAACATCAACATTTTTATTTTTATTTCTTTTAAGGGTTGAAGGGTTAAAATATAAAAAATATAAAAAATTGATTTTTTTTTTCGGAAAACGTTGTCTATTACTTAAGAAATAGCTATCCCTCTCATTTTTTTTAGAAGAATTGGTATTCCTCTTCAAAACCTAGGAATAGGTTCCTACCAAATCAAAGAATAGTTATTCCTTAGGAATAATCATTCTATTCCAGGAGTTTATTCTGCAAACCAAACGATGCCTATATGTAGCTCAACACAAAATATGACATCTGTTAAAATTAAATGTCTCCTAACATAGATGAATTTTGCAAGTCATTTAGGAAAACAAAATTAAGGGCAAAAAACTAGAAGAATGATTTAGAATTAAAATTATTTAATTAAATATTTAAATATAGAAAAAATCCCTACTTAAATTTCTTGCCTTAAGCTTCAAAATCTATTAAGTAGGCCTTGATCCTTAGTGTTCATGGACTCGCATTACAAGCTCATCAATTCATTAAGAAACAGGAAAAAAAAAAAAAAAGCAACCACATCACGTCACAACACATCTTGAAAGACATTAGAAGATAATCCACTTGCAACACTTAAAAAGTAAGAAGAATATAGTGAAAGAAGTTTTTGGCAGATTAACGTCCCAAAAGGCTGTTTTCGGAGTTGGAGAAATTCTGAATCTTAGAAAGCAAACATGAATTTTATACACTGTGAAGTGAGTGATGGAAAGGTCATACTTTTATGGCAGGACTAATGACAGCCTGAAGACGTCTTTTATGCAAAGTATGGGTATAAAATTGTGTATGAAGCTGAGAGTAAGAGTATATTTTGTGCTAAAACATATTACAAAAGAATATTGGCATTTCACCAAGTGTTGGATCACAATGGGCAAACAATTGCGAGAGAATTAGAGTAATGTTTGGTGGAATGGTGAATTAGAAGGTTGTTGACAATCTCAGTTGACAATGCAACTGCTAATGATAGTGCAATTGAATGGCTTAAAAAAAGAAATATGGTCAATAATGATGCCCTTTGTTGCCACAAGTTTATTCATGTCAAGATGTGCACACATACTCAACCTAGTGTACATGAGGGTTTGAAGGATATAGATGATTCAACTTTAAGGATCCGAAATATGGTGAAGTATGTGAAGGGATCTCCTCAAAGATTGGCTTAACTTAAGTATTGTGCAGAAAGGAAGATAATTGGGTGTATTTCTTCCTCGACTCTTGATGTTCCCATTAGATGGAATTCTATTGATACCAAGTTGAAGGTGGCGGAGAAGTATGAAAGGGCCTTCAATCTAATGTTAAATGAAGATTTGAATTTTGGAAACTATTTGTGTGAGGATGGTGGAGGGAAAAGGGGGTTGGGGCTTCCGGTTGATAATGATTGGAATAATGTTTGACACTTTACAAAATTTCTCCAAGTATTTTATGATGTGACAATTCAGATATTGGGTTCCTTGTACTCAACTTCCAACATATATTTCAGTATACTCCAAAAGGTTTATAATTGTTTAATAGATTATTTTGATGGTGATGATATTTTTTGAGTGCCATGGCATTCAAAATGAAAATGAAATAAGATTTGGGGAGACTTTGAGAAAAAAAATAAAAAAAAATTAACCCCTTGTTGTTTGTCGCTTTTGTGCTTCACTTTACAAGATGGAAGTCTTGGAATTTTTGTTCATGAGTAATGTAGGTGATAAGAAAAAAAAAAAAAAAGTGTCTCCAATTTAAAGAATGTCTTGAATTAGTTATATGAGCACTATGCTATAAATGTTGGATGAAGTGGGACAGGGCTGTCAAATGAAAATCGGAGTTGCACAAGTTCAACCTCACTTAGTGTGGGTAGTGGTACTTCTAATAAAGAATGGAAAAATGCTTTAAAGGACATCCATTAAATTTTTGCAAGGAGAAATTTGATGTAGTGTCGGACGGAGATAGAATAATATTTTGTGGAGGATGTTGAGACACCAAGTGAAACATTTGATATTTTAATGTGGTGAAAGGTAAATTCAGCAAAGTTTCTGGTTCTCCCCGAGATAGAGCAATAGGTCTTGTCTATTTCATTTACCATCTTTGCTTCTGAGTTTGCATTTAGCACTGGAGGTCGCGTTATAGATCCTTATCGAAGTTCTTTGGCTCCGAAAACATTGGGGGCTCTTCGTAGTTAGAATTGGTTAAGATCTTCATGGATTAGTGAGCATGACGAGTCACACTGGCATTTGCCTAGTGTTGAAGATGAAGAGAGCTACAAGTTTGACTCATATAATATTTGTTCATTGTTTCAATTATTTGATTGAATTGATTTTTACAATTACCTCGTAGTAGAAATTTTGCCTAATTCCATCACATTTTCACTACAAAAAAAATGCAATTAATGTCGTTTTAGTTTGCATTGTTTATTGTAAATGACGCAAATTAATGTTTTTTACGTCGTTTCACGATAAACGACACCAAAAAAGTGACATCGTTTGCATAGTAAATGAAATCACTTTTTGGCATCGTTTGCACCACTGTTCGCCTTTTCCCAAGCATGAAATTACTCTTCCCAACACATTTCACACTGCATGTTATGCATTTAATCAAGAGCTGTCCAACAAAAGCCCACGTGGCTATTATGTTGCCAAGAAAGAGACATGCACCGAATCTAGAGAAGTGGGATATATCATTACTTATAGTGAGCTAATTGGCTTTATGTTTCTAGAAGACACGAGTGGTTAGTGGGCATGGATGACTATTCTAAATTACACTTCTCAACTTCTTTTTTAATTAAAATAAAAAATAAAAAATCTTCTCAATTTCTTCCTCCTTTTTCTTTTCTCTTCCCAACATCTAAAATTGATGCCCATCTTCTCTCTCTCTCTCTCTTTGTGTGTTTGTAAAAAGAAAATATTGAACACCCATATTTCGGAGAAAAGTAACAAAAAAGTGAGATGGGTAATGCAGTCCATGAGGCTCTGCCCAATTTTCAAACGTGTAGGAAATGGAGTAAGAGCTAGGAGTAGTAGAAGAAAGCAAAATGACATGAAGGATGGTGATGATAAGGCAGAGGTGGAGAGAAAGATAGAGGCGTTGCAGAGGATTATGCTCGAAGAGTCACTTGGGTTGGTTCCCATTCTCTCTCTCATCTCTCAATCCCGGCATAGTCCTCCTAGTCAGTGGCAGTGGCTCAGGCTCCACAATTTTTTCAAATTCTTTTTTTTTTTTAATTTTTTTACCTTATTGAAGAATCAAGTCTGAAGTGTGTGATTGAATGTGTTTTTTAATATGATTTTAGATTTATTTTCTTGTTGTTTCGTATCTAAGAAAGTGGAGGAAAAGAAAAAAAGAAGCAATATGAGATTTTTTTTTAAAAATAAAAAAATTATTGGTCGATTGTACAGTGAAACGACGTAAATATTTTACGTCTATGTACAGTGAACGACGTAACAAGTTACTATCGTTTACTGATCAAACGACACCAAGTTTGTGTCATTTGAGGTCAAATGACATGAAATTGCATCGTTTGAACAGTAAATGGCGCTATCCCGAATTCTCAACCCTATGTTTAGCGTCGTTTAGCAAACGACACTATTCAAACAGTGCTAAACGAAATATTATTTTTTGGGCCATAAACGGCACTATTCAAGCGACTCTAAACCTTTATTTTTTTTCATAGTGTTGACAATGATTAAGGCTTTGAGGGATATATTTTGTAGAGTGATGTTTCGATGAAAGTATTTGGTAAGTTTTTTGCATCTTCTTACTTGATATTTACTTGTATGTGGCCTTTTATTATTTATTATTGATCAATAACTATGTTTATGTTTAGATTTGCTTGATTATTGAATGAAGCAAATTGAAGGTAATCCATGCAATGTTAAAGGTGGCTCATTGAATTTTGAAAATTGGAATGGTTGTAATCGTATTGTTTAATTTGTTGTGCTTTGCTTTTGATTTACTTGTTTTGCGTGTGATAATGATTTTGGATGGAAGTTGCTACCTCTTAGATTTATGCATGATGACTAGTGTTTGAAAGGAGGATGTGATGGTATGAATCGTATGATAGGGTATCAATGATTTTATTTCTCCCTCCATTTCAAAATTTGTTGTGATTGTATTTATTATTGCTTTGATATTTGAATCATGCTATTTTGGAATGGGTTGAATTGTTACTAGTGATGGTTTAACTATTCATAATTATTTCAATACTCGTTATTAATGTCTAATGAATTTGGTGTGCACTTGTACATAGAGACGTGAAATTGCCCTTAAGATTTATTGATTAAAGCCCATTAAACATGTCAAATGATTTTTAGCACAAATTACAAGATAACTCAAATGAGGCCCATTACATGTCAAATTAAAAAAATTTCTAGCCCAAAAACCATTTTGGTTTGGCCCTAAAAAACCCATTGTGGCCCAATTTAAAAAGCCCACAGATAATCTGTTAACCGACTAGTTACCGACTTACCGAATTAACTGATTTACTAGAAAATTTTGAAATTGTTGCTTCTCAGAAAATAGTGGGCGAATTAATCAAAATACTAGACAATTTTAGTTCGAAACTCAGAAACACTTCTACCGACACTGAATTACCCGATACCCACTCTCAGTGTTGGGCTTCCATCGAGTGGTAATGGAGTATCTTGAGCCTTATGGATCTTGTCGGCCTCAATCGGCACTGAGCCTAGTCATGACATTGTTGCCTTCCTTACGCAACCATGGATGCCTGATGCAGGAGAAAATCAGGCACAAAATTTTGAAGATTATTTCTTGAATAAGATCAGTTCAAGAATGGAAAGAATCATACAAAATATTTGAATATTATTTTTAGAATAATATATTTTATTTTCTGTACAATAATTTCACTTTGTCTCCAAGTTTACGGTTATGTTTTATATTTTATTTCTTTCTTTTTCTCCAAGTATTCTGCTTGAAAAATACTCAAACTTTGCCTATACAAAGGCATGTCTGTATTATTTTGGAATCAAGTTTTGAAGTATCAATTAAATTTAGGTCTTCCATAATTATTTCTTTGTTTGCTTACTTGGGGCAATTAAAGGTTTTCTCTTCCCTATTTGTTATTTTCTCTCTTCCAGAATTCCTATTTCTATCTTCAATTCATAGTTTCTACTGCTATCATACGTTGTCAGAACAATCTTAGTTTTGTTCTGCGTCAATGCCCGAGTTGGGTTGTCCCATTACTTTGGCACAGTTTAGAAATTGATGATCGTCTTCAGTCTGTGCAAAGCAGTCGGCCACTCAATGGCAAAATGTGGATCGTAGGGCCTTGCTTTGGCTGTTTGCCCAGTTGAATATAGGACCTAAAGCATATGACTTTTCCCTAATTAGTTTTCCAGTGAGATGTAATCTGGAGTACATGCCCTTACTTTGACCAGTTGCACAAATAAATGTAATATGGGCTACATGGTCTTGCTTTGACCAATGCAATATAATATGGGGTACATGGTCTTGCTCTGACCAATTGATCAATGAAATATATTATGAGATGTGTTAGTTTTTGTGTTGGCTGCATTCTGTTGGACAAAATCACTATCATGTACTGTTGCTGATTTCATATGGATGCCGTATCAATTAAGAGTCTTCAAATATTCAGAGTTTATTTCTCTGATATGGAAAGGGCCTCATTATGACAAGATCAGTGTCAAAAGCTTCAAGAAGGAATTTTCAGACTCCAAGAAGACTCTGCAAAGTCTACAGCTCAGCAAAAGTCGGATCTCGAGTTTATCGTCCCAACGGCCTAGCAAAACGCCTGGACACTCATCAGTCAGTAACATAAACAATGATGCTTTTAACTAGGGGTTCAGTCAGTTTTCAGAAGTCTTATTCAGAGATATGTTTCTAGAAGATTCTGCACATATTCCAAGTCAAAGAAATCGGATCCCTTGCATCCGCCCGGACGACGTGATATTCCTTCCGGACGCTCAACTATCCAAGCATCATCCGTCCGGCTGCTGCTTTTCTGTCTTCGTATTTCTAAACCTCTCTCCCTGAGGACAGGTTTGATTTTACCTTACATGCTGGGACTAGATGTCATTTCCTTTTCCATAAGCATGCCTTTGTTGTTTTTCTGTTTATTGGTTTTCAACAAAAAAATAAAAATTAAAATTAAATTGGGGGTAAAGATGCAGAATATATATATATATTTTTTTTCTTTTGATAGCTTTTCAGATATTGTATATGTTTTTGCCTGATATCTCAGTTCGTTGTGCATTAATTGAATATGCTTATATATAGGGTTGGCAATTTTTGACACGACCCGCGAACCCGGCACGAACACGACACGAAAAAATCGGGTTTGGGTTTGTTATAATTGGGTTCGGGTCATAATCGGGTCAACCCGATTATGACCCGATTATAATCATGTTTGGCGGGTCAACCCGCGGGTTGACCCGCCAACACGATTATAACCCGATTACGCGGGTTGACCCGCTAACACGATTACCCGCCAACACGATTATAACCTGATTATGCGGGTTGACCCGCCAACACGATTATAACCCGATTAAAAAAACTAAAATTGAAGGTTGAAACATGTGAAAACAATGAAATTGATGCCGTGTCGAGCCGGGTCGTGTCGGGTAAACGGGTGGCACGCTTATTAGTCGTGTTTGTCGGGTCGTGTTCGGGTTACCCGATTATTAATCGGGTCGTGTTCGGGTCGCGTGTCACAACCCGATTAATAATCGAGTCGGGTTCGTGTCAGACCCGTTTATGTAATCGGGTCAGTCGGGTTGACACGAACCCGACCCGTGAACCAGAATTGCCAACCCTACTTATATATGATTGAAAGTTTATGTCTGATATCTGCTAAGTTTTTCTGTTGCATCTTAATGATAGATAGTTACTTTCCTCATGCCATGAAAATGTGCACTATCCAAGGCTCTCCTAAGGTACATCATTTTCCTCTCTGACTTATTGCTTCTGGAAATTCTTATGAGAGAGATGTTTTTGGATAAGATGGTCAAATTGACCAACATGCTAGTTGAACCTAAAGCCTAAAAATTCTAGCATTCTCTTTAGGTTGCAATACCAATAAGAAACAAGCAGTAATTCTTCTGATTTCTATGCTTTATGATTATATTCACTGCTTCTGTGCTGAATTAGCTTTATGCCTTTTCCTTCATGGTGCAAGTAAAATTTTACATTGTCCTTCATGATACAAGTAAAACAATTAGGTGTTGCATCTTAGGGGGAGTGTATCAGATGAGGGTGGCTAGGCCCTAGTACTTTATAAGGTTTGACTTTTGACTGATCTTTCATTAATTTTCTCTCTTGTCTAGAAAATCTAGATGTTTTTGTCATATCAGTTCTTACCTTATTGAGAAAGTCTTCACATATACACGCATTGCATGAGTTGAGTAATCTATTTAAATTTTCTGTCCACAGGAAAATTTTGTGCTGATCAAACTCTGAACTCTCATTTATATCTTTGCATAATTTTGCAATGTTATTTGACTGCTTTATCAGTTGATTATATATGCGTGTTCTGAAGCTAACTTTTGGGAAATATATTTTTTCTCCAAATTTTTCTCTAGTTTCATATTTTCAGTGTGAAGCGTCCGGACGGACCTATTCTTACATCCGAACGAAAGTAGTCTTGATGTACACTGTCCTAGCAGTAGCTGTCCGAACGGTTAAGTGACATGTCCATACGGGATCTCTACAGGTTTAAGACTTGCGTCTCTTTCTTTGCCATACACACATCTCTGCATTTTTAGTAATTTATCATGTCATGTTGTGTGTTTTTCTCGCAGATTTTTCCTGTGATTTTGGCATTCTTTACACATCTCTTCTATTTCCATGGTATTTGTTGTATCTTCCTTTGTTCTTTTAAGTTTTTGTGTTTTTTAGAATATTGGAATATTTGGTGATTGTAATATTTTCTTGAGATATTGTGCATGAAAATCCTATGATGTCTGTGTGTTGGGTTGATATTGATATATCTGGGTCATTTGGATTGTGATCTTTGCTTTTGTAATACTTGGGCATCCAATTGACAGCTGTCATAATACCACTTTCTTTTTGGGACTAACAGGATCTAATAATTCTTTATGGTGTTATTTTGGAAATATTTCTGTTTAAATCTTTTCAGGAATATGTCGTCCAGCTGCTCCTAGCACAATATCTGACAGGTGGATCCTTTGGAAAACTGACTATTGTTGAAGTCGGATGTTCAAATTTCAAAGGTCTTAGGATTAAGATGAGCTTTTTCCCCTAGCTCATGCAAAGCCTTCCGTAGCATTCCCTCAGATCTGTATCAGTTAGAGGTTCAGTGGTGAATCTCCTCATTTATCTTGCAGACCAGTTGCTTAGAGGATGTCAATTTGCAGATAACCAGTTTCAGGCTTTGCAAAATCAAGAGACTAAAGGTTTTTTAGTCCATGGTTCCCGGCTTCCGGAACTATAAGCTGAAGTAGTACAAATCCAGTCTTTTGTACAGATTTCTCTCCGCTACTTGATTTCAGTGGATCAGCGGGATTCAGTACTAGGAGGATTCTTTTGTTCCTCTCTTTTGGGCGACTTGCAGACTCTTCTCTATTTTCCTTTTGTTTTGGATTATAGAACGTTTTTGTCTGTGGATTTTATATACTCTGTTTACCCTTGTCCTGTTGAGACATCAAGGGGGAGTATTTTATTACTGTGGTCTTTCTATACTCTGTTTTACCCTTTGTCCCTTTGAGATAAAAAGGGGGAGTATATGTTTGATTTGGACCGGGATTGTATGTTTAACCGGCCAAGTGATTTTTGTCCCAGAATGGCCAAATGGGGAGTTTGTTAGTTTTTGTGTTGGCTACATTCTGTTGGACAAAATCACTATCATGTATTGTTGCTGATTTCACAGGGATGCTGCATCAGTTCAGATTCTTCAATTATTCAGAGTTTATTTCTATGATATGGAAATGGCCTTATTATGACAAGATTAATGTCAGAAGCTTCAAGAAGGAATTTCAGGCTTCAAGAAAATTCTGCAAAGTCTACAACTCAGTAAAATTCGAATCCTGGGTTTATCGTCCGAACGGCCTAGCGAAATGCCTGGACACTCATCAGTTAGTAACATAAACAATGATGCTTTTAATTAGGGGTTCAATCAATTTTCAGAAGTCTTCTTCAGAGATATGTTTCTAGAAGATTCTGCACAAATTCCAAGTCAAAGAAACTTTATCCCTTGCATCCGTCCGGACGACATGATATTCCGTCCGGACGCTTAACTGTCTAAGCATCATCCGTCCGGACGACAAGAACTTTCCATCCAGACCTTCCTCTGTGTCGAGAAGCTTCGAACTATTCCAGCTTGCATCCGTCCGGACGTTTCAGCAACACGTCCAGACGCCACTCAATGTTTGATCAGTTATGGGATTTCTTTCCAAAACACAGATATGGGAAGACAGCTGCAACCGTCCAGACGACGTGGATTTCCCGTCCGGACGCGCTCATCTATAAGGCAAGTCGCGCATTCAAAATTCAGACATCTAGATGACGGTCTTCATGGTCTGGACATGCGAGCTTAGTATATGGATCAGATTCACCGTCTGGATGACAAATGTCACGGTCTAGACGCGCCAAGCCTTGATATGGAAATTGCATGCAGCTAAAGTGAGACCGTCTGGACGATAGGGAAACACCGTCCGGACGCAGCTCAATTCAGGAAAGAATTTTTGCGAATTTTGGAAAGCCAATGCATAGTTGTCCATCCAGAAGGCACCTAGGTATTTCAAGCCAGACGCTCATTTGAACCTGCAGCCTATAAATAGAGGTCCCTAGACTTGAGAATGGTGAGAATTCGGTTGTGAATTCCGTAGTGCTTAGAGAGTTATATTTTAGAATTCGGTTGTGAATTCGGTTGTGAATTCCATTGAAGACCCCTTCAAGTAGGTGACTTGGTCGGGAGGCATTCGTGTTGGGTTACACATTAGAGTTCAAGGTACGACCACTACATAAGGGTATGTGAGTGCTACCGCTTTGTAACTAGCTTTATCTTTTGAATAGTGGATATCCTGGGTTTGGTTGCCCCAGAGTGGTTTTTCTCTTAATTGAGTTTCCACTTCATCAACAAAATATTTGTCTCTTTATTTTTCACATTGTGATATTTTGTTGCACACTATTGCACACACTTGATAAATTAGAAGTCCAATAATTGTCAAGGTACATGGTCTTGCTTAGACCAATTGACCAATGAAATATAATATGAGGTACATGACCATGCTCTAACCAATTGTCCAATAGAATGTGATATTATGTGTGTGGGGGTACATGACCATGCTCTGGCTAATTGCCTAAGAAGTTATGATCTATGGTACATGACCATGTTTTGGTCAATTGCTCAAGATCTTAGGTACATGACTATGCTATCGCCAATTGCCAAATATAGTATGATTTGTGATACATAATCACGCTTTGGCCAATTGCCCAATAATGCTTTATCAGCTTCCAGTGGTGGTGCCTTGTGGAGCTGCCTTTGTAGTCCCCTAGATTTGTATCAAGGGTTAATTAGGCCTTAATTAGGAATTTGAGACTTTTGACTTTTTTTGAGTTGACCAAGAACGTTTGTGGTACCCACCAGCAACATTCATGGTTTCTTCCACGAACTATCATTGACGTGTTGTACTATGTGTTGGAAGGTACATCCCACGCCTTCACCATGTGCTAGACTATACCCCGAACAATTGCTATCGTACACCGAATGATCGCCTAACCCTAAATATTACACGAACGTTCGCAATCTGCTTGTCAAACTTTCGCCAAAGGCCAGATCAGTTGATTCTTATCCACTCCGATTTCTTCTCCTATAAATAACCTCCACCCCCACCCCTACGCCTTCTGACCATTTCCACCCACTTTTACCCCCTCCTACTCAATGTATTCCTTGTACATGTGAGAGAGTGTTTTGAAGGAGGAATGAGCCATTTTTCATCCCAATGAGGTAGCCATCTTAGCCTAGTTCGTTTTTCTAGAGTTGTTATGTTGTTTACTTATTGTTTTGTTAATATCTCTAGCTAGTTTTACACCATTGCTTAGTTTTGACCTTTATACTAGATTAACAATAAATTAGTAGCTTGGTGTGGTTTGACACACCATGTTTTGCATGAAGGAGTTATTGAGGCTTAAGATTCTGTTAGAGATCGTATTAAGACCTTAGGACTTACTAAGAACCAGTTTTGTGGCATTTAGGTTGGGATTTGGAATTCTGCCCGAGCACCGAACGTTCGACCTTCACTGGACAAACGAACGATGTTAAAGCCGAACGTTTGATCCTCCTGCCCGAACAATTGACTGACGGGCAGAAAGCCTATTTTGAGCTTATTAGGACTTAAAACCTATTTTAGCTCGCGTTTAAGGTCGATGATAGGTTTTTATCAGATTTCGAGGTTGTGGAGTCTCAATGAGACTTTTTGGAGGAGTCGTGTGATACAAGTGAGTAAAACTCATATGGATACTTGTTATTATTTTTCTGCATAGCATGATTACTTTGTGTATCAAAACATGCATTTTAGAATCCACATGAAATACCCTTGTTATAACTATGAACTCTATTTTGTGAAAATGTGTGACTAATGGTAAGACAATGAAATGATGAGATTATGAAAGCATGCCTGCAAAATACGGTAAAGACTAAATTGCATCGTATGACATAGTACACAATTTCGTGCCGAAAAACGACCATATGCTTACTATTATATGGGTTGTTCTTTTCTGGTCAAATGTTTATAATGTGTTATAATAAGCATTGAATCTAATAGTTGTTTTGTGACCGACGCACCATGATTGAATAGGGGCCACGGTTACGACTTTGCTAGTAGTGTGGGCCACTCGAGGTTGAACTAGGTCGAGCTGCTAGTATGTGACCGTATGCGTACATATCCGGGGCACCAGTGTTGTATTATAGGTCCCTTGTGACAGCTCCAACTTGGCTGAGAAGGGGTTAATATCCTGGATAGATTATTTGGAATTGAACTATGACATGACTTTTGTTATAAGCATATATTATAACTTTATAGAGAAATGATCAAAACACTCACAATGTACAACAATGGTACAACAACAAGACACATTGGGGTGAGATCCACACATTGGGTCCCACCCCAATGTGTCTTGTTGTTGTACCATTGTTGTACTCCAAGAGTGCATGGATCATTTCCCAACTTTATATTGCATACATCATCATCTTGTACAACGAAATAATACCATAATGCATGTGATTACAACTTAAACCGAGTTCACCATATAATAACATGTGTATCATGCGTATTATTACTCACTAACTCATGGACTTACGCTTGCATCTATCCACTTATGAAACATGTATTGTTTTATAGAGTGTTTTTGATGCTGAGTTCGGAGCAGCATATGGACCTACTGGAGAGAGTGCTCAAGATCATTTTTTAGGAGTTAGACCCCATATGCCTGGCGCAAATGTGGAGAAGACCTAGTAAATCCTGTCGGGATATGATAGATATCATCTTTATGCTTTATCTTCTTAAGTGTATGATTTGACTCTTGATGTTGTTGACATTTAGATCTTTTTGCTTTGGATCTGTACTTATTTTGATGACTGGTCTTATGACCATACTTTAAGAGCTTCAGTTATTTATGTTATGGTGTTTTAGTTTACTTTTGCTATTCTTGTTGAGATTGTGGATGTTAGAATGCTATCTTTATCTTTTAAGTGAAAGTCTTCCACTGTAGACTCTCTTCGGAGAGGAAGAGATCTTTTTGTGGTCTTGTTCTTTTAAAATAAGACTGGAGAAGAACTATGAAGTTAACTACTAGTTAGTTAATTTCATTGGGGCATTACAACCTCCTCCGATGTGGCGTGATTGTTTTTATCTATAACCCTCCATATTGGCACTTAGTGTGAGTTGCTAGCCTCCAACAAATACAACATGATTGCGATCGTTCAACATCAACTCCTAATAATGATGTGTATTGGTTCAACATCATCCATCTTTGTTGTGAGTAGCCTAGTGTGTCCCATTTGTTGACCCATCGAAATGAGCCTATGACTCATTTTGATTTGGATCCTCTCCTGAATATGCATTGAATGTGGGCAGGCTTCTTGAGCCCAAAAAAGAGCCCTCAACACCTTTATCTCACATGAAAAAAAAAATTCAAATAAAAAAAACCTCTTAAAACACATTAACAACTAGAACTATTGTTCTTTTGTATTTTTCATTGTGACCACTTTATTGCAACTTAATTTGAGTTTTCACAACTTCAGCAACATCCTTTGATGCAGATTTGCATGGGGGCGAAGAGAGGGGCCTTGTCCTCCTTTTACATATTCATGCTTAAATAAAATAGGACAACAATGATAATAAAGATCCTCAATTGTATGGAATCTCAATTCATTATGGAGTATGAAATATTAGGTTAAACACATTTTTAGTACATGTGATTTTAAATACTATTTTTTTTTTTTTTTGCACATTTCGGTTTCAATTCGTATTGTAGATGGTACCTCGTTTATGGCTAAAAACCAAGATGTTACTTTCGCCCATAAAATTGATGGAAATCCACATCAACCAATAAAAAATTTGCCATGTGATCATATTCCTCATTAAAAAAACTAGAAATAAAATTAAGGGTTAAATGCTCCACAGGTACATGTGGTTTAGACCAAAATCAAATAGTGATGTAGGATGGAATTTTCTAATATTTTTGGTAAAAACAAAAATAGAAAATATGTCAAAAATAATATTGGAGCAGCGCTGTTTGATTATAAATTAACTTATTCTCAGACAATGGAAGTACAAAATGAAAGACTTGATCGTCAAGCCATGATTTTATTTTATTTTCTTAATTACAATTAAGCCTTTAATTCCTTTAGTTTCTAGGACTAGATTTGCTTTATTTATTTCTTTTCCTTATTAAGATTAAATTTACTATTACTACTAGGACTAGGTTTACTATTGCTACTAGGAATATGTTTACTATTACTACTAGGATTAGGTTTATTTTCTCTTCAAGTATTTCTCTTTTATAAATAGACTTGCTTATTATGTAAAAACTTAATTAATTGAATTATTATTAAATCAGAGAATTTTCTCTAAAATACTCTGCGAAGTTTTATATTTCTTTTAGCTTGTGGGCTTGTTTTTATCTTTTTGGGTACAAGACGAAGACACTTCTCCTTGCAGAATCAAAGACACTACTCTTTGATTAGTTACCTTAGTCTTTCGCTACGTCAATTGGTATTAGAACAGGCTTTATCCTGGTCATGACCAATCAGCACAACAGTGAGGACCTTCTCCAATAATGCATGGGGTATCCGAGCCGGCGTTATCCGGATTCGATGGCCAACTTATACTACATAACAACTGCTATAATGGCGTCTTTTTTGAGAGAGAGGTTGTTTCAGGAGCTGACTACCTGCGATACATCAAATGATCAAAGGCACAATCACAACAGGCACTATATCAAGAGCAATTGCAAGTGATGTGTGGCGATCTCATGCGAGTGGTGAGCAAACCCATTCAGTCTCACCATATCTCGAGGGCTAAATTCTTGGAGTTTAAGCAAGAGACGCAATAAGTGTTCCGCAATATAAAAGACGCTATCATTAGATTGATGGGGAAACCTTTTGTAGACAGGTTCCTTGACGATGATGTAAGTTGTGTTCGACCTGATGGTAACCATATTTATGAATCTCCGAATAGAAAACCCGTATATGAAGAGAATGTTAGTTTCAGTGAAAAAGTGGAGTTGTCGTTAGAGAAACAATATGTGCAGCCACAACCATTGGTTCCAACTACTGTACCAGTAGAAGAATATCCACCACAACTGCAGCTCATCACGATCACCATAGAAATAAATAACAATGGTGATTCCTTTGAAGAAGAAGATGGCATAATATATATATACAATTGGAGGAATTTTTATGGAAGGAGACGAAAAGGAAAAGTCGTGTCTTAGTGTTATCTACGTAGATTTCTCCAAGTATCTTTCTCTGGAAGAGTCGCGCGTGACATATCGCAAAGAAAACTCGAGGACGAGTTTTTTTCAAGTGGGGGTGTCTGATGTAGGATGGAATTTATTAATATTTTTTGGTGAAAAAGAAAATAGAAAAAAAGGTAAAAAATAATGTTGGAGTAGCGCCGTTTGATTAGAAATTTACCTGTTCTCAAGCAATGGAAGTACAAAAGGAAAGACTTGATTGTCAAGCAAGGATTTTGTTTTATTTTCTTATTTATAATTAAGACTTTATTTCCTTTAGTTACTAGGACTAGATTTGCTTTATTTATTCTTTTCCTTATTGAGATTAGATTTATTATTACTACTATGACTAGGTTTACTATTGCTACTAGGAATAGGTTTACTATTACTACTAGGATTAGGTTTACTTTCTCTCCAAGTATTTATCTTCTATAAATAGACTTGATTATTATGTAAAAGCTCAATTAATTGAATTATTATCATATCAGAGAATTCTCTCTCAAATACTCTATGGACTTTTATATTTCTTTTAGTCTGCGGGCTTGTTTTTATCTTTTTGGGTAGAAGACGAAGACGAAGACGAAGACGCTTCTGCTTGCAAAATAAAAAACGCTACTCTTTGATTAGTTACCTTAGTCTTCCACTACGTCAAATAGCCACCTCAGTTTCAAAAAGTGTCATGGCTGATACTTGTCTTTCTTGAAAAAATCCAATTGGTAGTTCTGTCTGGAATCCGTCCAAATTTTTAACGGTAGACCATGTCACCCCCACCAAAATGCTGACACCTGTCCCAACTTCCACATATTTCGTCCAACTCGGATTACCATCCCACGTGGCACAGGTAATTAGGTATCACATGTGATTCTTAGGGTTTCAATGCCACGTAGGATTATTAAAATTTAAAAAAATACAAAAATCCTCAAAACTTAAAAAACACAACCGTTGAACCAAAAAAAAAAAAAAAAAGACCGCCAATATTATAAACACAAAAAACAAAATCAACAATCTCTGATGTTTTCTACACGTCGTTTTTTACCATAGTCACGAGCCTAGGAGGGTGGTCAATTTGCGAACTAGAATTTCTCAATGAAAGTCGTCGAATCCACCGTCGTTTTGACAAATCAAAGAGAATCCTTGCTCTCCCGCTGATCTAAAATTCAAAATCAAAGGTAAGTAAATTCTAGAGCCTTCTATTTCTGGATAATCATTGCTGAGCACTCCATTAATGAGAAAGTCTTCAATTAATTAATCACGAGCTTAACCAAAGTAAATTACCACTACAACAACGTACGATGGAGATGGCGAAGAGCACGATCAGAAAGGCGATCGGGGCTGTTAAAGACCAGACAAGCATAGGAATAGCGAAGGTGGCGAGAAACATCGAGTCAAAACTGAAGGTGGCGATCATGAAGGCGACCAGCCATGACGAGGACTTGGCGAACGAGAAGCATGTGCGAACGATCCTCAACCTCACATCCTACTCACGCAGTCACATCCAACCGTGTGTGTCGGTCGTGTCCAAGCGCCTGGGCAAGATGTGCAACTGGATCATGGCCCTCAAGTGCCTCACGCTCATCCACCGCGTCCTCAATGAGGGCGACCCAGTGTTCTAGGAGGAGATCCTCTATGCCATGCGTCACGGCATTAGGCTTCTCAATATGTCCAATTTTAGAGACGAAGCGCACTCCAGCTCTTGGGACCACTCGGCCTTTTTTGGAACCTACATGATGTACTTGGATCAACGACTAGAATTGATTCTCTACGATAGGAAGAGCGTTGGTGGTGGAGATGAGAGATTCGACAGAGGTAGAGACAATTTCCGATTACCGCCTCAGAATTTGAGGTCGTATGAGTACGAAAGTACCAGCACTCATGGGGCGTACGGGAACTATGAGGAGATGACCACGACGAGACGGTACCGTTCGTTCGGGGACGTGAATGAGGCGGCGGATACGAAGAGGGGCCCGATCACGGTGACCCCACTGAGGGACATGAAACCGGAGAGGATCTTCGAGAAAATGGGCCATTTGCAGAGGCTTCTCAACCAGTTCTTGTCGTGCCAACTGACCAGTTGTATTTTTTAAGTTTTGAAGATTTTTTGTATTTTTTTAATAATCCTACGTGGCATTAAAACACTAAGTATCACATGTGATATGTGTGCCACGTGGGATGGTAATTCGAGTTGGATGAAATATGTGGAAGTTGGGATATGTGTCAGCATTTTGGTGGGGTGATGTGGCCTGCTGTTAAAAATTTGGATGGAATCCAGATAGAAGTACCAACTAGGTATTTTCATTAAAGACAGGTACCAACTGTGACACTTTTTAAAATTGAGGTGGTTATTTAAATCCAGTCCAAACCACAGGTACCTGTGAAGCATTTAACTCTAAAATTAAAGAATTAAAATTTTTTAAAAGAAAACTTTTTTTTAAAATAAAAAAAGCTTGCCCCTTTGCCAATACGAGGGTGCCCGGCCACCCCATCTTAGCTGAGGCAGTGGCTTGAGCCACCCATGGTCAGCAAAACAACAACATGACTCCTCCATTTTCATCCAAATACAAAGCTTTCATCCAACCTCCTATCCGACCATTACTCGATAATCCACAATAACAATTTCTCAAGTAACCCATTTCCTTTTTGGTTTGAATGATCTAATGACCCAAGCAACAATCTTCTTCCCAAAAACTCAAAAATTTCAGAGACTCACACGGAGGAATAGAGAGAGAGAGAGAGAGAGAGAGAGAGCGAGAGAGAGTAACTATTACCTCCATTTTTTTCTTGCTTCCAATTGCCGTGTAGAGAGAGACGAGAGAGCTAGAGAAAATTTCAAGATAGAGAGACAAAATAGGTATTTTTTTTGTTTTGGAAAGAAAGAACTTGTCTAAGAGCAATTTTCTCTATGGAACCCGCATACGAAAATGTGTAAAAGATCTACCTAGAAGTACAGTACCCACAACCATAATCTTCTTCTACTTTCACCTCTCATTCACTCTTGAGCTCTACCATGAAAACTAATCAGCCAAAGCTTAAGAGTATTTTTAGTAGTCTTATCAAATTTTACTCACCAAAGTAGCTAAAAACTACTTTTCTCTATTCTGGTGAGCCACTTTTTTAAAATTTTCCCAGCAGCCTCACCATTTTAACTATTCACTATCACTATTCCATTTAAATAATTGTTTTATTATTATTTTTTATTCTTTCTCTATTTAATTTTTTTATACAACAAGCAACCATACACCTTCATTTTGAGATTAGATTATTGCTAAGAAATTCATAGAAGCTTTCATTTGCTTCTCAACCAAATTCAAAAAAGAATGAAAGAAAGAAAGAAAGAAAGAAATTCATTAAATAATATTATTCAATTTAAATAATATTTTTTAGATTTCTTTATTCTTTCTCTATTTAATTTTTTTATACAACAAACGACCATACACCTTTATCTTGAGATTAGATCATTGGTAAGAAATTCATAGAAGTTTTCATTTGCTTCTCAACCAAATTCAAGAAAGAGAAAAAGAAAAGATAAATGAAAGAATCACAAAGTTTATGTCAAAGACAAAAAAACCTTCATGTCCATAAAATAAGGACATCATCGTGCGAGAAAGATGAGAGATAGGAGATGGGAGAAGAAAATGAGAGAAAAAAGGAAAAAAATGTGCAGATCATGTGAGAGAGAAAGGACAAACAAAATTGGTGAGTGAGTTGGTGAGTGAATATTACTCATCAAAATTGGTGAGTATTTTCACTCACAAAAACTTTTTGTTAAAGTGGTGAGGCTGCTGAGAGTGATTTTTTAGTGTTTCATCAAATTAGCTCACCAAAATAACTAAAAAGTTATTTTGATGAGGCTACAGGAATACTCTAAAGCGTTTAACATTAAAATATTTTTGTTGTCTCGCCATCTCCAACATGATCTTTTGCATGGGCCTGGAGACCAATATTGACAAAACCCACGCCGATCCAGTCCTCTAAGCCCTTCGGTTATGGGCCCAACTTCCTTGCGTTTAATGCAATCAGTCGGATAAAACCTCTGGATACAAAACCGCGAAAGGCCAAGAAAAGCAAGAACGAAGAAGAAGATGGGTCGCTCAATTCTCTCCCACTTCCTCACTCTCTCACACTCCTCATGTTCACGCTTTACTCCTTCACTGTAGTCTCTCTCTCTCTCTCTCTCTCTCTCTCTCTCCTCTCTCTCTCTGTGTTTCTGCCCAATGTAGTAGTATTTTTTTTGGTAGTATATATCTGTGCTTATCGTTGACGATTGAGTTTTATGTGGAGCAGGTGCTGTGGATTTCCGATGAAGCACATGAAAGGAACTGGTTTGGTTCGTCGTTCTCGGCGTCCCATTGGCCTCCGTGGCACCGGTTTCCGGTTCTTTTGCAGTGTCTCCGCCTCTAAACCCCTTGTGCAAGAGAGTTCTCCAAGCTCTGTCAAGTAATTCCGTCTTCTATTTGATTATTATTGCTGTTATTCGGCTGATACTTAGCTGAAACTAAATTATAAATCATGTTTGTGCTATAGAGTTAGTGATTTATTAGTATGGAAACCAAAGAGACCTATAATGAAAAAAGAAATGGAAACCGATTTGTAAAAGTAGTAATAATCCAATAACTGCAAAAACAATTGGAAATGTGGTGTCGATTGAAGAGTGCAGGCTGCTTTGCTGGAAACACAAAATTTTGTAGACATTTAAATCAAGGTGCTCGGTCTTTTGGGATTCGATTGAATTGTTCTCCTGGCAACTCAATACTTGGTATTGACAACGAAGAATAAGATAACATTATTTTGTAAGTGTGTCACAGGGTTGATCAATATACATTCAGTTAAAGGATGCTTCTCATTTCAGAAATTCATGAAATTTAAGTTCAATCACTATGAATTCAACTTAATATTCTTTAGCTTTGAATTGAGGGAAAATGGTTGAACGTAAGTAGCATTTGGAGAATTTGCTGTAACCCCCCAAATTTAATTTCAAGACATTACTTAAATTTTTAAACTCATTGTATATGTGTGTGCATGAACCTGTGTATTTTTTGTTATATTTAAACTCACACGTATTTGGATGTGCGTTCAATTAAGTTGAAGTGTTCTTTCACAGGAAGAGGGTAGTTTCTGGAGTTCAACCAACAGGATCTATTCACCTGGGAAATTATCTTGGCGCCATAAAGAATTGGATTTCACTTCAGGTTGTTTTGACTTTCTCTGATATGCTCTTTACCAAAATCCGAACACATTGTTAGTTGCTTATTAGATAAATACCATAGCATCATCTCCTAATGTTACCATTTCTTAGAGAACTCCCAAAATTAGTTTATATTTTTTCGTGACCACATGCTTGTTGCTGATGTTGCTGCCACAACTGCTTTTCTTCCTCACTATTATGAGCAACACTCTTTGAGCAGGAAAAGTATCCCTTACCTTTGAGTTTTCTGTCTAACTACATGCCATAAATTGGGACTCATTATGATCTTTATAAGAGCATAAGGATAAACCTGAATCCAGTTCACCTCCTTTGATGCTTAAACCTTTATGTATATTTTCTCAAGAGGAATAGAATAAACATCCCCTTAGATGTCTATGTATCTTTATCATGGTAGTATTTGACATTTCAAAAAGTCCTTAGCTCAACATTATCTCCACTGTAGTCGGATTACTCAGTATGGATTTTGTATAAGTTCTTTAGTGGGTTTCTAGAAAATCTCTCTCTCTCTCTCTCTCTCTCTCTCTCGTCGGTGTGTGGCGGCATTTTCTCAGTCTGTGTTTGTTCCCTAGGGCTGGTGTGGTTGTTTACTTTGATTTTGATTGTTGATGATGGGATTTGTGAGTGGGTTCTATGTAGAGGCCAAAGCTTTTGAGCTTTCGGTGGCTGAAGAGGGGGGGGGGGGGGATCAGTTTTTCGCTTGGTTGAAAGGAGACGAGGGTTTCCCGAGTTGTGTTATTGGGTAAGATGAGTTTTGCTTGGTTGAAAACCACGATGGAGGCACTGATTTGTAAGACAGAGATGACAGAGTTTATCAAATTGCATAGGTATGGGAACAAGGTCTTCATTGTTCTGAGATGTTCTAACATGTTAGACCGGTATTTGGAGGTGGCCGAGTATGAGTGGGTGGTCATAGAGGTCTTATTGTAATCCTGGAGGGTGAGAAGAGCGGGGATGGAGTAGTTTTGCCGCTTATTTGAGAAATGTGGTGGCTTTCTTCGATTCCTCTCTTGGCATGGGGAGCAGCGTTTTGTTTTCGAGCCAGCCCACTGGTGGCTCTCAGTCAGTTGGTGTGAGAGGCTCTTCATCGGTTTCAATGGGTAAGGAGCTGGTGGTTGGTGGTGGCAGAAGAACGTATATGGATGTGTTGGGTAGGACGGGGTAGTTGGATGGGTGCCCTTCAGCGCTAGTAGTGAAGGCGGAGCTAGCGCGCCGTTTCTTTGTGCCTCAGGGTCATATAAGGAACGAGCGCCATGCATGGATTAGTGCCTTTGTACCTTTGGGTTAGAAGAATGCTGCTTGAAATACTTCTGCAAACTTGTCCATTCCCTTATTTTGCACTGCAGCTGGAGACGAGGTTGTGTGAAGGGGTGACATGGTGGATATCTATGGGAACCTTCGAAATTGGAGAAGCTAGTTGGAGAAATTAAAAGGGGTGGTGGACTAGGCTTAGCGATAGTTGTTGAGGGGCTGAATTCTATTGGGCTGGAGGGTTCTAAGGTCCATCCCATGTTAATATCCCCTAGTCACCCATTTTCGAAGGAGAAAGCCAATGGTGTGGTTAATAAGCATAAAGATCAGTCTCTCCAGCATTTGAAGCTTGCGATTCATCTAAAGCCTAGTTTTAAGTGGGCCCTGAACAAATGGACTGGAGAGTCCCTACTTCGGGTAAGGACTCGGGAGTTGTAGTGGGTTTTGAGAGCCCGGTGGTTGGTAGGTGCTCTGCCCAGCTTTGTGGCCCTTCGGTGGACTTGTTAGCAGTTTTCGTTTACAAGATGGACGATGAGCGAGTTGTGCTGACTCCTTTGGGGTTTGAAGTGCCAATCGGTAACATTCCCTCCACAGTGGAACCTTCGGTGTTCTGTTCGAAGAACATTGTCTCCCCCCCACCCCCGCCCTAGATTTCGCTGGTGATGTGGCTATGTTCGTTCCCCTTCTTCCTGGGCCATCCATTGCGATTTCTGGTGGCAATGATTGTAGGCCTGGAGGTATGCCACGTCTGGTCAGGCAAGTAGGCATTAACAAAGGCTTTGTGGCTGATCCTATTTGCTTAAGTAATGTGGATATGAGGGCCAAGTTAGTTCCTCTACCTACAGAGGTAAAGATTTCCCCTGGCTTAAATGTGGACAGGTTTGTCCCCTTTCCTTCTAAGGAGGTGCTTTCCTCTACGTTGAGGACCTGCTGTCTAACCTAGAGTGAGATTTTGTTGCTTTGGGTGGGGGGGGAGGGGGGGGGGGGGGTGTGGGGTGTGGGTAGGAGCGATGGTCTTGTAACCCGGCCTTGTCTAGATGTGGATTTGTTCTTTGAGGAGGAGCCCACTTTGTTGAGATTCTGTCTAGCAGTTTCTAATAAGAAAAAAAAAGGGACATTGCCTTCAACCTGGGTTGTGTAGATAGTGAAGTAAATCTGTCATTCTGTGGGGGTTTTGTGCGAGGGTTTTGAAGAGGAGCTTCTGGCCTTGTTTGCTACCATTGAAGCAATCACTTTGAGCTTGTGTTGGCCTCTAGCTTGAATTTGGGAGAAAAAGATAATAGAGAATTAAGAAAGTTATTTTGTTCTATAAACTATGATGTGATTAATGGTAGCACTAGCCGTGGTAGAGTCAAGGGGAGGGCTGCAAGTGGTTTTTTATGAAGCCCAAGTTGTTATCTTGGAATGTGAGAGGGTTGAATGAGGGTGACAAGCGCTTAAGAGTAAAAAATCTTCTTAGGCAGTGAAAGCCAAATATTATTTGTTTGAAGGAATTTAAGTTGGAGCTCATTTCCAGCAGTGTTGTGCGAAGCTTGTTGGGGTGTCAACGTGTGGATTGGTGCCCCTCAGCTTCTAGAGGGGCCTCTGGTGGAATATTGCTTATGTGGGATTGGAAGGTTTTGGAGAAGATCGAAGAGTGTGTGGGGGGTTTACTGTTTCCTTCTCCTTCAGAACTTTGAAGATGGTTTCTCTTGGGCTTTTGCGGGGTTTATGGGCCTAATTCCGACGTTGATAGAAGACACTTATGGGAGGAGTTGGCTAGCTTGCTTAATTGGTGGAATTTACTGTGGTGCATTGGGGGAGACTTCAACGTCACCTGTTTTCCTAGTGAAAGATTAGGTGAAGCTCGTTTTAGTTCCGTTATGATGGAGTTTCCTAATTTTATTTCATGGATATTCCCCTTGTAGGGAGGACTTTTACATGGTCTAATAATCGGGATTCTCCTTCTTGGTCAAGAATTGATAGGTTTCTTGTCTCTTTGGAGTAGGAAGCTAAGGGAATGTTTGAGAACAGTTCCTAACTCAATTTTTTTTTTTTTTTGAGAAATCATGTTTGGCTCATTCTCCAAAACAAAAAATCTACTCTTTTCTCTCCTCGGTATTTGAAATTTTGAAAAAAGTTCAAAACAAAACCAAACAAAACAAAAAAATTGCACACATAAAGATCCCCTAAGTTTCCCGATTTATTTCAGAAAAGGTTGCATAGATTGTGCTCAGACTGCTTCCTCATCCTCCTTGATTGTGGTGGTATTCAAGGGGGCAAAAGATCTTCTAAGTTTGAGAATATGTGGCTAAAGGCTGAAAGCTTTGTGGATAGGGTGAGGTAATGGTGGTCTTCTTATCACTTTTAAGGCTCTTCTAGCTTCATTTTGGCTTGTAAACTTAGACCTTGAAAGCTGATCTAAAAATCTGGAATGAGTAGTGTTTCACAACTTGGAGTCCCATAAAAAAACCTGTTTTGGAGGAGCTGCATGTTCTTGAGGGGTTGGAGGAAGAGAGAGCTTTAGTTGCTGAAGAGAAGTTGAGGAAAATCATGGTTATCAGTGAATTGCAAAAAGTTACTTTATTGGAGGAGATTGGTTGGAGGCAAAAGTCAAGAGCTCTATAGCTAAAAGAGGGTGATAAATGCACAAGTTTTTCTATTGGGTGGCCAATTGGAATAGGAGAAACAACTGCATTGAATCACTGTCAGTAAATGACTTAGTTTCTTTTGATCAATATGTTATCGGAGAACACATTGTGCAATTCTATGATAGTTTGTTTTAAGAACATTTCTGCTGGCGGCCTTGTTTTTGACTCCATAGATGTGGAGGAGGCCTCTTGGTTAGTTAGATCGTTTGAGGAGAGTGAGGTCCTTTTGGTGGTGAAAGGTATGAACAGTGATAAGGCGCTAGGTCGTGATGGTTTTTCTATATCATTTTCCAAGCTTGTTGGGATGTGATCAAGGTAGACACTATGGGGTGTTCCATGATTTTCATGTTAGTAGTAAGTTTGAAACAAGCCTTGATGCCACTTTCATTGCTCTCAATCCGAAGAAAGCTGGGGCTATTGATCTTAAGGACTTCCGACCTATTAGCCTTGTGAGTAGAGTTTGTAAGATTATTACCAAAGTCCTTGCCAGTGGGTTGAGAAGGGTTGTAGAGAAGAGTATTTCGAAGCCCTAGAATGCTTTTGTTAAAGGTAGACAAATCTTTGATTCTGTTCTCATAGCAAATGAATGTCTGGATAGTAGGATCAGATCTGTTGTGCTAGGGGTGCTTTGCAAACTGGATATTGAGTAAAGGGAATGGAGAGTCCCTGGACCATCTTCTGCTTCATTGTGAGGTTGCTCGTGCCATTTGAAATGTTTTCTTCAGTCGATTTGGGTTGTCTTGGGTCATGCCTAGATGAGTAGTCAATTTGTATGCTTGCTGGTAGACTGCTAACAACACTCGGAGCGCTAGAGCTTGTTTGGCAAATTAGATTTCTGTTTTTGTTTTTAAAATTGTTTTCGAAAACTTCAAAAACAAAAATAGAAAATTGTTTTCTGTTGTTTTTTTTGTTAAAAAAGTGTTTGACAAATTGTTTTTAAAAATAGTTTTCAAAAACAAAAAATAATGGTTGAAGTGTTTGGACAATTATTTTCAAAACAATTTCTTCCTTAAGAAAGAAAAATAGACTATAAGCCATACGAGTAAGTCTGACTCAATAGGCCAATATATAAAATAAAACAAGGGAAAAAAAAAAAATCAACTCCATAAACATTATGGACACATATCAATTCACAAATTTGATTTGACAAAAAAAAAAATGATGAGGATACATTCATAAAACGAAGATGTAGATTCAGATCAAACAAAATTAAAATTGCTTGGAGAAATCTCAACAAAAAAATTTTAAAATTAATTTTTATAGGAGTTACGAAGAGCTACAAGTACCATCAATTTTTATCAAGACAGAAAAAAGCCATTAAATATAAGATAGATTTTGCAGCTAGGTCATTAAGAATAACCTTAGTATAGGGCCTATGGGCCTTCATATAACTTTTTTTTTTTCTTTTTTTTTTTTTTTTTTTTTTTTTTTTAAATAGCCCAACCTCTCTTTGAGGCATTCTGTCAAACACCTTAGCCTCAAGATCCTCTCCTCTCTTTCCCTCGTAGTACCAAAAAAAAAGAAAAAATCCTGTCCTCTTCTTCCTATGGGAGAGAATAGGAGAAAGAAAGAAAGAATGAACGAGCATGTAACAGGTGAAAATGAACGAGTAGTTGGGGAAATGAACGCGGGAAGGGAAGGAGATGTACCAGGTGGAAATGAAGAAGGATTTGAAGAGCTTGCTATGCAGTTCTCATGAATCGAACCACCGTCCTAGTGCACTGTGCTTGTTACTGTGCACTTAAACTGAAAGCGCATTTAGCTTGTTTTCGTTATCGTAGATAAAACATGTTTTCGAAAACAGGTCTAAACTGTTCTCAGATTTCGTATTTCACTTGTTTTTGTTTTCACCCATTTCGTGTTTTAAAACAGGTACCCAAACGCAAGGCTACAGTGACAAAACCGGTTTCGCTGTTTTGGAAACAGAAAAATCTGTTTCCAAAACAGCAACCAAACAGGCTCCTACTGTGTGGAAGATGGTGCCTTTGTGCCTTTTGTGGTGTCTATGGAGAGAAAAGAATGATAGAAGTTTTTAGGACTGTGAAAGGACTTTGGAGGATATTAAGTTTTTATTTTTCAATACCGTGTCTTGTGACAACTGCTTTTGTTTCTCCTTTAGTGATTAGTTACCATGATTTTCTTGTTCTTTTTGCCCCTATTAGTTAGGTGGCTCATTTTGTATACTTCCTATGTTCTTGGGGGCGCCCTACGTTTTTAATAATACTTTGATTACTTATTAAAAAAACCAAAATGTCAATTGGGTGTTCTTATTGTATTTGTTGAGGAGGTGTGGTTTTAGGGTCTTCAATAGTTCCCGTGGTTGATACAAGGAGATACTTTGTCACATTTTTTGTTTGTTATTGTTATGGAGGCCTTAAGTAAAATGCCTTTTGCAATTGTTAATGGGGGTTTCTCTCTGGCGTTTTTGTGGGGTCTAGGCACTTTGGTGTGGTTAACATATCATACTTGTTTGCGGATGACACTTTGGTTTTTTGTGGAGCCAATCTTGACCACCGTCACTATCTGCGTGCTTTATTTTTATGTTTTGAAGCTGTTTCCGGTTTGAAGATTAATCTGGCTAAGTTGGAGTTGGTTCCTGTGGGTAATGTTGACAATGTGGATGGGTTTCCTGGCATTCTGGGTTGCGGGTTTCTTATTTGCCTTTGAAGTATTTTGGTCTTATGTTGGGGGCCTTATATAAGGCCAAGTCTATTTGGGACGGTATTATTGAAAACATAGAGCGTTGGTTGGCTAGTTGGAAAATGATGTACTTGTTTAAGGGTGGTAGAGTTACCCTAATCAAGTGCACCCCTTCCAAATTGCCTATGTATTTCATGTCTCTTTTCCCTCTTCCTTGTTGGTGTTGAAAACCACATTGAGAAGCTTCATCAAGATTTTTTATGGGGTGGGCTAGGTGAAGAGTTCAAATTTCACCTGGTAAGCTGATCCAAGATTTGTTTTCCGATCTCTGGGAGAGGGTTGGGTGTTTGGAACTTGTTGATGTTCAATCGTGCTCTTTTAAGAAAATGGTTATGGCGCAATGTGTGTATGAGAGAGAGGCTTGATGGAGAGTTGTGGTGGATTCTAGATTTGGCATTTCGTCGGGTTGGTGGTGTTCTAATGAGCCTTTTGGGTCATATGGGGTGAGTTTATGGAAGAATATTAGGAGTGGTTGGCAATGGTGATGTTTTCTAGTCATATTAGATTTGAGGTGGGAGATGTCTCAAAGATTAGATTTTGGCACGATCTGTGGTGTGGGGATAAGGCCTTTAAGGAAGCTTTTCCGGATTTATATAGTATTGCTTGCGTGAAGGATGCTTCTGTAGCGGTTCATTTGGAGCTTTCTAGTGGTCCCGTTAGTGGAACGTAAGCTTTATTAGAGCGGCTCATGATTGGAATGCGGGTTTTTTTGCCTCATTTGGAGCTTTCTAGTGGCTCCCATTAGTGGAACGTAAGCTTTATTAGAGTGGCTCATGATTGGGAGGTGTATGTTTTTGCCTCCTTTTTCAATTTGTTGTATTCCTTTAGAGTAACACAGGGAGGTGAAGACTAACTTTGGTGGGCTTCTTCCACAAGGGGGTTGTTCGATGTTAGATCCGTCTACAGTCTCCTTATTTGTAATGATGACACTATTTTTCTTTGGAAAAGTATTTGGCGGACTAAAGTTCCTTTGAGAGCGGCTTTCTTTGCTTAGTCGATGGCTCTAGGATAGTTCCTTATCATAGACAACATTAGGAATCATTCATTATGGTTGATTGGTGCTGTATGTGCAAGATGAATGGAGAGTCCGTGGATAATCTTTTTCTCCATTGTGAGGTTGGTTGTGCCTTATAGAATGCTATCTTCAGTCGCTTTGGGTTGTCTTAAGTTATGTCTAAATGAGTTGTAGACTTGTTTTCTTGTAGGAGGGGGACAATTGGTAGTACTCTATGTGAAAGATGGTGCATTCTTGCCTTTTGTGGTGTCTTTGGAGAGAAAAAGATTGTAGAAGTTTTAAGGACCGCGAGAAGACGATGGTGTAGGTTAAGTCTTTTTTCTTTAATACTCTTTTATCTTTGGACAGTTGCATTTGTTTCTCCTTATGTAATTAGTTTTCATGAATTTCTTGTTTTTTTTTTTCTCTTTCTAGCTAGATGTTTCTCTTGTATACTTCCTGCATACCTAGATTGCGCTTTTTGCTTTTAATGATACCTCGATTAGTTATAATTTTTTTTTAATCTTTTCTGACATAGACGAGCCTTTTCTGTTTGGCTTGTCTACATGTGAAAATGTCTTGAAAACCACAACATCGGTTAGAACCCAACAAAACATTTTCAGGACCTTGAATAAGGTTGTTTAAATCACTCCAACTGTTTGGGCTCTAACAAAGTGAAATCAGTTGAACTGCTGCAATGTTCTGGACTAATAATGTTTTGTATTATTTCCCTTCTGATAATCAAATTACATCTTTTGCTAACTCCATTGAAAAGCACTTCAAATTTATTTGCACCGACTTGCCACCATTTGCTGGTCTTAGTTTACCTTTGGATTTCTAAAATTTGCGTTGCAGTGATGATTGGAAGCGTAAACATTTTCTTTTTCAAATTCTTTCTTTTTTTGAATGAGTGCCTTTTCTCTTTCTTCATAAGGAGTAACAATTTGCAAAATCAGGGCTATGGATAGTCATATCAGTTTGTTATTGCATGCCCTTCATGTGTGGAGTGGGATTTGTATGTTTCACCACATTGAATGGTGGGATGAAATGTATGTTTTGTTTGAAAAACTGATTCAATAGTGCATATATTTACATTCAACTTGCTAGATTAAGCGCAGATTGAATGAGGTTTCCCTTCTTTGCTCTCAAATGCCAATTTACGTCTGCTAAATGATCATGGTTAATAAATTCTATATTGCCCACTTTTCTTCAAGGAGGTGGTTGTCAGTTTCAAACCATTAGTTGCTTCTACACACTTCAAGGGAAAAAAATATATTTTATTGGCTTATTTTGTTTTACATGTTTTTGATAATCAATGCTGTGTTTTCAACTGTACAGGACACATATGATACTCTATTCTTTATTGTGGACCTCCATGCGGTATGTTTCATTCTTGAGTGACAACTTCTAAGTTATAAGTTACTTTGTGATGTTATCTTTCTTGCTTTCTGGGTGTATAGCCACAGGGCTTAACAAATATAAAAATTGCTTTTTTAATGTAAAAGATTGGAGATGTATCCTCAGCCTTAGAGTGCCTTAGTGTCCTTTAATATCCTCTAAGCTCCTTGAACTCCACTCGAATAGCTTTTAGATTGTGTTGCATACTTGTTGTCTGGGTCTCTTATTCCAAAAATTTGTCAAACTCACTTATATCATCATGATTGAGCATGTGTATGCTCAATTCTTCACCTAGAACTTTGCATCCATTGTCTTTTACTAGGTGGTGAAGGTGGCATGCATTGTGGTTCATTGATGAGAGGCAAATAGCAGCTTGTGTGGGGCTTCAATTATTAATGGCTAGGAAGCAATTATGATGACTTAGAGAGACATTTATCGAAGGTTGTGATGAATCTCTTGTATATAGGGAGACTGGTAAGACCTCATAATTTTTTTTTTGATAAGTAAGAATTCATAAAAAAACGCAGAGGGGCCCAACCCTACTACACATGAAGTATACAATGGAGCCCCTAATTAGAGGACCAAAACGAACAAGAAAGTAAAAAATCAGCGTATGACATACTACCCAAGCTATGCGCCGACACCCAAAGATATAACATATTAAGCACATTTCTACAAAGAGCCCCAACCTGTACCTCCACATCCTCAAAAAGCCTAGAATTTCTCTTACGCCACAAGCCCCACAAAACACATAGAGGAACCTGCTTCCAAATACGGTGAACAGGACCACGACCCAGCAAAGTGCCCCAAGCACTCAATAAATCCAAGACACTACTAGGCATAACCCACTCCACCCCAAACAAACTATAAAAAGAACTCCAAACAACACGAGCCACGTCACAATGAAGAAGAAGGTGATTAACGGATTCCCCATGCTTTTTACACATAACACACCACTCTACCACCACAATACCACGCCTACGTAAATTGTCATGAGTTAAAATCTTTCCTAAAGCCGCTGTCCAAACAAAGACCGCGACCCGCTTCAGAGCTTTAACACGCCAAATACCCTTCCAAGGAAAAGAAGCCGCCTAGTGACAAACTAATGCTTTATAGAAAGTTTTCACTTCAAAATTTCTCCTCTTGGAAAGAATCCACACCGCCCTATCAACCTCCCCATGCCGAACCCGAGTAGAGTATAACTGTTCGAAGAAGGACATCACCATCTCCACCTCCCAATCCTGAGCATTGCGCGTAAAGAGAACATTCCAATGAAAAGATAATTTCTTAGAATGCAAGATAGATATTTTGAGCTGTTCTTTCATGTTGGGATAAGTGCAGTGTTGATGTGTAAGAGTTGACCGAGTTAATGGAGTAATATCTCCTCCCTCAAACTGCCCTTTTGGGGTGCCATTTTACTACTTATGTGAAGGTGTCCGACAAATAACCAGGCCTTTGTCATTAGGGCAAATAAAAAAGTATCTACATTTTGAAGTCGTGCTACTATTCCTTAGTTTGTTATTCTGCAAGTGATGCTTTTCTGGCTTAGTCAGTTTGGAATGAGCCCCTGGCTTTTGGGATTAAATGTTATATTGGAAGCTTGGGATCTGTCCCTATTTATATATGTTACTTAACTAGTTCAAACAGAAATGGTATTTTGTGGTTTTGCTGTGATAATTGAGCAGTCTAGACATCTTAATGATGGAACATGTTTACTTATAAAAAGGATGTCAGAAGCCACATGAAGATCATTGGTCCAAATTATTATGTGCCCATGCTTCTTAGGCTTTATATTGATCCCATATTTGAGTTTTCCTAAGTAATCATATAGATGTCTGTTATTTTGCCTGAAAGGTGCTACTTAAGCATCTTAAGGTCCTGGAAGTGGTTATTGGAAGTGAATTCTAACCCATTTCTGCTACCATGTTAACATATTGTTCTCTTCAACAGAAATCAATGGACAGTGTTAATACTGTTTTTACTCGTACTTTCTAAATAGTTTACTCTTATAGCAAAATGTTTCTTGTTTTTGTTGTATTATATGTGCTGTTAACAGCTTCAAATTTTGTTACAGATTACATTACCGTATGAGACACAACAACTATCGAGGGCAACAAGGGATACTGCAGCCATTTATTTGGCATGTGGTGTGGACACTTCAAAGGTTTGAGACGGCTATTCATCCTTGATAGTCTTGTTAAAATTATGTATTCAAGCTAAAACTGTTTATATCTCCTTGTGAATGAATGAATCTGAATTGCATATGCAGGCTTCTGTTTTTGTCCAGTCTCATGTTCGTGCCCATTCAGAATTAATGTGGTTACTAAGTTCTGCAACACCAATCAGTTGGCTCAACAAAATGATTCAATTTAAAGAGAAATCCCGCAAGGCGGTGCGTTTTTAGCTGTATGACAGCTCCATCCTCACTTAAGTGTTTTCTTTGCTTAACATAGATCTAGAGTAGATCTGATATGAACGAGCCAAAGAATTGACACTTACAAAGGGTTTAAGAAGAAATTTTAGCAATAATCAAGACTATAGCAAAGAGAAGAAGATAAGATTGAAGTTGGAACAATAAAAGAACAATTTCTAGGCTCCAAAGAGTCCAAGAATTCAGATCTGAAATTTCACATATTAGAGAAGAAAAGGCTGCCTACAATGACTCAAAAGAGGCTATTTATATTAGCCTTTAGTAACCTTAGAATCCTAGCCCTTCATCTTTCATAGAACAAATACAGCTTAACCATCCAACTTCATTAAAAGTCACATGCTAGTCACATAACCTTTTTTAAAATACTAGAACATAATAATATGAAGCATAACATAATAATAAAAGACTGGTCTTGAGATAGTTAATGGACTGGATCAAATAGACTAGGGGGGCTTCTTTGCTTTGGGCTTAGATGCTCCTGCATCAATCCCTCCGGGTTGGAAAAAACTCGACTCCGACGAGGAAACCTCGGCTGTTTCAGCATACAACTTGGTATCAATTTTCTTCAACTCCACTTCAGCAATCCATTTACTTCCACTAGTTGGCTTACCCAACCACATCACCAAGAACCTCCTAACCGATTGCCTCTCCTTGATATAACATCTTTGACATCAAGCACATCTTCAATAACGTCTTGCTGCACTTTTGGTAGTGGTTCAATTTGTTCATCAACATAATTCATTTCTCCTTCAAGCCCATCAAATCATATTTCATATATATATATAAAAGCTGAAACCCTCATAGAAATGCCTTAAAAATGCGACATGTGGCGTGAACCTATGTTTTTTGTGACTAAACCAGTGCTTTAAAATTTAAGTGAAACTGTGCGTTTTAAACTCCAACCCATTATTAGACTCTCATTTTTTCCTCCAACTTTAAGCCATGCACCGGCTTCAAATCAGGCAAATAGCAAATAAGGTTTTCCCCATGTCTCTATTTAACTCCCCACCCTCTACCACTCCCTACTGTCTCTTTCTTGCGGGTTAGTTTCTTTCTTAAATTTGTTTTAGAATTATTTATGTGTTCTTTAAATTTGCTTAATGTCGTTCTTTGATTATTTCTGTGTGTTTTAGATTATGTCTTTGTATCTCTACATTCGGCTTAATTCTCTGTGTTTTGCAAACGCAAGTTTCACTAAAAGAACACTGAAAGAAAAAGAAAACACTGAAAACGTTAAACAAGCTAAAAACCTTCAGCGTTTTTAGTGAAACTTTCATCAGCAATTTAGCATCCACCACCGTCATCCCCCTTCGCCAGAATAGACTTCCGTGGTTGCTTAACGGAGTATAGCACCGACGCCTTTGCGGGTCTTGGACCTGCGGCACAAGATTGAGCTGTGCACCCTGGCCGTTTCCCACATAGGTCGTGAACCGACAGGATCCGTGCTGATATTTCCTGTATGCTTAGGGGCGTCTTTACGTTTTTTTTTTTTTTCTAAAAAAACAAAAAATTTCTTTAGGGTTGACAAAAATTGCATACAGGAAATATATCTCTAGTAGAAATAGGATAGCATCTTCCAGAAAATATACCAGCCGTAGCAAGGCTGGCAGCAATAGCATGGAGGCGATCTGGTCTTTCTAGATGTGGGTGTGACTTCATTTCAACTTTGAGTGTAGCAACATTCTCCCATCAAAACCTACTGCCATGGAACTGTTCGAGGTTGGAATTTAGGAGCCCAAGTCTTTTCGAAACCACGCAATTTTGTAGGGATGATGATGCTTTTCAATAGGTGATTTCAACTTTTTGGCTGCCTCTTAGGAAATAATGTTCTCACAACTACCCCCATCGAGAACAACATCACACACCACCTTCCTACCTCAAAGAACTTGTGTTTGGAAACATATTATGCCGCCTCCAATCTTCTTCCTCCACTCTTGGTGTTGCCATCCCTCTTCGTATCACCAAAAACTCTCCTTGTACCGGGTAAATATCAACATCCTCTTCCTCATCGTCATAGTCATCATAAGTTGGCTCCAGTAGTACTTCTTCTTCCTCGTCAAGTTCTACAAGGTTCACCTGCCGCTGTGGACAAGCATATGAAGTGTGTCCCCTCCCTCAACATGCAAAAGTGCAAAACATTGCACTTGTGATCCAGAACCAGCCTTGGAAGAGGCTGGACCATAATTGCTTTGTGCTCCATATCTTACTTCATACTTCCTTTTCCTTTTTCACTTCTGACAATATTGGTAGTATTTCTATCCGCTGTTCGGTTCATTATAGAAGTATCTTGACCAATATTTTGAGCTGTTTGGTCATTATGAACACTTTGAACAATTGTTGAACCCCTTTGTGTTGCACCCTCCACTTTGCCAGACAAAAGTCTCCTTGCACTGTAACGCAACACCTGTTTTTTTGCAATTAAGGCATATTGTCGAGTATCTTCAAGATTAAATAAATGAACCACTCCCAATTCATCTGTAAGCCAGCATGATAACCATATGTCATCTGCTTGTTTGTCTCATTTAAACCAACTTGAATAGAGAGGTTGTTGAACTCTGAAGTGTATTCCTCCACGGACATCCCTCTTTGTTTCAATGAGTTGAATCTTTCAATTTTTTTTTTTTTTTGATAAATAATTCATTTCATTGAAGAGCACATAGTGTGAGTTGAATCTTTCATACAATTGCATTTCATAGTCAGTTGACAAAAATTGCTTCCGCAACTTCACTTTCATGTGCTCCAAAGTGTTGATTTTTGGCTTGCCTTGCTGAGCACATTGCTCTTCAACTCTCTTCCACCATTGAAGGTGCAATAACCTTCAATTTAAGCTTCACAAACGACACCTTTCTATCTTCACTTATGGACTTCCACTCAAAATAAGTTTTCAAACTAGCTTCCCAATCTAAATAATCCTCCATATGCTTCTTTCCAAAAAAATAAGCAACTTTCTATCTTGATTCCTCCACCATTTAAGTGAAGCGCACACACCAACAATCCTCCAATCTACCTCATGCTGCATGTTCTACGGGTCTGGCATCATGAAAAGGTTTTTATCTTCTATATCATCATTCTCATCGTTAAGACTTCCTTCCAGCATGTCCAAGGGCTTGCGTTTGCCTTCCAGTATCTCCATATGGGCTCCCGCTAGTTCCCGTTGCTGAAGAGATTGCACAACTCGCGACAAATCTTCAATCATACACCTTATCTCAGCTATCTCTGTCTGCTGGCCCTGATTTCTTCCACCCCTACAACCTCTACCACGACCAACAATAGCTTAAAGTTGCGACCTTTGACGTAGATTTGAATTTTGTGGCTTTAATCTAGGATCTGTTGCCCTGATACCACTTGATGCAACAAAGAGAACTTAGATCTAGAGTAGGTCTCATATGAACCAGCCAAAGATGCCACCTTTCAAGCAAATTGACTCTTACAAAGAGTTGAAGAAGAAATTCCAGCAATAATCAAGACTATAGCAAAGAGAAGAAGATAAGATTGAATTTGAAACAATAAAATATTAATTTCTAGGCTCCAAAGATTCCAAGAACTCAGTACTGAAATTTCATACATTAGAGAAGAAAAGGCTGCCTATAATGACTCAAAAGAGGCTATTTATATTAGCCTTTAGTAACCCTAGAATCCTAGCACTTCATCTTTCATAGAACAAATAAATCTTAATCATCCAACTTCATTAAAAGTCACATGCTAGTCACATGACCTTTTTAAAATACTAAAACATAATAATATAAAGCATAACATAATAATAAAAGATTGGTCTTGAGATAGCTAATGGACCGGATAAAATAGACTAGGGGGGGGGCTTCTTTGCTTTTGGCTAGATTGTCCTGCATCAGAAGAATCCAATTGATGAAACTTTCTTCTATAAGTAAAATATAATAAGTAAGTCCATCATCTAACATCAAGATCTAGGTTTGGTAGTGCCTAATCACTCAGCTTTGGAAACCACAAGAAAAAGGATTCCTATTTATGGTTTTTATTAACGAAGGCAGAGGCAAACATTTGTGTTTTTTGATGTCAAAACCCGCAACAAGATGTCCATACATATTTCTTGTGATTTTTTGAAAATTTAGTATTAATTATCACTTTCAACCCATAATCTACTCTTATGCTTGTAAGTTGTAATGTTCAAGTTATGATTAGAGATTGTTTGTTCTGCATAGAGGCCCCCAGTTTCTCTTATTTTAGTCTTTCTGTGTACTTTACCGTCGACCGTATAACGTTTTCATTTATTCAAATTAATATGTTTCTTTCATTTTGGTTTTGTAGGGCGATGAAAATGTTGCTGTTGCTCTTTTGACTTATCCTGTTCTAATGGCTTCTGATATTCTCTTATATCAGGTGGTCTTCAACATCTGCAGCATTATATAATTGGACATAGAAAATCTATATCACTTGGTAGTTCTTACATGATTATTGGGATCTTGTCTATTTACTGATATTTTCGTTTCTGATGGACTTGTGAGGAAGCAAAAGAATCACCATCTCTTAACTAGTGTAGTTGAGGTTCTTTTGTCAGTATGATTTTGTATTTAATTACAAAATGCTCTACATTATGGCTTGTGCTTAATCAGCTCTGCATATTAATGTTAAGTTGATTACCCTGAAAATGTATGATTCTCATAAGCTGCAGCATGCCTCTGCAGACTGACTTTGTCCCTGTCGGTGAGGATCAACAGCAGCATCTGGAGTTAACCCGTGAGCTGGCTGAGCGTGTTAATTATTTATATGGAGGAAGGAAGTGGAAGAAATTGGGTGGGTAAGAAGAAATTATATTTCAACCTGGAAGTGGAAGTTACTCATGTAAAGAGGTTAAATATTTTCTATTTTTAGGGCTCGTTTTTATTTCTGCGTTATTGACTTGACCCTTCATACTTTTATGTTCCGGTCACAGGCGAGGTGGTGCTATCTTTAAGGTGGATTTGTTGAAACCCTCTAATTGAACGCATAAAGTATCATGGCAACTGGAACATTTCTTTTTCTAATTGTGTTTCTTGATATAGGTTCCTGAGCCCCTTATACCACCAGTTGGAGCCCGAGTTATGTCCCTCACTGATGGCCTTTCCAAGGTTTCCATAGTTCCTTTTCCCCTGCAGCTTTCCCTATATAGATTTTATACATCAGAGTGGAGTGTGCCATTTTTTTTTTTTTTTAAAAAGAAGTTATAAAAATTTATCTATTAAGTAAGATTACTGTATTTATTTTGGCATCAAACCCGGCAATCGATACAAGTGGAAACTAGTTCAATATTAAACTTGATATTGTTCCAACGGGAACTTTTTTGAAATTTTACTTCAGTTGAGCTGGAGTTTAAATTGGCCAAGAAAGAAACTAGATTGTATCTGGACGAAGTACAAGTTGGATTTCATGAGCGTTTCCCCTTTTGTTAAGAAATATTGAATTTGAAGTAAATTTCAATTTCATGTGTGGATGTATGCTACAAAAGGGCTCGGAGGGTTTTCTTTGAAGTTCAAATATTATTGTAACTGGATGCAAGTACTTCAATTACCTAGATAAGTATTATGAATTTCGACAGACCCTCCTGATCAATAAGCTGTTGTAACTAAGATTCTTTGATGTTTAATATATAATTCTTAGGAATAGCTTTAATATAACAATTGACATCTTTTTGGGGTTCAATCTTACAGATGTCCAAATCTGCACCTTCTGATCAATCTCGAATCAATCTTCTCGATTCAAAAGATGTAAGTAGGCATAGTTTTGCCTTTACATGCAAGTAGGCATACTTTATACATGTATGTGTAATGTAATTTAGTTCTGTTTAATAGATTTTATATTAACATGAGTTAATATATATCATTGATGCTAACATCAAAGTGTACATAATAATGTTTTTGGCATATACATCAAGCATTGGCTGTCAATTTAGCTAAGGTTTGAATCTCTTTGGGTGCAAACAATTCCTTGGGGCTAGCCCGCCGGCGAAGCTGGAGTATTACTCGATCCGTGTGGAGTAATACTTGACATGGGTGGGTACACGAAGTGGCCCTGTCTTGAAGGGGTTTCTTGTCATAAAAAAAAAAAAAGATTTAGCATAATGCCAAAGCAATTAGCTGTTGACATGAGGTGGTTCTCTATGCTTATAGATCATATCATTGGTACCATGAAGGTAATCTTTAATTTTTTTGATAACTTTTGGTTTTGAGAATTAGATCATACTAATATGTTGTTATCATATGTGCTTTCACTAAAAGTAATTTGAAAAAAAACTTTGGATATTATTCATTGAGGTAAATAGAAATACGATCAGGCATTACATCGTCTCATTGGACTCCACATCACAGTGATAGACCAAATCTGATGGCCAGGACGATTCCCCAAAGGTTGAAGTTGTCACTTCACTTTTTTGTGGCCTTTAAGGGTTTCTAAAGTTTACTTTTGGGTGGTAGCTCAAGTATTTTCATAGCATGGGGGAGCCAGATCCCCTGCGATTCTTGAAGGGAGAAGGGGGATTCATAATTAGTCTACTGCTTCAGATTGTAATTTCTCTTGGATGCTGCCATTGCCTGGCTTGGAGGCGGACATTTTAGCTGGGGGGGCAATTCTTACTATTCAGAGCAATTTCAGATCATCTCTTCACTGTCTTCCTTTTGTATATTCTTTTTTTGAGTTCTCCTTACCTTATCCTTAATTCCTTTCTTAAACCAATTTTTCCTCCTTAATCAGTGAATCACTAAATTTGAAATATGGTATAATCGATACATTGAAACTTTCAAGAAATCAGGGAAACTACATTTAAGAAATATCTTGATAAGTCTCCCTAATAGGCTAAATGTTGCTGTCTTCCAATATTACTTGCTATGTCCTGTTAATTTTTGCTTTTATCAATCACTCCCCCACTCTTTTTTGTTTTAAAGAATAGTGCACTGAGGCATAGATTTGCCACTGAAGTTCTCATCGATTTGCTTGTTATTTGTTCTATGACCTAATATGGCTTCTGCATAGTCATTGAAATTGTATATCTGAGTTCCAATTCATCTAGAATCATCTGAAAAACTTGGGGTTTTTACTAGAATGTCAATGTTTCTTGCCACCTTATATAAATTAAAAGTAACCATTGCTTTTGAACATTAATTTGAATTTAGTGGTGAAAAACTATATGATGATGAGGTGGCTAATTTCTTTGAGCATTCAGTGGCAAAATTGAAGTTGCTTTTAAATTCACAAGCAATTTGAAAATTCAAGTTTTAGTGCAACTTGATAAACAAAGCTACTGAGGGATTGTAAAGCTGGTTTAAGTGCTAATATATCTACAAAATGAGCTTACTGTGACCAATCTCGTTGAACTGGCTCTGTGTTTATACGTTACAAAGTTGATCCGACTCATATAATCTTGATTAACCAATTAAAGCTGTAGTGGGCAATATGCACACAATAGTAGTTGATGTATTGGAACCTTTTGAGAGATGTTATCAGTTAGAGCTAACTTGTTTGCTCTTTGCAATGAGACAATTGGTATTTGCTTTTGTTAGAGCAACTCTAGCAATGATATCTATTTTAGCTACTCAAAAAGCCCATTTTCTATTCTAGCTACTCATTTTTCAATACAAATTCCAACAGATTATCTGTTTCACTCTCTACTTTCTTTAAATATTATTTTCTTATGTTTTTTTTAAATTATTTTTAACCCAATTGTTTTCTTCCACTCTCTCTCTCTCTCTAGACCAATGATGGAACCAAGTCTTGTTTGGCCTCTCTCTCCTCTCCCTCTCAAACAAACCCAGAGCATCAAACTTCAGAGAACCCAGGGCATCAAACAAACCCAGAGCATCAAACAAATTACAGAGAAAGACCCAAATTATCCAAATCAAACAACCCCATCACACCCATTCAGACTTGTTGCTCCTCAAAACTAGATCACCACGCCCTCTTTAGCTGCTGTGCAGTTGCAATGGATGCCTCCGAGGAGATTCTCCGAATAGCCCTAGCCGGGAAGCATTAGTCGTCTAAGCCCAAGGCATCGCCGTTCGGGCGATGAAACCCGTCGATGTTTCCAAGCTTGTGGCTCACGAACAGATCTGCCGTGAAGGGAGAATGAGAGAGAGGCATCGCTGTCCGGGTGATGAAATCCGTCGATGTTTCCAAGCTTTGGACGGGCTGAAACTCCAAGCCGCCGTCAATGGTTGTGGCTCACGAACAAATCTGCCATGAAGGGAGGGAGAGAGAGAGAGGGAGGGAAGGAGATATAATTAAATAATTTTTGTAGTGTGAACAGTAAATAGGTTGAATAGCCTATTCACTGTTCATTCTAGAACGGAAATTTATAATTTGCCTACTCTGCTGTAAAGGGAGTGAGGGAGGGAGGGAGACATAATTAAATAATTTTTCTAGTGTGAACAGTGAATAGATTGAAGAGCTTATTCACTGTTCATTCTAGAACGGAAATTTTTAGTTTGCCTACTCTGCTGTAAAGGAAAAAAGCTTGATAATAGTTCAATTTGTCTATTATGAGGAATTTTACTTGGCTGTTGGAGATGCTCTTAAGTGCTAGAATTATTTGAAGCAGTGTGGGGTTTGAATACGAAATTAGCAAAAGTTAGAATTGGTTCCGGTGGGAAATGTTGATAATGTGGCTGGGCTGGCTTGGATTTTGGGTTGTGGGTTTTCATCCCTGCCTTTGTAGTATCTTAGTCTTCCTATAAAGTCAAGCATATTTTGGACGGTGTTATCAAGAAGATAGAACATCGGTTGTCTAGTTGGAAATGGTTGTATTTGTCTAAGGGTGGTATGATTACCCTTATCAAGAGCACCCTATCCAACTTACCTACATATTTCATGTCCCTCTTTCCTCTCTCTTCGAGTGTTGCCGAATGTATTGAGAAGCTCCAAGTGATTCTTATGGGGTGAGATAGGTGAAGAGTTCAAATACCATTTAGTGAGTTGGCCGAAGGTGTGTAAACCGATCTCTGAGGGAGGTTCGGGAATTAGGAACCTTTTGAGGTTCAATCTTGCCCTCTTGTGTAAATGACTTTAGCAATATAGGCTTGAGAGAGAGGCTTGGTGGAGAGTGGTAGTGGACTCTAAATATGGAAGTTCTTGGGGAGGGTGGTGTTCTAGTGAGTCTATTAGGGCGTATGGGGTGGGTTTATAGAAGAATATTAGGAGGGGTTGGAGGAAGTTCTGTAATCACACCAGATTTGAAGTGGGTGATGGTTCCAAGGTTCTGACTTGATTTGTGGTGTGGGGATATGGCCCTGAAGGATGCCTTTCCGGTTTCATATGGTATTGCTCGCGCAAAAGATGCTCCTATTAAGGATCACATGGAAATTTATAGAGGTTCCATTCAGTGGAATGTGTGCTTTGTTAGAACGGCTTAGGATTGGGAGGTGGATGCCTTTGCCTCGTTCTACAGTTGTATTTAGTAAGAATGAGACAGAAAAGGGAAGACAGGTTGTGGTGGATCTCTTCCAAAAGAGGGTTGTTTGGTGTTATATCCTTCTATAATGTCATGGGTTCTCGTGATGATTTTCGTTTCCGGGTGGCCTTTTTTGTGTGGTTGGCAGCCCCTAAGGAAGATCCTTACCATATACAATCTCCAGAAGCGGCACGTCATTGTGGTTGATTGGTGTGTTATGTAAATGGGGGGTCTGTGGACCATCTTCATTGTGAGGTTGCTTGTGCCATTTGGAATGTCTTCTTCAAACATTTCGGGTCGTCTTGGGTTTGCCTAAATGATTAATCGATTTGTTTGCTTGTTGGTGGATTGCTTGTAGTACTTGGAGTGCTGTTGTTTGGAAGATGGTGCCTTTGTACCTTTTGTGGTGTCTTTGGAGCGAAATGAATGATATGTGTTTTGAGGACCGCAAGAGAACCTTGGAGTAGTTGATTTTTTTTTTCTTCAACACTTAGTATCTTTGGACAGCTGCTTATGTTTCTCCTTTAGTGATTAGTTATCATGATTTTCTTGCTCTTTTTGTCATTTTTAGGTGGCTTCTCTTGTATACTCCCTGTGTACTTGGGGGGACCTTATGGTTTTAATGTTATTTAGATTAGTCATAAAAAAAAAAACAAAAAAAAGTGTTAGAATTTCAATTTTGAAAATCATATGTACAGATCTTCATCAAATTTTATTTTGCTTCTGATAAATTTGTAGGACATATAGCATCCAATTTTTCTAGTTCCTCGCCATTTTATTTCCCTCCGTTCATTTATTTTTAGTTGGCTTGTTTCTTTTGAAGGTAATAGCAAACAAGATAAAACGTTGCAAAACCGACTCACTCAATGGGTAAGTACTTAATCTTTGCATTTGCGATCTCAAGAATTGTCTACTCTTTTGATGCTCTGCATTGTTGAGATTGTCCCGTCAATTGAAGTCCTTATCTTTTCTAACCTCAATTCTTTATTATGCCTGTTTTCTGGTGATTTTTTCAGCATGGAATTTGACAATCCAGAAAGACCCGAATGCAACAATCTTCTCTCCATATATCAGCTCATTTCAGGGAAGACAAAAGAGGTCCTGAAATTTCACCTATTAATTTCTTTGTTGTAATGCCCATAACTGTTTTTTTTTTTTTTTTTGTGTTTTTGTTTTTAAATAAGTAATCGAAATCCATTAAAGCGTAAAAGGGCACACCTAAGTACATTGGAAGTATATAAGAGAAACACTTTACCAGAAAAAAGATAAAAAAGTCATGAAAACTAGAAAAATGAAAACAATCATGGTAGCCGTTTGGTGGAATAGGATTTTGAAGAAGATAGCCTTTAAAGCCACCACCGTCCTCTCACTAATCTTCAAAGCTCTGATAATTTCTTTCTCTTAAGATACACTACATTAAGTAGGACAAAATAATCTTCTAAATTGCTTCACTTTGAGGACTACCAAACTGCCCTCTCCAACAAGCGAAGAAATCCATCACCCGAAAACCTGAAGATAGATCTCCATAAGGTACTAGCTAACTCGCAATGGAGTAAAAGGTTGTTAAGGATTGCCCCACTTTTTTTTTTTTTGGATGACGGGGAATCCCCCAAGGCAGGGTCACTTTGATTACCCATCCTTAGAGGATAAATTCCAGACTCGTGTAACGCCCCCCCACCACACGGATCGGTTAAATCTGGCTTTCGCTAGGGGTGTGGCCCCAATGAGTTGTTTTCATCCTGGGGGATTCAAACCTTAGACTTGATTAGGAATTGGAGTCCCAAAGTCCTAGGTCTTCACCACTTGAGCCAACTCCATGGGGTTCCCTACTATCCATTCAAATCTAAATTTCATCAGGGCAGTTCAGGATTGGGAATTGGAGTCCCTAGACTTGTTCCTCGACCTATTGTACTCTTCGAAAACCCACCTGGGAAGTGGGGCAGAATGTTGTAGATCCCTGCATACAATCACGGTTTTGAAGTGAAGAGCTACTATAATTCTTTATTGTCTAGAGACCCTTATCTATGCCCATGAAAAAGCATTTGGAAGGTTAAGGCCCCGCCCTGCATTGCTTTCTTCACTTAGACGACAACTCGGGGTAGGATTCTTACGATTGATAATATGAGAAGACAGAGTCTCACTTTAGTTAATTGGTGTTGCCTTTGCAAAAAGAACGACGAGACTATAAATCACCTCCTCCATTGTGAGTTTACCTCTGATCTTTGGCCCTTGATTCTAAATTTATTTTGAGTCTCGTGGGTCATGCCTAGCAATATCTAGAGCTGTTACATTGTTGGAAAACTCAAGGATGAAGACATTCCAATGAAACCATTTGGAAAGTCATTCCTGCACCATTAATGTGGAGCATTTGGAAAGAAAGAAACCGACATCTATTTGAGGATTACGAGTCTAATGTGCTTTGTTTAAAATTCTCCTTGAATTATCTCTTAGATTGAGCTGTAGATTTTGTTCCTAACTTTTCCTCCTCGAATCTTGTAGATGTTGTTCACTTTTTAGACTTCAGACACCATTAGGGAGGTTGTTTTCTCTTGTATACTTTTCATATACGAGGGCTTTGCCTTTCTTTTGAGGAAATTTTTATTGGAGAAACTTAACCTCCATGAATTTTCTTTACTTTTGCAATTACATCCCAAAAGTTCAAAAACTCTTAATTTACTGTATCAAACTTTCAATTTTTTTTCTAATGTCACCCCTCTTAAGATTTTCTGTTAAAATCTTAACATAGGAAATGAAATTCCCAAAATACCCCTGATTTTTTAGAAAAGAAAAGAAAAAAAAAGGAAAAAAAATTGTTGGTACCCACGACCAGATCCGTAGGTCACAAAAACCCCATTTTTGTTTTTGTTTTTTTTTTTTGGTTAACAAAATTAATTTTGAATTTTTAAATAAGGGTAAAGTTGGAATTTTATATAAGTTTTAGGTTATAAAAGTAATTTCACCCCTTTCTATCTGATAAAACTCCAAACCCTAATATGAGGGGTGAAATTGCAAAAAATTGAAAGTTAAATACATTAAATTGAGAGTTTTTGAATTTTTGTTTTGGGGGGGGTTAATTACAAAATGATTGAAGTTTAGAGAAATTAACTGAAGTTTCTCTATTAACCGAAGTTCAGAGAGTTTTTTTTTATTTCTTTATTTTTTTATTTTTTTATACAATATCATTAAAAAAATCAGTATTTGGGTATTTTTTGGACAAAATTTCAGTATAGCAAATTCTACTTACCTTGCTTCCAAGTTTCCAACAACAATACCCAAAGAATTCCTCCACACTCCTTAAAAGAATTTAACTGGTTCCTATTCAAGTATACGATCAAACATTAATTTCTAAGACCAAATCATAAAAACCTCTAATTTTCCCAAATCATAAATTTCCTATGAATTAAATTCTTCACTTCTGAACCCAATTTGCTCTAGATCAGATTTATGTAGCATTATAACGCTAATATAAGACCGCAAAGTCTTGTTCAAGTTATAAATTCGAAATTACAACAATTAATTCTTTAAATCCCTTAATTTCACCGTATCCAATCCAATTTAGATGTTCATCGCTCTAGAGAGCATCCTATTGAGAGTGTCCATGAATATCACAAAGAGAAGGGGCGAGAGAGGGTCTCCTTGGCGGAGGCCCGAGAACTTCCGAAGAAGCCATGCTGGCTACTGTTGATCAGGATAGAAAAGTGAGCTGTGGAAATACAAGATGAAATCCACTTCCTCCATTTAGTACCAAACCCACTACACCTTAATAGATAAGAGAAGAAATCCTAGTTGACATGGTCATAAGCCTTTTCCAGGTCTAGTTTGCACAAAACACCAGAAATTCCCGTTCTCATCCTGTTGTCCAAGCACTCGTTGGCTATAAGTACGGATTCTAGAATTTGTCTCCCCCCAATAAATGAATTATGGCTATTTAAAATAAGTGCTCCCAATATTTTCTCCAATCTACTAGCAAGAACTTTTGCCAAGATGTTATAAACACACCATACCAGGCTGATAGGTTTGAAGTCCCTTACCTCCAGCTATCCAATCTTCTTAGGGATGAGAGCAATAAAGGTAGTATTTAGGCTCTTCTCAAACCTCTCATGCTCATGGAAGTTATGAAAGACTCTCATAAGGTAGAATTTAGCATAGTTCATTCCCATGAAAAAGTATTTGGAAGGTTAAGGCCCCTCCTCGCATTGCTTACTTCTTATGGACAACAACAAAGGATAGAATGCTCATGGGGTGCATAACCATAGAAGGCAGGGTTTCTCTCTAGCTAACTGGTGTTGCCTATGCAAAAAGAATGAGGAAACTATGAATATACTGCTGATCTCTGGCACTTGGTTCTTAACATATTTGGGGTTTCTAGGGTGATGCCTAATAAACATGTTGTCTAGGTTAGATTTATGTAATGCATTATAATACTAATATAAGACGACAAAGTCTCGTTCATGTTATCAATTCAAAATTACAACAATTAACTCTTTAAATCCCTTAATTTTACCATAACCCGAAACCTTAAATACTCATGTTCTGCTGGTCGAGGCATGAAAATAGTGTTCATTTTAATGATTACAGTGCAATCTAATATAATAGATTGTATGGTCAGCTTGGGACTTTTTGTTTTCCTTGGTAGTGATTTTGTAGTTAAATACTAATTTACACAAGCTAATCAGCTCTAGTCCTAATGGCACCTCTTCTCCACTTAAGAATGGGGTGGAGTTCCAGACTTACCAATCAATATAAAGTTTCATGTATCATAAGTTTGCTGTAAAGAATTGCTACTGCCTTTTGAAAATCTGACAATCATGTTGTAGTTATATGCTTTTTTATTGGGTCTCAATATATTCTATCCTAAAAGCTTTTCTGTTCAACAATTTATTTTTTATTTATTTACAGGAAGTTGCACAAGAATGTCAAAATATGAACTGGGGCACATTTAAGGTCCTTTTAACAGATTCCTTGATTGATCATCTGCATCCAATCCAGGTTGCTACTGCTAATATGATGCCTTTTTTCAGTAAGTTATGGTGTATGATAATTGATGTCTGCATGCTATACCTTTTTTACTTACATTACCTAAAAGTTCCTTCTTCTTCTTCTTTTTTTTTTTAAAATTTTTTTTTTTGTTTGCTTTGCTTTTGGATCATTTTTACATTTTTCTGCCAAAGACATGACCGTCTTTTATCTGACGATTTCATTAATTGCCCTGTTTCTCCTAACAACTCTGTGGTGATTCTTTTCTATTCTTTTTCTTTTGCTGTGTGAAAAATTACCAATTTGTTTGGCACTTCTGATGTTATGATTAACTATGGTGTTCACATCATCATTAGCGTTTCAACTTTTACAGGTTCGCTATGAGGAAATCATGTCTGATTCAGCTTATTTGGATAGAGTCTTGGCAGAAGGTTCTAAAAGAGCTGCAGATATAGCAGATGCTACTCTCAATAATGTCTACCAGGCTATGGGATTCTTGCGGAGATGAGCTGAATTGATGCTGCAAGAAAAGTTCGTGCTAAATGATGAGTAATTCAGCAACCTAGATTTAACTTTTGGATGATACATGATTGTGAACAATTTTTTTGTAGTAGATCTCTAAGCATATTCTTTGAGTGAAAAAAGAAAATGTTATGTGAGGGCCCCACAAATTTTTGATGCAATTACCTCTGCTTCTCTTTTCCTATTGATGCACGTATGCATTGCTGGCGCTTCTAAGAATCAGGTAGTTTTAGGTTTAATTTTATCTCATCTTTTAGAATTACCAACTCGTATTTGTTGTGTAATGGAATTTTGATATAATTATCAACTTGGTTTTGCTTTTCCATTTGTTCTATTATGATATTTACTCAGTCAGCCTGACTAGAAATAACATATTGTTGTTTGTCTCTCCTCTGAAATCATGTAGTATGAAGCAGTTCATTTTTTTTTCCTAGCCTAAGTCTGTATTATAGTTTGCTTGGTTTGTGATTTTTCATTTCATGAAAACAAATTCACTTCTTGTTGATTGTATTTGCTTATAAGCATTTAAAGAGATTTGGTGTTACGACTTGGGAAAAGCGCTAGCTAGTCACATTTGCGCTATACGACCTAGTTAGTCTACGTCATGCAGTGCATCAGCGCCACATGTTGTTACTAGGTTGTTTGCTTTGATGCCATTGTTACAATTTATGAAAAACATTCGCTACATCTGGACTATAACTCCAAAATGATTAGTCAAGATGCAATTGGAGTTACCTAGAGTTATTTATAAAGTCTAGTTTTACCTGGCCAGGAACCCATGTGGTATATAGCATAAGCTCCTTTATAATTCCACCAACTTTATGTGGGCAATTCATCTTTCCAATGTGGAACTAACTTTTTTAGGGTGTCACATTTGGTTCTCTTTTTTTTTTTTTTTTTTTTTTTTTTTTTTTTTTTTCCTCGTGTTTTATGGACTATCCTTATCACAATGATGTCTAGAACAACTTTCACCAGTAATATTGTGATAAAAGTATTGTGGATGTTGTATATGGTTCTTCACAAACATGCTTAGGTTTCTATATAATCCTCTTACAGGTTATGTTACCCTGTTAGAAACATGTTATTCATAGAATGGACATTGGGCTGAATATGAATTTATGCAGTATATGGATGCACTTACTAGTCGGAGCATAATTTAGGTGCCAAACTCTACAATTTTTAGTTTTATAGTGTTGACATCTCTATATGACACAAGTGAATGATAGCATTACATGGTCTGGAGGTTGATTTTTAATTTAGAATGGAGACGTAGAGTTGATCATATCCATGGTGGGGATTCTTATCAACACAGAAGAGAATGATAGCAAGAGGGAATTTAAATCTCATCCCATTCCACCCATTCAAAGGTTTCTTTTTTACAAAGTAGGAGATGTGACCACACGGTCTGGAAATTCTGTTGGAGCGAGACTGGGAGGAGCCAATGGCTGTGCAAAACCTTTTCACGCTTTCTCCCCCCTCTCTTTCTTTGGTGGCATGGGAATAAAGGAAAAATCCTTCCCCAATAATTCATCTTCTGGTGAGAATTGTAGAGAGAAAGACAGATTGTTAGGAGGACCAGTACTGTCTGCTAGTTTAAAGGTAGTATTCTCATTTCAATCATAATTTTCTTTATGCTTTTTTGCTTCACAACTGCTATCTGTGGCTTCACAGTTTCCCATGTAATGTTATTCTCCAGTTGGTGGAAGATCTCTGTCTTTGTCTATACCGGAAGATTGGGTCTGGGGGTTCCAAAATTAGTCGATGGAATTTAGTATGGGAAATGCTTGCTGGAGGACACTCATCCGTCCCCCAGCACCTATTTATAATAAAAAAAATGTTTTTTATTAAAAAGAGACTCACAGGGGACGGATGAGTGTCCCCTGTGTAGCAAGGCTCATTTAGTATATATAGATAGTCTTTGCTTTTATTATTCCGGGGAGATCTATAAATGTTATGAGATTTTAATTTGACTAAGAGAGGTTTTGAAAATTTATTTAGATTTTAAAGTGATTAAAAGTTTGAAATAGGGATAAAAGGAACAAATAAAGGATAATAATAATAATGATGATAATAGTAATAATAGGATTAAAATAGTTAGAAATTAGAAGGATTAAAGTAATAAATATTTAAATGAAAAAAAATGAATGCATGACGGAGGGGGGTTTAGGCTTCTTTGTCGGCCAGATCTTCTCCGATTGGTTTTAACTAGAGTGGAGCTTATCCTTTATACGCAAAGGTAAAAATTTTAATTTTACAATTTTTTTCTCCTTTATATACGAAGGTAAAAATTTTAATTTTACAATTTTTCTCTCCTTTATACGCAAAGGTAAAAATTTTGATCTTACAATTTTTCTCTCCTTTATATGCAAAGACAGGCGAAAGCAAGAGGATCTTGATGCATTATGTGTTCACCTACGTGGCTACGTGCCCAATAAGATTGTCTTTTCGACAACATGTCTTGTCTTCAAAAATTGGAAAGACCCAAAATGTCCTCCACAGCAACACCGCGTGGAAGTGATATAATAGAGCAGTTGTACCTTGGAGATAGCTCTTCAGTTTCACTTCAGTTTTAAAAAAAGAAAGAAACGAAAAACAGAAAAGGAAAATAAAGCAGATTCCCTTACACACACGGCGAAACCAAAATTTATTTAAACTTATTTAAATAAATAAATACATAAGTACAGATAAATTTTTTTTTTTTTTTTTTTTTCGTATATGTGCGCACATTTTTTATGTAAAATAAAATAAGACGGGTCTTAAATTTAATTTCATACCATGTCATAAAAGGCTTAACTATATATAAATTTTATGTCAATAAAATCATTCTTAAAAAGAGTTTCCCTTTCGAATACAAAAAAAAATATTCGAGTTTGCCATATACAAGCTAAATCATCTAGTCATGTAGAGGGTGAAAAAATCATCATTGATAGGGCCACGGTATAAAAAATAATATTTTTATTAAAATTTTAAAAAAATTTGTGGTTATCAAAGATCCCCCAACTATTAAGGTAGTTTCCAACCCTACTTAACATTGTCTATTGGTTAAGAGATGGTGCATTTGGGAGTTGGAAAAGGAAAGTGGGAAAGTTCTTTTATACATGGGTATAATTATATTTGGACAGAAATTTTTTACAAACATGTTTGTAGGAAATTTTATACAACCCACATATAAAAGTGACATGTATTATTTAAATATGTGAGAATCACATTTTTTTTTTATTAATGCTATTAAAAAGCATGTGAGAAACACAAGCTATTAAAACATATACTTCTCACATATTAAGGGAAACATGTCAATCTTATATGTGAGTTGTTTGAAATTTTGCTGTCCATTATATTTTCATAGTAATTTCTATAATATGTTTAATGACAAGGTTGATGGAGGTCTTAAATTTAGAATTTAGAATAGTTTCAATAAATATAAACTTTTAAAACAAGTGGATGGATTTTTAGAATCTCCGTACGTACCTAAATATATATATATATAGATCTGAAAAGAATCAAGTTTGTGGGCACGCGCGTAGACCCACGCTTTGATGGGATTTTCTCCTTTTTTTCACCATCTCTCTTTATATCGCTCTCGCCCGTGCATGCACGTCTGTACTACAAGTACTGCCTCGCCTGTATCACATAAAAAGATAAAGGAGGCATCCTCTCCATATATATATATATATATATATAGGATTTAGCCCTTGGGATTTTCTTCATTGTGTGTGAGTGTGTGTCATAGTTTGTTTCATTAAAGAGGAGCTAGACATGGACAAAAATCTCTCCCAACGCCAGCTTGACATGAAGAGGTCCCTCCTTGATCAGGTTATGCTAATGCTTATGCTTATGCTTATGCTTATGCCCCATATATACTTGTTTGTACGTACTAAAAATATGTTCTAAAATAATTTGTTTTACCAAAAGCATAACCTTTGTAAGGCTAGCCGTTACGAGTTTATAACCTGGTTAAAAGATAACCCAATTAGAAATTAGGTTTTGCTTATAAATCATATCTTTGGTTAGATATGGTAAGAGACGTATTGTCCCATTTAAGAGAATAATAAATTTATTATCCCTATTAGAAAAATAATGAGGCTTGCTCATAAAGCAGTATTTCCAATAGAAAAATAATGGATTTGTCTCCTTTTAGAATTAAATTTGCAATTTAACGTTATTTATATTCTTACTATGTAATCTTCTATTTAAACGTGAGAATTGATCAATAAAAATGTGAGAAGTTTATGATTTAATTTTAGTAGCTTGTTGTTTTAAGAGGTTTAGGGTTCTTCGAATTATCGTACAAAATCTATCATTCAAATTAATTTTTCATCCCTCGTTACGGAAGCCAGTTACACTAGCTATATATTTGCAAGACTGCATAGTTTGTTTTCGATTATTCCTTGTTTTGATCCCATGCATATATGTCTCCCGTAATCAAAAAATGCTTTCTATATAACAAAGTACTTTAAAAAAAAAAAAAAAAAAACATATATAGCCTTTCAAGCATATGCAGCCTTGGTTTTCTAAACCATACACAAAAGATGTGGTGAACAGATCGAAGGCATTTTGTTCCACGACGTTGCAACAATTAAGTTTTTATTTTTTTATTCTAAAAATTGTTTATGTTTACGTGGCCTTGACCATGGCTGCATGAGAATGTACGTCATTGGAAATAGGTAGGATTGGAAGCAATTATATATAAGCATGCATGCCCTTGATTCACGAATTCAGTTGCATGTATTTAATTATTAGGTTAGGAGATTATAGGAGTGGAGCTGAAGGCCGGGAATCACTGAAGCCGTAAATTAGAAAGTTTAGCCGTACGGCCATTAATTGTAAATAGCAAAAACAATATTCATTGGAAATTAAATGATTAATATTTTAGTCCCAAACGTACAGACCTTCTCTTCTAATTTGAAAGAAGAAAGAAAACATATACCTCGGGTACCTAAACAACACAACCCAAACAAAAAATCATAGACGCCTTAGTTCTAAGGAAGAATAGATCGATCAATGCTGAATATTATTATTGGATCAACAAGCTACGTATTAATGTTCATCCACGTGAAACAAGAATAGATCACAATCATTTTTAACAGAATATAATATGGTAGTCGTTATCATGCATGTAAATAGGTTTGATGACTTGCCTAGGGAGATTCTTTTCTTTTCTTTTATATATATACTCTTTTAAGGATATTCCTCAAGCTAAAATATTAGAGCTAATCATTTTATAAAATAAATAAATAAAATTGGAAGAATCTTTTTTTTTTCCTTATATTCATGGCCAACCAAAAAGTATTATATGTTCTGATTCTTCGCTACAAATTGCATAAACATTTTGCATTATGTAATAGATCAAAGGCTAGCTAGCCCATTGATACGTACGTATGTTTGTAGTTATATTAAATAAAAAAAAGAAAAAAAAGAAAAAGTGAAATGGTTAATCATATCAAAGGGTTCGATGTTGCAGGGGTACCTTGATGAGCAATTTATTCAGCTTGAGGAATTGCAAGACGAGGACAGCCCTAATTTTGTAGAGGAAATGGTGACAACATTCTATAACAATTCAGCTCGACTGCTAGAAAACATAGAACAGGCACTGTAAGTATAACGTACGTTACTTAGTTTTATTATTTATTTTAATTTGTTTCATATTTATTGATGTACGTAGTACGTATCCATGCAGGGTAACTGGGCCTATTGATTTTGCTAAGCTGGACAATTATATGCACCAATTCAAAGGTAGTAGCTCAAGGTAAAATGTCATGACCTACTCTTTATTTCATATGTTTTCTTTGATCATGATCAATTATTTGTTATCCAAATTAATGCATTCACTTGAGGATTATTTTTGTTGCAGCATTGGAGCTACAAGAGTGAAGAACGAATGCACCCGATTCCTAGAACACTGCACAGCAGCAAATTCGGAAGGGTAATTTATATACAATATTGTCACGTCAGCTTTCTTGGATAAAATTATAGTATGTAGCGTTTCTTTTTGCAGATGCATCAGGACTTTCCTACGAGTTAAACAAGAGCATACAATTTTGAGGACGAAGCTGGAAACTTATTTTCAGGTATATATTTTTCTTCTGTCTCTCTCTGTGTACGTGTATATGTGTTTATTCTCTTTGTTCTTATTTTTATTTGCTCTTGTGTTTGTATTTATATAGTTGGCCAGACAAGCTGGACCATCTGCGTCTGGAGGAGGAGCCAAAGTTAGATGATTATATATATGGACGAAGATTTCTCATTTATGGAGTACTCATATATATATATATATATATGATATATGAACAAAAGACCAAGCAATCCAGTAAAACGAAGAATTTGGTGGACTTTGTATCAAGCTAGCTCTTATATACTATGTTTTAAAAATCAGCATTATCGTGTACTAAATATGTAACTGTTGGTTCATTTTAATATTAAAAGAGTAATATTTGGTTAAATAGGTTATTAATAATGATGAAAATGATTTGGTAAATTAATTGAATGAGAATTGTGGGAGTTTCATTGGTTAATGCATGGGAAGTTAGTGATCGAGGAGTAATTAAGTATTTTGACAAAAAATCTAACTTCCACATTCATAAGCGGAGAGATTTTGTTTTGATTTATAATTTGTTGAGTTATTGAACTTAAGTGTGTGATGCAAGAAAATTCCAATTACCACTAAAAAAAAAAACGACACTATTCATTTAGTGTCAGCATTGCAAAACATAAGTTTTTTTTTTTTTTTTTGACATTGAAAATCGAAATTGACTTCTAAAATAAAACAAGTGTATGTAAAGTGTGCAACAAAAATAACATTGCGGAAAGCAAACAACACAGATTTTTGTTGACGAAGTGGAAACTCAATCAAGAGAAAAACCACTCCGGGGCAGCCAAACCCAGGAATTCCACTATTCAGAAGACAAGACTAGATACAAGATAGTAGCACTCACATATACCCAATGCAGTGGTCGTACCTTGCTCTCTAACGTGTAACCCAACACGAACGCCTCCCAACCAGGTCTCCTACCTGAATGGATCTTCAATGGAATCCTTTATCTTAGAGCCGACCTCTAAGATAGACTTCAGATGTAGCGCAGCACACTTGTAACGGCTTCAGAGGGATCTTAAACTTCTCTGAGATCTTGTGGAATTCAATATCGAATTCTTGCAGTTCTCAATGCCCAGGGGCCTCTATTTATAGGCTGAGGTGCAGAATGGGCGACTACTGTAATATGTACCGACGCTGTCCGGACGGTGAACTTGAGCCGTTCGGACGGACAACTGTGCGGCAGGATTTTTCAAAAATTTCGCTAAAAATCTTTCCTATTTAAGAGCCGCGTCCGGACGGTGAGACACTGACGTCCGGACGGTCGCACGCCCGCTGCAAGTAATTTCCATATAAGGCTTCGCGCGTCCGGACCAATGGGGATGAACGTCCGGACGGCTGAACTTCAACACGCAATTTCCATATTAGTTATGCGCGCGTCCGGACCATGAAGGGCAGGCATTCGGACGGTTGAAGTTGAATCGGCAATTTCCATATTAGTTGCACGCGAGTCCGGACCAAGGCTGACTGACGTCCGGACCGTGATATTTGAATTGCAATTCTTGCCTTATGGAGACGCGCATCTGGACGGGACACCAACATCGTCCGGACGGATATCGATATTCCCTTATTCTGAACTTGGAAAGAATCTGAAGCTGGTCGATCACTGCTGGTCGATCACTGAAGGTTGTCCGGACGGGCTGCTGAGACGTCCGGACGTATGTAAGCTGGTACAGAAGCTTCTTGATACAGTATAGGGGGTCCGGACGGTATGGAAGTCGTCCGGACGGCTGGAACGGTTGACAGATGGGCGTCCGGACGGGATGGCTCGATCGTCCGGACGGCTGACAGGGAACTTGAATTCTTTTGACTTGCAGCCAGAATCTTCTGACATCACTCTGAATAGTGGAATCCCTGTTTACAACATCTTTTACATACAAGTGTTTTTGTCCATACACAGAATGAGGCCAATAAAACTAACAAACTCCCCCTTTAGTCATTCTGGGACAAAAAACACTTGGCCAGTTTGGAAATACATTCCCGGTCCAAATCAAAAATTACTCCCCCTTTTTGTCACAAATGGACAAAGGGTAAAACAAAGTAATAAAAACCAACTGTAATAGAAATTACTCCCCCTAACGGTCTCAGAAGGACCCGGGAAACAGAGTAATATAAGCAAAACTGTTTTACAAACAAGAGGAAGGAAAAACATCAAGCTGAATGGAAGAAAAAGGAGCAACATGGATAGGTCCTTCACAAGTATAAGAGCACGCGCATGTATCCCTGTCTTGAGAAATTAGACACAAGGCATGTCAAAATTATTCAAACATACAGTTGATAGACAAGAATAAGATAGGCACAGATTCCCTTGCAACTCGAGTACGGAAAGTAGCACTATTTGCTCATGCGATGTGTGGGTGTGTGAAGACCTTTACCCATAAGGTATGACTTTCAATATTTTGACCAATAGCAACCAGATTTTCTTAGACAGGAGAGAAAATAAATGGAAGATAAGCCAAAAGTCAAATCTTACTAGGGCCTAGCCACCCTCATCTGATACACTCCCCCTGAGATGCAGCACCTAAGTGATTTACTTGTACCATGAAGGACAACGTAAATGTTTTACTTGCATTTAGAGGGCAAGGCATAAAGCAAATGTGCACATAAGCAGTGAATATATACTTTAAAGCATAGATTTCATACGATTAACTGCTTGTTTCTTATGGTGCTGCAAACTATAGGGAATCCCAGAGTTTATAGGTGCTAGGTGCAACTAGCATGTGGTCAATTTGGTCATCTTATCAAAAAACTTATTCTCTTATCCAGAATTTCTAGAAACAAAAAGGTTAGAGAAGGAAAGATGTACCTTATAGGAGAGTCGTAGATAGTACACATTTTTCATCGCATGAGGAAAAGAAGCTATCAATCAAAACAAGTGAGCAAGAAACCTTTGCATATGTCCGATTTGTGTTCTCAACCATATGTAAGAATAATTCATCCATGGATAGTGAACTAATAAACTAAGTAAAATGCATGAGAGAGCTGGCATACCTTAGAAAGGACCAACCTGCTACAACCTCCCAATTTTTTATTTTTTATTTTTTATTTTTTACAACATCATGCTGGCAAACGACAAGAAGCTTATCCCAGCATGAAACATCATGTCTAGGACATGGCACACACACCAATGACTTTTTGAAGGGACTCAAACCTGCTACCATCTAGAGGTTTGGTAAGAATGTCAGCCAATTGGTTTTCAGTGGGGATGAATGAGAGTGAGACTACCTCGAATTCCACAAGATCACGTAAGAAGTGATGCCTGATGTCGATGTGCTTGGTCCGAGAATGCTGAACGGGATTCTTGGAAATATTGATAGCACTAGTATTATCACAGTTGATAATCATAGTATCTTGAGAGAATCCGTAGTCCCCCAACAATGTCTTCATCCACATTAATTGGGTACATCAGCTACCCGCAGCAATATACTCAGCCTCAGCAATGGAGAGAGATATGGAGGCTTGTTTCTTGCTCATCCATGCTACAAGATTGTTCCCCACATAGAAACATCCTCCCGAGGTGCTCTTTCGATCATCAGCATTTCCAGCCCAATCTGCATCAGAGTATCCTGCAACAACAAGGTTTGTTTCTCTAGAATACCAAATGCCATAAGAAAGGGTATCATTTACATACCTGATGATACGCTTTACTGCAGTGAGGTGAGATTCCTTAGGATTGGCCTGAAAATGAGCACATACTCCCACACTGAAAGCAATGTCTGGTCGGCTGGCTGTAAGATACAGGAGGCTCCCTATCATACTGTTGTAAAGGGATGGATCAACAGATTTGCTTGCAAGGTCACTACTAATCTTAACACTAGTACTCATGGGAGTACGGGCACGACTCTTCCCATCCAAACCAAACTGCTTGACTAGATCTTTAGCATATTTTGACCGAGAGATGAAAAAGCCTTCAGTAGTTTGCTTGACTTGAAGGCCAAGAAAGTAGTTCAGCTCTCCAATCATGCTCATCTCAAATTCCTGCTTCATTTCTTCAGAGAACTCATGGGCAAACGTATCTAAGGTAGCTCCAAAAATTATGTCATCAACATAGATTTGAGCAATAAGTTTGTGAGTACCTTGATTTCTGATAAATAGAGTTCGATCAGCTTGTCCCCGAGTAAATCCCTTAGTCAAGAGATAAGTAGTTAGTCGCTCATACCATGCTAGAGGAGCCTGCTTGAGCCCATATAGAGCCTTTTTCAGCTTGTACACATGGTGGGGATGATGAGGATCTTGAAAGCCCTTTGGCTGTTCTACATAGACTTCTTCTTGAAGAACACCGTTTGGAAATGCACTTTTAACGTCCATCTGATATAACTTGAAACCCAGATGACAAGCAATAGAGAGGAGAATTCTGATGGATTCTAACCTGGCAACCGGGGCAAAAGTTTCATCAAAGTTGACTCCCTCTATCTGAGTATATCCCTGTGCAACAAGACGAGCTTTATTTCGAACCACAGTACCATGCCCATCTGTTTTATTCTTGAAGATCCACTTGGTACCAATAATATTCTGTTCTGCAGGACGAGGAACCAAGGTCCAGACATCATTTCTGGTGAATTGATGGAGCTCATCATGCATTGTAGATACCCATCCTTCATCCTGTAGGGCTTCATCAACTTTCTTGGGTTTTGTCTGAGCAAGGTAGCAGTTGTAGGAGACTTGATTGGCTACTTCACTGGTAGGCTGAATGACTCTACTTCTGAGCCTACGTCCTTCATCTATGGTCCCCATAAGCTGCTGAGGAGGATGATTGTGCTTCACCCATGATCGCTTAGGAGGATTAGCATGAGTATCCTCATCTTCGGAAGTAGTGGGAGTGGTATCCAAAGTCGTGGGGGAAGAGGGAGACTCATCTGGAGACACGTTTGGAGAGGACTTAATAATATTAGTTGGAGTTGCTGAAGAGTCAACTGAATCAAGTTGATTTTCCTCCCTGCCGATTGGTCTCTAAATTTCTTCATCATCAATGACTACATTTATAGATTCCATCACAGTCTCCGTTCTTTTATTGAATACCCTGTAGGCATGACTGTTTGTGGAATATCCCAAGAATATACCTTCATCACTCTTGGTATCAAACTTCCCCAGATTCTCCCTGTCACGAAGTATATAACATTTACTTCCAAAAGTTTTGAAGTATTTTACTGTGGGTTTTTTACCTCGCCAAATCTCATAGGGAGTCTTGTTTGTCTCAGGCCTTAGGTAGACCCTGTTGATGATATGATAGGCAGTGTTTACAGCTTCCCCCCCAAAAGTGTTGAGCAAGATTATTTGAGTGGATCATCACACGAGCCATCTCCTGAATTACTCTGTTATGCCGTTCAATAACTCCATTATGCTGAGGAGTGATAGGTGAAGAAAATTCATGCTTGATTCCATACGAGAGACAGAATTCTTCGAACTTAGAATATTCAAATTCTCTTCCATGATCACTGTGGATTCTCATAATCTGGCAATTTTGCTCAACCTGAATCTTCTTGAATAAGTGCTGAGCTGTATCAAAAGCATCAGATTTTTCCCGAATAGGAATAGCCCAAGTATATCGAGAGAAGTAATCTACAATAACCAGAATATACTTTTTCCCACCTAGACTAGCAGTTCTAGTGGGACCCATGAGATCCATGTGCAGTAATTCTAAGTTTCTGGAAGTTTGAATACCTGAGGTCTTCTTATGGGTTGCACGAGTCTGTTTCCCTAGTTAGCAAGAACCACAGATTCCCTTTCTAGTCTTCTCTATTTTGGGCAGACCTTTAACCACATATTTTTCTGCTATTTTCAACATATCTGAGAAATTTAGATGCCCTAACCTTTGGTGCCACAGCTCACTGTCATCTATGGTTGCCTTGTTGCAGAAAATTAGAGGATCTGTAGTCAAACCAGAAAGACCATAGCAATTATCAGCAGTTCTTTCTCCTCCCATGAGCCATTTGCCACTACTGTCAAATATATTACACTCCTTCTTGGAGAATTGCACCACCAGATCATTATCACAAAACTGGCTGATGCTGAGGAGATTCGCCTTGAGCCCCTCCACATATAAAGCTTCCTGAGATGTTCCGAGGCCTGGAATGTCGATGATCCATTTTCCAATGACTTTGGATTGGCTCCCATCTCCATAGGTGATCCGTCCACCTTTTCCCATCTGTACATCTTTTAGTAAAGTCTTATCACCTGTCATGTGTTTAGAACAACCACTATCCAAATACCACAAACAAGTATCAAGAATTTTCAGTACAGTATGAGAAACTAAACACAGATTGTCTTCCTTTTCAATCCAGACTTGTTTGGAAGTTTTTTGATTATTAACCAGGATAGATCTTCGCTCATTAGGGGTGAGGTATGCTAACTTCTCACTAATGAGTTTAACTTGATCACTTAGCATTTTGACTTGCTCTACAAAACCTGGTTCATCTATTCTAGGGACAAGGGTTTTGTTCCAAGGTTTCTGAGACCTAAGTTGAAAACAATCTCGACGAATATGACCAATAATACCACAGTGATGACATGTAGGTACAAATTGATTTTCCTTTTTACCCTTACAAGCAGATTGAGTATGACTATGAGAAATGATAGGCTTAACAAACATGGTTCTATGAATAGACATATCATGAGAAACAGAAGCAACTTTATCCATACTCAAATTAGGCATAATAGAAGTCAAAAATAGCACTCAAGAAATTAATCTTCTCAGAGTGTACCAAGCTCTGATACCAATTGAAAATCGAAATTTACTTCTAAAATAAAACAAGTGTGTGTAAAGTGTGCAACAAAAATAACAATGCGGAAAGTAAACACCACAAATTTTTATTGACGAAGTGGAAACTCAATCAAGAGAAAAACCACTCCGGGGCAGCCAAACCCAGGAATTCTACTATTCAGAAGACAAGACTAGATACAAGATAGTAGCACTCACATATACCCAATGCAGTGGTCGTACCTTGCTCTTTAACGTGTAACCCAACACGAACGCCTCCCAACCAGGTCTCCTACCTGAAGGGGTCTTCAATGGAATCCTTTACCTTAGAGCCGACCTCTAAGATAGACTTCAGATGTAGCGCAGTACACTTGTAACGGCTTCAGAGGGATCTTAAACTTCTCTGAGCTCTTGTGGAATTCAATACCGAATTCTTGCAGTTCTCAATGCTCAGGGGCCTCTATTTATAGGCTGAGGTGTAGAATGGGCGACTGCTGTAATATGTACTGACGCCGTTGGGACGGTGAACTTGAGCCTTCCGGACGGACTACTGTGCGATAGGATTTTCCAAAATTTTCGCTGAAAATCTTTCCTGTTTAAGAGCCGCGTCCGGACGGTGAGACACTGAAGTCCGGATGGTCGCACGTCCGCTGCAAGTAATTTTCATATAAGGCTTTGCGCGTCCGGACCAAGGGGAATGAACGTCCGGACGGCTGAACTTCAACACGCAATTTCCATATCAGTTATGCGCGCGTCCGGACCATGAAGGGCTGGCGTCCGGACGGTTGAAGTCAAATCGGCAATTTCCATATTAGTTGCACGCGTGTCCGGACCAAGGTTGACTGACGTCCGGACCGTTATATTTGAATTACGATTCTTGCCTTATGGAGACGCACGTCCGGACGGGACACCAACATCGTCCAGATGGATGTATCGATCTTCCCTTATTCTGAACTTGGAAAGAATCTGAAGCTGGTCGATCACTGAAGGTCGTCCGGATGGGCTGCTGAGACGTCCGGACGTATGCAAGCTGGTACAGAAGCTTCTCAATACAGTATAGGGTGCGGACGGTATGGCACGTCGTCCGGACGGCTGGAATAGTTGACAGATGGGCGTCCGGACGGGATGGCTCAATCGTCCGGACGGCTGACAGGGAACTTGAATTCTTCTGACTTGCAGGCAAAATCTTCTGACATCACTTTGAATAGTGGAATCCCTGTTTACAACATCTTTTACATACAAGTGTTTTTGTCCATACACAGAATGAGGCCAATAAAACTAATCGACATGTTCAGATGAGAGAGGGGAGAGGGGATTCGAACTAGTAACCTCCGCTTCATAAGGCGTGGTCCCCAGCCGATTGAGCTTCCCCCTTGGGGACTGCAAAACTTAAAATTGAGACTTTAGATTATCGTCATTAACCACGCTAAACAATGCTAATTAGAGCCGCTTATGTTCAAATTAGCTAGTATCTATTAAACATTGTTTAGTATCGTTTCACTGTAAAAACGACATTAATCTAATTAATTAATTAAAAAAAAATTCTCTTGGGTAAAGGCTGTTTGGTTCACAAGGTAAAACAAATATTCATTTCCATCTAACATGTCACACAGAAGATGAATTAAAAACTAGAGACAAGACAAATCAAATACAAGATGATGTGTAGAGATCACATGCATTAGGCAACTGGACAACACATATATACACAAAATCCCCACCATCACCACGACAATGACCTACCGGTGTTACGAAATCCCCAGAAGTTGGCAATGAGACACCAACCCGGATCCAGCCGTCCAAGCCCTTATCTTTCCCCAACACCACCACCTCACCAACTCACAACTAGTTGTCACCTACAAAGAATGTCTCAAGAACCATCCAGCCTCCTTAGGAGGCCATGCTCTGGACGGCTCCAGCAAGTTCATGCTCTGGAACAAGTTTAGCCAGGAACAGAAGGAGAAGATGTACCTTTTTGCGGAGAGAGTGGGGTGTGTTAAATATACAACTTACATCAGTAATGGCAAGCATCTCAATGAAGATAATAAAGAGTCATTCATAGTTGAAGCTAATAATGACTAGATAGATGAAGAGTTCTCATGATGCATTGAATACAAAATGTTAGAAGATGTATAGTGAGATAAGAGGTGAGTAGTTGTAACCATTCATAATTGTAGTAGAAATTGAATGGTTGTGTAGTTGTTATAAATATGAATACAATGATCCCACAATATTCATGAGGAGAAATATGTAGTTCTCATTTCTTACATGGTATCAGAGCCTTCTAAAGGCACCACTGCTATTTTTCATCGATCCTCTATTTTGTTTTCTTCTCAATGGCTATCCCACCATCTTCTACAATTATCTCCTCTTTGTCAACCATTGACGGGTTCAAATAGTCAAATTCTTTATCTTTAGTTTCTGCTCATTGATAACCATTTTTCTTTACTATCCCTATCATCAGTAGAATGACACACCAATGCTGCGATGTTCTTCACAATCCTCAATGCCCGTTTTGAATCAATGTATATTGATTCTATTTTAGCCATCAAATCATCAATTCCTCTTATGGCTTCAAAAAGGTTCTTCTGTATCAAATCTTTTTCTCACCAAATCTTCCATGCAACTTTCTATTGCCTTGTTTCTCTTGTGGTTACCCTTTTAGTTTCACAAATCAAAAACCCCTTATTTCCCATGCCTTGAGTGTAACAAGGCCAAACTTCACTCTCTCCCTTGTCTCTTGCAACAACTATTTAATGTGGCGTGTTCAATTTCTTCCCTACCTCAAAGCTCATCGTCTCCTCGGTTATGTTGATCTCTCCCATATTTTGAACCCATGTCTTCGGAGAATTTATATGCCTATTTATTAACGCATGAAATGTGTTTGGAGCACCTCTTTACTTCTATGGATTTCTCAGGCTCCTCTGCCAATGTAAACCCTTTCTTGCTCTCTCTTTGTTTCTCTCACTGATTATGTAAACCACCACCTAAATCTCAAATGACTTTTCTTTTCCCTACTCACTTTCACCAACCTCTAAATTAGGTTCATGGCTCTGTTTGGGGTCTCTCTATTTTTTCTAATTTTCCTTAGGTCCAAATTGCTATGCTTCCATGCCCCAGTTTTTCTGCAAACCCCAACATATTTTCTATCTTTTTATCTCTTACATAACTGCATCCCCTCTCGGCATTCCTCAACAGATCTCATAATGATATGGCTTGGAATTTAAATGCAGTGTAATTCCTGACAAGACGGTCTTCTTAGCACAAATTGTGCAATTCATCCAAAAAAGAAGAAGAAGAAGGAATTGGTCTTATTTTTCAACTCATTTGTTAGTATTTTATGTTTGCAACATTCTGGTTGATAAAAACACTTTATGTAACAGTTGCATTTTAAACAGGATTATCAGTTTTATTCAATGTCTTCAAGTTATATGGATAGTGTTTTTTTTCAAGCCATGTGACTAATCACAAGTTTCTAGAAGATGTCCATGAAGATTCCATGCAATTTCCAAGTCAGATCAACCTGTTCCTGTGCAACCGTCTGGACGGGCCTTTGAAGGTGTCTGGATGCCCCTCAGTGTCAAGAAGCTTCAGCATTGAAGACGTCCGGACGTCAGAGCAACACCGTCTGGACGCTAGGTCAAACTTCTCTAATTTCTACACGGAGTTGGATTTCAGTCGACACTATTTGAAAAGTTTCTGCAAGACGTCTGGACAACGTGGAAACACGTCCGAACGCTGCCCAGCTTTCCAAAATATTTCGGGTTTCCTTTACGGACACGAAAATGAGTTACAGTGAAGACTATCCGGACGCTCGGCCAAGCCGTTCGGACGTGGTCCTATTATGGGAAGAATCGTGCTATTCTAGAGAGGCTGTTGTAGAAGACTGTTCGGACAAGGGTAAGTTACCGTCCCGACGCTCCATAGCCAGAGTCCGAATTTGTCTAGAATTAGGTTTTCTGAAGCCTATAAATAGATGGCTCTAGGCTTGTTATTTCTAAGAATTCAGTATAGAATTTCATAGTGCTTAGAGAGGGTGTTTAGGGAGATTTGAAGATCTGCTAGCTCTCTAGCCGTTGCCGGTGTGTGCTCAACAATTCGTGTGAAGTCTATGTTAGGGGTCGGCCCTAAGGTAAAGGATTCCATCAAAGACCTCTTCAAGTAGGAGACTTGGTTGGGAAGCGTTCACGACAGGCTTCGTGTTATAGTTAAAGGTATGACTACTGCAATAGTTTTCGTGAGTACGAGTGCTTTGTAACTTGCTTTGTCTTTGGATAGTGGATTTCCTGGGTTTGGCTGCCTCGGAGTGGTTTTTCTCTTCATAGAGTTTCCACTTCGTCAACAAATATCTTGTCTCTTTTATTTTCCGCATTTAAGATATTTTGTTGCACATGAACACACACTTGGTATTTAGAAGTCATATATTTTTCAATTAGTATTAGAGCTTGGTACACTCTGGTTAAGATTTAATTCTTGAGTGTAATCTCTTGACTTCTACTTCTCTTCTTTTATTGTTATCATGTCTCAAAATCTTAATTCAGTTCCGCCCTTTGATGGGACAAGCTATGGCTATTGGAAAGCCCACATGCGCTTCTTTTTAAAATCAATTGACGTCTGGAAAATTGTTGAAACTAGTTGGATTAAACCAGATGAAACAGACGAAATTACTATTACTCAAACAAGCGCACGACTTTCCAATGATAAAGCCCTCCATGCTCTATGTCAAGCACTTTCACCATCTGAATTTGCAAGAATTTCAAATTGTGAAATTGCTAAAGGTGCATGGCAAATTTTAGAAACAACATATGAAGGCACGAAACTGGTTAGCTCTGCCAAGCTTCAAATGTTGATTTCTAAAGATGCTCGAAGAAGAGACATTTGGAGAGTTTTACACCAAGATTAGCTACCTAAGAAACTCAATGGTGAGTCTTAGGAAGTCAATCTTAGATGTAAAACTCATTCGAAAGATACTAATATCTTTGCCTGAGTTTTTCAGGATTAAGGTGACTATCATAGAAGAAAGCAAAGATTTGGGGAGATAAAGATTGAAGAGCTGGTAGGATCTTTTCAAACATATGAATATTCCTTACCTCCGGTCAGAAAGGCAAAGACCATTGCCCTCAAGGCATTTAAAAAGAAAACCAGAGTCTCATCTGACGAAAACTCAGATATTGATGAAGATGCAATGACAATGTTAGCCAAGAGCTTCGAGCGTTTCATGAAGAATAATAAGTTCAAGAAGAAGTTCTCTAACAGACTAAATAAGGCTCCCCACACAGCTGAGCTAGAAGAAGCTGAGAAGAAGGATCCAAGGGGTCCCCAATGCTTTAAATGCTCAGGTTTCGGGCACATCAAGATTGAATGTGCAAATCTGAAGAAACTTAAGGGGAAGGCCTTTATTGCTACTCTCAGCGATGAGTCTGAGAAAGAGGAAGAAACTCTTGAGGAAGAAAAGTTCCTTGCCTTCGTGGCCCCATATGAAGAAAATGAGGATTCTCAGTCCTACTACTCTGAGAACAGTGATGAAGAAGATATGCAGACAACCTATCAGCTTCAATACGTAGAATTCTTAAAGCTGATGGAGAAGTACAAATAGCAAGTGCTAGAGCTAAACAACCTAAGGATTGAGAAGAGCACTATGCTAATAAAGGTCAATGATCTAGAAGAGAGGCTTCTGGAGACATAGTTACAACTAGAGAGAGTCTCTGACGAGAAGCTGACTCACATGCTCTCCATTCAGAAGTGCCCAACCGATAAGACCGGTCTTGGGTATGTTCCTCCTTCTATTTGTGAGACTCCTTCTACCTCCAAAACTTTTTTTTGTAAAGCTAGTTATTCTCGAGTCTCCATCCTCATGTGTGGATAAGGGAAAAACTGTTATGGAAGGAGAAGTTCTAGCTATCCCTCAGCCTCTAGCCATGTTTCCTATTAGAAGAAAGCCTCCCACATGCCATCACTGTGGTGAGCTCGAACACATCAGACCTAAGTGCCCACATCGACAAGTTTAGAGGAAGACATATTGGCAGGCTCCTAAAAATCCCATGTGTCACAAATGTGGAGTTAGCAGTCATGTCCGGGCTCGGGGTCCTCCACCTCAAAAGAAGCCGCCTAGGCATCATGGACCTCCTTCCAGAAATCCCATTCCAAGGCATGAGCAGCACTAAAAGCCTACTCCAACAAAGAAGACTTGGGTCCCCAAGAAGCCTTATGTGGAGAAACAGAAAACTATAGAAAGGGAATTCTTCTGTGAAGGAACACCTTTTGTTAATTCTTTCATGAGAGATATGGTAAGATATCTGGAGCTACAGCTAAAGAAGGGAGGACAGAACAAAGAAGAGGACACCCACACCCCGAGGGGGAGCGGACCTACCTAGTAGGTAAGGTCACACATGCCTAAGATTTTGGTTCCTAAATTCTAGAGCATTACGAGTACACTTGCATTGCATCTTCATATCATCATATCTCATTTATGCTTTGCATGTTTTTGTGGAACCATCTTTTCTATCCCTATAGTCTCTCTTGTTTGTTTTGAGATATTGATGTAGGTATTAAACAGGGATGATAGAAAAAGCACATCGAGCAGCTGCTTTTCTATCTTGGTATCGTCAAACCTCTCTCCATGAGGTTAGGTTTGCCCTTACCTTGCATACTTGGACTAAATTTTTTTTTCTTTTCCTATGTAGTATGTTTTTGTTGTTTTTCTGCTTTCATTTTCAACAAAAAAAGGGGGAGGGGGGAGAAAGATGCAGATTTTTATTCCCTTATTTAGCTTTTCAAATATCTTATGTATTTTTACCTGATGTCTCAATTCTTGGTGTATTAATTATATTGGCTTTTATATAACTGAGAGTTCTTGCTTGATATCTGCAAAGTTTTCCTGCTGCATCTATTTGATAGATAGTTGCTTTCCTCATGCGATGAAAATGTGTACTATCAATGACGGAGAGAGGGGGGCCGGTGGGGGCCATGGCCCCTCCTCAACTTTTAAGAAAAAAAAATAATAATTAAGGTAAAAAAAAAAATTAAGGTTTTTTGCTTATTGGCCCCTAGCAAAAAATTTTTTTGGTCCCTTGATCCCTTCCCTTTTATTATTTCTTCATTTGGTTTTATCTCATTTGGAACGATAGCTTTATCGTCAAAACTTTTTCCTTTAATATTTCACGGGTAGCAACGGACATGTTTGAGAAGGTAATAATGGAAGGAACTTTAAAAAGTTGTAGATGCTTTGTTTAAAGTAAATGGAAAGGGTTTAGTAAAGCAGTGCATTGGAAGAAGATATGTGTGGATTTGAGGAGTCGCACGCCTTACAAGGCTCATTTCCTAAGGATGTGTGGCAAAAATAACGTAAAATGGGTAAAAATAGCTAGATGGCATTAGAAAAGTCAAGAAGATATATGTTTCATTTGTTTTATGTTGCGCTTAGCAGAATTTGTATTGTGTAGAATATAGTGTGTTTTATATAACAGTTAGTGGGCTATTGTGTTAGTCAGAGTGGGTTGTTCTAACAAAAATAGTAAGAGAATGTTAGCTTTAAGAGCCATATCATTCAGGACTTCAGGTAAAGCCTTGCAAGAAGGCCGAGAAGCACACAATTCATCAAACTGAAATTTCTCAGTTTCAGTACAGAAACTGGGACATTTTTTATTTTATGGATATTTGGACAGCTGTTTTCTATTACTTTTTTTCTTTTTGCAAAAACTCTTTTTACTTTTGCTTATTGATTTTTAATTTGAAGGGAATAGTAAAAATATCAAAACTGGGTTATGTTTAATTTATTTAAAATTTGCCTTTATACTTTAACCTCTACTTAAGAAAAAAATTTATTTGGCCCCCTCTCATTAAAATGTCTGGCTCCGTCCCTGTGTACTATCCAAGGCTCCCCTAAGGTACATTTTTTTTTTTTTTTTTTTTTTTTTTTTTTTATGTCTGATTTTATGCTTCTGAATTTTTTTTTGAGAGATTATTTATGTGCTAGGATTGTCAAATTGACCAATTCGCTAGTTGAACCTAGCCCTAAAAATTCTAGCTTCCTCTCTAAGTTGTAGCACCAAAAAGAACAAGCAGTTATTCTTCTAAGCTATTACATGAATAAATTTCACTGCATCTGTGCTGATACAACCATATATCTTGTCCTTAATGGTGCAAGTAAAAATCAGAATTGTGCTGCTTCTTAGGAGGAGAGTATCAAATAAGGGTGACTAGGCCCTAGTATGATAAGGTTTGACTTTTGACTGATCTAACTGTGAAAATTCTCTCTTTAGAAAATTTAAGTTGCTTTAGATCATATCAGTGAAGATCATACCTTACTGAGAAAGTCTTCACACACACACACACGTATTGCATGAGTTAAGTAGATTGTTTAAAAAATTATTCTACAAGGAAATTTTTGCTAGCTAATTACTTAACTCTCTATTATATTTTAGCATCAGTGTTAAAATGCTATTGAACTGTGTTATCAGCTTTTTATACATGCGTGTTTTGAAAATTATTTTTGGAAAATATTTTTCTGCTCTTTTCCTCTGCTCTTTTTTTTTTTTTGTGTGTGTGTGTGTGTGTGAAGCGTCCGAATGGTGTTCTTTTTGTCCGGACGGTGCGACAGTTTAGTCCTGACGTTCCTGCTTCAAATCCGGATGTGCTCTTTAGTGCAGTATCTCACGTGGCATTACGTCTGGACGACTTTAGTGATATGTGCGGACGGGGAACGCTTGAGGGTTAAATCGCTTCCCCACTACACCGCACAACATTTCTCTCCCTCTCTTTGGTTTCTTTGTCGTTTGTGCGATTTTTTTTTTGAGCTTTTCACATGCTTTTCTCACGTGCACTTGTCTTTTTGTGATTTCTCTCAACCCCAAGTATGTTTCTCTACCCTTTTACTGATTTCTTTTTAAGTTTTCATGCTTAAAAAAAGTGGTTTTTTTAGGGATAAATTATTTGTGGGTTTGTTTGAGTTAAAATGCGTTTTATTGCTCATATTCTCTGTTGTTGGGTTGAGATTTTGCCTTTATTTGAGTTATGATGTCTTATTGTGGTTATTTATGTGTCTGTAATTTTTGGGATAGTCCATTTTACAGCTGTCATAATGCCCAATTTCTTTGAACTAACAGGATTTAATGATTTCATGATTTTTTTGGAATATCTTCTGTTTATTAGTTCAAGAAAAATGTCTTCAGACAACTCTCCACCAAAAGTCAGGCAAAGAGTTGAAGAATCTATTGCTGACAGGAATCTTCGCATGGAAAAGCGACAAGTCCTATCAGAGCGGAACCTTCTCCACGCCGATTTGAGGGATCCGGTTCTACTTCTTATTGGCCAGATAATTTAGGAGAGTCAGTGGGAGTACCTCTACAACTGTGCCTGCCTGGCTTTTCCTAGACTGGTGCGAGAATTCTATGGTCATATGATTATCACTCAGGATGATGACAGAGACCTGATTTTGCAGACTGTTGTCAGAGGACACACCATTAGATTGACCCACAGTTCATTAGTGCTGTGATCGGGGTTCTAGTGCTTCATGTTCCAGGGGTTCCTTTCTTAGATGGTGTTGAGGCACCCAACATGGACTATCTTCTGGATTTCTTTGGTGTTCGACCACAGGGGGAGGAGAAGTCCCACTCTCAGATCAATATTGGTGCCTTTGCCCCTATGCACCAGTTTTTGGCAAAGATAGTTATGTCCAACTTTTGGCCTCAAGCTCGCCGCAGTGCGCTTACTCTCAAAAAGGCCACCCTTCTTTATGCTATTATGATGAGGACACCTTTTTGTCTGTGCAAGCACATTTTACACACTATGCTCGAGGTTCGTGATGAGACGAACACCAGTCTGTCCTTTGGGTGTTTGATCACTCACATCTGCCTTCATTTTGTGATAGACATTTCTGATTTTAAGCCCAGATCAAGGATACCAAATCATCTTGGCAAACAGACTTTCATGAAGTCTAATGCTCAGTTGTGGCACGAGGGTCAAGGCGAAGTTCCTCAACCTCCACTTGTTCCAGTTGACACCTCAGCTACTGCATCATCATCTCAGTCAGTGCCTCCTTCCTTTAACATTGAAGTTGCTTTTGCTTAGCTTATGTCTTCCATGGGAGCTCTCCAACAGGAAGTCAATCTTATAGGAGAGCATGTCGAGCAGAGTCAAATCGACATTTGGGAGTGTCTGAAGTATCATCACCCCAAGCTTGATCATGATGAGGATTGAGTTTTTATTACTCTATTTTTTGTTCTTGGTTGTTGTTATTTTGAGAACAATTTTCTTTTCTAAGACCTTGTGTATTTTCTAAATACCAATAGCTTTTCTCTTATACTCTATTTACCCTTTCTCCTTTTGTAACAAAAATGGGGAGTATTTTTTTGTTGTTTTGGACCAGGAATGTATTTCCAAACCAGTCAAGTGTTTTGTGTCCCAGAATGACCAAAGGGGGAGTTTGTTAGTATTTTATGTTGGCAACATTCTGGTTGATAAAAACACTTTATGTAACGGTTGCATTTTAAACAGGTTTATCAGTTTTATTCAATGTCTTCAAGTTATATGGACAATGTTCGTTTCAAGCCATGTTACTAGTCACAAGTTTCTAGAAGATGCCCATGAAGATTCCATGCAATTTCCAAGTCAGATCAACCGGTTCCTGTTCAACCATCCGGATGGGCCTTTGAAGGCGTCTGGACACCCTTAGTGTCTAGAAGCTTCAGCATTGAAGAAGTTCGAACGTCAGAGCAACATCATCCGGACGCCAGGTCAAGCTTCTCCAATTTCTATACGGAGTTGGATTTTAGTTGACACTATTTGGGAAGTTTCTGCAAGACATCTGGACGACGTGGAAACAAGTCTGGACTTTACCCAACGTTCCTGAATATTCCGAGTTTCCTTTACGGATGAGAAAATGAGTGACAGTGAAGACTGTCTGGACGCTCGGCCAAGCCGTCCGGACGTGGTCCTATTATAGGAAGAATCGTGCTATTCTGGAAAGGCAGTTGATGAGTGCCAAATATTGTCTATTTGGACCCCTTGATTTACATAAGTTAGACCTTTAGCCTTGTTATTTTCTGATGCTTTGGTTAGTTTCTGTGTTTTTATGTTTTGTAGGTCAATAAGTGAGGAATGGCAAAATTCATGTGGAATTGCTTGGAAAATTCGGAAATTCTGAAGAATTCGATCGATCGAACCTAAAAGTAGATCGATCGAATTTTGCCCAAAGTCGATCGATCAAAATTTCCCAGAACTTACTTTTGCAGAAGCGCGCCAGAACACCCAATCAGGAGCTTCTCCATGACAAAAAGCAGTCTCCCTTTGATTTTCGCAGCAGAACACGCTGGTTGCATGACCTTGGTTGTCTCTAGCAAGAGAGGAACCCTAGAGGGGGTTAGAGGAGTCATTTTACATGGGTTTCTAGCCCTAATTTCCCTCTATAAAAGCCATAGCCATACCTCCTTGTTGAGAGAGTTCAGAAAACAGTAGCTAGGTTTAATTTCGTGCATTTTGTAGTGTATTCCAATAGCTTTTGTTCTTAGACACTTTCTTTTTGTAAAGCTTTCCTTTTATTTCCATGGTTGTTCTTCATTTTCTTGTGGTGTTCTTAGTCATGGAAGGCTAGTAAGCTCAACTAAGGTTGAGGATGAAACCTTTCCATTGATGACACTCACACTCTTGTTATGATACTTGCACATTTGATGATATATCATATTTGTTATTCAAGTTCCATTCATTTAAATGCTTTATCTTTTGCAATGAATGTGGTTGTTGGTAGATATAGGACATTTAATGTGTTTCAACCGATGGATACATTGTTTTATCGGTTTGAATGATGATATCCATTGTGATTTGTTCATTGAATGGATACATTGGATGATTTGATTTCAAATGGGTACTCTTTGTGATTTATCTTTGAGTTGGATTCATTTAATGGTTCTAGACTATGTGGTTGAGAAACTTGAATGACATCCTAAGCTTAATGTTCTTTGGGTGTTCAAGTAGAAACCAAGAGTGTGAGTTGTTGGATTTGGTTTGGTAGATTCCTTAGCCTTAGTTCCTTTTAATTTGCACATTTCATTTCATCTCGTTTGTTTAGTCTTTTACTCTTGAATCAATCCTCCAACCTTTGGAACTAGGTTAAAATGAGGTTGATTAAACAAGACACTAATATTTGATCATTTCTCTATGGATTCGACCTCGCACTTGCACACACTATATTGCAAATGATTCGTGCGCTTGCGAGTACTCATTAAAACACACATCAAGTTTTTGCGGTCACAGAAGACCATCCGGACGAGGGTAAGTTACCGTCCAGACGCTTCACAGCTAGAGTCCGAATTTGTCTAGAATTAGGTTTTTTGAAGCCTATAAATAGATGGCTCTAGGCTTGTTATTTGTAAGAATTCAGTATAGAATTCCATAGTGCTTAGAGAGGATGTTTAGGGAGATTTGAAGATGCACTAGCTCTCTAGCCGTTGTCGATGTGTACTCAACAATTCATGTAAAGTCTATCTTAGGGGTTGGCCCTAAGGTAAAGGATTTCATCAAAGACCCTTTCAAGTAGGAGACTTAGTTGGGAAGCGTTCACGATGGGCTTCATGTTATAGTTAAAGGTATGACTACTGTAATAGTTTTTGTGAGTACGAGTGCTTTGTAACTTGCTTTGTCTTTGGATAGTGGATTTCTTGGGTTTGGCTGCCCCAGAGTGATTTCTCTCTTCACAAAGTTTCCACTTCGTCAACAAATATCTTGTCTCTTTTATTTTCCGCATTTAAGATATTTTGTTGCACACGAACACACACTTGGTATTTAGAAGTCATATATTTATCTTTCATCAATGATCAATTGAGATTTTTTTCTACTTCCCGTCTCCCAATTTCAGAGAGCCTTTGGTGGCTTTGGTTATTTTTTATTATTAATAATGGGGATATAATCGCAATTCCTTTCTGCAGAGCCAGATGGCGTCCCTCCAGCAAACATCAAATAGCATATGTGTTAAATATCAACCTTTTGTTTCTACTTGGTTTATCACTCTTCACTCTAGACTCAACGTTCGTCCTGTACTGTTGAGTTTGCAAGGGCATGTTAACGATACAGCTCACATTAGTAATGACAATCTTAATGAAGACAATGAAGAGTCATTCATAGTTGAAGACTGAAAATAAAAATATGACTTCTAAAAACCAAGTGTGTGTTCGTGTCCAGCAAAATATCTTAAATGCGGAAAATAAAAGAGACAGTATTTGTTGACGAGGTGGAAACTCTGTGAAGAGAAAAACCACTCCGGGGTAGCCAAACCCAGAAAATTCCCTATCCAAAGACAAACCAAGTTACAAAGCACTCGTACTCAAAAAACCTATTGTAGTAATCATACCTTTAACTATAACACGAAGCCCATCATGAACACTTCCCAACCAAGTCTCCTAATTTAAGGGGTCTTTGACGAATACCTTTACCTTAGGGCCGACCCCTAAGATAGACTTTACATGAACAAAGGTAACACACACTGGCAACGGCTAGAGATTTAGCGGATCTTCAATTCTCCCTAAACACCCTCTCTATACACTATAGAATTCTATATTGAATTCTTACAAATAACAAGCCTAGAGCCCTCTTTATATAGGCTTCAGAAAACCTAATTCTAGACAAATTAGGACTCTGGCTGTGGAGCATCCGAACGGAAGATAGCCTCGTTCGGATAGTCTTCTGCAACCGTCTTTCTAGAATAGTGCAATTCTTTCCAAAATAGGACCACATTCGGATGGCTTGGCCAAGCGTCTGGAAGGTCTTCGCTATAACTCCTTTTCGTGCTCGTAAAGGAAACCTGGAATATTCTGGAATGCTGGATATCGTTTGGACAAGTTTCCACATCATCCGAACATCTTGCAGAAACTTCCCAAATAAGTGTCGATTGAAATCCCACTCCGAGTAAAAATTGGAGAAGCTTGACCTAGCGTCTGGACGGTGTTGCCCTGATATCCGGACGTCTTCAACGCTGAAGCTTCTAGACACCGCGGGGCATCCGGAAGCCTTCAAAGGTCTGTCCGGACGGTTGCACAGGAACCGGCTAGCTGACTTGGAATCTTCATGAACATCTTCTAGAAACTTGTGACAAGGCACATGGCTTGAAATAAATACTGTCCATATAACTTGAAGATTCTGAATAAGACCGATAATCCTGTTTAAATAGCAACCATTACATAAAGTATTTTTTTCATCCAGAATGTAGCCAACATAATATACTAGCAAACTCCCCCTTTGGCCATTCTGGGACAAAAAACATTTGACCGGTTTGAAAATACATTCCCGGTCCAAAAACAAAAAATACTCCCCCTTTTTGTCACAAAAGGACAAAGGGTAAATAAAGTATAAAAGAAAAACCATAACCAAAAACCAAAACAAAAACAAGAGAATAGAACAAGGTTATGTCTTCAACAAGAAATCACCACACACATGTATCTAAACCTGTGAAAATAGTCAGATAGCTGGTTAAAAGTACACAAGCATGTGGAAAAGAGTTAAGTACTCAATAAGCATAAATTTCCCGCAGGTAGAGATATTTCAATAGTCAACTTAACTCATGCAATGCGTGTGTTTGTGAAGACTTTTTCAATAAGGTATGATCTTCGCTGATAAGATTTAAAGCAACTGAATTTTCTAAAAAGAGAATTTCACAGTTAGATTAGTCAAAAGTCAAACCTTATCTTACTAGGGCCTAGTCACCCTCATCTGATACTCTCCCCCTAAGAAGCAGTACTATTTTGAAGTTTACTTGCACCATGAAAGACAAGATATATAGCTGAATCATCACAGAAGCAGTGGAATTATTCATGTAACAATAAGCTCAGAAGTATAATTGCTTGTTTCTTTGAGGTGCTGCAGCTTAGAGAGGAAGCTAGAATTTATGGGGTTAGGTTCAACTAGCGAGTTGGTCAATTTGACAATCTTAGCACATAAAAAATCTCTTTAAAAGAATTTCCAGAAGCAGAAAATCATAGATAAAAAAAAAATTACCTTAGGGAAGCCTTGGATAGTGCACATTTTGATTGCATGAGGAAAGCAACTATCTAGTAAAGATGCAGCAGGAAAACTCAGCTCATATCCGACTTAGAAACTTAAGCATATGAATGTATATTTAATCAAAGCACAGTGAACTGTTAAAACAGATAAATATACATGAGAGTACTAAAACCTTTAGATGAAACCTTGCATGAAATCCCTCCATTTTTTTTTTTAGAAAATAAAAGCATAAAAACAACAAAAATATGCTACACAGGAAAAGAAAAATCTAGTCTAAGCATGTAAGGTAAGGGCAAACCTGACCTCAGGGAGAGAGGTTTACCTATACCAAGACAGAAAAGCAGTCGCTCGACGTGCTTTATCTGTTATCCCTATGAAATACCTACAGAAATTTATCAAGACAACAAGAGAAACTATATAAGGATAGAAAAAAAATGGTTCCATAACAAATATGCAAAGCATGCACAGGATATGACAATATAAAAGATGCAATGCAAGTGTACTTGACATGCACTAGGATTTAGGAACCGCAATCCTAGGCATGTGTGACCTCACATACTAGGTGGGTCCGCTCCCCCTTGGGAAGTGAGTGTGCCAATCCTGTCCTCCATCCTTTCAGCTACAATTCCATATATATGATCAAACTCGGCATAAAGTTGCCAGCAATGGGCAATTCTTCATAGGATGGATCCTTTTTAGGCATCTACGGCTTTTCCTTATGATGCTGATATTTGTTCTCCTTTGGCAACCAGGCCTGTTTTACAGGAGCAAACCTCCGCTGTTGTCACTGATGCCTTGGAGCAGGATATCTTACATGAGGTCTAGACTTTCTAGGTGGATCCTTTTGAGGCTGAGGACCCATGGGTCTGACATGACTATTAACTCCACATTGGTGACATATGGGAGTTTTGTGCACTGGTGGAGCATACCTTGATAGTTTCCTCTGAGCCTAATGCTTCCTAGGAGGTTTGGTGTTAGCAGAATCTTTCTTTGGCAACTCCTTTTTCACTTTAGACCTCTGACCAAGTACGTGTGGGTACTTGGGTCGGATGTGACCACTCAACCCACAGTGGTGGCAAATAGGGACAAACTTTTGAATGGGTTGTCTCCTATGTGGAGGGACATATTTTGTCTTGGAATGTTCGTCAACATCTTTTTCCTTCTTAGGAGCATTTTTCTTATTCCAAGTTCTTGGGAATTTTAACGGACCACAATTTGGTCTAATATGTCCCACCATCCCACAATGATGACATGTAGGTAGGCTTCTCTCTGTAGAATGCTCAGATTTCGCAGGTGTAGTATTCTCACAAGAAACCATAATAGCCTTATCTTTATCATTCTAAGGCTCTGAACCTGAGGGCTTCACAAACACAGTTTTGGACGTAGAAGCAACGTTGGAGGAATCAGTAGCTACATACCCGAGACCAGTTTTGTCAGATGAGCACTTCTAACATGTCAGCATCTAAGCTAGCTTGTTGTCTGAGAACTTCTCCAACTGTAACTGTGCATCCATCAGTTTATCTTCCAATTTTGTGATCTTCTGAAGTAACGTGTCTCTTTCTGTTTTCATCGTACTCAGCTTTATCACTTTCATATAATTGGACTCTCTGTGCTATATGAGTTCCATGTATATGACACAATATTCCTCTTTTAGTTCTTCATCACCATGCTCAAAGTAGTAAAGATCGTCCTGATTTTCATGTGGAACCATAAGTGTTGGACAATTCTTAGGAGATTCTTCTTCTTTCTCAGACTCATCGCTGAGAGTTGCAATGTAGGCCTCTTCCCCTTAGCCGACTTAAGATTTGCACATTCAGTTCTCGTGTGCCTAAAGCCGGAGCACTCACAACATTTTTGACCTCTAGGATCTTCTTCTGGCTCGGCTTCGTTGGGAGTTTCCCTAAGTCCTTCACTGAATTTATCAGTCTTCATCAATTTATTGATCCTATTGGCGATCATGGCTAATTCCTCTTCATTGTTTGAGTCTTCATCTGATGAGACTTTGCTTTTAGTTGCTTTGAAGGCCATCCCATTTACTTTATTGACTGGGGGTAGGAAATACTCATAAGTTTGAAGAGATCCCACAAACTCTTCAATCTTCATAGAATCTAAGTCCTTGCTTTCTTCAATGGAAGTCACTTTAATCCTGAAACGCTCTGGCAAAGACTTTAGAATCTTTTTGATGAGTTTTACATTAGAGACCCTCTTCCCGAGACTCACCATCGAGTTTCTCAAGTCGTTGATCCTGGTGTAAAGCTCACCGAATGTCTCATTCTCTAACATCTTAATTTCTTCAAATATAGAAATCAACATCTGGAGCTTGGCAGATTTAAAAAGTTTGGTGCCCTCATATGTTGTTTCTAAAATTTGCCATGCTTCTTTAGCAGATTAACAATTTGAAATTCTTGCGAATTCAGATGGGGAAAATGTCTGACATAGAGCATGCATGGCTTTATCATTGGAAAGTCGTGCACTATTTTGAACCACAGATAGTTTAGCAGTTGTAGCCTCTGGTTTAATCCAACCAGTTTCTACAATTTGCCAAACATCAATAGATTTTTTTAAAAAAAAGCACATACAAGCTTTCCATTACCCATAATTCGTGCCATCAAAGGCAGGACTGCAATGAAGAGATTGAGACATTATAAAAAAAAAATAGAAGTTAAAAAGATCACACTCAAGAAATAAATCTTAAATAGCGTGTAGCAAGCTCTAATACAAATTGGAAATAAAAATATGACTTCTAAACAACCAAGTGTGTGTTCGTGTGCAACAAAATATTTTAAATACGGAAAATAAAAGAGGCAAGATATTTGTTGATGAAGTGGAAACTCTGTGAAGAGAAAAACCACTCTGGGGCAGCCAAACCTAGGAAATTCACTATCCAAGGACAAAGTAAGTTACAAAGCACTCGTACTCACAAAACCTATTGCAGTAATCATACCTTTAACTATAACATGAAGCCCATCGTGAACTCTTCCCAACCAAGTCTCCTACTTGAAGGGGTCTTTGATGAATTCCTTTACCTTAGGGCCGACAGCAAGATAGACTTCACACGAACAAAGGTAGCACACACCAGTAACAGCTAGAGAGCTAGCGGATCTTCAATTCTCCCTAAACACCCTCTTTAAGCACTATAGAATTCTATATTGAATTCTTACAAATAACAAGCCTAGAGCCCTCTTTATATAGGTTTCAGAAAACTTAATTCTAGACAAATTCAGACTCTAGCTGTGGAGCGTCAGGACAAAAGATAGCCTCGTCCGAACGGTCTTTTGCGACCGTCTTTCTAGAATAGAGCAATTCTTCCCAAAATAGGACCACGCCCGAACGGCTTGGCCGAGCGTCCGGACTGTCTTCGCTGTAACTCCTTTCCATGCTCGTAAAGGAAACCTGGAATATTCTGGAATGATGGATATCGTCCGGACAAGTTTCCACGTCTTCCGGACGTCTTGCAGAAACTTCCCAAATAAGTGTCGATTGAAATCCAACTCCGAGTAAAAATTGGAGAAGCTTGACCTAGAGTCCGGACAGGGTTGCCCTGACTTCTGGACATTTTCAACGCTGAAGCTTCTAGACACTGTGAGGAGTCTAGCCACCTTCAAAGGCCCATCCGGACGGTTGCACAGGAACCGGCTAGTTGACTTGGTATTTGTATGGAATCTTCATGAACATCTTCTAGAAACTTGTGACAAGGCACATGGCTTGAAATAAATACTGTCCATATAACTTGAAGATTCTGAATAAGATCGATAATCCTGTTTAAATAGCAACCATTACATAAAGTATTTTTGTCATCCAAAATGTAGCCAACATAAAATACTAACAAAGATAATAATAACTAGACAGATGAAGAGTTCTCATCATTGAATACAAAACGTTAGAAGATGTATAGTGAGATAAGAGGTGAATAGTTGTAACCATTCATAATTGTAGTAGAAGTTGAATGGTTGTGTAGTTGTTATAAATATGAATACAATGATCCCACAATATTCATGAGGAGAAGTATGTAGTTCTCAAATCTGACAAGGTGGAAGATCCAAAAGAGAGACGAGGAATTGGTGCAAAAGTTCTGCAATGAAATTGCAGTGGAAAAGGATGTGCTTGATGAGTACCAAATATTGTATATTTGGACCCCTTGATTTACATTAGTTAGACCTTTAGCCTTGCTATTTTCTGATGTTTTTGTTAGTTTTTGTGTTTTGTGTTTTATAGGTCAATAAGAGAGGAATGGCAAAATTTCATGTGGAAATGCTTGGAAATTCGGAAGTCCTGAAAAGTCGATCGATCGAACTTAAAAGTAGATCGATCGAAATTTTGCCCGAAGTCGATCGATCGAAATTTCCCAGAACTTACTTTTGTAGAAGCGCGCCAGAACACCCAATCAGGAGCTTCTCCATGACAAAAAGCAGTTCTCCCTCTGATTTTCGCAGTAGAACACGCTGGTTTCGTGAACTTGGTTGTCTCTAGCAAGAGAGGAACCCTAGAGGGGGTTAGAGGAGTCATTTTACATGGGTTTCTAACCCTAATTTCCTTCTATAAAGCCATAGCCATGCCTCCTTGTTGGGAAAGTCCAGAGAGCAGTAGCTAGGTTTAATTTCGTGCATTTTGTAGTTTATTTTAGTAGCTCTTTTCTTTAGATACTTCTCTTTGTAAAGCTTTTCTTCTATTTTCATGTCTGTTCTTCAAGTTTTTGTGGTGTTCTTAGTCATGGGAGGCTAGAACTCTCAACTAAGGTTGAGGATGAAACCTCTCCATTGATAACACTCACACTCTTGTAGTACTACTTGCACATTTAATGTTATATCATTATGTTGTTCAAGTTCCATTCATTTAATGCTTTATCTTTTGCAATGAATGTTGTTGGTAGTAGAAATAGGACATTTGATATGTTTCAATCGATGTATACATTTTTTTATCGGTTTGAAAGATGATATCTATTGTGATTTATTCTTTGAATGGATACAATGGATGATTTGATTTCAAATGGGTACTCTTTGTGATTTATCTTTGAGTTGGATTCATTTAATGATTCTAAGGTTTATAGTTGAGAAACTTGAATGACACCCTAAGCTTAATGTTCTTCGGGTGTTAAAGTGAAAACCAAGAGTGTGAGTTGTTGGATTTGGTTTGGTTAATTCCTTAGCCTTAGTCCCTTTTTTACATATTGCATTTCTTCCTCTTTACTTAGCATTTTTGGTGCATGTTTAACCTTTAAACTCTTGGAACTAGGTTAGAATGAGGTTGATTAAGCAAAACACTAACTTTTGACCATTTCCCTATTTCGACCTCGCACTTGCAACACGCTATATTGCAAACGATTCGTGCACTTGCGAGTACATTTAAAACACACATCAGTGCTGAAGGCTCAAGCCTGGCTTCCTCAATAAGGATTTGGTGGTCAGCATGATATGGAATTTGTCGTGAATGGGTTGAGGATAGGGCCCCTGCGAGTGTAGGCATTTAAACAAGACAGTTCATTAATTGAATTCTCATTTCCAAGGTGATGGAGAGTAGCAAGCTTGTCTATCACAATGCAATTTTTTTTTTTCATAAAAAGAAAAAGAAAATTCATTAAGTTTGTACTTGAAAGGGATGCAATTTTATTTATTTATTTAATTCACAACGTTTGTACCAAAAAAAGCAACCCAATTTTTATTTAAAAAGCAGCAAATAACTAGCTTTTAGCAGTGTCGTAGGTAAGTATCGTGCCTCCTTACACTTGCCTTTCGAAAGAGTAATTCCCTTTCGTTTTGACTATGCTCAATATCCTAACCGTACGTGAGTGCCCTCTTGCTATTTTTCTGTTTGGTTATGCTTTAAGCTATCCTCTCCTCTTTTCCTACTGCCAAGTACTTGGGTGAGCTCTCCTTATTATAGGCGACCAAACCGCCCATTCCCTGATAGAGCATAAGGGATCGTATGACATCATGCCTGCTCTTTAGAAGTGAACCACACGATAGGTAGGTGAGAATAGAGATGTTTGCTCAAAATGGTAATACTTTTGGCTACTCCCTTTTGGTCTTGCTTCCCAAAACATGCAATGTAGCAAATGAATGACTTAGACTCAATAGGGAGCATTAATGGCCGAAAATAGCTGGGAGAGAGAGATTAGTCAAACTTAAGTTGAGGATTAGCTGAATACCTTGTTGCGCCCACCTCATCTATTAGTTTTCCCTGAGACCTATCATTGTGCCAAGACTTATGTGCGTAGTCAATATGGGTTTGACAACATATATATATATAGCATTCATAGAGGTTTTCCTCTTCTTTTAATGTTGATGAAATTTTTACTTTTCGATTTTCGTGAGCTTCACACTTTAATTGCGATCGATTTGGCTTCACGAAGGGTAAGCTAACGTGAACTCCCTCACCTTTTGCCTTGGATGAGTTCCCTTGAATGTTGGGCATTTGTTGAGATAGGCTAATGTGAGCCTTTTCATTGTTGGGCTCGAGTTGAATTAAATATTTATTGGTGTTGGTCCACCATTGAGTGACCGGAGAATGTCTTGTGCCTCTTGGATCTACAAGTCTAGTTTGTGCTAGGTCCAATTGTTGAGGCTCCATATGTTTTGCATTTGGTGATTGTTGTGCAAATTTTAATACTCGCAAGCGCACGAATCATTTGCAATATAATGTATGTGCAAGTGCGAGATCGTATCCATAGGGAATTGCGTTGCAAAAATTAATCTCTATTCAAACTAATCATATTTTAACCTAGTTCCAAATTTAGGGGTTTTTGATAAAAGAAAACATAAACAAAAATAATGAAAATAAAGGGGTCTAGGGTTTTGGAATCCACACTCACCAAATCACAACAACCTAATCTCATGCTCATCACACATATTTTGAGGTTCTCACATACAAATCTTAGGTATGCTCTACATTGCTTCAAAAATCATTTAAATCATTCAATGAATCCGTTCATTGCACAAATCACAAAAGATATTAGGATTTAACCAAATCATCAAATGTATCAGTCGAACGAAACACAATGAATATCCAATGTTTTGATAGATGAAAAACCAAGCCATCAATTTAATGAAACTATTCCACATCATCACTTGTATCCGGAAACCACAAGAGATATCAAAAAATCATTTCAAAAATCGAAGTAGAACAATGAGAAATCAAAACCCATAAACTCAAATAGCATAAACAAGCATGAAACTCAGTTTCTCTTCAATGGTGAGGTTTCATCCTCAACCCTAAACGAAAATATTAGCTACCCATAACAAAAGAAAGCATAAATAAACAACAAGGATGCATTAAAATCAAAGAAACTTACAAGGATTTGAAGTTCTAAGACAAAATCAACACTAAAAACCCTAAACTACAGTGAGAACGGCGCCTAGGGCGCTCCCAAGCGGCCTCCTTGTCTAAAAATGAGAAAAGAATGGTATTTATAGAGTTAGCTAGGGTTTCTGAAATTCCAGCTCCGCAAAAATTCGATCGATCGACTTTAAATTCGATCGATCTACTTTTCCATCAATCTACTTTAAATTCGATCAATCTACTTTTTCAGCACTTTAGAAAATCCAACTTTTCTATGTATTTTTGCCTTGAAAATTGTCATTTTACTCTTATTGCCCTACAAAAACGCAAAAACACTAAAACTAACCAAAACATCAGAAAGTAACAAAGCTAAAGGTTTAACTAATGTAAATTAAGGGGTCCAAATATACACTTTTTGGCACTCATCAGTGATGAGGTGTTGATAGGGCCTTTGGCCTTGTATGGTAGTCGTGCTTGGATGGTTGACCTTGATTGTCTCAGTTGGGTCACTCACTTCTTGATGTAATTGTAGAGTCAATGACCACCTTTTAATGCATGAATTAGCGAAAATATGAAGATTTGATTAGTTGTTTTGTGAGTTAAGGCATGAATTTACTTACTATTGGAGCATTTTTTTTATTCGAGTACTTTCTAGATGTTGAACGGATAATAACTTGGGTCTAGGTTTGTTATGAGTAGAAAGGAGTCAAGCCCATAATTTACACCAACTGGATTGGCTGACGTCTATTGAAACACTAAAGGCTTGCAAATAAATCACCCAAGCACTAAATCTCACAAAAGGACTAGAAGGCCCACGTGGGTGGAAATTCGTGAGTTTAGCACATGCGCCAAATGATAGCTCAAACAATAAAAAATTGGTTGAGTAAGGATACAAGTAACGACATACATTAATAAATATTACAATATTAGAAGAATGATCACGATAAGTACATGCAAAATGAGGAAATGAGGGAGTAAATAAGATAAAGAGGATGTACCTTGGTGATTATGCAGGAAATGAGGGAGTAAATGAAAGGATGTACCTTTCCCCGATTCAATGCAAAATAATTAGCTTCCAGCAGTGTCGTGGATAAGTCTCGTGCCTCCCTACACTTGCCTTTCAAAAGAGTAATATATATCTCTCTTTCTCTTTGGTGGGTGGGCTCATTAGAAGCCAATATATGGGCTCGTTCCCTTTCGTTTTGGCTATTCTTAGTTTTCCAACAGTATGTGAGTGCCCCCTTGCTAGTTTTGTATTTGGTTATGTTCTAGGCTATCCTCTCCTCTTTTCCTGCTGTCAAGTGCTTGGGTGACCTTTCCTTATTATAGGCGACCAAACCACCCATTCCACTGTAGAACAGAGGGGATCATATGACGTCAGCCCTGCTCTTTGGTAGTGAACCACACTATCAGTAGGTGAGAAGAGAAACGTTTGCTCAAAATGGTAATACTTGGTGGCTACTCCCTTTTGGTCTTGCTTCCCAAAACATGCAACGTAGCAAATGGATGACTTAGACTCAATAGGGAGCATTAATGACCGAAAATAGCTGAGAGAAAGGGATTAGTTAAACTTAAGCTCGGGATTAGCTGAATACCTGCAACGCCCACCTCTGCCATCTGTTTTTCCTAAAACCTATGATTCTGTGAAGACATAGTGTGTAGTCAATATGGTTTTCACAACAGATTTGTTTGATCACATCCTTACCTACCAAACCATTATTTCCCTTCTTCTCATATGAGACAACTCATAAGCTTGGTTCATGGTTACAGAGATATCTATTGAGACCTAAATTCGATCATGGATGGTTGAGCCTTTACAAAGATTTTCCCCTTTGGCATTTTCCACGTTAACCAATGATGACATACTTCACCTTTGTGTACATTCTTTCTTTTAATGTTGATGAGACTCATACTTTTTGGTCTTCATGTAATACCCCGCAATAATAAAATAAAATACAAAACAATATCCATTTTAATCACGTTATATAAAAACCAACACTCATGATTAATTTTTTTTAATATTTTTTAAGAAATTGAAGAAACTCAATGAACGCCTTAAAAACAATTTCTTTTTTCAAAAACATAAATAATTGACACTTTCATACCCTAACAGAACGTTTAATGCCCCTCTAGAACATTCGATGGTTACCCTAGCCGAACGTTCAATATCCTACCAGAATGTTCGAGCTGTCATTTTTTTTTTCTCCAAAACGTTCGATATCCCTTTGGAAAATTTGAGCTGTCGTTTCCCTGAATTTTTGAAGTACGCCCAAACGTTCGATAACGCTTGAAAAGTACTTTTAACTTTTGAGTCATCTCAGCTGTAAAGACCAAGAAAAATTAATAGAAATTTAACATTTAATAAATTGTATTTATTAAATGATGGGACTAATAATTCTATTTTAGGTGATAGTATTTCTGTTAAGAAAATAAAATAAGTCTTAAGATAAAATAGAAATATTAGAATAATTATTATAATAGGTCCTAATTGGATAAATACTTAATCACATCTGCAAAAGTGTAGTTAAAATTAAATGTGGGGTTAAATGTTAATTGTTAAATGAAAGGGGTTTTAATAAAATGGGGTCCTACTTTAATTCACATAAGCCGGGGGTTTTTAAAATAAGAAAATCTCCCCCTGCCACGTGTCAGCACACGGTTGGCTAGGAGGAGATAACATTATCTCTTCCCAACCACCCAGAATTGGACACGTGTCCCCTTTCCCCTATCCCTTTCATTTTCTTTCTTTCTTTTTCCCCCTTTTCTTCCCCTCACCATACGTTCCTCTTCTCTTTTTCTCCCACCCGACACCATCATTGTAATACCCTGTATTTTAAGATAATAAATAAAATATCTTGAAATATGATTTAAGACCTAATAATACAAATAGAATAAATATGAATATTTATTAGATAAATATTCATCAATCTTTTTATTCATCAATTTTAAGTATAAATGTTTATAAGATTAAATATTTACTAGAAGTATAATAATGAGTCTAATTTATTAAAGAGATTCAAATAAAATAAAATTCGGATGAACAGTATGTCGATCGATCCACTTACTATTCACGTCGATCGATCCACCAAAATAGTTGATTGATTGAAGTGAACAGTGTGTCGATCGATCGACTTCTACAGGAAACGGAAAAAATAAAAGAGAAAGAAGAAAAGGAAAAAACAAGGAAAGAAAAAGAAAAAGAGAATAAAAGAAAGAAGAAAATATAAGGAAAATGATATTTAGTTTTAAATAATGTGTTATTTTAATATTTTGGTGATTTTATAGTTTTTATAGTATTTAACATTTTTAAGATGTGTTTTAAACAAGGTATTTCAAGCGGAGTATTGAAATATAAAAATACGCCGTTATAATACCCAAGTGAAAATATATTATTTTACAAAAGCGCCGTTATGCTGCCCAAATATTTCTAAAGTATTTTAGGCGTTATTAATACTAATGCCGTTATTCTGCCCGGATTTTATAAGAAGGTTATTATTCTATTCACTTATTTTGAAACATAAAGCTCATTAATTATATTTGGTAAGTTATTATGTTTATTTGATATAAAAATAAATATATATGATTTTTAATGTTAAAGCTTTTATAATGCTATTTTAACTAAAATTGGTATTTTGGTTATTATTATAAATGCTATTATAATACTCACATGAAATATGTGGCATTATAATTAATCAATTTTATATGCCGTTATAATGGCCAAACGACATTATATTATTTAGAAATCAAAAGCGATAAAAGAATATTATATTATTATGAGAATTGTTTTAGTAATAAAATATGTTTATAGGCTTCAATAAATGTCCACATAAAATATTAGTAATAAAATGTAGTTGGACCAATTTTATATGTCGGAGTTATACTCAAGCGAAAATAGGAAATTATGTTAAGGTATAAAGGTTAGAAATGAGAGTAGAGGTAAAAGGTATTTTTAGTGAATTATATTAATCTATTATTGTTTGTATTAAATTATATTGTAGAGAATATTTATTTGTAAACGCTTTCCTAAAGCCAGAAGAATTACTGTGAGTATTTCTTACTCACTGAGGATGATACGTGTGGTTTAGTCTTTAATGACTAGTGATTGCTGTTTTATTTAATTGTATGCATATGGTTTGGCATTTGATATGTTTAACATGCTTTGGATGGAATTATGTATATGATGTTGTTTACATGATTATACTGTGATAAAGTTATGAGTTATGCATGGGTTACTAAAAAGACTGGAGGTTTAGGTACCAAGGCGTCAGTGATTGAGGAGACCAACGGATGAACTGAAGCTTACGTACCAAGGCGTCAAGCAATTGACTAGACCAACGGGTAAACCGAAGTTTAGGTACCAAGGCATCAATTCATTGATAAGACCGACGGATAAACCAAAGCTTGAAGGAATAGTGATAATAAGCTGGCAGGCACAAGGCCCATAGAGGGAGCACAAGGCTCCACAAAGATGATAATCTAGCGGGCACAAGGCCCACAGTGGGAGCACAAGGCTTCGTAGCAGGCTGACGAGCACAAGGCCCACAGTCGGGCATAAGGCCCTAAGAACCAATAAGAAAGTATATGACTTAAGTAAATAAAGAGTTAAAGCAGATAAATGAACGTGATTAAATGTATGTGGATATAACTGTCATCATTTGATTGCATTGCATATGGTTAAATAAATCAGTGTATCACTGTGGTTGAGGACCACTGACTCACTCAACCACAGCATGAGATTGTGGTGCTAACCACAATCACATGAGAGTTTTTGCAGGAATAAAGGAAGTAGCTTAAGGACGGGACTTTTAGCATATAATCGTTATTTGGAGAAAACAGTATGAAAAAATTATTTGACTTCTAATTTTAACAAGTGTGTGTGAACAGTGTGCAACAAAATATTAAATGCAGAATTAAAGGAGACAAATATTTTGTTGACGAAGTGGAAACTCAATTAAGAGAAAAACCACTCCAGGGCAGCCAAACCCAGGATATCCACTATTCAGAAGACAAGACTAGAAACAAAGTAGTAACACTCACATACCCCTGATGCAGTGGTCGTACCTTGCTCTTTAACATGTAACCCAACATGAACGCCTCCCAACCAGGTCTCCTACCTGAAGGGGTCTTCAATGGAATCCTTTACCTTAGGGCCAACCCCTAAAATAGACTTCATAGCTGATCAAATTACACACTTCGTAGGGTCGTCCGGACACAAGATATTTCCATCCAGACGGGGGCCTTTCGGACTCTTTTATTGGCCATCCAGATAATCAATTCACATAAAATTTTGTTAGCTTTCCAACGACACTGATTTCGTCCCAATCAGATATTTTAGTAAAAAGTTATGATCAAAATACCGGTGGACGTCCGGACGGCTTGACCGAGCGTTCGGACGGTCAACTGCAACCGCCTTTCCAACGTAGCACTGAAAGCTTCCCTAACAAGGCCGTGTCTGGACGGTGTTTCCCTAGCGTTCGGACGGTTGCACTTTGGCTGCACGTAATTACCATAATAAGGCTTTGGAGCGTCTGGACCCTGAAGGCTGATGTCCGGAAGGGTTGAGCTGGTGCACGCAATTTCCATATATGAAGCTTGATCGTCCGGACCATGAAGCCTGCCGTCCAGACGGTTGAACTTTGTATTCACGTCTTGCCTTATAGAGAACATCGTCCGGACGGGATCACACGTCGTCCGGACGGTTTCAGCCGTCTTCCCATAACTGTGTTTTGAGTCAGAAACCCTAATGCTTGTCAAACACTGAATGGTGTCCGGACGGTATTGCCACATCGTCCGGACGGATGCACTTGAACACTCGGATCTTCTCAAACTCTGAAGAGCATCCGAACGATTTGCCATTACATCCGGACGGATGCAACCTTGAACTGTTCGAAGCTTCTAGACACTGATGGGCGTCCGGACGGATGATGCTATGGACACTCGGTCGTCCGGACGGTATGTCACGTCGTCTGGATGGTATATCACGTCGTCCAGACGGCTGGCAGGGAACCGGATTTTCTGACTTGCAAACTGTGCTGAATCTTCTGGAAGCACTTGTGAATAGCGGAATCCCTGTTCAAAAGCATCATTACAAAGAAGTGATTTTGTCCAACAGAATGCATCCAACACTAAAACTAACACAGTAGTTATGTGTTTATTAAGTGCCGCATGTGGCACATATTATTATTTTGGATGTAATTATTATATCAGAACAAAATGTTATTATTTTTATAATGTGGTTATTTAGTCAGCTTTAATGTGTCATTGTTAAAGAAAAATTATATTCCGCTGCTAATTTATAACTCTGCTATTTCACTTACGCTTTTTGTAAAAGCGGGGCGTTACAATCATCTTCTCCCTCTCCTCTCTCTACTCCTCCCATCTCCTCGAATTGTTAAGGGTTTGAATACAATTGTTCTTCATCTTTCTCCTTTAATCTTTCCCTCTCAAATCTCTCTCAATCTTTCTCATTTCTCTCATAAAATCAGTAACAGCTATTCGGTACTGTTACAATTGGTATCAGAGCACCGATCTATACTTCCACTCTGTTGATTTGATCAATCCAGTTGACTCAAACGAATCGATCGGCGCTGAAATATTCTGCCGATGGATGTGGATGGTACGACGGATTTTCTGGATTTATCTCGTTCTTGGAGTTCCAGTGCATGTGTGGAAGAAGCAAGAAGCTGAGCAGAAATTTCAACAAGCCGAGCAGCAATGAAAAGCTGCAGTTATTGCACTACTTGATGAATTTCTTGAGCAGAATGCTATGTATGCCAGAAAGCTCCAAGAGTTGTAGCAAGAGTATTCACGGAAGACTCAAGAAGCCGAGTGGAAGAATCAAGAAGCCGAGCAGAAGTCTCAAGAAGCTGCTCAGCAACGATCCGGCGATTTGACAACTGCAATTATGGCAAACACTTGAAAGAATCAGGGTAACCTCTTCAGCAAATTTTCTCCGGAGGAGGAACATTTGGCCTTGTACGGGAGACAAACGCTTGAAGTTACGGAGATCGTTCCTCTAGCAATTAACTCCATGGAGGTTGAAGAGCTACCTCCAGTTCTTGAGAAGGTAGAAGACCTAGGCCAAATCAAGAAAGGAGAAGAAGATAAGAGAGACAAAATTCATCCAGCAACAGATCAGGTTGAGGATACCTTCCTGTTTGACAAAATTCCTCAACCACACATAAGTGAGTCTCTTGTGGTGATGCACCTTCAAGAATTGGTGGAGCCTTCTCAAGAAGAATAAAACTTGTGTACGGAAAGGGAGAATCTGAAGTTCGAATTCAGATACATGAAATGTGGAAAGTAAAATTGGAAAGCGCCACATCAACGTGGACTTTGTGCAGGACCTTGTATAAACGTGTTGAACATCTCTAATCACACCTTGTATTCCTTTGTGTCTCCCTACTTGCGTGAGGACGCAGTGGATTTTGTTGTCCATAAGCGTAGGTGGCGTTGGAAACAAGTGGAAGAAGAAGACGAAATGAGAATGGCATTGAAGAGAGAAGCCATTCTGTTACACTCTTAGTTAAGCCTAACGCATGAAGTGTGGAAGCATGAAATTGACACTGAGGGCCAAGACGCTAGAGCAGTGGATTAAGTTTTGCTAGCCATGCCTACCTTATTCTTTGTAAGAGGGGGCGTATTAGAAGAAGGTAGATAAGCTCCTACGTGTCCATGTGAGGCTGAAGTTGTAGATTGGTGAGGACCACCTGGTGCCTTGCTGCCAATTGCAAATAACGTGCAGAATTTGAGTCCACGTGGAAGCAATATAAATAAACTTGGGTTGCTTGGCTCAGTGTGGAGGCTTTATTTTTTCTGAATTCCAATAATTTTAGTTACATCTTCGTTCCAAGTAAAGGTGTCCTTGTAACAGTTCCTAGAAGTTGCACTGGTTAGCTAGCTTTTAGCTTCTGATGTGTAAGATAGGAAGTTCAAAGCTCACGTGATGATTTCAGGAGGCTAGCTTACATTTCTTGAAATTAGCACCTTAAGGGCAAGGTGCATATAAAAGGGAAGGTAATGTAAGGAGCCTAAATCTTACTATTGACACGTGGTAGGGCAAGTGGACTTGAGGGAGTTAATTGGCAGCTGCTCAAGGCCATGCGTCATGCAAGCTTCTATTAGTTGTATTTCTGTTAGCTTCTGTTAGTTGGCGGGTGTATAAATAAGGAGACTTGTATTCTGTTAATTCATTCTAGAAGTTAGAATCAGATGTTCAATTGTGAACTTGGAGGCATTTGGCTCCTCGAATTGCAAAGGGTTTGAATACAATTGTTCTTCATCTTTCTCCTTTAATCTTTCCCTCTCAAATCTCTCTCAATCTTTCTCATTTCTCTCATAAAATCAGTAACAGCTATTCGGTACTGTTACATATTCCTTCATCTCTTCTCTTCCTTTGTCTTTCGTCGACAGTGATGGAAACACCGAGAGAGATGATTGGAAGGTCGAGAGAAGCTAAGAACGTGAACCCTAGAGGAGGCTCGATTTCCGGCCGATCCTTCGATGGGTTGTCATCGGTGAGCCAGAGAAACAGATGGGAGAGCTGGGTCCGGTGGATCATTGCCGGAGGAGCCTGAGGAGCCGATCTTCTGATGGGTCGTCAATGGGTGAAAAATCCAGTGGAATCAGGGGCTGATTTCGGCGGTTTGAAGGTGCGAATTCCAGTGAAATTTCTGGTGGTTCCTAAGCTCTATTTTAGTAGGTAATTTTTAAGCAAATTCTTGGATTATTCTAAGTGTTTTGGATTTCATATTTGGGTTATTTTCTGATTGACCGAATGGGTCTTTCTTTGGGGTTGGATTTATAGATTGTGAAAATTGAAATTGAATTCTTAAATAAATAACAAGTGTGTGCACAAAGTGTCAACAAAAATAAGCACAGCGGAAAGTAAATGACACAGAGATTTTTGTTGACGAAGTGGAAACTCAATCAAGAGAAAAACCACTCCGGGGCAGCCAAACCCAGGAATTCCACTATTTAGAAGACAAAGCTAGATACAAGATAGTAACACTCACATATACCCGGTGCAGTGGTCGTACCTTGCTCTCTGACGTGTAACCCAACACGAACGCTTCCCAACCAGCTCTCTTACCTGAAGGGGTCTTCAATGGAATCCTTTACCTTAGGGCCAACCCCTAAGATAGACTTCAGATGTAACGCAGCAACAATACACTTGCAATGGCTTCAGAGGGAAAATCACGTCTCTGAGCAGTTGTGGAATTCAATACCGAATTCTTGCAATTCTTAATGCCCAGGGGCCTTTATTTATAGGTTGGGGGCTCAAATGAGCGTCAGGAAAAATATAGCTGGACATCGTCCGGAAGTTGGTAATGGCCGTCCGGACGGACAACTGTGCGACAGGATTTTCAGAAAATTTCGCTGAGAAATCTTTCCTGTTTAAGAGCCGCGTTCGGACGGGATGTCACATCGTCTGGACGGTCGTACGTCCATTGCAAGTAATTTCCTTATAAGGCTTCGCGCGTTCGGACCATGGGGGATGAGTGTCCGGAAGGCTAAACTTCTACATGCAATTTCCATATCTGCTATGCGCGCGTCCGGACCATGAGAGGCAGTCGTCCGAACGGTTGAAGTCGAATCGGCAATTTCCGTATTAGTTGCACACGCGTCCGGACCAAGGCTAACTAACGTCCGGATGGTGATATTTGAATTACTATTCTTGCCTTAAGGAGACGCGTGTCCGGACCGGATACCACATCGTCCAGACGGTTGAATCAGTTTTCCCATATTTGAACTTGGAAAGAATCTGAAGCTGGTCGAGTACTGATAGGCGTCCGGACGTGCTGCTGAGGTGTTCGGACGGATGGAATTTGGACAGAAACTTCTCGACACAGTGGAGGGTCTGGACGGAAATGCACGTCGTCCGGACGGATGATGCTTGGTTTGACTAGCGTCCGGACGGTATGGCACGTCGTCCGGACGGATTGAATAGTGGTCAGATGGGCGTCTGGACGGGATGGCTCGATTGTCCGGACGGCTGACAGGGAACCGTAATCTTTGATCTTTCACGCATTGCAGAGTCTTCTGAATAGTGGAATCTCTATTTACCGTATCTTTACACACAAGTGATTTTGTCCAGAATGAGGCCAAAATACTAACAGATTGGAATCTTAGGGTTTTTATGGGTTATTGTTTGTGGTTATAATTTTAGGGTTATGATAAACAACAATAGAAATTGATTTGGGTGTTGTTGAGAAACTTAGGGTTTTATTGTGATTTGTCTATATTTTTGGAATAACCGAATGGTTATTGATGTTATCCCGGATGGGTGTTTGAGGTTTCGAGCTTTGATGGTGTTAGATTTCTCGTTGGCTTTGATGGTTGGCTGGCAGGGTGTGGATTTTATGTTATGATTATTTTTGATGCATGAGTGTTTGGTTAAAAGTCATTTGGGTTGATTTTCAGTGATCGATACTTGTGGCTTGGGTTTTAATTGTTGATTTTCTGTTTAGGTAATGTTTGGTTATTATTTGGACTTGTGTTTTAGAGTTAATACTAACCGATCATGGATGAGAAATGATGTTTTCTCCTTAAATGGATTTCGGTTTTGGTAGCTTTAGTTGGTTGATTTCCATTGGGGATGTTGATTTTGGTGGCTTTTGTTGTCTATGGACGATTGGGTTGAGGATTATGTGGTGATGTTTTAGATGATTTGTTATTATGGATTAATGGCTTTTAATTAGTATTTTGTTGACTGATTTTGGAATCGGTTGTTGTTGTTGTTGTTCCTTGGGTTTTTGTAACAACTAGTTGAGTTTGAGTTTTGATGGATTTGTGGAACAATTCCTAAATGTATGGCCGTATGGTATTGTGTTTGAATAGTGATTTTGTGGTATTTAGGTACTTTGTTTTTCATTGAATATTGATGAATTGGTATGGGACATTGGTTGATTGGTTAAGTTATGGATTTTGATGATGTTGGAATTCTGATTGGATTTTGTGAAGCTTGACCAAATGGGTATTGTTGTTGTTGGACTTTTAGGTGGTTTTCATGTTGGTTGATGCCTAAGGATAGTTAGACTTGGGGGTTTATTAGAGATGCTTTGGTGAGAAGGATGTAATTTTGGAATTGAATCGTTCGATTCTTTTGCTATAGGTTCATAATCATTTAAAGGGAGTCAATTAGCTAGCTTTGATATGGAAGTTAATTTATTTAGATCCTTTGTGTGAATAGCAAATATGGTTAAAATAAAGAATAGATTATCGTTGTGTCTAATAGAATAAAATGAATATGTAATAGTTAAAGAAAGAATAATTAAAGTAAAGTGTCAAACGTTAGGTTCTATGAGTTAGTTATAGAAATATTTACCTAACTATAAATAAATTAAGGGAATGAGTAAATAAAGTAAATGTAAGAATATAGTAAATAAATGGAATTATACTTAGTCCAGTTTAGTTATTAACCAATGGATTCATTAAGATCCTATAACCTAATATTAGAATAAAGTACTTAAGTATACCACCGAACTAAGCTTGAGCTTGTTAAGCATTGTGTGTGTGTGTGTGTGTGTGTATATATGTGGGTTAAATATATATTGATAATTCAGTAAATAAGTAAGAAGCCATTAATGGGTTAACTATGACAATTAGGTAAAGTAACAATAAATAAACAAGATAAGAAACAAACCTAAAACCAACGATTAACATAATAATAGCTTAAGATACTTAATTGGACTTAGACATGGATAATGCGACGTGTGAGCACGCAGGTAGTCTATGTGTCATAGAGTGTAGAGTTCAATAGCGCGGTCTAACGATACCAATGTTTGCAGGATAGTGTTCGGATTGGAGACTTCAATGGGTTCTCCAATATAGAGTTCGAGACATGAGTCCAATGCAGCCCAGGTGAGTATTCTACTCACTGAGAAAACTATACTTTTATATATTTTTAGAATTGCAAATGATATATTGTTTTACATAACTAAACCAACGTTATGTTGATTATATGCTTTCTGGATGTTTTAAGTAGTTTCAATTATGTTGAAGTATCAATGATGTTTATGAGAAATGATGTGTGATTGAAAAGTGTGATTTGAGCTGATTTGAAGGATTTGATTGTGAGTTGTTTTGGGATTTAAATTATGCAAAGAAGAATGATAAAATTACATGTTGATTGGTTTATCATATTTGAAGAAAGCATGATTTGCAAAGAATAGGAGTATAGAGTTTGAATTGTATAGCATGAAGCATGAACACATTAACAAAGAGAGGGTAAGCCTCATAATAACGAAGAGAGGGTAAGCCTCACAATGAATAAAAAGACTATCTTGAGCATGCATAGCATTGTTTAAATTGTGTGTTGTTTCATGATATGTATATTGTAGTTTTGCTAGATATATTAGTGTGCATAAGAGTCTTAAATGGGAAAGAACTTATGTATATTTCTATCGGATGGTTGCATGATTTAAATGCCATTATTTTCTAAGTTTCACTGAATCAAAAGTAATATAGTAGGTGAGAATGTATGTAGTTGTTTTCCAACAATGAAACTTCTACGTATAAGCTCAACTGCGTAGTATGCTTTAAATGCTTTCTATTAGTCAGTGTCCGCTATATCAGCTATGGGGTTTTCAAACAAAAATTTATAAAATTGGTGGCTGTTATAGTATAGGCATGACTAAAAATGAAAAGTTGGTTCTTTGCGAAAACTCAGTGAATAGTATACCTCTAAGGTCTTAGTGTATTTATTTATGCTAAGGTGATGGGCTCATAATTCTACCTATACGGATGTGGCAAACCCCCACAACCGTATAGATGATATTCCTTTTGCTGTAGGTATTTCGGTCGTAGTTGATGGTATTGTAGAAGTATACTTGGGATATTATGACTGAAGCTAGCCGCGACGGTCGTAATTGCGGGACCATGGGCATCCTTTGTTTTATGGGTTTTCTTTATGGCTTGTGACACTTGTGTCACATATTATTTGTAAAGTCATTATTTGATGCAATTATTATTTTGATAAGCCTTAAACAGATAGACATTATGTCTCTTTTGTGTAAATATTAGTTTATGTTTATAGATGTGATTTCTGCTATTTAGATTATGTTTTCCGCTGCATAGATGTTATTAGATGTGTTACTCTGATTATCAGGTACATATTATGGGGTATGTACCGTTTGTTGGCTTTGCGACATATCGTCGTGCCACTGTGATGACTCGTTTTATGTTTGTAAAAAAAAAAAGGGTCGTCACATCAACCAACCTTATCTCTTCCCCACATCTGAAGATAGTGCATTATGACTCTCATCCTTCATCCTTCATTCTTGCATTTCAGCAAACCCTAGACCCAGTGAGAGAGAGGTCATTGAGAGTGATTACATCCTCCATAAGGTAACCTTTAAACCTCAAGTCCATTTTTTCACAATGATAATACACTGACCTTATTGTTTATCAAGCATTTTGTGACTTTCTACCATGCCATGTTGAGCTTATGATTCATCACAAGGGTTAATGATTATTTCTAACAAAAAAATATTATGAAATTATTCATGTTTTTCATATTTTATCACGCTGCTATGGTTTAATATGTTTTTATAGAGTTATTATAAGCTTTGGTTAAGCTAGAATGTGGTCTAATTAGAAGTTTTGAGTCTTTTATGCATCCTGGTACCCATCGAACGTTCATTGCATTTGACCGAACATTCGACCCTTGTTGGTCAAATGTTCGACCTCAAAACCAAACATTCGATAGTGACTAGAAATGGATATTAGGGTTTTAATGATATATTAGAGTACCTAGTGCGTTCTTAGGGTTTTTACATGCATGGGTTGGAACTTTTGATGTATTATGTTTAATACTAAGGTATGTTCATAGTAGTGGGGAGTTCGAGAAGTCCAACTTTGTGGATGAGCGCTTGAGTTAAGTAAATGCTTACAGAATTGATTCTACTTGAACATGCGATTTGTCAGATGACTAAGAATGCTTTACTTTTCAAAATGATATGTTCTGAGCCTACTACTTGTATAACATGTTTAGACTGCTTCAAATAGATAAATGATTACATATGATTTTCTTAAAGTAAATGAACAATATTTGTATTGTATGACATGGTAGACTGGTATGTGCTGTATAACAACAACATACTTACTATTATACAGGCTTGACCCTATAGTCACAGAGATTTATGTTTATATTTTGCCTTAGAACAAATGATTGTTTTTGTGGGTCATGATTATGGCTTTGCTAGTAGTATGGGCCAACTAAGGTTGGACTCGGTCAAACTTATATTATAAGATGGTATGCAGCAATATCCAGAGCATCGGTATTGTACTAGGGGTCTATCAAGCAATGACAACTCTGCCAGTAAGGGGTTAAGGGCTTGGATAGACTATACGAAGGAAAGCTATCATTAAACAGAATATTTTCTCCCCATGGTCGTGTGATGCAAGGCCAAGGGGAGTTTTTTTCTCCCCTTGGTCGTTCACCCTAGAGAATAGGATTAGGATTCCTAGTTCTTCTATGAGTCCAGTCCTATTTCTGCTTGGACTCCAATCTTAGCTCTTCTATGACTCCAGTCTTAGTTCTTCTATCAATCCACTCCTAGTTCTACTACAACTCCAGTTTATCTCCTATAAATCCAAGTTTATAAATAGAAGACCATAGTGAAGCATAAATTATACATTCACTAATTGATAGAATTCATTGATTCATAAGTTGAAAAACTGCGAGCCTCAAGTTTCACAAATTTTTTTTTACAGGCACAAGAACGTGCAAGAGAGTTGTGAGAAGTATTCAAGAGAAAATATTTGGTTTTCTCAAGTTTATACCTATTCCATTGATTTGAGAATAGTTTGTGAGTCCACGCTCATGGTCATAACAAGTCATCAAAGAGATCCAAAGGTTTAATAAATCTTAGTATTTTATATTGGCAACATTCTAGTTGATAAAAAAACTTTATGTAAAAGTTTCCATTTAACAGGATTATCAGTTATATGCAGAATCTTCATGTAATATGGACAGTGTCTCATTTCATGCCATGTGTTGGTCACAAGGTTCTAGAAGATGTCTATTAAGATTCCATGCTATTTTCAAATCAGAACACCCGGTTCCTGTGCAATTGTCAGGACGGGCCTTTGAAGGCGTCCGGACGCCCCTCAGTGTCTAGAAGCTTCAGTGTTGCAGCTGTTCAAATGACCGAGCAACACCGTCTGGATGCTAGGTCAAGCTACTCTGAGTTCGACACAGAGTTGGATTTCAGTCGACATTATTTGGGAAGTTTTTGCCAGACGTCCGGACGACGTGGCAACACATCCGAACGCTACCCAGCGTTTCTGAATATTCTGGGTTTCCTTTACGGACGCGGAAAGGATTGACAGTGAAGACCGTCCGGACGCTCGGCCAAGCTGTTAGGATGTGGTCTTGTTTTGGGAAGAATTGCGCTATTCTAGAAAGGCGGTCGCAGAAGACCATTCAGACGAGGGTAAGTTACCATCCGGACGCTACTCGCCAGAGTTCGATTTTGAGCAGAATTAAGTTTTCTGTAAGCCTATAAATAGATGGCTCTATGAAAATAAATAATGACTTCTAAACAACCAAGTGTGTGTGTGTTTGTGTGCAACGAAATATCTTAAATGCGAAAAATAAAACAGACAAGATATTTGTTGACGAAGTGGAAACTCTGTGAAGAGAAAAACCACTCCGGGGCAGCCAAACCCAAGAAATCCACTATCCAAAGACAAAGCAAGTTACAAATCACTCGTACTCACAAAACCTATTGCAGTAGTTGATGTGAATTTTTATTGTACTCGCAAGTGCACAAATTGTTTGCAATTAATGAATTGCAAGTGAGAGGTCTATCCCACAGGGAATTGTGTTTTTGAAAACAAATTTATGACTAAATTAATCTAATCCTAACCTAGTTCCAAAAATTGAGAGATTGTTTTTGTGAATAAAAATCAAAAGCATAAACAAATTTAACGAGAGTGAATGTAATCAAATAAAAAGTACTAAGGTATCGGAATCCCCACTCACAAACTCATAGCAACATATTCCCATGATCAATAATGTTTCCCAAAGTTCTCACAATAAAATCTAAAGTATGTTTTACTTTTGCTTCAAATAATTTAATCAAAATCATCCTATGTATCCATTCTTTACACAAATCACAAAAGAAAGCCAATTTAAATTAAATCATCAAGTGTATCCATAAATCACAACAAGATATCCAATTTAAATCAAAACATCAATTGTTTTTTAAACAAAGAAAACAAAGCACAATCAATTCTATAAACTATCTTAAATCATCAAATGTATCATTGACTCACAAAAGATATCCAAGAATCATTCCACAAAATTGAATTGTAGTAAAACAATTGAAAATCAAACTCATTAAAATTGGAAAATATTACATCACATGAGAATATTGTTGCTAATCATAAGTGAGGCTTCATCTTCAACCTTAGTAGGATTTAGCCTCTCATGGCTAAAAATAACATGCTAACTTGAATTGAAAACATTAAAAATTAAAAGAACTTATGAGAAAAATTGTTGCAAGAAGACACCAAAATTATGCTCTAGCCTCCCACACTTTTTACAAGAGAAGAAGGACATATTTATAGGCCAAGTATAAGTTAGAAATGAAAAATGAAATTGACTTCTAAAAATAAAAGGCAAGTGTGTGCTTAAAGTGTTAATAAAAATAACAATGCGGAATGATGCTTGATATGTCTGGCGTCCAGACGGTATGGCACTTCGTCCGGACGGATGGAACAGTAGACAGATGAGCGTCCGGAAGGGATGGCACGGTCGTCCGGACGGCTGACAGGGAACTGAAAATCTTCTGACTTGCAAGCAGTGCAGAATCTTCTGAAACACTTCTGAATAGTGGAATCCCTGTTATAAAGCATCTTTACCCTAAACAAGTGATTTTGTCCAAAAGAATAAGGCCAATTACAAACTAACAAGAAATAAACTGGAACGAAGTGTGTCCGTGTCCTTCTTGGAGCAGGACTGACCAGCTTTGGAAATTTCATGTGCTACTCTTAATTCTTATGGAAAGAATCGGTGCTTTGTCCCCTTTTTTTATATTTTTTTTTTCTTCTTCTTTACATGCATGGCTGCAAGTCTGCGTGGGACATGAGTCGGTGCTTTTTATGGAAAGAAACAAGGTGTCTTTGGTTTGGAGAATCATGCGTGCTAGCTATCCAGGTATCTTTCAGCTCTTAAACTATGCATGGAAAGTATTTGTACTGCCCTTCCTTAAGAAGACATGCATGCATAATTTGGAAAGAAAAATGTTAATGTGCTGCGTGTCTTCTGTGCTATGCTGTGTATAGAAATAATTCAGGTCTTGGCTGAGTCTAAAATAAAACACTCCACCGTCTCCACGTTCACGTAAATTCACAAGAAAAAGATCCAGGTCGCGTTCGTTAGTTAAGGAAATTAAAGACATCTAAATGGCAAGTCGGTGCTGCAAACTTCACGGGCATGGGGAAGATATCTTCACTGTCTTGATGCTGGCTGTATTCGAAGGAAATTTGTGCTGCCAGGTATTGCATGGATTCGGCTGCTCTTGCCAAGGAAAGATGTGTACATGCAGCTGCCACTCTATTATGGAAAGACATGGTCCTGTTCAGTGCTTCTTCTGGCCAGGATTCGGTGCTGCGCCTACAAGAAATTCACCCATTAGCGTCGACCCTTAGTGGACGTTAAAAGTCCAAAAGTCGACGCTAATGAGTATTAGCATTGACTTTTGGACGCTAATAAGTTGATGCTGAAAGCCCGGCGACGATGATCGTTTATTAGAGTCAACATATGTTGACGCTAATGCTATTTTCAGTCGACGGTAAAACTTATACCACATTTATCATAAGTCGACACTGATAGTCTATCATCAGCGTCTAGATGTCGACACTAATAGTTTATTATCAGGGTCGACTACTGTGGATACTAATAACCTAAATTTTTTTTAAAAAAATATTTTCAATAGCCCATTAAAGTCGACGCTAATATCCTAAAAAAAAAATTAAATAGCTCATTAGCATCGACTAATAACCTAAAAATAAAAAAATAAATAGCCTATTAGGGTCAACTCAGTCGACACTAATAACCTAAAAAAAAAATTAAAAAATATTAAATAGCCAATTAGCGTCGACTGAACTCTAGAAAATTAAAAAATATATATATATATATATTTTTTTAGAGGCTATTAGTGTCGACTCGGTCGACTCTAATACTCTAAAAATTAATATATATATATATATATATTAAGAGGCCATTAGCGTCAAAATAGTAGGCATAAACTAATATAGCCAAAAAGGATGGAAAAACTCCTGTAAGAGCCTAAAATAATTCTTATTGGCATAAACTAATATAGCCAAATACTTTACCAAATAGTAGGCACTCATCTTTCTAACATAACATTACTTCATAAACATGGAAAACCCCAAAACGATTCGTCATAAAAATAAGGACGATCAACTTGGAAATGAATAAGAAATGCCAGAGGAACTTGTATATATGGAGGTAGCTTAATGGGATAGACAAGAAACAGGGCATCACCTACTAAGCTTCTTCGAACCTGCAATTTATAACATTCAAATCCTCTATTTGGACAAATTTAAATTTATATATTTTTTCCTTTCCAATTGGCTAGGCAGGTTCAAACTTAATTTATTAAAACCTAAGAAGTCTTAGGAGGAAAGGACAGAAGATGTAGTCTAAGAACAAAATGATTAAATTCATCTAGGAGTTAAATAAAGCATTTATAATGATTCTGAAAGGCACTAACTTGATTGACGTAATGAATAAACTTGTCCATTTGCCGGAACCATGTATGTGCATATTGGTACTTGAAATCTGTTCCCATGGTCCACATGATATGATTTATGCGAGTAATGTTAGCCTGAAAAGACAAAATTAGAAGTATTTCAGTAAGCTGTAACAAACTTGAACTCTCTCTTGCACAAAAATAGTGGCAAAAATTCTTCTACTGAGATTGCTATCCAACTTCATAATTATGCAATGGCACAAAAGGAAAATAATTCAAAGAGTCTCATACAATGAATTGCTCCTTCATATTCCAATTCCCATATTCATATCAAGAATCAAGACCTTAGTTTTGTAAGTAGCTGCATTTAAGAGAATCTAGTGCACATAGAAAAAATTGGAATGTGTAAATAACTCGTGCCATCACTAAGCAACTTTGTTTATATTAGAAGAGTTTCATCCTAAACAAAAATATACAAGTACAGCAATACTCAAAAACTCTTCAATTCTTTTTTCTGCTTATGATTACTGAAGCACAGATCTTTCGAGCCAGAATTATTCAACTTTATATTTGGATCTGAGGAGTGAGAGTTAATGATATGACACAGCATTCATCTTACTTGTGATACTGCAGCGGCTACAAACTCGTTAATAAACAGAGGGACATTATAGTCAAACAATTTGACATCATCCTTCAAGTTAGAACAACAATATCAATTGAGTTAGCACTCAAATAGTGTCCTATAGCCTGTCAACAATTCCTGATTAAGGTTTCACTTGAACAATTGGTGAATCAGTAAAATCATCATTCACTTCATAGTAGAATAATGAAATCATAATATAGCATTCAACATTCATACACTCCTAACAAGTGTTGGAAATATTGACTAAAACTCATATTTCTTTCTCCCTAGCCAGAATCATACACAAGTAAAATTAAAAACAAAAAAAGTAAAGCAACCACAACAACAAGGGTCACCTTAGCTTTCCTTCCAAGAAGTATTTCCAGGTTGTCATCAGTTTTTTCTCTTGGACAACATGCCTATCTATATCTCTTGCAATTAAAAGAGTTGGTACTATTTCAGAAAACATGACCCCACAGACGAATGCCAATTGGGAAAGAAAATCCTAGATAGAAGGAATGAAACATACTTGTCCATATTGGTTGAAGCTCCTTGCAAGGTGTCAAATGATGGGCTGCTTGAGAATCTGCCCTGTAAAATAGTACAACATGATTACAATAACTTCGATTGCAAGGGGGGAGAGAGAAATTGAATAAATTGAGAGGGACTTACTCTTTTTGTTTCTGAATGTGGTCTGGATAGCAACTTCAGAATTTCTTCTAAAGGACGCTTGAAGAAATTGTCACATTTGAGAGAGAAAAAATTGCCTATATAGTGCAAACTCAAAATCAAAAAATAAAAGATCAATTAGAACAATTGCAATCATTGTTGTAGAGGTGTCTTGACTTTTTTCCCATGGACCCAATTATGTACTTCTATAGGCCCTAAAGTAAGTGGGGTACACAGGGATCAAGAAAAGCCATGTTATGGCCATGTTCCAATGCCATACAATTCAGAGGTCCACATGTTAGACATCTGTCTAGTAAAGAAACTTGTCTCAGAGACCTAAAACAACAAGACTTAACCACCATGCCATATACAAACGTAACATGCCACCCCCCTGCAAAGTAATAAAAATCTGAGAAGCTCAAAAATTTATCTCAATAAATATCCACTTGTATACTCTATCCCAATCTAGAGACCAGTTGGGAGAAGGTAAACTATGCAAACCAATCTTAGCTTAAAATTACTAAGCGAGCTCCAAAATAATGGAAAAATGGGAATTAATGATATGATTTTCCTAGCTTCTCTATAGCAGACTATAGATATCAATTCTAAAAAAGACACCAAAGCCTTGAATGTCCAACTGTCTCGGGAATATTCAAAAAACATATGTACACTTCTGATTTAATATTTTTAACTACATCAAGGATCTCATAATGTTGATTTTCAGAGATTCACTAAAGATTAGAAATGAAAAACAGATACATACCGGACCAGTGCTTTGCCATAAGTCTTTAATGTTGACCATGTATAAGATTGCAGATCAAATGTCTTCACTGTCATGAGAGTGAAGAATAGCTTAGAAATAGATCAGGAACATTCCCTATATGTTTCTCAACAAGAGTGACACAAACTCTGAATAAATCAAGGTAAAGACATTGAGTTATACCCTGTATAAATTCAGATGGATCCTTTGCATCTGGTGTACCCCATCCACCATTTCGAATTATTCAACTATGTTTTGACAAAGAATTCATGTACCACCTCAGTCCTTGTGTTAACAAAAAATTCAACTTCAAAATGACCATATAAAGGTACAAGTGCGCAACCTCTTATGACAAGCGCAAATTAACAGTTTAATCATAGAGATAATATATGTTTGCAATGAGAGAAGGCAAAAACAGCTACCTGCTCTCAACAAATCTATCTGTAGGTATCTCCTCAAACATGTAGAACAGGTCAGTACCCTTCACAATCGACACCAATGGCCTAGTCACCACAACCAATCAACCGGAAATATTGCCTATCTATATCTCTTGTCATCCTGCAAACACTTTAAAAAGACTGATTAAGATATATATATATATACTCCCTTGCATTGTTTACTCAAAGTTCTTTAACCTTCATAAACATGTCAAGGGTGGTTTACTAACTCAAAGTTCCAAAACTGAAAATTGTTTGAAGGTCTTAATGTAATACAAAGTAGGTTTACTAACTTGAAGTTGTTCAACCGAAAATTGTCCAAATATCATAATATAATACAAACCAAATTTGTTCGATTATGCGAGTAGAAATACAACCCAAATGGACACCACCAAAAAATACCCAACTACACAGTTGTTCCAAATCTCCTTCAAGTGTTGTCTTAGCTTGATTTACCCGCAATGATGCTACATTCGGACGACCTACCAAGAATAGATTTTTATATCATGATCAATAAGATTTCTAACTATTATTTAACATGTGTGTGTGTTTTGAAAATAAGATTTCAAACAATTACTTCATATGTGTATGTGTGTGTTGAAAAAGTAAAGCGTAGAGAAATATTGTCTAACCCTCCAAAACGTGACAGTATCATGTTAATAGTGGCCTGGAGATTTTTTGTTATGTCCACCAGCTTAACTTGTTCAATTCTTGTTTCAGCCAACTTAATGTTCGTCTCTTGGAGATCACTTTGGGTTCCTTCTAGCTTCTTCTTTGTTTCTTCTTGCTTCTTCTTTGTTTCTTCTTGCTTCTTCTCTGTTTCTTCTAGCTTCTTCTATGTCACCTGCTATATTAGTATGTATTCACGGTTGTGAGATTGTGTGAATGAACACATCCAAGATGAACTTAAAGGGGTAGGTATGACACCACACCCCATTCTTTTCACGTGACCAGAGCGTCGGCCCCCTAGCACTTTTGTCATTATCTCCATTTGCCTTTCTTCGTCAGGAATTTCCTCTTGCATAGAGTTATCCTTGCCTCTGTTATTCACTAATTCATGCATCTCATTTTGCAGAAGCCACAAATTCATGTATCAAAACATACCATTAATATTCTTCATTAATAAAAATAACAATCACATAAAAAACATTTCATTTACTCACATATAAAACCCTCAACTACTGGGTTCACAAAAGAACCATTTTTTCTTGTATGGGTATCCCTATAAACATCAATAGGTTTGAGAGGCTCTCCAGTTTCTTGTTCCTACACATAATACAAATAATTAACGCATACACTAAATAATGTATACACTAAATATTATGCTATAAATTTCTTACATTTTTGTATATCACTTGAACGAATGAGCGCGCGCCCGCCGAGTGAGCCTTATAAAGTTTTCTTCTATTCTTTTTGTTCCTTTCTGACTGTTTCTGATGAATTTCAACCAACAAAAAAAATTACATTATTCATAAGATTTCATATCAATATGTGCAAATTGTATAAAATTTAATTGTAAATCAGATTTATTTATCACCCATGAATGCGTCTCAAATAAGTCACATATTGATTTCCAAGCATCGGGATGGATATCGTCCGGGTGTATTTCCCTCACAACAGCCTTAGCATTGGCCATCGCTTCAGCATCATTTTTATCAACACCTTGAAAATGTATTTTTTACTCATTCTTGTACATTCTGGACTGAATCGTAGAATAGGCACGACTCATTTTATGGTATACGGTGGTTACGTCCTCGTTGTGACCATATGAGAGCTTGAAGAATCTCTGCGACAATAATTAAGAGAAAAATGGTTATTTTCTTTGTCACGTTATTTATAGTAACATTACCTCAAACTTTATCCCTCATACTTGAATATGCTCAGATATCCTTTTGTTCAGGTGGCACCATGGTCAACCAATCATGATGCAGTTCACACATGCAACGAACAATCGCATCGACTTTCGATATGAACATCGATGCATTATCGCCTACGGGAGCTTGGTGGCCCTTAGGAATTTCTATTGGCATGGGACCATGCACAGTTACAATGTCATTCAACTTCTTACACTTGGCCTTACCCCTACCTCCTCTAACAAGCCTGCTAGCTGTTATCTCAAAACATGATAATGTAGTCAGTTCTATTGGACAAAGAACTGTGTAAAATTTCCATAACAAAACAAACATAACATGAACAAAAAAGATACAATCTAATACACATATAATCCATACTATCGGAATCACAGTAAGGCTCATTCCTCGGTCTAGAAAACTGTGTGTTCATATGCTCATAAGAATAGTTAGAAAATTGTCCTGTAGTAGGACAATCTTTAACATGATGATAAGGACTATAGCAACATGAACATGGTTTATGGGGTGTTGGAATGCCTCCCCACATGAACAAAATTGACAAAAAATAAAAAAAAATAAAAAATAAAAAATAAAAATAAAAAAACAAAATAAAAATAAAAAACAAAGATTGAAAACAAAAAATAAAAATAAAGAAACCAAAATTAAAAAAAATAAAAATAAAAACAGAAAAGAATCAAGTTAAATTCAATCTTTAAAACTTAAAAACATAACCGTTTACAGTCCCCGGCAACGGCACCAAAAATTGATGTGGTCTTTTGTTTACCAAAATATATCAATAATAATTATTACCACTCGCAATAGGACGAATCCTTGTAGGATAAGGCTATAGAGAGGGTGTCGAACCTCAAGGAATGCAGGGGTATTGCTATCAAGTTTGTAAAGATTAAAAATAACTAAAGAAAAAATTGTTGAATTTGTAATTAATTAAAGTGCTTAAAATAAACGTAAAAGAGAATTGAAATTCATTCTATCTGCACATCAATGGTTAATCATATTTAATTAGAGAAATTCATTCTATGCATGCTATAAATAAACAAGAAGTTACCATATTAAAGAATAAGTATAATCCATCTTCGGTTGGTACGAACCGTCCACCTAACCACTAAGATGCGGTACGACCCGTCTTCCCTAGGCATGGATTAGCTACGTCTTTAATAGGATACATACAATCAATGGAAAAGTATAACCCATCTTCGGTTGGCACGAATCGTCTACCTAAATTACACTAAACTAGGGTGTAGTACGATCCGTCTTCCCTAGGCATGGCCTATCTAATCCTCTTGATCATATGTCAATTAAACTCGTTGTATAATGATCATTCTCATAATCACAGAAAATAAAAATGATTTGAGTTCAATAAAGGTAAAAAGCTTTCTAAGACAAGAGAAGAATTCTACCAATATTGATTATGAATTGAAGAACAATTGCATTAAAAGATGAAGAACAATATCAAATTGTAGCAATTCTCATAATTATACAACCAACATGCATAAACTAAAATTCTCTAAATTAAAATACATTCAAACCATTGTGCTTGGATAGGGCTACATCAATACCCTACAAAGGTTTTTAGCCGTTCATGACACTGCTGCAATGGCCTCCTGCCATGATTACTTCTCTTCAACTCTTCAAGCCTTCAAGAAGTTTTTCTCTGAATTTGCTCTAGGTAGCAGTGTGTCTTTCTTCAATGTTTAGAGACCTATTTATAGAGACTAGGAGAGGCCTAGAAGCTCTTAGAATTCCATAAAAATCGTCTCTTGAGTCTTCTTGTCCAAGTAGGAGATTGAAACTTTAATCCAAGTAGGAAAAGGATTCCAAATTCGTCCAGAATTGCGGTCATTTATTTCGGGGCGATTTTGGCATAGTAAACATCCGAATTTGGAAAAAGTTATTTCAGACATATTTGTTGAATGTGTTATTAGCTTTCCAACGCCACAAATTTCGTTGCAATCTGATATCTGACACAAATGTTATGATCCAAACACTGTGATATATGCAGAATCCAAATTTGAATCCAATCCGATTTTTTACTCTTAGTAGAGAAATTCCGATTTAATCATTCACTTGATTTGATTAAACTTAACCACATCATATATGTATTCTATTATGATTGGTTAAGCTTAAACATATCTTCTAGGTCTTCTCAAAGTGTGTTTTAAGCCCAAAATTAATGAAATTAATTGCATCTTTATTTAAAACCTGAAAACATTAAAACAACACAAAATCTAACAAATAACAATGCTAAAGAATTAACATATATAAGTTAAGGGGCTTGAATGTGTAACATTCGACGCTTATCAACGTCTTATGCCCATGCGTCAATCTCCTAAAATCTGTATCCTTGTTAAAAAATTAAAATGACTTCTAAAAACAAAGTAAGTGTGTGTGTGCACAAAGTGTTAACAAAATAACAATGTGGAAATTAAAAGACACAAGAATTTTTGTTAACGAAGTGGAAACTCAATATGAAGAAAACCACTCCGGGGCAGCCAAACCCAGGATATCCACTATTCAGAAGACAAGACTAGCTACAAAGTAGTAACACTCACATACCCCTGATGCAATGGTCGTACCTTGAACTCTAACGTGTAACCCAACACGAACGCTTCCAACCAGGTTTCCTACCTGAAGGGGTCTTCAATGGAATCCTTTACCTTAGGGCCAACCCCTAAGATAGACTTCAAGTAAGCGCAGCAACAACACACACAATAATGGCTTTAGAGAGACAACTCAGCTCAATAATCTCATAATATAACTCTCTAAGCACTAAGGGAATTCAATACCGAATTCTTGCAGTTCTCAAACCTAGGGACCTCTATTTATAGGCTCAGGGTTCAAATGACCGTCTAGCTTGATAAAAACTAGGCGTCGTTCGGACGGTGGTCATAGGACGTCTGGACGGACAACTGTGTGATCGGCTTTCCAAAAATTTCGTTGAAATTCTTTCCTATTTTGAGTCGCGTTCGGACGGTGGTGTCCTGTCGTCCGGACTGTCGCACTTCTGCTGCAAGTAATTTCCATACCAAGGCTTCACGTGTCCGGACCAAGAGGATGGTTGTCCGGACGGTTGATCTGATGCACGCAATTTCAATATCTGATGCTCGCGCGTCCGGACCATGATGACTAGCTTCCGGACGGTTGCAGCGATCTTCCCATAATTGTGTTTTGGAAAGAAATCGTGAAGCTTGTCGAACACTGAGAGTCGTCTGGACGTGCTGCTGAAACGTCCGGACGGATGCAAGCTGGAGCAGTTTCGAAGCTTCTTGACACAGAGGAAGGTTCGGACGGAAAGTTCTCGTCGTCCGGATGGATGATGCTTTGGACAAATGGGCATCCAGACGGTATGACACGTCGTCCAGACGGTTGGTAGGGAACCGAATTTTTTGAGTTGCAAACTGTGCAGAATCTTCTGGAAGCACTTCTGAATAGCGGAATCCCTGTTAAAAAACATCTTTACAAATAAGTGATTTTCCCAACAAAATGTGGCCAATTACAACTAACAAACTCCCCCTTTGGACATTCTGGGACAAAAATCACTTGACCGGTTAAAAATACAATCCCGGTCCAAATAAAAATTACTCCCCCTTTTTGTCAAAAAGGGACAAAGGGTAAAACAGAGTAAAAATAAAACACACAAAAATTACTCCCCCTAACAGTCTTAGAAGGACTAGGGTAAACAAAGTAATAAAATATCTAGGATTTTAAATAAATGTACCAAATTATCAAAAAGATAACACAAATGTCTCAACAAATATCAAAAGGTACAACTAGAAAAATCAGGATGCATCTGCCATCGGTGCATCGTCCTCGTCATCACTGCTAAATGGGTGGTGGAACTTGAGACACTCCCGGAGATCAATCTGGTTTTGCTCAACACGGAGGTTGATTGAGTGAACCTCCTGCTGCATGGCCGAGATGGACTGCTGCATGGATGACATGGAGAGTTTCATATAACTCATGCCCTATGAATAGCTGCCAGCGCCTCCATAATCTGAGAATAGCTGACATCCAGCTGTGGTGGCGGAACAGTCTAAGAAGAGGACACCACATCTGGTATGCCGACAGGAATAGGAGGAGGCAGGGACACATCATCATCCTGATCATCTCTCCACAACTGAGCATTGGACTTCATCAGAGTCTGCTTGCTGATAGGATCCTGGATCTTCATCTTCGGCTCGCCAGCAATGTTGATGCCTGACTGCAGAATAATCTGTGTGAGCAGGCAACCAAATGGAAGACCGGTATTCCCCTCATCACGAGCCTCCAGAATAATGCCCAAAATATGCTTGCTTAGGCAGAATGGCAAGCGAAGACTGATAGCATGGACAAACTGGGCGCCTTTCAAAATCAGGTCACTGCGCATGAGAACAGGCCAAAGGTTGTGCTGGACAATCTTGGCTAGCATACGGTGAGGGGCAGATAAGGCACCGATCCTGATGGTGGTGGCACGTTCCTCTCCTTGGGGAACAACATGAAAGAATTCTTTGAGATCATCCAGAGAATGAGGATCACCACCTCATTATAAGGGCTGCCAGGAATCTGGAGAATAGGTACTCCTATGAACTGACTGATGATCTAGGGATCAACAGTGATAGTTTGCCCTCCAACAGTAGATTGAAGCACCAACCTGCGGTCATCATCCTGAACCACCTTGAGGTTGGCATAGAATAGCCTGACCAGCCTGGTGTACACAACACAGTCAAAGATGTGTAGATACCCCCAATGATAGGTCTGGATAGTGTCGTGGATACAATCTAGAGGAGCCACCAAGATGTCGGACCGAACAACGTTTCTCTCAGCAATTACTGGTCGGTCTATAATTTTGGCTCGAAGGGCTGCCCTATCTCCCTTTGTCCTCTGTCGAACTCTACACTGTGGACTGCCTGCAGACATGATTCTGCAAAAGAAACCAACAAGATTTGCCAAGAATAATCCAAAAAAAATATTCTTGTTAGTGCACATAGAAAATCTGGCATTATAACGGGCAGTAAAAAGGGACTTTTCTAAAAATTACAAACAGGAGATATCACAAAATAGACCTCAATAATACCGAACTAGATAATCCCAACGCAGCAGATATCACAAAAAGGAAATTCTAACATTCCCTAAAGAAACTCATTAAGATTCCCAACATTATCACTATTCTAACAGTTTTAAAAGAAACTGAAAAGAATAACGTTAACAAAAAAAAATACCTAGAATGTAGTAAGTAGTGCACAACAGGACAAAAGAGGGCGAGAAAAAGCAAAAACTCACGAGAAGTCACTCACAAGAATCCAAAAGAGAGTGAGAGAATGAGTGGGGTAGGCTGAAAATGTTGCGGCCAGGTTTTATAAAGGTTGTGGGGTCCCCATCCGGACGGCTCATTAACCTCGTCCGGACCCGCGTTAAATCATAAACGTGCAGATAGGCCATGCGAGTCCGGACGTGTAACCTTACCGTCCGGCCGTCAGAGCACGCGGGTCCGGACGTGTAACATAACCGTCTGGCCAACTGAGCCACGCCCATCCGGACGCCAAGAGAGGCCGTTCAGACGCTTCACACTGAAAAGGCAGAAACTAAGGGAAAAATTAGCAGAAAATATTTTTCCTAATATCAGCCTCAGAACATGCATGTATAATCAACTGATAAAGCAATCAGATAGCATCTCAAAACTATGTAGAGATGTAAAAGAGAGTTGAGAGTTCAATTAGCACAAAGATTTTCCTGTAGACAGAATATTTAACTAGACGACTCAACTCATGCAATGCATATATGTGTGTGAAGACTTTTCCCACAAGGTATGACTTTTACTGATATGACAAAAAGCAACTAGATTTTCTAGACAATAGAGAAAATCAGTGAAAGATTAGTCAAAAGTCAAACCTTATTCAGTACTAGGGCCTAGCCACCCTCATCTGATACACTTCCCCTAAGATGCAGCATCCAATTATTTTACTTGTACCATGAAGGACAAGGTAAATATTTTACTTGCACCATGAAGGACAAGGCATATTTTAGCACATAAGCAAAAAATATACATATTTAGTGAAGAATTCATAAGAATAACTGCTTGATTCTTTTGATTCTGCAATCTAGAGAAAATGCCAGAATTTTTAGGTTCTAGGTTCAACTAGCATTTGGTCAATTTGGTCATCTTATCAAGAACTTCTTTTCTTATCCATACTTTCTAGAATTAAAAAGTCAGAGAAGGAAAGATGTACCTTTAGGGGAGTTTTGGATAGTGTACATTTTCATCGCATAAGAAAAGAAGCTATCCCATTATTGCATATAGAGGAAAACACTTGGCAGATATTGTTATAAACTCTAAATCATATCTAAGCAAAGTAGATTAATGCATAAGAATTGAGATATCAGGTGAAACCACATGCAATATCTAATGTGCCAAGAAAAGAAAAAAATTACCTGTAATTTCTCCCCATTTTTTTTTATTTAACAAAATGCTATATGGAAATGACATCATATAACATGCAAGGCATAATCAAACCTGTGTAAGCTCGATGTTGCCAATATAGAAAAACAATCGCTCAACCTGTTTTTTTGTCTTCCCTAAATAGTACCTACAGTATTCTCTCAAGAGAAATAGGGGGCCAAAACAATCAAACCTGAGGCCTCAGGATTAGGGACCAAAACCTAGGCATGAACACCTTTTCCTGCTAGGTGCGTACAATACCCTCTTAGGGTGAACATCTCATTTCTCTGTCTAAGCCTGCCTTCCTGTGGGTGGTTGCTGGCAGGACTTCATCTGTTGACCCATCCACTCCATCATGCTTTGCATCCAAATAGGTGGCTCTCTGTAGTATTGATCATCTTCCACCTTCTGCGACCTTTTAGAGTGCTTGGATTTGATCTTGGATTTGCCACTATGATTGGCAGGTACAAATCGCTGCTAAGGTTGCTGATGCTGAGATGCCTGGTGCCAAGGGGCATGACCAAGGAGCTTGATATTGAGGAGCCTGATGCCTTGGTGCTTGCCTCCATGGAGCTTGGTAATGATCTTAATGCCATGGAGCCTAATACTAGGTCAGAGGGCTTGTGCCATAATTTGCTTGCCACGACACTTCTTTCTTGACTTTTGCTTTCTGGGCTTTGAGTAGGGAGCATTGGGGTCGGACATGCCCACTAAGACCGCAGTGATGGCATATAGGAGATCTTCTGATGGAAGGGGGCTTCTGAGTGCTCGGAAAATCTCCATTAAGCTTGTCCTTCCCTTTATCTTCAACAGAGGGGGGAGGATCTGGGACTGCAGGCTTAACAAAAATAGTCCTGGAGGTAGAGGGAGTGTTAGAGGGAGGAGCTACATACCCGAGACCAGTCTTGTCGGTAGAACTCTTCTGGATGGATAGCATATGAGTCATCTTTTCATCCGTGACTCTCTCTAATTGGAGCTGAGTCTCTAGTAGCTTCTCCTCTAGCTTTTGTACTTTACGCAGCAATGAACACTTCTCAGTTTGCAAGCTGTTCAGATCATAAAGGTGCTGCTTACGACCTTCCCTCAATTTTTCATACTCTACATAGAGAGTTTTGTACACCTCTTTGAGTTCATCCCCATTATCACTGTGCTCTGAGCAATAAGAATCCTCCTCTTCTACAAGAAGACCCACAAAGGCTAGAATTTTTTCTGACTCAGGAGCTTCTTCTTCTTCTGACTCATCACTAAGAGTCACATTGTATGCCTTCCCTTTGCCCTTCTTGAGGTTCCCACAATCAGCTCGTATATGCCCAAATCTTGAGCACTCAAAACATTTCAGACCTCTAGGATCTTTCTTCTCTGCTTCCTCTGGTTCAACTTCTCTGGGAGTATTCTTTATCTTTTTAGAAAACTTCTTCTTGAATCGGCCATCTCTCATTAGTCTTCTGAAATTTTTGGCCAACATAGCCACAACTTTTTCTTCCTCCTCAGAGTCATCTTTAGATGAGGCTTCTATCTTTTTCTTGGAAGCTTTCAGGGCAATGGACTTCAACTTTTTGACCGGGGACAGGGACAGCTCATAAGTTTGAAGAGAACCCACTAACTCTTCAATCTTCATTTCTTCCAGATCTTTGCTCTCTTCAATTGAAGTCACCTTGATCCTGAAACGCTTAGGCAAAGATCTTATAATTTTTCGGATAAGTTTTACATCCGAGACGGGCTTCCCAAGATTCACCATGGAGTTTCGTAGGTCACTCATTTTGGAGTAAAACTCTCCAAATGTCTCTTCTTTAAACATCTTAATTTCTTCAAATTTGCAAATCAACATTTGAAGTTTGTCAGATTTTACAAGTTTGGTGCCTTGATATGTTGTTTCCGAGATTTGCCACACTTCTTGAGCAGATTCATAGTTTGAATTTTTTGCAAATTCAGATGGTGAAAGTGCTTGACATAGAGCATGGAAGGCTTTATCATTAGAAAGTCGTGCGTTTTTCTGAGGAACTAGTTCGAGTGCTGCATCCGCTGGTTTAGTCCAACCAGTTTCAACATGTTAGTTTTTGTGTTGGCTGCATTCTGTTGGACAAAATCACTTCTATGTAATGTTGCTGCTTTCACAGGGATGCTGTTTTATTCAGAGTCTACACTTCAGTTATGAGCTTCAAGAAGACACTGTGAAGAATTCAAATCAGTCAGTTTAGTTACCTTACATCCGTCCGGACGACGTCGTATTCCGTCCGGATGCTCATCAGTCAGCAACGTCCGTCCGGACGACGAGAATTTTCCGTTCGGACGTCCATCAGTGTGTAGAAGCTTCGAACTGTTTAAGGTTGCATCCATCCGGATGTAATGGCAAATCGTCCGAACGCTCTTCATAGTTCAAGAAGTTCCCAGTGTTCCAGTGAATTCGTCCAGACGACGTGGCTATACCATCCGAATGCCATTCAATGTTTGACATGCATTAGGGTTTCTACCTAAAGACACAGTTATGGGAAGACGGCTGAAACTGTCCAAACGATGCGTGATCCCGTTCGGATGATGTCCTCCATAAGGCAAGTCGTGCATACAAAGTTCAACCGTCCGAACTTCAGTCTTCATGGTCCGGACGATCAAGCATCATATATGGAAATTACGTGCATCAGTTCAACCGTCCGGACATCAACCTTCAAGGTCCGGACGCTCAAAGCCTTATTATGGTAATTACATGCAGCCGAAGTGCAACCGTCCGGACACTAGGGCAGTTAACCGTACGGACGCTCAGTCAAGCCGTCCGAACACCCTCCGGTATTTTGGACATAACGTTGTACTCGAATATCGAATTGGGACAAAATTGGCGTCGTTGGAAAGCTAACAAAAATGATATAAATTGATGGTCCGAACGGCCATTAAAATTGTCCGGAGAGCCCCGTACGGACGGAAACATCAAGGGTCCGGACGGCCTTGCAGAATTTTCAAGAATTGCTTTTCGGACATGGAAATAGCAGCCCGTCTGGACGACCAAGGCTACCGTCCGGACGTGCGTGCCAGGGACTCCATTTTTCACTCGAATTAGGGCTTATAAAGCCTATAAATAAGAGGTTCTAGGCAAGCATTCGACACAGAATTCGGTGGTGAATTCCTTACAGCTTAGAGAGGGTGTTTAGGAAGATATTGAAGATCTACTAGCTCTCTAGCTTTTTCCAGTGTGTGATTTGATCAGCTGTGAAGTTTATCTTAGGGGTTGGCCCTAAGGTAAAGGATTCCATTGAAGACCCCTTCAGGTAGGAGACCTGGTTGGGAGGCGTTCGTGTTGGGTTACACGTTAGAGTTCAAGGTACGACCACTGCATCAGGAGTATGTGAGTGCTACTACTTTGTAACTAGCTTTGTCTTTTGAATAGTGGATATCCTGGGTTTGGCTGCCTCGGAGTGGTTTTTCTCTTAATTGAGTTTCCACTTCGTCAACAAAATATTTGTCTCCTTTAATTTCTGCATTTAATATTTTGTTGCACACTGTTCACACACACTTGTATAAATTAGAAGTCTCTTTATTTTTCACAACAATACTCCAACAATCAATAGATTTTAAAAAGAACCGCATACGAGCCTTCAAATAGTCATAGTTCGTACCTTCAAAGGCAGGAACAGTATTAAGAGTTTGAGACATTTTAGATAGAAGTCAAATAAATAACACTCAAGAAATGAATCTCAACAGAGTGTACCAAGCTTTGATACCAAATGAAAAATTAAAATGACTTCTAAAAACAAAGTAAGTGTGTGTGTGCACAAAGTGTTAACAAAATAACAATGCGAAAATTAAAAGACACAAGAATTTTTGTTAACGAAGTGAACTCAATATGAGAAAAACTAGTATGGGGCAGCCAAACCCAGGATATCCACTATTCAGAAGACAAGACTAGTTACAAAGTATTAGCACTCACATACCCCTGATGCAGTGGTCGTACCTTGAACTCTAACGTGTAACCCAACACGAACGCCTCCCAACCAAGTCTCCTACCTGAAGGGGTCTTCAATGGAATCTTTTACCTTAGGGCCAACCCCTAAGATATACTTCAAGTAAGCGCAGCAATAGCACACACAATAATGGCTTTAGAGAGACAACTCAGCTTAATAATCTCACAATATAACTCTCTAAGCACTAAGGGAATTCAATACTGAATTCTTACAGTTCTCAAGCCTAGGGACCTCTATTTATAGGCTCAAGGTTCAAATGACCGTCTGGCTTGATAAAAACTAGGCGTCGTTCGGACGGTGGTCATAGGGCGTCCGGACAGACAACTGTGTGATCGGCTTTCTGAAAATTTTGCTGAAATTCTTTCCTATTTTAAGCCGCGTCCGGACGCTGGTGTCCTGTCATCCGAACGGTCGCACTTCCGTTGTAAATAATTTCCATACCAAGGCTTCACGCGTCCGTACCAAGAGGATGGTCGTCTGGACGGTTGATCTGATGCATGCAATTTAGATATCTGATGCTCGCGCGTCCGGAACATGATGACTGGCGTCTGGACATCTGGATTTTGAATGCGATACTTGCCTTATGGATGAGCGCGTTCGGACGGGAATCCACGTCGTCTGGACGGTTGCAGCGATCTTCCCATAACTGTGTTTTGGAAAGAAATCCTGAAGCGTGTCGAACACAAAAAATCATCCAGACGTGCTGCTGAAACGTCAGGACGGATGCAAGCTGGAGCAGTTTCGAAGCTTCTTGACACAGAGGAAGGTCCGAAAGGAAAGTTCTCGTCATCCGGACGGATGATGCTTTGGACAAATGGGCATCCGGACGGTATTACACGTTGTCCAAACGGCTAGCAGGGAACCGAATTTTTTGACTTGCAAACTGTGCAGAATCTTCTGGAAGCACTTCTGAATAGCGGAATCCCTATTAAAAAGCATCTTTACAAATAAGTGATTTTGTCCAACAGAATGTGGCCAATTACAAAATAACACTTGTTATAGATTGAACACGCAAGCTTTCCCTTGGTAGACCACCCAGATAAGTTTGCATACGTGGTAAAATCGTTTATAGTCCATAGTAATGCCGTACATAATTGAAATGTCTCTTTCATTCCACAATTCTTTCAAATCATCAACCAACAGCTGCAAATACACATCAATTTTGTTTCCGGGTGATGTGGGCCCAGGGATAAGTAGGGACAACAACAAATTTGGAGACTTCATACACTTCCATGGAGGTAAATTGTATACCGCTAATATTACTGGCCATATGCTATATGTTGTACTCATATTACCAAATGGGTTGAAACCATCACTTGCTAAACCAAGTCGCACATTACGGGAATCACTAGCAAACCGGTAATATCTTTTATCAAAATCTTTCCACACAATAGAATCTGTTGGGTGTCTTAAAGTGTTGCCATCTTCTTTTCATTTATCTTTGTGTCATCGCATTTCTTCGGCTATCTCTTTCATCATAAAAAACCGTTGTAGCTGTGGTTTTATTGGGAAGTATCGTAAGACTTTTTGAGGTATTTTATTTTTTCCGCGTTTGTCACTACGCCATCTAGAAGTTTTGCATTTTGGGCATTCCACTATTTCTGCATGTTCCTTAAAAAAAAGCACACATTCATTCTTGCAAGCATGTATATTTTCGTAATTAAAGCCTAAGTCTCGCCTTAATCGCATTGCTTCTTTGTACAAGGTTGGCAATGTCTCTCCATCTAAGAGGGCCTTCTTTATCAAGTCAATCATCATATCAAACGCCTTGTTACTTATATTGCAGATCGCCTTTATATGAAGCATCTTTAGTATGAAAGCAATTTTTGTGAATTTCTTACAGCCTGGATAAAGTTCACGAAGCCCATCTTCCAACCTTCGATAAAAGGAGTTGATATCTTCATTAGCGCCAGTCATGGGACCTTGTGAAGTAGAGGATTCTCCTATGTTAGCATCTATAAATGTCCCCATACAAACATCGCCATACAATTCTTCAACCGCATCAACCTCCTCTATCGTTTCACTTGCATTAGTGTGCACATTTGCATAAGTATTTACCCTAAACTGATCTTCTTCACCATGAAAAATCCATTGAGTGTATGTCGGATTAAATCCGTACATAAACATGTGACCCTCCACCATGTTAATAGGACGATAGCATCGATTTGTACAATCTTTACATGGACACAATATCATACCACGTACATCAACACATTTAACTGCCATTCTCATGAATTCATGAACACCTTCTTGAAATCGCTTTGAACAACGGGTAGTATCCCGCATCCAACTCCTATTCCTTCATCATGTTAACGATACACAAGTTGTTAGTAAATGCATTTAATCAGGGTGAATTTTATATGGTTGACATTATATGTCTAGTCCCCATAATATTTACTAGATATTGATGTGGCAAGATGAGAGTGAGTCAGCTAATCATGATGTAAATTAGGGTACTAAGTTTAGTTCTTGATATTACACTCTATTTCCCTATAAAAAAATTTAAAATATCCATGTTTTATATAAGATGTTAATAATGACGGGACAAGCTGTAACTTCAACTTGATTAAAAATTGAACAAATTCGAATGCTACAACCAAGGAAGTGATGCAATCATATATAATAGACTAATTATACTATATATATATGTGGAGTAGTCTACCAGAAATCTGATTCAAAATAATTCTATCAAAACCCATCTCAATATATATATATATATATATATATATATATATTGAAAAATTAGAATTGACTTCTAAAATAAATGGCAAGTGTGTGCTTAACGTGTCAACAAAAATAACAATGCGGAAAATAAATGACACAAGGATTTTCGTTAACGAAGTGGAAAATCAGTTAAGAGAAAAACCACTTCAGGGCAGCCAAACCCAGGATATCCACTATTCAGAAGACAAAGCTAGATATAAGATAGTAACACTCACATACACCCGATGCAGTGGTCATACCTTGCTCTCTAACGTGTAACCCAACACGAACACTTCCCAACCAGGTCTCCTACCAAAATGGGTCTTCAATAGAATCCTTTACCTTAGGGCCAACCCCTAAGATAGATTTCAGTTGTAGCGCAGCAACAGCACACTTGCAATGGCTTCAGAGGAAACTTAATCAACTCAACAATCTCTCAAAATAACTTCTTTGAGCACTTGTGGAATTCAATACCGAATTCTTACAGTTCTCAATGCCCAGGGGCCTCTATTTATAGGCTGAGGTACAGAATGGGAGACTGCAATAATATATACGGGCCCCATCCGGACGGTGGACATGGGCCGTCCGGACGGACAACTGTGCGACAGATTTTTCCAAAAATTTCGCTGAGAAATCTTTCCGGTTTAAGAGCCGCGTCCGGACGATGAGACACTGTCGTCCGGACGGTCGCACGTCCGCTGCAAGTAACTTTCATATAAGGCTTCGTGCGTCTGGACCATGGGGGATGAGAGTCCGAACAGCTGAACTTCAACACGCAATTTCCATATCTACTATGCGCGCGTCTGGACCATGAAAGGCAGTCGTCCGGATGGTTGAAGTCGAATCGGCAATTTCCTTAACTGATGAACGCGCGTCCAGACTATGGCTGACTGTCATCTAGACGGTTGAAACAATCTTCCCTTAAATAGAACTTGGAAAGAATCTAAAGCTGATCGATCATTGAGAGGCGTCCGGACGGACGCAATGCTGGAACAGTAGCTTCTCGAAACAGTGAAGGTCCGGACAGTATGGCACGTCGTCCGGACAGATGATGCTTGGTCTGTCTGGTGTCCAGGCGGTAAGGCACGTCATCCGGATGGATGGAATAGTAGACAGATGGGCGCCCGGACGGGATGGCACGATCTTCCGGACGGCTGACAGGGAAACAAAGATTTTCTAACTTGCAGGCATAATCTTTTGAAACTCTTCTGAATAGCGGAATCCCTTGTAAAACATCATCTTTTACATACAAGTGATTTTTGTCCAAACAGAATGAGACCAATAATATTAACATATATAATAAGTGACTTGGCTTCTTATTGAGCATAGAAAACAGTAGAAATGTCCATATTTGAAAGGTAATCTACATAGATATAATAAGTTGAAAAAAAACCAGTAGGAAGCTACACTTTTCCTTGGGGGTATCTGCAAAACAGCAAAAACAATCTTACGAATAAGCTCAACATGAAAAGTAGCTTGAAAGTCATCCAAAACAATAAATTAAATAGAAGTGGCAAATTAGTGGATGTAACAATCTCATAATTGAATACGTAGAATCTTTTCCTAATTAACTTAACACCCACAATCACGTGTGATTCATGGAATTACTTAACCTACATTAATTTAGCAAAAAAATAATCAAATATAACTAAAAGCTAAATTGAATGCCACACGTATCAAATTATTTTCAAAATCCATTGTTAGATCCACAGTTGAGAGGATGATATGCACATAAGAATGACAAACATTTCTATCAGAAAAAGGATAACATGTTAATTACAAAGATTGAACTTCTTTATTCATGCTCTGAGGTGTAAACCTCAAAAGAATTTGAGCACTTTTTGGCTCTTTCAAGAAAAAACCCATATTATAAAAACAAGAGCAGCCCACAAAATTAAGTCAAATTTTCTCCTCCCATTATCTTTTCCAACGAATCTGATTGTATCCAACCGATCCCATTTCTATGATTTCCACATATACTATGTTAAATCCTTCTTTATTTTCTTTTTGTCCCAAAAATCAAATTGTAGAACTAAGTCAAATTCTGTTGGTTAACCGATTCAATAAAAAAAAGTCAACCTTCCAACAAAAGAAGATTTCCAATTCAGAGGACGCCAATCTTCACAATCACACACAAGTGAAATCAGCCAAAAATTCAAACTGCATTCGATCAAAACACAAACATTTAGACATTTGATTCTACAGTCATTCATCCTCAAAAACAAAAAATGATATCATTTCTTGGTCCTTTCATTTCATGATATCATACATACACCACAAAAAAAAAAGGAAAAGATTGAATTTTGGCACCTCAAATAATTAGCTGAACATGTAAATAAACGGTGTTTTTTTTTTTTTAAATCAATAAATAAACGGTGTTAGACAAGAAAAAAAGACATCAATGATGGTCAGATTTAGAAAATAATGAAGGGTTTGATGTTACACATCCATTGCCACTTATTCTCATGCCAAAACCCACCAACCTTGAAAGACAAGGCCATATATTTCTTGTACGGTTGTATCCAATCCCAAATTCAGTCTTTAACAACTTCATTTTTCACCTGTAACGCCCCGCTTTTATAAAAAGCGTAAGTGAAATTTTTTGAATTTTTCCCCGTAACGTTACTAACTCATCAGAGTTAAATGTTGGCAATGAAATATATATAAATGTAATATAGAGTTGGGAATTAAGTAACACTTCAGAGCTTCTACTCAAATACCTCAAGATAGATATAATAAGTAAGTCATCATAGTCATACAAAGCTAGTAGTCATGCCTCACAAGGCACATATAGTAATACACACCAAGATAACTGGAGCACAAATAACAGCATAAATATAAATATTGTCTATAGGACTAAGTTAGCGAACTACATCATGGTAGTTCCCAAAAAGGGAGGCGGTCTAGCCTAAAATACTAGTGTCAGGATCCATCTAAGTGTCTGGATAGTCCTGATATTCTTCTTCTTCATAACCTGATTTGACACATAATACAGAAAGAAAACAACAACACAAAAACACTAAAGTGAGTCCTCTGTTTTCAATAATGATATGATTACTGATTTATTTAAGTAAATGCAACACAATGCAATAATATAAAGTAATGACAGTTTTATATGCACAGTTTTATTATAAAATGAATCATGAGCTTCTTGCATTCGATTTTATAGAGACGTAACTCTAACGCATAGATTTAAGGAAACGTAATTCCATTTAATAGAGTCTAAGAGACGTAACTCCTGTCTAACGTGTTATAAGAGACGTAACTCCCGTTTAGCGGATGATAGGAGACGTAACTCCCGTTTAGCGAGTTCTAAGGAGACGTCACTCCTCTAACAATTTATTATCTTTTCGGCACAGGCAGGCGTCACTCCCTGTTCCGTAGACAGACGTAACTCCCTACTCTTTTATTTATTAATATTTTTGGCTCAGGCAGACATCACTCCCTGATCCGTTGGCAAACGTCACTCCCAACTCTTTTATAATTAAATTCATTAATTAAAATAACAAAATATGCAAAATCCACATGCGCAAATAATTAAATAAAACAGAAACCATAACATTATGGAAATTCAGCATCACCCTAAGTGAGTAAGAAATACTCAGTTCTTTCTTTGCTTCAGAAAAGTGTTCACATAAATATTAGCTGCAGTATAATTTAACACCAATAATAGTGAATTAGTACAATTCACTAATAAACTCATATTAACACTATTTTTATTCTTAACCTTTTGAACCTTAACATAATTGCTAATATCATTTAAACATAATAACGGCATACAAAATGGTTTAATTATAATGCCACATATTTCATATGGGCTTTATAACAACATTTACAAATAATGACCAAAATACCCTTTTGCATTTTAAAATACTTATTTACATAAGGATCGTTTTGCCAACCCTTTTAAACATAAAAGCTATATATTTATATAACATAACAAATTCCAATTGAGTTGAGTAATAGTAACAGTATTAGTATTAGTAATATCTAAAAATACTTTTAGAATGTTAGGCGGCATAACGGTATAATTATGGATATTTCCTATTATACCCTTTATAAAATTTGGCAAAACAACGACGCTTTTATACTTAAAAACCTTTCAAAACTTTTGACAGCATAACGACACATTTATGGAATACCCAATTGAAGTTGGGCATCATAATGGCATATTTGGTAAATAAGTGATCAACTTTGAACATAAACACATAATGAACATAATCAAGCTTAAACTAATGAAATCAAAACTTAAAGCATAAAATCAATGAAATTAATGATTGGAAGCTTACCAAAAGACTTCCTAGAACACACTCCAAGCCTTGGACCACACAAAACCACACAAAACCACATTTTTCTCTCTCTTGGCCGTGGGTGTGTGTGTGAAGCTTGATGGGTTTTTTTTTTTTGCATCCTTCCCCTTTAGTTCTATTTATAAGGGAATGAATGGCTAGGATCAAGTAGACACTTTTTGATCTAATGGATGAGAGTTAGCCTTATCCTCCAAGGCACATGGGTGTCATCATTACTAAGGTAAATATCTACATGCATTTGCATTTCATGTGTATTTGCATTTCATGTGTATTTTGGCACATGGGTTTCATCATTACTTAAATCAAATATGTAACGACCCACCCCCAATGACACAATATTGTCCGCTTTTGGCTCCCCATATCAGACTTCCCAGGAGGTCACCCATCCTGGGATTGCTCTCGCAGCGGCTCGCTTAACTGCAGAGTTCTGATAGGTTCATTACCATCACGGCTTTAAAACGCGTTGTGTCATATAGGGTGCATTTATACATATAAGCACATCCTCATTCCCAGGCGATGTGGGACGTCACAATCACCCCCCCTTGGGACCCAGCGTCCTCGCTGGCGACCCTCATGGGATCCCCCCATTCTTGGCATCCCAGCGAGTGCCCGCCGGCAACCCTCTTTGGGCTTGTGCACGCTCCCACCATCTCAGGCTGGGCAATGGCTCTGATACCATTTGTAACGATCCACCCACAATGACACAATATTGTCCGCTTTTGGCTCCCCATACCAGACTTCCCAGGAGGTCACCCATCCTGGGATTGCTCTCGCAGCGGCTCGCTTAACTGCGGAGTTCTGATAGGTTCATGACCATCACGGCTTTAAAACGCGTTGTGTCATAAAGGGTGCATTTATACATATAAGCACATCTCCATTCCCAGGCGATGTGGGACGTCACAATCACCCCCCCTTGAGACCCAGGGAAGTCTGATATGGGGAGCCAAAAGCGGACAGTATTGTGTCATTGGGGGTGGGTCGTTACAAATGGTATCAAAGCCATTGCCCAGCCTGAGATGGTGGGAGCGTGCACAAGCCCAAAGAGGGTTGCCGGCGGGCACTCGCTGGGATGCCAAGAATGGGGTGATCCCATGAGGGTCGCCAGCGAGGACGCTGGGTCCCAAGGGGGGGTGATTGTGACGTCCTACATCGCCTGGGAATGAGGATGTGCTTATATGTATAAATGCACCCTATATGACACAACGCGTTTTAAAGCCGTGATGGCAATGAACCTATCAGAACTCCGCAGTTAAGCGAGCCGCTGCGAGAGCAATCCTAGGATGGGTGACCTCCTGGGAAGTTTGGTATGGGGAGCCAAAAGCGGATAGTATTCTGTCATTGGGGGTGGGTCGTTACAAATGGTATCAATCAAGAACCTATCAGAACTCTGCAGTTAAGCGAGCCGCTGCGAGAGCAATCCCAGGATGGGTGACCTCCTGGGAAGTCTGGTATGGGGAGCCAAAAGCGGATAATATTGTGTCATTGGGGTGGATCGTTACAAATGGTATCAGTCAAGAACCTATCAGAACTCCGCAGTTAAGCGAGCCGCTGCGAGAGCAATCCTAGGATGGGTGACCTCCTGGGAAGTTTGGTATGGGGAGCCAAAAGCGGATAGTATTCTGTCATTGGGGGTGGGTCGTTACAAATGGTATCAATCAAGAACCTATCAGAACTCTGCAGTTAAGCGAGCCGCTGCGAGAGCAATCCCAGGATGGGTGACCTCCTGGGAAGTCTGGTATGGGGAGCCAAAAGCGGATAATATTGTGTCATGGATCGTTACAAATGGTATCAGTCAAGAACCTATCAGAACTCCGCAGTTAAGCGAGCCGCTGCGAGAGCAATCCCAGGATGGGTGACCTCCTGGGAAGTCTGGTATGGGAGCCAAAAGCGGATAATATTGTGTCATTGGGGGTGGATCGTTACAAATGGTATCAGAGCCATTGCCCAGCCTGAGATGGTGGGAGCGTGCACAAGCCCAAAGAGGGTTGCCGGCGGGCACTCGCTGGGATGCCAAGAATGGGGGGATCCCATGAGGGTCGCCAGCGAGGACGCTGGGTCCCAAGGGGGGGTGATTGTGACGTCCCACATCGCCTGGGAATGAGGATGTGCTTATATGTATAAATGCACCCTATATGACACAACGCGTTTTAAAGCCGTGATGGCAATGAACCTATCAGAACTCCGCAGTTAAGCGAGCCGCTGCGAGAGCAATCCCAGGATGGGTGACCTCCTGGGAAGTCTGATATGGGGAGCTAAAAGCGGACAGTATTGTGTCATTGGGGGTGGGTCGTTACAAAATAAAATCAAATAATATCTAATCTAATAAATTCCATTCCAACTAAATTTGACACCCCACAAAATATCCTAAAATCTCAATCATCACAAAATCAAATAATATCAAATCCAATCATAGCAAATATTTCCATCCTAACTAGATTTGGTACATGGGTTTACTAAGAAATGAAACTAAGTTACAAATAGGACTAATTGGTCACAAAATATCACAAAATCAATAGGGTGACGTGGCGATGACGTGTCAGAATCTACACATGCATGCTGCCCAGTCCAGGGGCAGTAGAGTGACGGACACTTTCGGCAAATTTAGAAAACTTTGATTTTTATGAAATTTTATATGTAGATAGAGGACTCTGAGACGAGCGTTCTGGCTTTTGAATCGACCAAAACAGAGTTCGTTTGACCCGGTTACCATCGTTCTAAAGTTTAAGGTTCGTTTGAACTATTATTAAACTAAAACTATAAACACTTCTTAATACATGAATATTTATCTCCATAAATATTCATATTTATTATTTTACCTTATTATTATATCATAAATCATATTTTAAGATATTTAATATCTTAAAATACGGGGTATTACATCACCCAACAATACTTGAACACAGTTAAAACCACAATCTTGATTATTATATAGAACAAATGAGCATCACCATCAATCAATTGTTGTTGAGACTTGACAGTATCTGGTAGCCGCCAAACCGGCTACGTGGATTTTAAATTTATAAGTTTACCACTCGCAATAGTACGTATCGATTGTACTATAGTAAGGGTGATCGAACCAGAGAGATTATGGGTTGTTTTCGTAACAGGATATCTAAATAGTGTATTTAACTTAACTTAAAGGTAAAAATAAAAGAAAGGGTTGTAGAATTGAAGCTACAACAAGTAAGGTAAGAAAAACGGAAATTGAAACAAACTTAAAAGAAACTTAGGGTATTGATCTCATCTAATCATCAACCAATGAAATGCTTAAATTCTATATGGATCTTCCTAACATGCATGATATGAGCACGTAATGGGCGTCAACCATTACGACAACCTCGACGTGAAAACATTTTCGTTAGGACATAGTTATAAAGCACCTAGTTTTACATTAATCAACTCCACGTAAAGATTAGTCTATAATTGAAAAACGTTTACACTACGAAAGGTGTGGAGTGATTAATGCTCCCTAGCTTACTACTCTACAACACATCCTAATAAGCATACACAATATATTCAACCATAACTAGGCCACAATGATAAGGTATCTAGTTTCATACCAATCCATTTCACATAAAGTTTAAACTACAATTGAAAAACATTTTAGACTACCAAAGGTGTGAAATGATTTTTGCTCCCTACATACCCTATAAGGTGACTATAATGAGAAAACACACATCATGTCAAAAAGCATCAATGCACAAGATATCATTCTCTTTTGAAAATGTAGGTTTTATTCATGAATCTAAGCAAACTCATAGACAAGCATAACTCTTTTTCATGAATAATTAGATTGAAATATTGAAGGCAAAACCTTTTAGCATGGGTTTTGCAATCCTCTAGCCTTACACAATCATCAAACATATTAAGAAAATCTCAAGAACATCAAGAACACTTCATGGTTTTTGGATAGGATTTTGATCAAACCCTAAGAACTAAATTAGCTATGCATGAAGTAAACTAATTTATGCATGAAATCTAAGGAAACCAGTAAATGAACAAGAAGAAAATGAACTAAAAACAACTAGATTAAAATCATAAAATTCGAATTACAAAAGAAAATAAAATATAAGCTAGAACATGAAGAACAAGGAAGAAAAAGAAAGGAGACAAGCTCTCTGGAACTAAGGCCAGAGAACGTGCATTAAAGGAAATGAAAAACACTAGAAATTAAGTGATACACTTGAGCAAATCCGAAATCCCCAAAAGATGCATGTCTAAACCTAAATCCCTAATCTCATATATATAGAGAATTGGATTTACAAAAGTCCATCAAGAGTTAATTCTAGCCGCACAAACAGAGCTGGTCGGCGTCCATTTCTGTCCACAAAATCCAACTTACGATTTGAATTACATAAAGAATTCAAAAGATCTGGAAATATCTGATTTTCTGGAAGACAGAGAAATCGATCGATCGATTATAAAGTCGATCGATCGCATTTCGCTCGATTGTAGTCGGGCTTGTCCTGGTTCGATCGATGGAGTTTCGCTCGATCGACTTTTCTTCGACTGATGAACTTTGATTGATCGATTAAAAATTCGATCGATTGAATTGCCTTGGTCAATTCTTCAACTAACAGGAACAATCTCGCACTCTGGAGATGACTAAAATATCCTTGATGTATTTTCAGGTCTAATTCAAGTGTTTTGAATTAGATTTCAACTAAGACATGAAAATAAGACATAAAACAAAACTACAACAAAATGTTGTATATACAATATGAACTAGGTCTAACAAATGTAAATTAAGGGGTCTTGAATCGAATAATTCAAGACTTATCACACCCCCAAACTTACATAATGCTAGTCCCTAGCATTACATCTAAGAATTAAAATACAAACAACTAATCTATATCCTCTTTCATTGGAAACGCGATTGCATTTATCACATGCAACAAGCCTTTTAAACCCCTAGGCTACTGTAGTGGACGAGTGAAGTCTCATGAAGGTTTAGTAGAAATGCTACCTACAAACATTATCTTTACAAAATATACATGTTACCTAATAGAAAGATGTATCATCAAAACAATGGTTCATAATTCATGAACAACTTTAAACTAATAAACTCCATCGTCACACAGTTCAGAAAATCATAGTCTACTCACTTACAAATGGCCGGCTAAGATCTCACATGTTAGAAATGATGCAGTTTGATATTAACATACAATTATGGAGCTTTCAAAGAATATAACCTACATACATGCTCCAGTGTCTCAAAATTCCTTATATCTCTCGTTAGATGGAATAACTAAGGCATAGGCATACTTTAATATTATTTACATTATTTATTATGGTTGTGCAATGCTCAACTCCATTAAGCTTCTAAAAGACCTATGTACCAAGTGTTAGGCCAGTGACTCCCAAACCAGATGGCTTTAGGGCACTAGATGTAAAACATCCTTAAGGGCTTAATAACTCAAGTCAAAAAGAACTACGAAGTCAAACTAACCATTTTTATTAACTTGCATCTTTTGAAGCGAACACTCAATGCTTAATGAGGCAAGAGGTCCGGTTACTCAATGAAGTTTTTTTTTTTTTTTTAATTTTTATGCTATATATGCCCACGTCATCCATTTAAAAAGAAATCTTGGTTTTCCGAGACACTAAAAACCATATGCAAGGTATTAACTTAAGTACATACCCCACAAACAATATGCGAATGTATGTCATGATTTTCAAATTTCACAAGTGAATCTCATAGCCAAAAGTAATTAAACAGACTTAGAATCTCTAATTGTGTGATCATGTGTTCAAAATTTTAAAATTGTCAATGAAAAATAAATCACAATTATAAATCAACTAATTTCTACAAAACAACATAGATATTGACAAAGAAATTTGAAAAATTTTGAAAAATTTTTATACAAAACTTAGACTAAGTGTACTTCTATACCCTCAAACTTAAAATAACACATTATCCCCAATGTGTAGAAATCGAAAGCATGATTAAGGGATAAAGAAAACCTGAATGGGGAGGTATGGCTCATAACATACCCCCAAACTTAGAAGTAGCAACACTTAACCTGAAAAACAAAACTAAAAAAGAAAGTGAAAGAATAAAAACAATAACAAAATGAAATATAAACAATGGAACAAAATGAATGGGGTGCCTCCCAGGAGAGCTAAGTTTAACGTCTTCAGCCAGACCCTTCAAAACTCACTGCTAATGAATAGATTTGTGTCTGGCAGTGGTTGGGCAAAATTTATCGTTTCGTGCCCATTCGGATCCTTGAGACTAAGGGGATATGGCATTTCAGGTTTAAAATGTGTCTCAAGGAATTGTGTGGTGGAGTGTGGTGCTTTGGTAAACACTCCCTTACCCTTGGCAAATTTTGTCTTTTTTAATTGCCCTATTGGTTCGGTCTTTGTCTCTCCACCTTTGGATTAATGAGTATCCCTCCATTCCTAGGATTAGTAACAGGTGCACTAGAACACTTCCCTTGCTCTTTCTCGTTAAAGGACTTAGCTAGTTGTCCAAGTTGGACTTCTAGCTTTGCTATAGACTAAGAGTGGGAATTCAGAATTTGAGTCTGAGACTCAAATTTACTGAGACTGGTCAACACCTTTTCCTCAAATGTAGAATTTATAGGAGGTGGAAGTGCTGATTGCTATTGTGGGTTGGGAGGACGACTATTAGGTGGCGGCTGATAAAATTGATTGTTGGACTGCTAATAAATTTGGTTTTGCAGTCCATTGTATTGTGGAATGTTAGGCCGCCACACATTACTATTGTTTCTCAAACCTGGATTATAAGAATTATTAAAATGATCACCAACCGGTCTAGAGAAAGCTGCATTCATCTGCTCAATAGGAGGCTCAGAAGACTGTCCAACAATAGGACAATTTCCGGCCTGATGTGATGGGTTGGATTAAAATGAACATGCATCATGTGGTGTGTGTATATGAGATGCGGTCGCAGGAACAAAACCAGATGCTAACAATTGATCTAACTTTCTAGATAAAGCATCCACTTTGGCATTCAAGTCCAAAGGTTGGGATACCTCATAGAGAGTTTGGCTCTCAGCATTTGTCCTACGATCGGATGATGAGTGGTGTAAAGAGTTTTCAGATAGATTTTCAAAAAGTGTCCACGCATCATCCTCACTCTTTAACATAAGCATACCCCCACATGAGGCATCTACCATCTGTCTATGAGGCTCAGTCAAGCCATCATAGAAGCACTGTACAAGCTGCCACTTGGGAGCAGCATGATGTGGACACCTTCGTAAAAGGTCCTTCATCCTCTCCCAAGTCTCATGATAAGGTTCTCCCTCTGTCTGTGAAAAACCAGTTATGGCTTTTCGTATATGATTGGTCTTCCCTATGGTAAAGTACTTCTTAAGGAACTCGTGTTGCATCTATGCCCAAGAAGTAATAGAGTTGGTCTCTAAGGAAGTCAACCAATACTTAGCTTTTTCTTTTAAGGAGAATGGAAACAAACGCATCCTTAAAGCATCCTTTGTAAAATTATGCAACCTTATGGTGGAGCAGATTTCAATAAATTCATCTAAATGCTTATAAGGGTCCTCAGTATTAAGTCGGTAAAATAATGGAAGCATTTGAATGAATCCGGACTTAATTTCAAAATGAGCTGCCGTAATGTCCAGCAACTGAAGGCTTGAAGTAGGTGTGTATGTAGAGGGAACATAGTGGTCCCTCAACAGCACGGGCTTTGGTTCTTTAGCCATATGTGATTTAGAATGGGCTTTTAGACGTGAGTTCCGTTTGGATCTACTTGGTCTAGAAATCCGCTCTAAGTTTGGGTCGTATGGAAAAATAGGCAATAATAATGAACGACGACCAAACATGCACCAACAAAATTTAATCTATATATACAAGGTACATAAAAGAAATGAAATGAAAAAGGAAGAAAACTAACCGGTTCTGCAATGAGGCAGTGCAGTAGCAGCTGAAGTGCTACTGCAGGTAAAGTCGCTCGATAGACTTTTTGGTCGATCGATCGAAATTTCGATCGATCACTTTTAGAGTCGATCGATCGATTCTCTGCTGAAAAGAAAAATGCAAGAAAAAAGAAAAAAAATGCAGAAAATAAATCTAAAACAAAATTAAAGTCTAAATATGCACAGGACAATAAGAAATTAAATGTAGGTTCGGTCTGGAGTCAGCAGAAAAGCAGTGCTGCTAAAAAATAGAAGTCGATCGATTGAAATATTTTTTTTTAGTTCACTGAAATCGATCGATCAATCTTTTCTGCAGAAACATATTTTTGCAGAAAACAGACAGAATCGAATTCAAACACTAAAAACCGCAAAAACAGTTTATAGACAGAAATAAAACCGCTTATGGACAGAATTTACAATATGTACTAAATCAAACTAAATACAATCCTAAATATCCCATAAACAACCGTTAATCCCCGGCAAGGGCGCCAAAAATTGGTAGCCGCCTAACCGGCTACGTGGATTTTAAATTTATAAGTTTACCACTCGCAATAGTACGTATCGATTGTACTATAGTAAGGGTGATCAAACCAGAGAGATTATGGGTTGTTTTCGTAACAGGATATCTAAAGAGTGTATTTAACTTAACTTAAAGGTAAAAATAAAAGAAAGGGTTGTAGAATTGAAGCTACAACAAGTAAGGTAAGAAAAGAGGAAATTGAAACAAACTTAAAAGAAACTTAGGGTATTGATCTCATCTAATCATCAACCAATGAAATGCTTAAAGTCTATATGAATCTTCCTAACATGCATGATATGAGCGCGTAATAGGCGTCAACCATTACGACAACCTCGACATGAAAACGCTTTCGTTAGGACGTAGTTATAAAGCACCTAGTTTTACATTAATCAACTCCACGTAAAGATTAGTCTATAATTGAAAAACGTTTACACTACGAAAGGTGTGGAGTGATTAATGCTCCCTAGCTTACTACTCTACAACACATCCTAATAAGCATACACAATACATTCAACCATAACTAGGCCACAATGATAAGGTATCTAGTTTCACACCAATCCATTTCACATAAAGTTTAAACTACAATTGAAAAACATTTTAGACTACCAAAGGTGTGAAATGATTTTTGCTCCCTACATACCCTATAAGGTGACTATAATGAGAAAACACACATCATGTCAAAAAGCATCAATGCACAAGACATCATTCTCTTTCGAAAATGTTGGTTTCATTCATGAATCTAAGCAAACTCATAGACAAGCATAACTCTTTTTCATGAATAATTAGATTGAAATATTGAAGGCAAAACCTTTTAGCATGGGTTTTGCAATCCTCTAGCCTTACACAATCATTAAACATATTAAGAAAATCTCAAGAACATCAAGAACACTTCATGGTTTTTGGATAGGATTTTGATCAAACCCTAAGAACTAAGTTAGCTATGCATGAAGTAAACTAATTTATGCATGAAATCTAAGGAAAACAGTAAAGGAACAAGAAGAAAATGAACCAAAAACAACTAGATTAAAATCATAAAATTCGAATTACAAAAGAAAATAAAACCTAAGCTAGAACATGAAGAACAAGGAAGAATAAGAAAGGAGACAAGCTCTCTGGAACTAAGGCCAGAAAACGTGCATTAAAGGAAATGAAAAACACTAGAAATTAAGTGATACACCTGAGCAAATCCGAAATCCCCAAAAGATGCATGTCTAAACCTAAATCCCTAATCTCATATATATAGAGAATTGGATTTACAAAAGTCCATCAAGAGTTAATTCTAGCCGCACAAACAGAGCTGGTCGGCGTCCATTTCTGTCCACAAAATCCAACTTATGATTTGAATTACATAAAGAATTCAAAAGATCTGGAAATATCTGATTTTCTGGAAGACGGAGAAATCGATCGATCGATTATAAAGTCGATCGATCGCATTTCGCTCGATCGCAGTCGGGCTTGTCTTGGTTCGATCGATTGAGTTTCGCTCGATCGACTTTTCTTCGACTGATGAAATTCGATCGATCGATTATAAAGTCGATCGATCGAATTGCCTTGGTCAATTCTTCAACTAACAGGAACAATCTCGCACTCTGTAGATGACTAAAATACCCTTGATGTATTTTCAGGTCTAATTCAAGTGTTTTGAATTAGATTTCAACTAAGACCAGAAAATAAGACATAAAACAAAACTACAACAAAATGTTATATATACAATATGAACTAGGCCTAACAAATTTAAATTAAGGGGTCTGGCATCGAATAATTCAAGATTTATCAGTATCCATATAGAACAAACATGTAAAATTTATTTGAACACAGGAAAGTGCGTAAATATCTTCATAGAATGACAATAAAAAAAAAAAAGACCTGCTACATATTTCGATAGTATCCGTATAGAACAAACAAATCTTTTTCTTTTTTTTTGAAAAATTGTTTTTTTGATAGTATCCATATAGAACAAATGAGCATATCTATCTTAAAAAAATAAAAAATAAAAATAAAAAATAAAAAGAAGAAGAAGAAAAAAGAAAAAGAAAAAAAATTGATATTTCAAACGGAAAAAGCAAAATATAACAACTGTCATTATTCCAATTGAGAGTAAAGTGAGGCAAAATATTAACGGAAAAGTGAGTCACAAGGCCAAATTCAAATCAAATGATAAAATTTGTGACTTTTTATGCGCCCAATCATTGGCTCAAACGCTCATAGAAAATTCCTCCAATGTACTTTGGCAGGGGTTGTTGAATCCTTCGTACTCTAATCCTTCATAATCTAATGACAGAGAAGCAAAGTCATAAAGAATTGGTCGTGCAGGGACATGGACTCCAACATCCTCTCGCCTAGCAGGCGTTCATTCATTACATTCTACTAGTTATGTGTCCGCCCATATTCATATCCACGATGAATATGAACATTATTTTTTTTTTATTGTTGAGAGATCATTTTCAACAAGCAGGTCCTTCAAATCAATTGTTGAATATGAACACATGAAAGTGCCTATTATTGCCTATAAAAAATAATTGGCAAAATTGTTGAACAAACAATTTTTCAACAATCAGGTCTTTCAAACACCCAGGTAACTGAATCCCCTCAAAACCCAATAGACTACGGTCCTAGTACTTACACAGACAGATAGAGACAATCAAATCAAACTCTATGCTGTAATTTTTTTATAGCACCTAGGCCTAATCCTATCTCCTTAACCCGATGAACCTCCGACCTCCAAACTCACACGTAATTAGAAGACACTGCAATCTAATTTAATAAATGATGAGTGCCAAATATTGTGTATTTGGACCCCTTGATTTGCACTAGTTAGACCTTTATCCTTGTTATTTTCTAATGTTTTGGTTAGTTTTTGTGTTTTCTGTTTCTGTAGGACAATAAGAGAGGAATGACAAATTTCATAAGAAAATGACTGGAAATTCGGAGGTCCTAAAAAGTCGATCGATCGAACTTAAAATTCGATCGATCGAAACTTTGCCCGAAGTCGATCGATCGAAATTTCCCAGAAACTGCTTTTGCAGAGCGCGCCAGAACGCCCAATCAGAAGCCAAAAAGCAGTCCTCCCTCTGATTTTCGCAGCAGAACACGCTGGTTTCGTGTTTTTGGTTGTCTCTAGCAGCAGAGGAACCCTAGAGGAGGGTAGAGGAGTCATTTCTAGCCCTAGCTTTCTTCTATAAAAGCCATAGCCATGCCTCCTTGTTAGAATAGGGGAGAATGGAGTAGAATAGAGCAGAAAATCAGTAGATAGGTTTAATTTCGTGCATCTTGTAGTGTATTTCAGTAGTTTTATTTTCAGATACTTTCTCTTTGTAAAGCTTTTCTTTCATTTCCATGGTTGTTCATCATTTTCTTGTGGTGTTCTTAGTCATGGAAGGCTAGTAACCTCAACTAGGGTTGAGGATGAAACCTTTCCATTGATGACACTCACAATCTTGTTGTACCACTTGCACATTTAATGATATATCATATTAGTTGTTCAAGTTCCATTCATTTAAAGCTTTATCTTTTGCAATGAATGTGGTTAGTGGTGGAAAGAGGACATTTTATGTGTTTCAACCGATGAATACATTGTTTTATCGGTTTGAATGATGATATCCATTGTGATTCAATGATACATTGGATGTTTTGATTTCAATTGGTACTCTTTGTGATTTGTCTATGTGTTGGATTCATTTAATGGTTCTCGGGTTTATGGTTAAGAAACTTGAATGACACCCTAAGCTTAATGTTCTTTGGGTGTTCAAGTGGAAACCAAAAGTGTGAGTTGTAGGATTTGGTTTGGTGGATTCCTTAGCCTTAGTTCCTTTTAATTTGCATATTTCATTCCATCTCTTTTATTTAGTCTTTTGTTCTTGAATCAATTCTCAAACCTTTGGAACTAGGTTAAAATGAGGTTGATTAAGCAAGACACCAATATTTGACCATTTCCATGTGGATTCGACCTCGCACTTGCACACACTATATTGCAAACGATTCGTGCGCTTGCGAGTACTATTTAAAACACACATCAATATACAACTGGAGATAATCATCTCACCGTGATATTCTTGCATTCCCCATAGGGTTTCCATACAAAAATTGGCTACTTTTTAACCACCATATAAACAAACCGCATCCACTTATCAAGTTTAAGAGCCCATTCTTCGGACAAGAGGGTCAGATTCATGATGTGATCGCTAAACCATAAGTAAATCAATGTTCCCTCACTGTACCCAATGACAATTCACAATAATTTCTTAAACAAACCGAAGTGCGTGGAACCCAACAACAAGTTGAAGAAAAAGAACAAATTTTACCCAAACAACAAGCTAATTTTGCAGAAAAAACCACACACAAACACAGACAGATAGAGACAATCAAACCAAACACCCAGCTAACCGAATCACCTCAAAGCCCACTCTGTCGCCTGCCGGACAAGCGGTCAACGGAGCTAGAAATGGCGCCAAAGATCTGTGGTGAGGGGCAATACAACTGTTGAGGGGAAAAGAGAGAGTGTAAGAGAGAGAGAGAGACAGAGATGTGAGAGAGAGAGAGAGAGAGAGAGAGAGAGAGGAGAGAGAGGAGAGAGAGAGAGCAACTTACCTGGGTTGCTGAACCGACACCGGAGACGAGTCGACACAGAGAGAAGGGGAGAGAGAGATAGTCGAGTGAGACAACTAAAAGAAGTCAGACAAAATTTTAGTAAAAAATAAAGTAGCACCATTATTAATGGATCCCGACTAAATTTTTGACAAAATGGATTGTTTTATGTATCAATGTTGGCTTTAGTCGACGCTGATGTAAACTTATCAGCATCAATACATAAAAGTCGATGCTGATACTCGTACTATCAACATCAACAAGAATAAGTCGACACTAATATTAATTTTTATATTTTTTAATTTATGTAATTTAATAATTGTTTAAACCTATTAATCTTTTTAAAAAAATAATAATACATATATAATAATAGAATCTTATTAACATTTTAGAAAAATAAAACCTATAAAATAAAATCATATTTAATTAAAGAAATTAATCATATTCAATTAAAAATTATATTTAATTAATATTTCGATCGAACTCTATAGATCTTGCACTATCCTTAAGAACTAGTTCGATCGATCGAAAAATGGGTTAGGATCGATCAAATGTTTAATCGAACCTTCAATCATGTCAAGTTTGATCGACCCATTGATCTTATCACGATCGATCAGATTAATACATTAAAATCGATGAGGTGTTCTAACAAATATTGAATTGTGTAAGGTTATATCAATCATTGATCGTATTACAGTCGATCAGAGTAATACACTAGGATGGTACAAACTCCTTACAATTCAACCGGTCATACTAATACACTATGGTTGATAAGACATTTGATCAAACCTTCAACTATATCAATTAAATCACATGTCTATAAAAGTGTATTTTGAGAAGCCATCGATTAGTCAGTGACTTGGGTAATTTGAGTATTGAGCACCTGTATTGATGGATTATCATAATCCATATAGTTTAATCAAACTTGATATAATTCAAGATTCGATCAAAAGTCTGATCGATCTTAGTGCATTAGTATGATCGATCAAACTCTTTGGATTTTGTATTATCATTATGCATTAGTATGATCTATCAGACTAATGTACTAGGATCGATCAGACGTTCGATCGAATCTTGAATTATGTCAAGTTTGATCGATGCTAAATAAGATCATAGTTTATTCGATCTTACAAGGATCGGATTAATGAATTAGTATCGATTGGATGTTCAATCAAACCTTTAATCGTGTCAAGTTCGATTGATCATTCAATTGGATCACGATCAATCAAATTGATCTTAAAATGATTAATCAGACTAATACACAAGCAAAAATAATACAAAATCCATATAATTCGATTGATCAAATTAATGCACTATGATAGATAGGATGTTCAATTGAACTTTCAATTGTATCAAGTTCGATAGATCAAATCGATGCGTGAGAATCGATCAGATTGATCTTATCATTATTGATTGTATTAATACACAAGGATAAATTAAAAAAGAAAAAGAAAAAGAGAAATAGAAAATATTAATTCATAAGATTAGAAAATAGAAAAAAAAAACATAAAACTTTACTCATAGCATGAAAATCAAAATTAATTTTTTGTAGATTTTTTTTTTCCACCCCTTACTTATTTTTTTTAATTCCTTTGTATATATGTATATGTATTTTCTTTTTCTTTTTATGTTTTTTTAGGAGACATATGACCACGTGGTAGGTTTTGATTGGTTTGACATAAAATTCTATTTATGATACAAAACAAAACCTAACAATTAAAAAAAAAAAAAAAAGGAGTTAAAAACCCAGAGATTGAAATGACATTTAACACAAAAATTAAAAATTAAAAAAAATATAAAAACTTTAGTGAGAATATAAAAAGAAGATTTTTTTATAGGTTTCAATTTTTTTTTTTTTTGTTATACAGGGTCATTAGCGTCCACATAGAGTGGACGTTGATATTAGGTTATCAGCATCCACTCCTGCATGTCACGCTGATACTTTTTTATATTTTTTAAGAAAAATAATTTTTTTTATACATGGGTCATTAGCGTCAACCCCAAAGTCGACGCTGATAACCCATTATCAGCGTCGACACAAAAATGTTGACGCTGGTGTGGTTCTTAAGTTACCACATCAGCGTCGACCACATTGTCGACGCTGATAGTTATTTATTAGCATCAACTAACGTGGATGCTAATACCAAAAATGTCACTACTATTTCTCCATCCGTGTGAGGAAAAATTTCCCGCCAGGTTATTAGCAACGACACATTAGCGTCAACAACAACATCGACGCTAATAGTGCATTTTGTTGGACAATTAGCGTCGACTATTTTGTCGACGCTAATAGTTTCTGATGCCGACGTTGATAGTTGACTACTGAAAGTCTACTATTAGCGTCGACTTTTTGTCGACACTAATAGTGTCGCCCCTAATGGGCGAATTTCTTGTAGAGTGCTTGCATGTCCTCTTTTGGAAAGGAAATCCAAATGTTGCCCAGGCCTTACAAAATAACATGTGTTCGGCTACTCCTTGATTGGTTTAGCTGCTGGACTTATTTTGGAAAAAACAAGTCTCTCGATCCCTCTTGCTGCCAAATTACGTCTTTGAGAAAACATGTGTGCTCTTAGTTCTCTCCAGGTCTTCATGTGCTACCTTGGTCTTCATGTGCATGCATAGAAAGAATCGTTGCTTGATTGTTTGGTGCTTTGTAGGAGAACAAAAACGTGCCTTAGCTTGTGCTAATAATAATACAAATACTGGCGCACTCCACATGCACAAACATTTATATGACTGGTTTTCCCACTTCTTTGCAATTCCACATAAATACTATAATTTCTTTCAATGATCTGACAAATACTAAAACACAAAAAAATTAGAAAATAACAAAACTAAAGGTTTAACAAATACAAATTAAGGGGGTCCACATATGCAATATTTGGCACTCATTTGTAGTCATACCTTTAACTATAACACGAAGCCCATCGTGAACGCTTCCCAACTAAGTCTCCTACTTGAAGGGGTCTTTGATGGAATCCTTTACCTTAGGGCTGACCCCTAAGATGGACTTCACACGAACTGTTGAGCACACACCGGCAACGGCTAGAGAGCTAGCGGATCTTCAAGTCTCCCTAAACACCCTCTCTAATAACTATAAAATTCTATACTGAATTCTTACAAATAACAAGCCTAGAGCCATCTGTTTATAGGCTTCAGAAAACCTAATTCTAGACAAATTCATACTCTGGATGCGGAGCGTCCAAACGGAAGTTAGCCTCATCCGGACGGTCTTCTGTGACCGCCTTTCCAGAATAGCGCGATTCTTCCGGATGGCATGGCAGAGCATCCAGACGGTCTTCACTGTAACTCCTTTCCACGTTCGTAAAGGAAACCCAAAATATTATGGAATGCTAGGTAGCGTCCGGACGTGATGCCACGTCGTCCTGACATCTTGCAGAAACTTCCCAAATAGTGTCGACTGAAATCCAACTCCGTGTAGAAATCGGAGAAGCTTGACCTAGCATCCGAATAGTGTTGCTCTGACATTCTGACGTCTTCAACGCTGAAGCTTCTAGACACTGAGGGGCATTCGGACACCTTCAAAGGCCTGTCTAGACGGTTGCACAGGAACTGGTTGATCAGACTTGAATGCATGGAGTCTTCATGGACATCTTCTAGCACTTTGTGACCAGTCAGATGGCTTGAAAAAAACATTGTCCATATAACTTGAAGACTTTGAAAAAAAAAAACCAATAAACCTGTTTAAAAAGCAACAGTTACATAAAGTGTTTTTGTCATCTAGAATGTTGCCAACATAAAATACTAACAAACACCCCCTTTGGCCATTCTGGGACAAAAAAAAACTTGACCAGTTTGGAAATACATTTCTGGTTCAAAAACAAAAAAATACTCCCATTTTTTGTCACAAAAGGACAAAGGGTAAACAAAATATAAGAGTATTGGTTTGTAATTGGCCATATTCTGTTGGACAAAATCACTTCATTATAATGATGCTGTTTAACAGGGATTCCGTTATTCAGAAGAGCTTCCAGAAGATTCTGCAAAGTTTGCAAGTCAGAAAATTCGGTTCCCTGCCAGCCGTCCGGACGACGTGTCATACCGTTCGAACGCTCATCTGTCAAAGCATCATCCATTTGGATGACAAGAACTTTCCGTCCGGAAGCCCATCAGTGTCTACAAGCTTCGAACAATTCAAGTTTGCATCTGTCCGGACGTAATGGCAAATCGTCCGGACGCTCTTCAGAGTTCGAGAAGATCCCAGTGTTACAGTGCATCCGTCCGGACGACGTGGCTTTACCGTCCGGACGCCATTCAGTGTTTGACAAGCATTAGGGTTTCTGCCACAAGACACAGTTATGGGAAGACGGCCGCTACCGTCCGGACGAGGTTCTCTATAAGGCAAGACGTGCATACAAAGTTCAATCGTCCGGACGTCAGACTTCATGGTCCAGACGATCAAGCTTCATATATGGAAATTACGTGCACCAGTTCAACCGTTCGGACCTTAGCCTTCAAGGTCCGGACGCTCCAAGCCTTATTATGGTAATTTCGTGCAGCCGAAGTGCAACCATCCAGATGCTAGGGCAATACCATCCGGACGCGGCCTTGTTATGGAAGCTTTCGGTGCTATTTTGGAAAGGTGGTTGCAGTTGACCATCCGGACGCTCAGTCAAGCCGTCCGGACACCCTCGGGTATTTTGGTCATAACATTTTACTCAATTATCAGATTGGGACGAAATTGGCGTCGTTGGAAAGCTAAGGAAAAAATGATGCAAATTGAACATGTGGACGGCCAGTAGAAGCATTCGTACGGCCCCCGCCCGGACGGAAACATTTGCCCGTCCGAACGGCCCTGGCTCCTGTCTGGACGCGCGTGCCTCAGACTCCATTTTTGACTCAATTTTAGGTTTCAAAAGCCTATAAATAAGAGGCTTGAGGCATGCTTTCAACACAGAATTCGGTGGTGAATTCTCTACAGCTTAGAGAGAGTGTTTAGGGAGATATTGAAGATCTGCTAGCTCTCTAGCTCTTGCCAAGTGTGTGATTTGATCAGCTGTGAAGTCTATCTTAAGGGTTGGCCCTAAGGTAAAGGATTCCATTGAAGACCCCTTCAGGTAGGAGACCTGGTTGGGAGGCGTTCGTGTTGGGTTACACGTTAGAGAGCAAGGTACGACCACTGCATCAGGGGTATGTGAGTGTTACTATCTTGTATCTAGTCTTGTCTTCTGAAAAGTGGATATCCTGGGTTTGGCTGCCCCAGAGTGGTTTTTCCCTTAATTGAGTTTCCACTTCGTCAACAAAATATTTGTCTCCTTTAAATTCCGCATTTAATATTTGTTGCACACTGTTCACACACACTTGTATAAATTAGAAGTCCATTTATTTTTCAAAGACAAAAGCCATTGGTATTGTTAACAAAATACACAAAGTCTCAGAAAAGTAAATTGTTCTCAAGGCAACAACAAAGAAGAACAAATAAAGAGAGTAATAAAAACTCTCAATCTTCATCATCATCAGGCTTCGGGTGATGATACTTCAGGCACTCCCGAATGTTGATCTGAATCTACTCGACACGCTCTCCAATAAGATTAACTTCCCACTGGAGAGATCCCATGGAAGACATAAGCTGAGCAAAAGCAGCTTCAATATTGAAGGAAGGAGGCACAACCTGTGATGATGATGCAATAGCTGAGGTATCAACATGAACTGGTGGAGGCTGAGGAATTTCGCCTTGACCCTCGTGCTGCAGCTGAGCATTATACTTCATGAAAGTCTATTTTCCAAGAGGATTTGGAATCCTCCATTTGGGCTCAAAATCTGAAATGTCTATCACAACCTAAAGACAGATTTGAGTGATCAAACACCCAAAGGATAGACTGGTGTTCATCTCATCACGAACCTTGAGCATAGTGTGCAAAATGTGCTTGCACAAACAAAAGGGTGTCCTCATCACAATGGCATAAAGAAGGGTGGTCTTCTTAAGAGTAAGCTCACTCCGACGAACTTGAAGCCACAAGTTGGTCACAACTACCTTCACCAAAAACCGGTGTATGGGAGCAAAGGCACCAATCCTGATCTGAGAGTGGGACTTCTCCTCCCCTTGTGGTCTAGTACCAAAGAAATCATGGAGATAATCCATGCTGGGAGCCTCAACACCGGCAGGGAATGGAACACCTGAAACTGGCAGAACTGGGACCCCGAGCACAGCACTGATAAGCTAGGGATCAATCTGAATGGTGTGCCCTCTGACCATAGTTTGCATGATCAGGCCTTTGTCATCATCCTGAATGATAATCATATGGCCATATAATTCCTGCACCAGTCTAGGAAAAGCCGGGCAGGCACAATTGTAGAGATACTCCCACTGATTTTCCAAAAGCATCTGGCCAATAGGGAGTAGGACCGGATCCCTCCGATCAACGCGGAGAAGATTCTACTCCGAAAGGACTTGCCGTTTTTCCATGCGGAGGCACCTGTTAGCAATAGATTCTTCAACCCTTTGCCTGACTCGGGGTGGAGAGTCGTCTAAAGACATATTTCCTTAACTAAAAACAAAAAATATTCCACAAAAAAAAAAAAAAAAATTCAAGAAAACATTAAGTCCTGTCAGTTCAAAAAAAAAAAAATTGGGCATTATGACAGATGTAAAATGGACTATCCCAAAAATTACAAACACATAAATAACAAAAAATCATCACAAATCAGATAATAGGCACTATCTCAACCCAACACAGAGAATATGAGCAATAATCCACATTATAATTCACAGAAACTCAAAATATAATAATCCCTAAAAAGTCACTATTTTAAGCAAAAAAAACTCAAAAGAAATTAGTAAAAAAGGAGAGAATCATACCTGGGGTGGAGAGAAATTGAAAAAGGACAAGAACGCGTGAGAAAGACACGTTAAAAGGGCAAAGAAAAATGCACAAAATGACAAAAATTCAAAGAGAAAGGACGAAAATGACGTACAGCACAGGGGGAATGCGATTTAACCCTCAAGGGTTCATTGTCCGGACGTATCACTAATGTCATCCGGACGTAGTGCCAAGTAAGATATCGCACTAAAGCGCATGTCCTGACCTAAATTAGGAATGTCCGGACAAACCTGCCGCACCGTCCGGACATACAGAGCCACCGTCCTGACGCTTCACACAAAAAGCTGAAAAATAGAGGGAAAAAGAGTAGAAAAATATTTTCCAAAAATAATTTTCAGAACACGCATGTATAAAAAGATAATAATGCAGTTCAATAGCATTTTAAAATTGATGCTAAAATATAACAAAGAGTTAAGTAATTATCTAGCAAAAGATTTTCCTACAGAAGAATTTTTTAAACAGTCTACTTAACTCATGCAATGCTTGTGTGTGTGAAGACTTTCTCAATAATGTATGATCTTTGCTGATATGATTTAAAGTAACTAAATTTTCTAAAGAGAGAATTTCACAGTTTGATTAGTCAAAAGTCAAACCTTATCATACTAGGGCCTAGTCACCCTCATCTGGTACTCTCCCCCTAAGAAGCAGCACTATTTTGATTTTTACTTGCACCATGAAGGTCAAGATATGTGGATGTATCAGCACAAAAGCAGTGAATTTATTCATGTAAGATTAAGCTCTGAAGTATAACTGTTTGTTTCTTTTAGGTGCTACAACTTAGAGAGGAAGCCAGAATTTTTAGGGCTAGGTTCAACTAGCAAATTGGTCAATTCGACAATCCTAGCACATAAATAATCTCTCAAAAGATTTTTCATAAGCAAAAAATCAGAGATAAAATAATATATATATATATATATATATATGTACCTTAGGGGAGCCTTGGATAGTGTACATTTTCATCGCTTGAGGAAAGCAACTATCTATCAAACAGATGCAGCAGGGAGATTTTGCAGATATCAAACATGAACTCTCAGTTATATAAAAGCCAATATAATTGATGTATCAAGAACTGAGACATCAGGAAAAAAACGCATAAGATATCTAAACAACTAAAAAAGGGAATAAAAATTTGCATCTTTCTCCCCCTTTTTTTATGATGAAAATAAAAACAGAAAAACAACAAAAACATGCTACACATGAAAAGGAAAAAATCTAGTCCAAGCATGTACAGTAAGGACAAACCTGACTTCAAGGAGAGAGGTTTGACTATACCAAGATAAAAAAGCAGCCGCTCGACGTGCTTTTTCTATCATACCTATTTAATACCTGTAGAAATAACTCAAGACAAACAATAGGGTATATAGGGATAGAAAAAGATGGTTCCACACAATCATGCAAAGAATTCATAAGATCAGATGACATAACAATGCAATGCAAGTGTACCTGTCATGCTCTAGGATTTAGGAACCAAAATCCTAGGCATGTGTGACCTCATCTAATAGGTAGGTCCGCTCTCCCTCTGGGAGTTGGCGTCCTCTTCCTTGTCCTGTCATCCCTTTTTTAGCTGCAACTGCAGATATCTGATCAAATATTGCATGAAAGAGCTGACAGAGAGTGTTCCTTCATAGAAGGCTTCCTTTTTTGGAGTCTTCTGTTTCTCCACATAAGTATTCTTGGGGACCCAAGTCTTGTTTGCTGGAGGAGGATTATGCTGCTGCTAATGCCTTGGAATAGGATTTCTGGGAGGTGGTCCATGATTCTTGGGTGGCTTCATTTGAGGTGGAGGACCCCTGGGCTGAACATGACTGCTAACTCCACATTGGTGACACATGGGAGTTTTAGAAGCCTGCCGATATGTCTTCCTCAGAGCTTGTCGATGTGGGTACTTAGGTCTAATGTGCCCGAGCTCACCACAGTGATGGCATGTGGGAGGCTTTCTTCTAATAGGAAGCTTGGCCAGAGGCTGAGGAATAGCTGGAACTTCTCCTTCCATAACAGTTTTTCCTTTTTCCACACATAAAGGTGGAGACTCAAGAATAACTGGCTTCACAAAAAAAGTCTGGGAAGTAGAAGGAGGAACATACCCGATTCTGATCTTGTCGGTAAGGCACTTCTGAATGGAGAGCATGTGAGTCAGCTTCTCGTCAAAGACTCTCTCTAGTTGTAACCGTGTCTCTAAAAGCCTCTCTTCTAGATCATTGATCTTTATCAGCATAGTGGTCTTCTCAGTCCTTAGGCTGTTAGCTCTAGCACTTGCTATTTGTACTTCTCTCTTAGCTTTAAGAACTCTACATTTTGAAGCTGATAGGCAGTCTGCATATCTTCTTCATCACTATTCTCAGAGTAGTAGGACTAAGAATCCTTCTTTTCTTCATATGGGGCCACTAAGGCAAGGAACTTTTCTTCCTCAAGAGTTTCTTCTTACTTCTTAGACTCATTGCTAAGAGTAGCATTAATGGCTTTCCCCTTTAGTATCTTCATATTTGCATACTCAGTTTTGATGTGCCCGAAGCCTGAGCATTCAAAGCATTAAAGACCCCTTGGATCCATCTTCTCAGCTTCTTCTGGCTCAGCTGTGTGGGGAGCCTTCTTTAGTCTGTCAGAGAACTTCTTCTTGAACTTGTTATTCTTCATGAATTGCTCGAAGTTCTTGGCTAACATTGCCACTGCATCTTCATCAATATCCGAGTCTTCATCAGATAAGACTCTAGGGTTTTCTACTTAGATGCCTCGAGGGCAATGGTCTTTGCCTTTTTGACCGAAGGTAAGTAATAATCATATGTTTGAAGAGATCCTACCAGCTCTTCAATCTTCATCCTCCAGATCTTTGCTTTCTTCTGTAGTGGCCATCTTAATCTTGAAACGCTCAGGCAAAGATCTTAGTATTTTTCGAATGAGTTTTACATCTGAGATTGACTTCCCAAGACTTACCATCGAGTTTCTTAGGTCGCTAATCTTGGTGTAAAACTCTCCAAATGTCTCTTCTTCGAGCATCTTAATTTCTTCAAACTTAGAAATCAACATTTGAAGCTTGGTAGATTTAACCAGTTTCATGCCTTCATATGTTGTTTCTAGAATTTGTCATGCATCTTTAGCAATTTTACAATTTGAAATTCTTGTGAATTAAGATGGTGAAAGTGCTTGACATAGGGCATGGAGGGCTTTATCATTGGAAAGCCGTGCGCTTGTTTGAGTAATAGTAATTTCGTCTGTTTCTTCTGGTTTAATCCAACCAGTTTCAACAATTTTCTAGACGTCAATAGATTTTAAAAAGAAGCGCATGCGGGCTTTCCAATAGTCATAGTTCGCCCCATCAAAGGGAGGAACTAAATTTAGATTTTGAGACTTAATAAAAATAAAAGAAGAGAAATAGAATTCAAGAAATCACACTCAAGAAATAAATCTTAACCAAAGTGTACCAATCTTTGATACAATTTGAAAATAAATAATGTCTTCTAAACAACCAAGTGTGTGTTCGTGTGCAACAAAATATCTTAAATGCTGAAAATAAAAGAGAAAAGATATTTGTTGACGAAGTGGAAACTCTATGAAGCGAAAAACCACTCTGGGGCAGCTAAACCTAGGAAATCCACTATCCAAAGACAAAGCACTCGTACTCACAAAACCTATTGCAGTATTCATACCTTTATCTACAACACGAAGCCCATCGTGAACGCTTCCCAACCAAGTCTCCTTCTTGAAGGGGTCTTTGATGGAATCCTTTACCTTAGGGCCGACCCCTAAGATAGACTTCACACGAACTGTTGACCACACACCGACAAATGCTAGAGAGCTAGCGGATTTTCAACTATCCCTATGGAATTCTATACTGAATTCTTACAAATAACAAGCCTAGAGCCATCTATTTATATGCTTCAGAAAACCTAATTCTAGACAAATTTTTACTCTGGTTGTGGAGCGTCCGGACGATCTTCTGCGACTGCCTTTCCAGAATAGCACGATTCTTCCCAAAACAGGACCACGTCCGAACGGCTTGGTTGAGTGTCCAGATGGTCTTCACTGTTGATGTGGTCTTTTGTTTACCAAAATATATCAATAATAAATAACCACTCGCAATAGGACGAATCCTTGTAGGATAAGGCTATAGAGAGGGTGTCGAACCTCAAGGACTGCAGAGGTATTGCTATCAAGTTTGTGAAGATTAAAAATAACTAAAGAAAAGATGGTTGAATTTGTAATTAGCTAAAGTGCATAAAATAAACGTAAAAGAGAATTGAAATATAAGAGAGAGAAAGAGTAGAGTATTGCCTTTACCGCTATCCGCACATCAATGGTTAATCATATTTAATTAGAGAAATTCATTCTATGCATACTATAAATAAACAAAAAGTTACCATATTAAAGAATAAGTATAATCCATCTTCGGTTGGTACGGACCGTCCACCTAACCACTAAGATGCGGTATGACCCATCTTCCCTAGGAATGGATTAGCTACGTCTTTAATAGGATACATACAATCAATGAAAAAGTATAACCCATCTTCGGTTGGTACGAATCGTCTACCTAAATTACACTAAACTAGTGTGTAATACGATTCGTCTTCCCTAGGCATGACCTATCTAATCCTCTTAATCATATGTCAATTAAACCCGTTGTATAATCATCATTCTCATAATCACAGAAAATAAGAATGATTTGAGTTCAATAAAGGTAAAAAGCTTTCTAAGAAAAGAGAAGAATTCTACCAATATTGATTATGAATTGACGAACAATCGCATTAAAAGATGAAGAACAATATCAAATTATAGTAATTCTCATAATTATACAACCAACATGCATAAACTAAAATTCTCTAAATTAAAATAGAATCAAACCATTGTGCTTGGATAGGACTACATCAATACCCTACAAAGGTTTTTAGCCGCTCATAACGTTGCTGCAATGACCTCCTGCCATGATTACTTCTCTTCAACTCTTCAAGCCTTCAAGAAGTTTTTCTCTGAATTTGCTCTAGGTAGTAGAGATTAGGAGAAGCCTAGAAGCTCCTAGAATTCCAGAAAAATTTTCTCTTGAGTCTTCTTGTCCAAGTAGGAGATTGAAACTTCAATCCAAGTAGGAAAATGATTCCAAATTCGTCCAGAATTGCGATCTTTTATTATGGAGAGATTTTGGCATAGTAAACGTTCGAATTAGGGAAAATCTATTTCTGACATATTTGTTTCTTTTCTTATTAGCTTTCCAATGCCACCTAATTTCATTGCAATCCAATATTTGAGCCAAAATTTATGATCAAAACACTGAGACATGTGCAGAATCCAAATTTAAATCCAATACGATTTTGACTCTTAGTGGAGAAATTATGATTTAATCCTTCACTTGATTTGATTAAACTTAACCACATCATATAGGTCTTCTATTATGATTGGTTAAGTTTAAACATATCTTCTAAGTCTTCTCAAAGTGTGCTTTAAGCCCAAAATCAATGGAATTAATTGTATCTTTATTTAAAACCTGAAAACAATAAAACAATACAAAATCAAATAAATAACAATGCCAATGAATTAACATATGCAAGTTAAGGGGCTTGAATGTGCAACATTCAACACTTATCAATTGTAACTCCTTTCCGCGTTCGTAAAGGAAACCCGGAATATTCTAGAACGCTGGGTAGCGTCTGGACGTGTTCCCACGTCGTCTGGACATCTTGCAGAAACTTCCCAAATGGCGTCGACCGAAATCCAACTCCGTGTAGAAATTGGAGAAGCTTGACCTAGCGTCTGAACGGTGTTACTCTGACATCCGGATGTCTTCAACGCTAAAGCTTCTAGACACTGAGGGGCATCCAGACGCCTTCAAAGGCTTGTCCGAACAGTTGTACAAGAATCAATTGATGAGAGTTGAAAAATGCATGGAGTCTTCATGGACATCTTCTAGAACTCTGTGACTAGTCACATGGCTTGAAACGAACACTGTTCATATAACTTGAAGACTTTGAATAAAAACCAATAAACCTGTTTAAAAAGCAACTATTACATAAAGTGTTTTTGTCATCCAGAATGTTGGCAACATAAAATACTAACACTCTAGACTTGTAATTTGTAACTTGTAAGAATTCAGTATAGAATTCCACACTGCTTAGAGAGTGTGTTTAGGGAGAATTAAAGATCCGCTAACTCTCTAACCATTGCCGGTGTGTGCTCTTTGTTTCATGTGAAGTCTATCTAAGGGGTCGGCCCTAAGGTAAAAGATTTGATTGAAGACCCCTTCAAGTAGGAAACTTGGTTGGAAAGCGTTCATGATGGGCTTCGTGTCAGAGTTAAAGGTATGACTACTGCATCAGAGGTATGTGAATACGAGTGTCTTGTAACTAGCTTTGTCTACGGTATAGTGGATATTCTGGGTTCGGCTGCCTCGGAGTGGTTTTTCTCTTCACAGAGTTTCTAGTTCGTCAACAAATATCTTGTCTCTTTTATTTTCTGCATTTAAGATTTTTTTTGCACACAAACACACACTTGGTAATTTAGAAGTCATTATTAATTTTCAATTGGTATCAGAGCTTGGTACACTCTAGTTAAGATTTATTTCTTGAATGTGATCTCTTGACTTCTACTTCTCTTCTTTTATTGTTATCATGTCTCAAAATCTTAATTCAGTTCAACCCTTTGATGGGACGAACTATGGCTATTGGAAATCCTGCATGCGCTTCCTTTTAAAATCAATTGACGTCTGGAAAATTGTTGAAACTGGTTGGATTAAACAAGAGGATACAGAATAACTTTCTGTTACTCAAACAAGCGCACAGCTTTCCAATGAAAAAGCCCTCCATGCTCTATGTCAAGTACTTTCACCATCTGAATTCGCAAGAATTTCAAATTGTGAAATTGCTAAAGATGCATGGAGAATTCAAGAAACAACATATATGCGTGTTCTAAAGCATTTTTAGGAAATATATTTTGTTTGCAAACTTTCCTCCAATTTCAAATTTTTAGTGTGAAGCGTCCAGACGGATCAACTCTTGTGTCCAGATACGTGCGGCTCAGACGTCCAAATGGTTAAGTGACACGTCCGGCCACACACGACCTGTCGATTGCTAATCTGGCAGTGAATTGTCCGGACGCATTCTTTTCAGGTATTCTTTTTGCCGCTTGCTTTCTTTGCCATTCACACTGCACTGCATTGTTCTCTTATTTTGTCATGTTGTGAGTTTTTCTTGTGGATTTCTCCCAAGATTTTGGTATTCTTTGCACATCTCTTCTCATTCCATGGTTTTTGTTGTGTCATCCTTTGTTCTTTTAAAGTTCTTGTCCTTTTTAGAATATTGGAATATTTTATTGATTGGAATATTTTCTCAAGATATTGTGCATGAAAATCCTTTTATGTCTATTTGTTAGGTGGATATTGATATATTTGTGCTATTTGGATTGCTATATTTGCTTTTGTAATTCTTGCAAATCAAATTGACAGCTATTATAATACCACATTCTTTATGGAACTAACAGGAACTAATATTTCTTTGTGGTGTTATTTTTGGATAGATTTATGTTAAAACTTTTCAGGAATATGATGTCCAACAGCTCCCAGCACAATATCTGACAGATGGATCCTTTGGAAAATTATTTTTGAGGTCATATGTTCAAAATTTCTAAAGATCTCAGGATTTAGATGAGTTTGTTCCCCCCAACTCATGTAGAGCCTTCTGTAGCATGCTTCTTCGGATCTGCACCAGTTAGAGGATTAGTGGCGAATCTTCTCATTTATCTTGCAGACCACTTGACTAGAGGATTTCAATTTGTGGATAATCAGGTTCAGGCTTTGCAAACTCAAGTGGCTGAAGTTTTTCAATCTATGGTTCCCGGGTTCAAGAGCTAGTAGCTAAAGTAGCACAAATTCGGCTTATTATACAAATCTCTTTCCGTCACTTGCTTTTAATGGATCAGCAGGATTTGATACTTGGGAGGATTTTTGTTTTCTTCCTCTATCAGTTGTTCTTCAAACTTCTAATTATTTAGGCCACTTGCAGACACTTCTCTTTATCCCTGTTATTTTTGGATTATTAGAACTTTCTATTTGGGATTTTATATACTTTGTTTACCCTTTTCCTGTTGAGACATCAAGAGGGAGTATTTTGTAGCTATGGTTTTCATACTCTATTTTACCCTTTGTCCTTTTGAGACAAAAAGTGGGAGTATGTTAGATTTTAGAGCTTGATTGTATTTTTAAACCAGTGAAGTGATTTTTGTCCCAGAATGGCCAAAGGGGGAGTTTGTTAGTTTTTGTGTTGGCTGCATTTTGTTTGACAAAATCACTATTATGTAATGTTGCCGTATATTCCAGAATCTTCACAGTAATTAGAGTTTATGTCTCTAATATGAAAAGAAACTCATTATGACAAGTTCCAAGTGTCACAAGCTTCAAAGAAGGCTATTTAAAGCGTCAATGAAGATTCTATGCAGATTTCAACTCATAGAAGTCGGATCCCATGTTTCCATCCAAATGACTCAGTAAAGCATCTCATCAGTCAGTAACATCCTTCTGAACGACGTGGCAATACCGTCCAAACACCCATCAGTGTCGAAAAGCTTCGAACAGCTCAAGCTTGCATTTTTCCGAAAGTCATGGCAACACGTCGGATGCTATTTAGAGTTCGAAAAGATTTTAGCGTTCTAGTGCATCCATCCGGACGACGTGGTTATACCGTTCGGACACCAGCCAGAGCTCGAGGAGAATTAGGTTTTCCTTCGCAAACACAGATATGGGAAGACAGCTGCATACGTCCGAACGTCAGGTCTACACTGTCTGGACGCTATCCTTGATAAGGCAAGACGTGAAGCAAATTTACAACCGTCCGGACGTTAGTCTACACTGTCCAGACACTTAATCCTTATTATGAAAATTGCGTGCAGCAAAAGTGCAACCGTCCGAACGCTAGGGCAACACTATCTGGACGCGGCCTTATTCAAGAAAGAATTTCAGCACTTTTTGGAAAGCCGGTTGCACAGCTAACCGTTCGGACGGCCTCATCTTGCGTCCGGACGCCGCCTAGAGAAAACTGAATCAGAGTCGATTTAGGTCTTTTGTAGCCTTAAATAGAGGCCTCTAGGCATGTATTATTTACAGAATTCAGTATTGAATTCTCTAGAGCTAAGAGGGTGTTTAGGGAGATTTGAATATTTGCTAGCTCTCTAGCTGTTGCCAGTGTGTAATTTGATCAGCTGTGAAGTCTATCTTAGGAAGGAGCCCTAAGGTAAAGGATTCCACTGAAGACCTTCAAGTAAGTGACTTTGTTGGGAGGCTTTCGCATTGGTTATGCGTTAGAGTTCAAGGTACGACCACTGCATCACGGGTATGTGAGTGCTACTGCTTTGTAAATAGCTTTGTCTTCTGAATAATGAAAATCATGGGTTTGGCTGCCCCAGAGTGGTTTTTCTCTTAACTGAGTTTCCACTTCGTCAACAAAATATTTGTCTCCTTTAAATTCCGCATTTAATATTTTGTTGCACATTGTTCACACACACACACACAGAGTTAAATTAGAAGCCATATTTTATTTTCAGAAACTATGCTCCCCAATACCATGAATTGCACCTTCCCGAATATCCACAGTTTGATCACCAATCTTCTCATCCTTCATCCTACAATTACCCGGCACCACAGTCATCATTGGAAAATACAGTCAAAGCATTCATACAGACATGCAGCCAGACTATACAAGAACTTAGCCAGAATACACAAAAGCTGAAGAATGCCACTATTAGCAATAGCCAGACTATACAAGATTCGGTGCAACATGATTCCACTAGTGGTGGGGAACATTATCCAACTACTCACATCCATGACTTAGATGTGAGAGTCAACCAACTCATGGCATCTTGGTTTGCCCATGCCCCGTATCACACCGATGCACCACCTAAGTCATGTTTATATTGTTATAGTCCTTCTCACTGTATAAACAAATGCCCATTCATTAGACACTACACGAGAATGATTAATGAGGATGATGCTAGCAATTTTTATCATAAGCATGTCCCTGTCACCACCATATTTGAGAGTAAGGAAATTGTGGATAGCAATGAGGAGGAAGAAAAAAGAGGAGAAAGTTGAGCACACAAAGCTAGTTGAGCCCCCAGCAGATACAAGTTTGTCCAGTGACAAGGAAGTGAGTACTGAAGCTCCTTCCTTCATCATTATCCCAATTGAGACACATCATGAACCCAAATCTAGGAACCATCGTCCTAAGAAAATCTTTCGAAGCAAGCAAGTTGGTTACCTAAGATGGCAAAACATCCTTCCAGAGTGCTATCAAAGTTTAAAGAAGAAATGGTGGCAGGGATTGGTTGGGCATCTAAATGATCGGGGAAAGTTCTAAGTTCTTTTTCCTTTCTCCTTTTATTTCTTGTCATTTTATTTTTGTTTCTGACAACAATTAACCTTTTGATGTTTGTTTTTATGAGAAAATATTGTTGTTAGTTTTGTTGACATGTGTTTTGGTATTTAAGTTTGGGGGACGCCCTAACCTTTTTCACACCTTGATGTTTCCTTACTCTTGGTAATGTATTTCTATACTACATATTGAGGGCAATGTGTAATTCAAGTTTGGGGTATGAAAAAAGACTCTGTCTGTTTGTTTGTTTATTTGGCTTTTTGTTCTAGAAAATTAAAAAAAAAAAAAATGTGTTACGTTGTTGATTGAGTGTGATTATATCGCAACTGTGGTTTGCACGTCTTTGGTTTGTTTAAAATCCTGAACACTGTATGTCATTAGAAATCTAAATCTTTTGACTTGTCTATTGGATTGGAGAAACTTCACTTGTTTGAATTATTTATCACAAACACATTAGCATTGGTTCTGTGAGGTATGAGATTTGAATTGAGGAATGTGGGTCTTGAGATTTGTCGAATGATTTGTTGATGAAACCTTAGCTTAAATTTTAAAAATAATAATACTACTAATAATAATAATAATAATAATAATAATAATAATAATAATAATAATAATAATAATAGTATCATCAGTTTGAGTTCTCATTGTGAAACCGAACATCTTGCCTCACTAAATATTGAGCGTTCGCGTAAAAAGATGAGAAATTCAATTTAATTGATTACATGGCTAGTTTGGCTTCGTAACCTTTTTGACTTGAGTAATTAAGCTCTTAGGGATGTTTATACATCTAGTACCCCAAAACCGCATGGTTTGGGAGTCACAGGCCTAATACTCGTTACATAGGTCAATTAGAAAGCTTAAGGGAGTCGGCCATTGCATAGCCGATACAAAAATAAATAAATAAATAAAATTAGAATTTTTTAATTTTTAATTTTTTTTTTTAAAAAAAATGCATATTTTGATTTATGCCTTGGTAGTTTTCATCTGATAGGATTCCTATGAATTTTAGGGTACACAAGCTTTGAGAAAAATTGAAACCTCATGAGTCTATGTTAATCTCACTTTCCACTTATTAGAGTATGTGTTGTCTCCATTTTCGAGATATGAGTTGAATGATTTTTGATGTCCTAATAATGTGATTGTGATGTTCACTTTGTTAAACCGGCTCATGATATATGAACCATGTGTTTATATGGAAGTCCTTATTAATCAAGAACATAGTGCTTTAAAATGTTTGTGAGTATCATTTCTGGCAAACCCTCACGAGACTTCACTCATCCTTTAGGAAGTCCTAGTGGTTTAAAAGGCTTGTTGCATATGCTAAATGGATTTGTCTCTCCCACAAAAGAGGATTTATGTTTCATGCTTTCATTTTATTTTTTCTTTTGTTTTGCTAAGGGACTACCAAAATATAAGTTTGGAGGTATTTGATGAGTGCCAAATATTGTATATTTAAATCCATTAATTTACATTAGTTAATTCTTTAGTTGTGTCTTAATCTAATGTTTTGTGTTAGATTTGTGTTTTTAGTGTTTTGTATGTTGCTAAAGAAAAATGGCAGCTTTAACATGAAAAATACAAATTTTGGAAGAAAGCACACTTTGAGAAGACCTAGATAATGTGGTTATGTTTAACCAAATTAATGAAAGGATTAAATCATAATTTCTCTAATTAGAGTCAAAATCGGATTGGATTAAATTTCAGATTCTGCATATGTCATAGTATTTTAGCCATAACTTTCCACTCAAGTATCATTTTAAAGTGAAATAAGGAGCGTTGGAGAGCTCACTCAAAATAGTACAAATCATTGTGAAATAGGATTTTCCTAATTCGGACATCTACTATGCCAAAAGTGTCTCGCAATATATGAACACAAATTTGGACGAATCCTATTCCGATTTGTACTAGGATTGCTTCTTAATTTGACCATTAGATTGAAGTATGATTTTTCTAGAATCTATAGGGCTTCTAGGGTTTGTTTGCTCCCTATAGATAGACTGCTAAGCCTCAAGAAAAGGTGATGGGAGACCAGAAACGAAATTTCACATATTTTCTCCCTTTTAGTTTAGTTTTTCTTTAAGTGTAGGTTTTATTTTTCATAATCATGTGTAACTAAATTCTCAACTAAGGTTGAGGATGAAACCTCACCATTGAAGAGCAACAATATTTTCATGTAAGTTTATACTATCTGATTTTATGAGTTTTTGATTTCTAATTGTTCTACTTCAATTCAATTATTAAGATGATTCTTGGATATCTATTGTGATTGATGGATACATGTGATAATTTGAGATAGTTTCATTTAATTGATTGCTTGGGATTTTAATTATCAAAACGTTGGATATTCATTGTATTTTGTTCTACGAATACATTTGATAATTTGGTTTAGACTGGATATCTTTTGTGATTTGTGCAAAGAACGGATTTAGTGAATGATTTAATTAATTGTTTAAGCATAGTAGAACATACATAAGATTTGTATGGTGAGAACTTCAAATATGTATTGATGAATATGAGAATATGTTGCTATGATTTAGTGGGTATGGATTCCAAAACCTTAGTACCTTATCTTTTGGTTATTTTTACTTTATTTAGTTTAATGTTTTCTTTTTCTCATAAATCAAATCTTTTTCGAAACTAGGTTAGGATTTAATTGATTTAGATATAAAATTGTTTTCAAGAATGCAAATTCTTTATGAGATCGACTTCGCACTTGCAAAACCCTTTATTGCAAACGATTCGCGCACTTGCGAGTTAATAAAATTTGCACATCAAACAACACTAGTGGCTTTCTTCTATCTCAGCAACATAACATACTAGATATGCTCCGCCAGGAAAATGTGGTTGTCGCCAAACCTGTATCTTCTCCTATGTCTACGACAACTAGCTTATATGCCTTTGATGGTACCTCTTTTGACGACCCAACTTTATACAGAAGCGTTGTTGGAGCTCTCCAGTATTTATGTATCACACGGCTGGATATTTGTTACACTATCAACAAACTCTCTCAGTTCATGCAGAAACCTACGGTTATTTATTGGCAGTTTGTCAAAAGACTTCTACATTATCTCAAGGAGGCTTATGCATATTTTTGGGTCAAAATCTAATTTCATGGAGCTATCGTAAACAAGCCACCATGGCTCGCTCTAACACTGGAGCAGAATACAAAGCTCTTGCTAATGTTGCTCTAGAAATTACTTGGCTCCGATCTCTTCTCAAGGAACTCGACGTTCCCACTCTTCAAGCAACACTCCTGTGTGGTGACGATATTGGAGCTACATATCTCTCCTCCAACCCTGTTTTTCATGCTTACACCTAGCATGTGGAAATTGACTTCCATTTTGTTCACGACATGGTTGACTCCAAGTCTCTAGATATTTGATTCTTATACAGTAGTGACCAACTTGCATATATCTTCACTAAGCCGCTCTCCACCACTCGATTTACTCTTCTTCGCAGCGAGCTCAACATCATTGCATTATTGTCGAGCTCGAGGGGGTGTGTTAGTGATATTATCTCTGCCTCAACAACCATGAATTCAAACCATTCCAAAGATCAAGATAAAGCCAAAGATGAAGTTGAATATAGTTAGCATTAGCTAAGGCTTATCATGTAAATTCAAATATTGTTTATCTTGTATAGTTATCTTCCAAGCTTATCATGTAAATTCAAATATAGTTTATTTGTATAGTTATCTTCCAACTCTTGTATAACTGAATGTTCTGTATATACAACAACCTAAACCACGTTAAGTACCAACAAAAAATTATCTACTTTTATACATAATGATATCTTTCTTTGCCCAATAATCCATTTTTTTTTATAAAAAATAAATAAATATTAAAATAAGTGAGGGAATGTTGGAGCATTTTAATATTAAATGACTAATATTTGATTAAATGGGTTATTAATAATGACAATAATTTAGTTAATTGAATGAGAAATGGTGGGAGTTTCATAGTATTTTGATAAAAATCCAACTTCCATATTGATAAGCAGAGAGATTTTACTCTGTAATCCCTTTCCTTCATTCAAATAAAAAAATAATAATGGAGAGAGATTTTGGTTTGGTTTTGTGTGATGCAAACGTCCAACCATGAATTAGACGTGTGTATATATATATATATATATATATATGGAAAGTTGACTAGCTGATTGTGATTTAAGCTAAATAAACTAGCAATTTCAACCCATTAGAATACTAGAAGCTGCTGTCATAAATTTTTATTTTTTTTAATTTAGAAAATTAAACCACTTTTTACTTTCATATTTAAATACAATCTACAATAGTTTTCCTTATTATTTTCTTATATCTTTTAAATATTATTTAAATTAAATGCTAAGAGAAAGAGAGATGAAAGAGAAATCATTTAAATATTGTTTCAAATAAATGTTAAAAAAAAGATAAAATTTTTTATATTAAAATAATATTAAGGGATCACTTTTGGTTCCCTAGATGTAGAGTACACCTTTTGGTTTTTTATTGATTCCTTAGTTTAGGGAACAATAAGGGAATCTAATAAAAAAAATTTAAAAATTAAAAAAAAAAAAAAAAACTGTAGATTTGTCCAATTATTATATATACTGCCCAAACAGCCCAACCATGAATATGGGTATTGGGTAACCCCCAATCATCACAATAATTGAAAACAATTTCATTATTAAATTAAGGGGTAATTGCACCGTTAGTCCTTAGGATTGGCCATAATTATTTTTCATTCCTTGTGGTTTTAAAGTTTATGGGAAGTCATCGTGGTAAAAAATAATTACGAATCAGTCCTTAAACACATTTTACATCCAAAAGTTAACAGATTCTATTAGTCAGCCACGTCGCACTCAATAGAAAACCGACATGTGTCCATTATAATAAAAATATATATATATATATAATAAAATTATAAATAAATAAAATAAAAATATTTGTTTTTAAAAAATAAAAAATAAAAAATGAATAAACTTAACCATGAAGGGCTCTGAGGCGACGCAGCCCCCTGAGCAAGGAGGTGTGGTTGTTGCGTGAACGCTGATATCATTCGGTTTCGCCAAATGTGCGAAGCAGCTGGCAGCTGGTTTCGGCTGGCTTGCATTTGTGTGCGCTTTAGTAGCTGCCGTTCTTTCTTGTGGGCGTTTTGATGCCCACCCAATGCTTTTGAGTTGGCGAACTTGCAGCAACAGTATTGGCACTCGTATTTTCGGCCTTCAACGGACTGGAAAGTTTCGGATTCCTGAGACCCAGATGGGGATTTGCTTGAATCTAAGTCATTTTCTTTTAAAACGTTTTGGATGTTGAAGCCAAAGAGCTTTAGAGGTGTGGTGGTCATTGTATACGGGGTTGGCATGCGGTGGCCGGGGGTGGCACTCGGCCACCCCATTTGCCAGGGGTGGTTACTTGTGGGCAGTCACTCCTTTGTTTTATTTTATTTTTTAAAAAAAATAATAAATATTTTTATTTTTATTAGATTTTTTTTATTGTAATGGACACATGTCGTTTTCCAATAGGGTGTGACGTGACTGACTAACAGAATTTATTAACCTACTGGATGAAAAATTGGTCCAGAGAGTGATTCATAATTATTGTTTATCACGAGGACCTCTCATAAACTTTTTGAACCACATGGAGTAAAAAATAATTATGGCTAACCTCAGAGACTAACGGTGCAGTTATCCCTTAATACATAGTTATGTTAAGGATTTAAATTTAATTGTAAGTATTATATGAGAAAGAGACAAGAAATTAAATTAAATTTAAACTCTTTAAAAACTACTGCATAGATCCTTAGGGTCATTTGGATTTACGATTTCAAAAAGTGTGATTTAAAATTACGATTTTAAAATGTGCGATTTGAAAAAAGTGATTTTTAAAAACGAAGTTAAGCATTTGGCAAAATCGCAGTTTAGTATTTAAAATCGCAAATTAGCCTTTAAAATTCTGCGTTTTTAAAAAAGCATCATCTTACCTGCGATTTGAAAAAGCAGATTTTCTTCATTCACTCTGATAGGTCTCGCTCATGTGAGTGGTTGTGCATAACCTGTCGTGCAGCAAGCTTTTTACTTTGACGTTTCTTAAAAATATCTTGTGAACAGTGAATTCTTCGACCTTTTCGTTTTTGTCCGACAATTATTATTATTATTATTATTTTAATTTTTTATGGCCAGATGCTTTAGATTTGATCGTTCTTTTTATAAAGTCATTTATGTGGTAATTCATAATGGGATAAAATAATTAATAAATTATTTTGCTAATTATATAAATACTTTTATAGTCAAAATTATAATAACCCTAATACGGTAATACCACTCTTTTTTGATTTTTTATTTAAATAACATTTTACTTATATCTGTCTAGCCAGAATTTAGTCGGAACTATCGACATGTACATCAAGTTGCACTCAGTCCATATCGATCTAATAATAGTTGTTTTTTATTTACAGGTTTAATATATAATAAGAGAAAGGGGTAATTACCTTTTCCCCATGAACTACGGGCCTGTGTCATTTTGCCTCCACGAATTACCACTTCGACCAAAAAATAGCATAAAACTATCATCTTTACATACTTTGTCCCCTTCCATCAGTCTAATTCATGCAAAGACTGAAATGCCCTAATTCAATTTCAAAAATTACCTAAATATCCTCATCTTAAACAAAAAAATAAAAAATAAAAAATAAAAATAAAAAAAGAAACTGAAGGAAAAGCTGCCACCCCCTGAGGTGGCCAGGTGGCCTGCGAGCCACCCCTAGAGGTGGCTCGCGGCCCACCCCAACCTAAGGGGTGGTCGCACGGCCTCCCGAGAACCTGGGTTGGCCTCACGGCCACCCTAGGTCTTTTCTAGGGTGGCCGCTAGGTTCTGGGGAGGTCGTGCGGCCACCCCTTAGGCCGAGGTGGGCCGCGAGCCACCCGACCACCTCAGGGGTGGCTACCGCCACCCCTTTTCCTTCAGTTTTTTTTTTTTAATATATTAATTTTAATATTTTTTTATTAATTACTGTATAGGGCATTTTGGTCTTTAAATCGACCTTAACGGTAAAAAATGGCATATTCCATCCAAGTTAACGGGATTCCCTGATGGAATGGGGCAAAGTATGTAAGGATGGTAGTTTGATGCTATTTTTTTGTCGAAGTGGTAGTTCGTGGGGGCAAAATGACACAGGGCGGTAGTTCATGGGAGAAAAGGTAATTACCCCAAAGAGAAATTATATATTACCCAAGAATGTATATTTTACCTAATATTATTGACATCAATCGTAGGTTGCAGATGGTTTAGTTAACATTATGCAAGCGATGTGAACTAACCGTAAATTTATTCAAGAATTTCTTGTTTTCACGTCTTGTTTGCCCTTGTCAAGGTTTAAAATTAATACATCTAATAGTATACATAACTTTATATACACTATTAGATACACCAACTTCAAATACTAAACTTTTATTTGAAATAAATAGTATTCATTTCATTAGATGAAATAGAAGTGATCCTATTCAGTCAAAAAAGGACTTACCAAACAGAGCCAATTATTATCTTCAGGCTTCACAAAAGAATTCAACATTCTTGGCTGTCTTTTTGTTGAAAAGGGGCTTGACTATTCTATCATTTTTGTGTTCGTGTTGAAAAAACAAAAAGAAAGAAAAAAATTAGTTGGTTTCTGTTATTTTTGTATACATGTTTTTTGCACATCTTTTGGCCATCTCCATACAAGAGATGTGAAAATTCACAGGTAAAATTTTTGGGATCACATGTGGGTTATACAAATTTAATGATATATTTTTAAAAGAGATGTGTAAGGAATAAGCAAGAAAATGACATTAAACACATTTCTTAGAAAAAAGCTTAGTATAGGCACCAGATTATCAATTCGCCAGCGCTACCCCATGGATACAGGAACCACTAATCATGCGTATGAATGTGATCAATATAGTTACTTTCATACACTATCAATTTTAATTTATTTACTTTTCAAGTAATATTACTGAAACTCCCTATAATAATTTATATAACACAATCTCACTTAGTACTATGTATATATATAATCTCCACCCAAATATTAAGACTTTCACAATATCAACAACGCTTTACTCCTCCTCAGTCTATATTGGAACATCAAGTAGTATCAGCATTCAATATCAACAAATCTTAACATATTGTCTTGAGTTTTGGGTTCTGGATTTCTAGGTTGGTAGATGCTTAAGTCATACTATCGAGGGTCTAGTTAAGTAATGGAAGCTTCATTAACAGATCATGGCATTGATTTGGTTGTAGATTGATCAGACTCCATACTCTTTATGGGCGTGTCTGTTTTACTGTTGAGAAAAAATCCTAGTTGTTGGGGTGATGGTAGTGTAACGGAGCCGCTTGAGTGTGAGAAGTATGGAAGCCATGGTGGGTCTGTCAGCTGGATCTTTCTGAACACATAATAAGCCAATTTGGATGCATCTAAGCACTTCATCTCGAGAATAAGAATCTCCCAAACTTTGATCCAACAATTCGAAGGGCCTACCATCCCTCCGACGTATCCAAGCCTGCATCAAATTATCACACCATTAATGTCAAGGTTATCTTCTCTCTACTTGGCATTAAAGATATGAGAAAGAAATTACAATTTTTGTTTCATACTCACATAGGTTAAGAGGTCTTTAGCACCATCTAATTCATAAAAATTATTGTTTTTCTTGCCACTGATAATCTCTAGAATTAACACACTAAAACTGTACACATCTGACTTCACAGAAAATTCCTCTCGCATTTCGTACTCTGGAGACATGTAATCATTGCAAGCCACCTCCACAAATATAGCAGTGTCACTTGAAAGGCAACAAATAGTCTTATTAATATATAGTTATGTTAAGGATTTAAATTTAATTGTAAGTATTATAAGAGAGAGACAAAAAATTAAATTAAATTTAAACTCTTTAAAAACTACTGCATAGATCCTTAATTGGACCTCCATTTATTGGGAAATCAAGTTTCCCATCTAATCCTGTTAACCATTAATCCAACGTGATTTATTTATTTAATTTGTATTTGTATTTTGGTATTATAGATGATAATGGATACGAAATTGAAAAGGATAATGGGATTGAGAGATGGAATGTAGCAGAATCTATATAAAATGGCTTCCCTTTTATAGACTCTAAAGAGCTATTGGATCCTTTTAAACCACTCTAACAGAAAGCAGCCTATTACGACTGGGCCCAACTATATTATTCAGTTATACCAACAAGCCCACTAGTGTTATCCCTTAATTACATGTTGTCGGGGGGAACTCTACTGCTCTAAGGAAGAGGCTCAGTTTTTTTATCTGAGAGAATATTGTATCATCCTACTTAAAATGGTCACGTCTCTTTTCCTTATATGGACCGTCCGCTAATGGGGTACGTCCTTGGCCTGATGGAATTCTTTGCTTACTACTAGGTGATGCCCGCAACCAAATTTCGTGTTTAACTCGTTTGTTAAAGAAGCCCAAATAAAGTCGAGTTTATATGAGCTAAGTTCGGACGTACTGTTTCGATTTCTTACCATCATAAACATTGTTGCTTCTATAGTAATATTGATTCCGATCGAAGCAGCATCCCATTGAGGTTATACTCAAATCAAATGTAAGCAATATAATGGGATGTGGTACAAACTTTCTATATATTCACCTTAAAGAAAAATGAAATAAATAAATAAAGTTTAAAAAAAAAAATATATATATATATATATATATATATATATATATGGCTACAGTTTGATTGTCGTATTCTCCAAAAATAATTAGCTTTTAAGTAGAAGTTTCTCAGGACTATTCCATGGGTATACGTTAGTCGCATTAGGGAAGGTAAGGGGGAGAGAAGGCAGAAAAGTTGCCTTCTCTTTAGGCTTTGATTGCGTAATGGATTAGTCTTTCTTTCTTTATTTTCTCTTACCTCTATTTCTTTTCTTTTTCTTAATTTCCAACTTTAGATTACCTAAATTTGATTTTTGTATACAAGACCGACTAAAATTTGAAAGTTTGTGAAGAAATTAGGCTGATAGGTGAAGAAATACAAGACCCAACACTAACAAAAGCAAAAGCAAAAGCAAAACACTCCAATGAAGGGAGTCTGCGTCAAACGAGTAAAGAAAAGAAAATTATTTTAAGTTGGGATGGTAGAGTGCGTTCTAGAGCAACTGGCCGGCGTGCACGAGCATTCTCACCAGACAACTCAAGTGGTAAGACTCTTCAAAGAAATACAACAAAGATTTCTAGAAGATTAAAGTTTCTTTTCAAAGTTTGACTGAGGACTAAAATACCACAGCCCACAGCCAACAATAAACCACGTGATCCAATAAATAAATCAAAATACATCTCAAGAGAAACTGTGGGGAAAAGAAAAGTAATGATATACATCATGTTTTTATCTTGTAATTATTTTATATTATTAATATAATAGTCTTAATTAATTTTTTTGCAAAAACAAATAATAATAATAATAAAGAGTTAGTTTAGACTGAAACATTAATATTGTGAGGTAGTTGTAGGATAAAAATATAGTTTCTAACATAGGGAGTGATTCTTACACTCACACTACACAACAATGAAACAACACCAAGGCACAATGGAGTGGGGTCCATGTGTGGGCCCCACTCAATTATGCATTGGTGTTGTGTCATTGTTGTATAGTGTGAGTGTTTTAATCGTTTCTCTTCTAACATTCTCTTTAAAAAAAATTGCAAGCCCAAACTTTAAAAAAATACACATATTCCATTCAAATTAACACTCAATTTACAATGCCCTTCCTAACTAAAGATTCCGCTAATGTCTCTTCAAACTATTAAAATTTTGTAATCTACTTCAAATGACAAAAATACCTTTTAATAATAATAATAATAATAATAATAATAATAAAAATGGGAAGGGGGATGGAGGCTGTAGGGGGCTTGGAAAAGGGTGGCCACCCCATTGGGCCAAATGGTTCTTAAAGTAAACCCAGTACAGCACACCATTTATCAACCTGAGCAGGGCATGAACCCATTGTTTCTCAATCTCTGCAAATAAGCTTCCCAAAGGGAGCCACAAGTGTCTTCCAGTTAAGAATTCCATGCACCCTTTTCAGATTACTAAACTTTTCCTCATTGGGGTATCATAAATCATATAAATATAAATGAAGTCATAATCTTTAGCTAGCATCTAAGACAAATATCACTATGCCGATTGATATAGATAAAGCGAGAGAGACAGAGAGAGTGCTGTTGGGTCTGTGAGCCGTGATTTTTGTGACTTTTGTCCAATTACATTTGGCCAAAGGAGCCACCCCCTCTTCCACTATTTTTTTTTTTTTTTTTAAAAAAAAAAAGTAGTATTTTTAGTTTTAAATTTTAAATTTTTTATTTTATTTTAGTTTTTGGTTTTTTATAAAACAAAATATTAGAATTTGTAAGGGTACTTTTATCTAATTGAAAAAAAAAAATTGGGTATTTTTGTCTTTTTGCGAAGTAAAAGAGGTACATTGCAAATTTTTGATAATTTAGGAAAGAGGGCATTGATAAAATCTTTAGTTCAAGGTCGTTACAAATTGAATGTTAATTCGAGAGGGGGTATATATACTTTTTCTCTCCAAACTTCCAACTAACTAAAGTATTTTTTGCTCATATTTAGATTCCTTGCACGGGGTGAAATCCTTTCAATTTGGACTGTTTATTTTAGGATATTGTATGGAATACAATACTTTTAATTTGGAGGAAATTATACTTTACCCCCCTGATATATCCACCCTATGGCAATTTGGCGCCCAATGTACAAAAGTTGGTAGATGACCCCCTCGAACTAGCCAACTTGTGGCAATACATATCATCCATCCACTTACCCGTCAGTTTGGATGAGAAGTCAGTTACGTGCATTCCACATGACCATTTAAGCAAAAATCGTTTCAAAATTTCCATCTATTAAACGCATCGTTTCAGTAGTTTGACATATATAATTTAAATGCGTCAATTTGGCAAAATAACTAAAAAACGTTGTGAAGTCTTCTTCTTCCCTCTTTTAACCTAAAACTCTGAACAGTAACACTGAAACAAACTAAAATATATAGAGACGGAATTGTTTGGGAGGCCGCTGCATGCTTTTTGGCACCTCTGTGCATGTGTTGCTACAAAGCTCAGCGGCGCAGACAACCCATGTGGTGGGTAACGCCATGGGGTGGGTCGTGCCTTCCAATAGTGCTACAACGTACACCCTCTGGGCTTCCAACAAGACCTTCGCTGTAGGTGATATTCTTCAATTTCTCAAGCAGGAGAAGCGCCATGTTCCGTGTCAGTGTTGTGAGTTTTAAATTACTTGCAAGCACATGAATCAGTTGTAATATAGTGTGTGTGCAAGTGCGAGATCAAATTCACAGAGAATTGCATTGCGAAAATTAATCTCTATTTAAACTAATCATATTTTAACCTAGTTCCGAATTTTTAAGATTTTTTTTATGCAATATAATAAACTAAAATAAAACTATGATAAATAAAATAAAAAAAAAAGGGGCACTACAGTTGTAGAATCCACATCGCCAAATCAAACAATACATTCTTCTTTTTTATTTATAAACCCGATAAATAATTAAGCCTTATTCATTCTTCAAAGTTCCTTAAAAATTCATATTGAATCATTTAATTAATCCAACTCAACAACAAATCACAACGAATACCCAATTGAAATTAAATCATCCAATGTATCAATTTTGACAAACAAATCACAATGAATATCCTCTTTCAATTAAATGATTCGATGTATCCATTGGTTGAAACACATCGAATATTCAACTTTTAATAAATAATCATTCAATTAAAAGACATAAATCAATTAGTTGAATATTGGACTTGAATAATATTTTAATAAATATCGAAATTGTATAAATAAAATAACAAGAACCTGGGTGTTATCAATTGTGAGGTTTCATCTTCAACCTTAGTTGAAGATTTAGCCTCTCCTAATTAAAAGAATCATGCTAACTTAATTGAAATCATAAACATCGAGAGACAAAAAGAAAATAATGCAAGAAGAAATAGTATATAAAAAATAAAATAAAACAAAAATTACAAATAGACGTGTAAAGAAAACTCAAGAATTTTCTATACCAATCCAAAAACGTGAAAGAAGAAAAACTGCGCCTCCCTTCACCTCTCTTCTTCTACTGCAAGAAGAAATAGTATATAAAAAAAAATTAAATAAAAAAAATTACAGACAAAAACGTGAAAGAAGAGAAACTGCGCCTCCCTTCACCTCTCTTCTTCTACTTTTTTATTTTTTTATTATTATTTTAAAAAAGAAAAAGAACAAATATATAACTAAGTCCTAGGGTTTTTCTTTTGGGTGTTGCAAGGTCAAAATAAATAAATAAATATCCTTCAATCTCTAAGGCGCTGTATTATCACTACAAAAATTTTACCAGTTTGACGCGTGTCTACAGTACCAGTTACTGTAGACACGCGTCCAATTTGACACGTGTCTTAGGAGACACGTGTCAAATTGAACCATCTTCACAATTGGACACGTGTAATAATACACGTGTCCATTTAGACACGAGTATTAAATACACGTGTCCAATTGGACGCGTGTAATAATACACGTGTCCATTTGGACAAGAGTATTAAATACACGTGTCCAATTGGACGCGTGTATTTAATACGCGTGTCCAATTGTGACACGTGTATTATTACACGTGTCAAACTGTTATTTTTTCCCAAATATATATTAAAAAAAAAAATGCGGTGTTAATTTTTTGAAACAAAAAAAAAAAAAAAAAAAAAAAAAAAAACTCCTTATCTTATTAACCATACAAATCTGTGAAAATACGGTGTACATAACTTATACACATAAAATTAGGTTTGAAAGCTATATGCTATATGTAAATTCTATGCTTGGAATTTATACTTTTTAGGTTCCTTATTTATATATATATAGTATACTAATAAGTACGTAAACCCTAACCTAATTTACATATTGTACTATATGCATAATTAAACAAATTTGGTACTATATATATAATTAAACCAAATAGTTCAAATTAGGGTTTAGTTTTGTACACCATCTACATTTAGAAACAAAAAAAAAAAATTAAAACATAACAAAGTTGAAAAACCTATAATTAATACTATATACATAGATATGCATGCATGTAAACGGTTTAGAAACTATATACAGTAACCTTGCTATTTATGACTATATATAGTAAATGCAACTATTTTGAGGGTTCCCCGCTACATAATGAATTAAATACTTATGGTTTAGTCCCTTATATAATACATACACTTAAGGTTAGGGTTAGAGTTTATAATTATATATAGTATATACACTTAGGGCTAGGGTTTATACCTATATATAGTATATATACTTAGGATTATGGTTTATCAATCTATATTGTATATACACTTAGGATTAAGGTTTATAACTATATATAATATTTACACATAGGGTTTATAGCTATATATAGTATATACACTTAATTAGGTCAATAGCTATATATAGTACATACACTTAGGGTTAGGGTTTATGGCTATATATAGTATATATACTTAGGGTTATGATTTATAGCTATATAGATATATAATATATATACTTAGGGTTAGAGTTTATCGATATATATAATATATACACTTAGGGTTAGAGTTTATAGCTATATATAACATACATACTTATGATTAGGGTTTATCGCTATATATAGTATACACACTTATGGTTAGGGGTTTTAGGGTTTATAGGTATATATAATGTATACACTTAGGGCTATGGGTTATAATTTAATTCATTTTGCATTTTATGAATAATAATGTCAATATATTTTAACGTGTCATTATTGTACACTTTTAAATATAACATTAAATCGTAGATTGATTATAATTAGATTGTAACGATATATATATAGCCATATACACTTAGGATTAGAGTTTATGGCTATATCAAGTATATGCACTTAGGATTAGGGTTTATGACTATATATAGTACATACACTTATGGTTACGGTTTATAGATATATATAGTACATACACTTTGGGTTAGGGTTTATAACTATATATAGTACATACACTTAGGGTTAGGGTTTATAGTTATATATAATACATACACTTAGGCTTAGGGTTTATGTACATATATATTAAATACATGTAGGGTTAAGGTTTATGTACATATATAGTACATACACTTACGGTTAGAGTTTATAGCTATATATAGTACATACACTTAGGTATAAGGTTTATGTACATACATACATACATATATATATATATATATATATATATATATATATATATATATATATATATATTTTAATATAGTATATATACTCAGTATTAGAGTTTAATTTTAGGGTTAGGGTTTAGTTTTAATTTATAGTTTACGGTTTAGTTTTAGCGCTTAGGGTTTAGTTATATGTACGGTACATACATTTAGGGCTGCATGGGTTTGTATTTTTTTTTTTTACGTTGTTAAATTATATATATATATAATTATTATTTTTTTAATTAAATACAATTTCTACAATGGGGGACGTGTATTTTAATTACACGTCTCCCGCGCGCCACCATTTTAAAATTCAAAATAATATATAGTACATATACTTAGGGTTAGGGTTAGGGTTAGGGTTAGAGTTACATACACTTAGGGTTATGGTTTTTTGCTATATAAAATACATACACTTATGATTAGGGTTTATATGATGAGTTATATATATATATATATATATGGTATACTCATAAGTACGTAAACCCTAACTAAATTGACATATTGTACTATATCCATAATTAAACCAAATTTCTGCTATATATATGTAGACCCAAAAAAAAAAAAAAATTGCAACATGAGTTTAAGTTAGGGTTTATAGCTATATATAGTATATATACGTAGAGTTAGGGTTTATGGCTATACATAGTATATAATATATACACGTGAGTTTATGGCTATACATAGTATATAATATATACACATAAAGTTATGGTTTATAACTATATATAGCCATATACACGTAGAGTTATGGTTTATGGCTATACATAATATATAATATATACACGTAGAGTTAGGGTTTATATCTATATATAGTATAGGGGATTAGGGTTTATAGATATATATAGTATATACATTTAGGGTTAGGGTTTTTAGCTATATATATATATATAACATACACTTAAGATTAGAGTTTATGGCTATATATAGTATATACACATAGGGTTAGGGGTAGTATAGTATATATACTTATACTTAGTGTCATGGTTTAAATTTAGGGTTTATATTTAGTTTTAATTTATAGTTTATGTTTTAGTTTTAGGGCTTAGGGTTTAGCAATGTGTACATGCAGTGCATACACTTAGGGTTGCATGGGTTTATATAAAATATATAATATATATATATATATATATATATATATAATTATAATATTAAAAAAAATAACATTTGGAGACGTGTATTTACATACACGTCTCCAATTGGGCACGTGTACTACGTACACGTGTCCAATTGTTTGGCCAGGTGCTGCGCGGGAGTTATCTCGCGCGCCACCTGGCCAAACGGAGGACGATTTTTTTAAAAAAATATAATAATTTTTAAATAAAAGATATTATTTAAATTATATATATATTTATATAAAAGAAATGGGTAGCTTCCAGAGGAAGCTACCCATTTCTGTACGCTCTCTCTCTCTCTCTCTCTCTCTCTCTCTCTCTCTATCTCCGTCGAGCTCAGCCGGCCGGCGACAGCCCGTTCCGGTGCCTCTCTGCCGTGTCTCCAGCGTGGTGACCTCTCCCTCTCACCGACCCTCCCTCTCTCTCGCTCTCCCTCTCTCACAGCCCGTTCCGGTACCGACTCTCTCTCTCTCTTTCTCTCTCTACTGGGACGTCTCTCTGGCAGCTTGGCACGACCGTCAGCTTGATTTGCTCCGGTCAGTGTTTATCTCTCTCTCTCTCTGTTCAGTGGCCGGTTGATAACATATATATATACATTTGCTAACTTATATATTGTTTCTTCACAAATTGGTCTGAATATTTAGGTATATATATAAGGAACCCTAAATCCACAAACCGGCAGCTTGGCAGTGAGTATTTTGCCCCTCATTTGTTGTATTTCATTTTTTCTTCCACATGTAAATTTGTACTAACTATATATATATTGTAATAATTTTTATTTGTTCTTGATTGATAATTGTAATAATTTTTGGACTGTGTTCTATTTTTTTATTGCAATGTTGCTGAATTAGTGTAATTTGTATGCTTATAATTCTGTTTTTTTTTTTTTTTTTTTTTGGGTTTTTATGGACTAGGTATTTCATTTTTGCTATAGTTTGTGCTTTTGTTTTTAACAATGCTCCATGTATTTTTGTGTTAGTACACATTTGATAATTTTTTTGTGTAGGCTTTTGTATTTTTGTGTCATTTAGGGTTATATGTATTTTTATTTTTTTGGAAGCCATGTTCTTTTTTACCATGTTGTGTTTTTATTGTTTTTAATTTTTTCTGTCCTAATTTTTTATTTGAGAGGTTATATATATATATTTGAATGTGTTATTATGGATTACAGAGTTTTTTTGTTAGTGAAACAAAATCAAACAATGTCCGATATTAGTTTAGCGTTATAAACCAACGATGACACTTTTGAAAATAATAAATGAAAAAAATAAAATAAAATAGGTTTGAATAAAAAAAAAGAAAAAATTAAAATTGACCGTCTACTTTTTAAGAAATACCTAAACTCCAACCCTAAACTTTATATCCTAAAATCATAACCATAAAACCAACACAATAATAAACCCTTAAATAAACTCTGAATCCTACACGTTCTAAAAAAAAACCCTTACCCTAAACCCTAAATCCTAAACCCTAAACCCTAAAAATAAAATCCTACACTTTCAAAAATAAAAACCCTAACCCTAAACCTTAAACCCTAAATCCTAAACCCTAACAAACCCTAAACCCTAAACCCTAAACCCTAAACCCTAACAAACCCTAAACCCTAAACCCTAAACCCTTAAAAAAAAATATCCCACACTTTCTAACAAAAAAAAAGCCTAACACTAAAAACAAAAACCCTAACCTTAAACCCTAAACCCTAAAAAACTAAAACCCTAAACCCTAAACCCTAAACCCTAACAAACCCTAAACCCTAAACCCTTAAAAAAAAAATATCCTACACTTTCTAAAAAAAAAAAATACCCTAACACTAAAAACTAAAACCCCAACCCTAAATCCTAAACCCCAACCTTAAACCCTAAACCCTTAAGAAAAAAAAAAAATCCTACACTTTCTAAAAAAAATACCCTAAACCCTAACAAACCCTAACCCTAAACCCTTTAAAAAAAAAAAAAAAAAATTCTTACACTTTCTAAAAAAAAACTAAAACCCTAAACCCTAACCCTAAACACTTTACCAAAAAAAAAAAAGGTTCTACACTCTCTTTAAAAAAAACCCTAACCCTAAACCCTAACAAACCCTAAACCATAAACCCTTATAAAAAAAATAAAATAAAACCATAAACCCTAACCCTAAACCCTTAAAAAAAAAAAAAATCCTACACTTTCAAAAAAAAAAAAAAAAAACCTAACCCTAAACCCTAAACCCTAACAAACCCTAACCCTAAACCCTAACAAACCCTAACCCAAAACCCTAAACCCTCACAAACCCTAACCCTAAACCCTTTAAAAAAAAAAAAACAAATTCTTACACTTTCTAAAAAAAAACTAAAACCCTAAACCCTAACCCTAAACCCTTTAAAAGGGAAAAAAATTCGTACACCCCATGTTGCGTGACATGCGCAATTTTTTTACAAGTTTATACTGTAAGACGTATGATTTGTCTCGTTCTCTTAACCCTATACAGAGAAATATGGACAAGTCTTGGATGTCAGCACCTAGGGGTACAGCACGGTATAACGACGGGTGTAGGGCGTTTGTGGCATTTGCCGTTAGTAACTGTACGGCCGTCGATGGCAAAATTTACTGCCCATGCAAGTATTGTCAAAATAACCAGCGTCACACTCCAGATTACGTTCTTGCCCACCTGACTGGAGGTAGGGGGATGAATCCGGGATACAATTTGTGGTATATGCACGGTGAGACTACGACTGGGTCCGCTATTCCTGGTCAGTGTTCGAGTTATCACAGTGGCACAGATACCGCTGCCTGTAGCACTGAACATGGTGAAGTCACAGAACAGGAGGGTGTGGCCATGGAACAGGATGATGACATGCACGCCATGTTGCGTGACGCCTTCGGCGTGCACGATGTTGCTGAAGCCGTCAGTACGGATCCGCAACAAGTTGACGAAGATACCTCTTGCGGGGACGCATTGAAGTACCAAGAGTTGTTAAAGACCGCCGAGAAGCCCCTTCACCCTGGTACCAAGCATAGTAAATTGAGTGCTACTGTACACATGTACAATTTGAAGTGCGTTGGAGGTATTAGTAACAAGATTTTTTCGGACATTCTCGAATTTATCAATCAGCTGTTGCCTCCTTGCGATAAGGCATTGCTAGATAACACGTATGAGGCGAAAAAGTTTCTAAGTGGCATGGGTCTGGGGTATGAGAAGATTTCGACGTGCCGTAGTGACTGTATGTTATTCTGGAAAGACAATAAAGAATTAGATTCATGTACCGTATGTGGAGAATCTAAGTGGAGGGCTGATACACATATAGATGAGGATGGTGAGGTCATAGCAGCGAGGAAAAAACGCCCGGTGAAGATCTTGAGGTGGTTTCCACTCATCCCACGGTTGCAGAGGTTATTCATGTCTGAGCATACTGCGCCCCATATGAGATGGCATGCAGAAGGCCGCACTAGGGATGGCGTATTGAGGCACCCGGCCGACGGTGAGGCATGGAGATCGTTTGACATTTTACATCCAGATTTTATGGCAGAGAGTAGGAACGTCCGGCTTGGTTTGACAGCAGATGGATTTAATCCATTTGGGAACATGAGCACATCCCACAGCACATGGCCCGTAATGCTTGTGCCGTACAATTTGCCACCTTGGATGTGCATGAAACAGTCGTCGTTCATCCTGTCACTAGTTATCCCTGGACCGAGCTCACCAGGTATGGATATTGATGTTTACCTTCAGCCATTGATTGATGACTTGCTGGAACTATGGAATGTAGGGGTACGAACATTCGATGCTTCAAAGAAGGAAAATTTTATTATGCGATCCCAGTTGATGTGGACAATAAACGACTTGCCAGCGTATGCAGATTTATCTGGTTGGCCTAACAAGGGTGCGAAGGAATGCCCTTGCTGTATGCAATCGACACGTTCTAAACGTTTAAAGAACGGATGTAAATTTTGCTATATAGGGAACAGGAGATACTTGCCGCCTGAACATCTGTGGCAGCTGAATAGGAGAACATTTGACGGTACTGAAGAATTTGACAGCGCGCCGATTGTGCCATGCGGAGACGAGGTCCTCCAACAGTTGGATGGAGTTGCATTTGGGGATGAGATCGCGGGTAAGAAGAAGAAACAGAAGAAGCGGAAGAAGGGTGCAGGGAGTTCCGATGTTATATGGAAGAAGAAAAGTATCTTTTTCAGATTGCCGTATTGGAAAGACAATTTGCTTCGGCACAATCTTGATGTTATGCACATAGAGAAAAATGTCATGGACAATATACTTGGCACTATTTTGGATATAAAAGGGAAAACGAATGACAAATTGGCAGCTCGGCTGGACTTGCAAGAAATGGGGTTGAGACCTAAGTTACATCCGTTGACAGCCTCAAATGGTAAAACGTATATTCCCGCTGCCTGTCACACCATGTCTAGAGAGGACAAAGAAAATTTTCTGAAGGTTCTTCGAAACGTGAGGGTCCCGGACGGATACGCTTCGAACATTTCAAGATGTGTTCGGCTCAAGGACCGTACGATTTCCGGTTTGAAGAGCCATGATAGCCACATACTGATGCAACAGCTTCTCCCAATTGCACTGCGTAAGTCATTGCCATATAAAGTTGTTAGACCTCTTGTGGAGATTTCTGTATTTTTTAGAGGCATATGCTCAACCAAGCTATCACAAGAAGATATGGACCGACTGCAGGGTGACGTCTGTATCACTTTGTGCAAGCTAGAACAGATATTCCCTCCAGGGTTTTTTACCAGCATGGTCCACTTGGTCGTGCATCTTGTGCACGAGTGTAGACTCGGCGGACCCGTGCAATATAGATGGATGTACCCGGCAGAGAGGTAAAATTCGGCGTAATATGTATATATATATATTTTGATTTAATTGTAACCCTAATTGACGACAATTAAATTGTCGTGTATGTGTGTACACCAGGAGTCTTGGGAATTTCAAGTCTAATGTGCGCAATAAAGCGGCTCCTGAGGGGTGTATTGCGGAGGGGTACATAGCGACCGAGCTGGTAACGTTATGTTCAAGGTATCTGAATAACGTACCAACATTCCACAACAGACCTCAGAGAAATCCTGATGGATCCAAGGGGGCAGGCACGTGTGTTACCCTGAACCGGTTGATAATGCACCAGATTCATCGTTATATTGTGTTCAACTCTGAAGAGTTTCACAATTTGCGGACGTAAGTAGTGTTTATATATTTAACAGAATTCGAATAAAAGTATTAATAACAATTATTACATAATTGTATACGTTGAATGTAGGATGCACAAAGACGCGCTTAGGCGATCATGCACTAGAGGTCGCATTACGGAGGCTCTTATTGAAGCACAACATCATGAGCAGTTCTGCGAATGGTACCGTGCATATGTAAGGAAATAGTTGTAATTTTGAAATTGGATAAATTTATGTGGGTTCAATATAATTACCCAATGTGATGTTTAATATTTGTAATTATAACATAGGTCGATGGCCTGGACGATCAACGTAGGGAAGAATTGGGCCACAACTTGGTTATGCGTTGTAGAGGGCTAAAGGAGACAGCGGTCAAGTACAACAGGTATATGGTAAATGAGAAATTGTTTCGCACGCTTGCCCATGATGTGGGAAGAAGGACTAAGAACAGCGGGGTATGTGTTCCTACCGTTGAAGGCGAAACGTACTACGGGCAGTTAACCGATATAGTTGAGGTCGAGTACTATGACAGGACTACGTACGTCCTATTTAAGTGCAATTGGGCAGACCCCACGATGGACAGAGGATTCACAATAGACTAGTATGGCCTAGTGTTTGTCAACTTCAATCACCTTGTCCACAGGGGAGAACTGATTCAGGACGAGCCGTACGTGCTTACATCTCAGGTAGATCAAGTATTCTACGTCGAAGATGGAAGGAACCCAAATTGGGTTTGTGCGGCTAGGACTAAACCGCGCAACGTGTACGACGTTGGCCAGGGGGATGGGATCAATGAGGATGGTACAACCTACCATGAGTGGTACCGCTCGTACTAGCCACTGATGACCTACCCGATACGAATGATGAATTCGAGTACGACAGGCCCGACATTGATCCGATTGAAGCTCCCGTGATACAATGATTGATGTATTTGTTGTGAGTATAATTAGCTTGAACTCAATACACTTGACTGATATATATATTGTTTGTACAATTCGCTTGAACTCAATACAAATTTTTATTATTTGCATAAATTTCGTTGTATAATTTGCATATTCATTAAAAATATATAAAAAAAAACATATTCTAATTAATTTGTCTACATTTGTTCGCAGGTATTGATGGATCAGAGACCCCCTCCTTATGCATATCGGGCACCTCGCCCACCCGTGCCCCCCATGACCACGCCCAATGATTCGACGGCATTATATACTGCGGCGTGGCCACACCACCCAGACGGGGCTTATAGACCATTGTTGCTTGGTACGGTGGCCGTGCCCACGTCAGATCACGGGCAGACCAGCACAGCTGGACCTTGCAGCTCTCCATTGTCGGAGCTGCCGACATTATCTCAGATAGGGTTCACCCAACCGGGTAACGCCAATCGATGGTGGGTGCGAGAGGGGATGGGGCCACAGGGTTATGTGCCGTACTTTCCGTATACGTATAGTGTACCGTCGACAAGTAACCCTAATAGTGAGACGCAGGATGGTAGATTTCCACTATCACAGACCGGGGAGATGCAGATGCCAGCTGTGGGGTTGGGACAGATACCGGCACAGGCGGCGATGCAGGGCCAGATTTTGGGGGCGAGACAGATGCCAGCATCGGGGGCGAGTCAGGGCCCGGGGCATGTAGAGAGCCAGATGCCTTTATCTGGTGAGAGCCAGGTGCCACTTTCCGGTGAGAGTCAGATGCCAGATGTGGTGGGGAGCCAGAGTACCCATGAGGAGGACGTTGCGATGTTGGGTACCAATCAGTTGGCCCCCGGTAGCCCCCAGGATATGGATTCAGATGATGATCAGCAGCCTCCACCAGCAGAAGAGGTTGGCGAGGAGGTTGCAGGCGACCCCAGCGACCCAGCACATAGAGATTGAGCAGATTCGGTTGATGGGTAAGTACATATTTAGACATCCTTAAAACTCATATTATGTTACCAAATTTTTTTTTTGTTTGGAAAAAAAATAACTATTTGATTACAATTTGTTTATATATATGTTTTTTAGTTTTAACCAATTAAATGTTGAATATTTTTTTCATTAGGGTACAACCCAGACGGAACCATATATTATGAGGTGATTAAGGACCCAGAGAGAAACTGGGTGCTCCCGAGGGGGAAGAAGGTTGTATTGTAGTACAATGCTGCTATACAACCTGTAGGATGAGCCTACAATTGTTTTCGGCGGGCTGAGGGCAAGCTGATCAGGAGTGGGTCCTACATACACATGCGGGACGAATGAGCGAGGGTAAATAAGCAGATTAAGCAGGCAATGTGGGACGCGCTGATGGTATGTTTATGAATATAATTTAATTATTTATTTGAATTAAACTTGAGATTAATGTTTTTCTTGAAGTTTTTAAACCTATAATGCTTTGATTGAATGTGCAGGAGGAGTTCTATCTACCTGTATCAGTAGACGAGCGCAAGGCACAACAGGAGGCGTGGAATGATATTGGCCGTAAGCACCCCTCGTGGAAGTCGAGGTTCAAAACCAAACTATGTATTGGAGACGGTGACACGCCCGAGAGTATCCATGCGAGAATGCCGAACAATTTTTTTGCGCAGTATGACGCAGAAGATGTAGAGTTCCTGCTGAGAGATTGGTGCACTGAGCATAAAAAGGTATGTAGGCCAAAAAAATGTTGTGGTTTTTTAATAACAGTTCATTTAATTTTAGTTTTAATTTAAGTGTGTCAATGCTTACATTTTTATTTTCATGTTCAATGCGTAGGCAACCTCTGAACGGATGAAGAGGCTGCGGGAGCAGAATGACCTTCCCCATTGTACGGGATCTAAAAGTTATGCCAGATTTAATCACGATGAGGTATGAAAAAATATATGTTTATGTTTTTAATATTTGTTGCTAATTGTTTTTCTTTTTCTTTATACTATTTTTATCGCTATCTGTTTGTTATATATGTCAACTGCATGATGACAGACATGTACATCTGGCACGCCCCCCACTCGCGCTGCGTCGTTCATGAAGACCCACACAAGGAAGGACAGCACTTACGTGAACGAACGTACACGGGTCCTATGCGTATGCTACTGATTTAATTTACTAATATTTTTAAATTATGTGTGATATGTCATTATTCAATATATGAGTTTTTCATATTAACGACGTACAGGAGAGGATGACGCAGAGTTTATCCAGTGATCCAGCCGCCACGCAAAGTGTCTCCGCAGACACGGTGCGTTGGGCACCGTACGACGCTTACGAACAGGCGGTTGGGAGGCCTGAGTATGCAGGGAGGGTTCGGCTGGTTGGGCCGAATGTTACACTTGTTCGGGGGACATGTTTCTCATATAGGCCTCGGACACAGGGGGGACCATCTCAGGGCACGTCTCGGGATTGGGCCGAACACGTTCGGAAGATGGAAGAGATCCAAGCGGAGCTACAGGCTGAGCGAGTGAGGAATGACCGGTTGGAGCAGCGCGTGCAACAGTTCGACGCCATGGAGCAGCGCGTGCAACAGTTCGACGCCATGGAGCAGCGCATGCGACAGTTTTAGGTCTTCATGTCCTCTATGGGTGTATCAGCACCATGTCTTGGTACTCAGTCTTCACCTGCACACGTAGGTAGTACGTCGTCTGTTAGTAGTGCATCTGCAGGTATGATTTATATTGTGTATAGGATAAAATTAATTTCAATTTGTTTTCATTACCCCTTTAATTTTGCAAGTAATATTATATACTTTAATTGTCTATATTATTTGCAGGTAATTCGACAACGGTTGGTACGTTGTCGCCTGTTGGACGACAGCTGAGCCAGCACTCCACTGTCGCTACTCCTTCGCCCGCTACACCATTCCTTGCGCAACAATCGCCGGTTGGCGAGAACACGCCTGGGACGGTACCTCGTGATTCGCATGGACGCCCTTCAGATTTGTAGATATTTTGTGTAATTATTTTTTGTTCGTAAATATTTGCGTAGTTAACGAATATGTTATTAACTATTGGTTTGTGTAATATGATTTTGTGTTGTTTTTGGGTAAAATAAATATTGCGTTCTTTGTGGTCGGAAATAATAAAACTTGAAAAAAAAAAAAAAAAAAATTAATTAATTGACCCAAATAAATTTTAAAAAACAATAACAAAATTAAATTGAAAAAAAATTCCAAATTGAGTTTTTTATTTAATTAAATTTTTTATTTAATTATTTAATTGTATTTTTAATTTAATTTAAAAATACAATTAAATAATTAAATTAAAATTTAATTTAAATAAAAAATTCGATTTGGATTTTTATTTTTAAAAAAAATTGATTTGACACGTGTATTCCAATACACGTGTCAAAATGTGCAGTTAATGACTTGCACATTTGACATGCGTCTCACGCGTGTCAAAATGAACGTGTCAAACTGTTTGACACGTGTACGACACTGTACACGTGTCAAACTGCGCGTGGCAAATCGAACTGATTTTTGTAGTGGATCTGCCCTCTATGCACGTCCAGTTGTGTTTTTAAGTTACGAAGGATTCAACTTTCAAGGCAAGAATCACGTTATACGTATATCTCTACTACCAAGCTCGGAAATTAACGCGTGAAAAGTTCCTTTTGGAAAGAAATCATGGTTTGCCTTCTGTTTATTCGGTGCTGCCCTTCATGACCTGTGTAATGAGTGTTGGGACTCTCAAACAAGCTGGTTTTAGAGCACTAGATGTAGAAACATCCCTAAGGACTTACTTACTCAAGTTAAAAAAATTATACGAAGCCAAACTAACCATACAATCAATCAAATTGAATTTCTCATCTTTTTATGCGAACGCTCAATGCTTAGTGAGGCAAGAGGTCCATTTACTCAATAAGAACTCAAACTGATAATTTTTTTATTTTTTTTAATTTAAGCCATGGTTTCATTAACAAATCATCCTATAAATCTCAAGATACACATACCTTAATTCAAATCTCATACCTCATGAAACCAATGCTAATGTACTTGTGAAAAACAATTCAAACAAGTGAGGTCTCTCTAATCCAACAAATGAGTCAAAAAATTCAGATTTCTAAGGCATGCAATGTTCACGATGTTAAAAAAACCAATGACATGCAAACCACAGTTGCAATGTAATCATACTCAATCAACAACATAGCAATTTTTATTTTTTTAACCATAAAAATAAAAGGAAAAGAAACAACAACAACAACAACAGACATAAATGGCTACCCCACCCCTAAACTAAAATGACACATTGTCCCCATTGTGTCGAGAAATACAATACCAAATGGGCAATGCAAATCGGGTGTACCATAGAAGAACGCTCTCCCAATCTTGAATGGCAGACACTTATCCTGAAAAACACAACAAAAACAAAACAAACAAACAAAATCAAGTAACAAGGAAAATAATGAGGGTAGCCTCCCACAAGCTCTAAGTTTTCAGTCTTTAGCCATGCTTTCCACAATCGACGACCATCGGTTTGAATAACTAGGATCCTCCAACAGTGTCATCTCAATCTCCGGACTCATCAACTCCAAGAATGGTTTCAGCCTTTGTCCATTAACCTTGACAGTAGTACCATTCTTTGGATCCTTAATCTCAATGGCCCTATGAGGAAAAACTGATCGAGCAATAAATGGGCATGTACATTGAGATCAGATCTTGCCTGGAAAAAAGGAAAAGTAACAACAACAATAACAGAAAGAAATGTCTACCCCACCCCCAAACTAAAATGGCACATTGTCCCCAATGTGTCGAGAAATACAATACCGAATGGGCAATGCAAATCGGGTGTACCGTAGAAGAACGCTTCCCCAAACTTGAATGGCAGACACTTATCCTGAGAAACACAACAAAAACAAAACAAACAAACAAAATCAAGTGACAAGGAAAATAATGAGGGTTGCCTTCCACAAGCTCTAAGTTTTCAGTCTTCAGCCATGCTTTCCACAATCGACGACCATCGGTTTGAATAACTGGGATCCTCCAACAGTGTCGTCTCAATCTCTAGACTCATCAACTCCAAGAATGGTTTTAGCCTTTGTCCATTAACCTTGAAAGTAGTACCATTCTTTGGATCCTCAATCTCAATGGCCCCATGAGGAAAAACTGATCGAACAATAAATGGGCATGTCCATCGAGATCGGAGCTTGCCTAGAAAAAGATGCAAACATGAATTGTAAAAGGCTTTCTGACCAGGTTCAAAAGATCGTCTCAAAATACTTTGGTCATGAGCCTTCTTCATCCATTCCATGTATAACTTTGCACAATCATGTATATGTATCATTCCTCAGCTCCTCTAATTCATTGAGTTAGAGCTTCCTCTATGAGCCAGCCTTTGTAAGATCGAAGTTCAGCTGCTTGATAGCCCAGTATGCTCTATGCTCCAACTCCACCGGCAGATGACATGCTTTGCCGTACACAAGATGATAAGGTGACATGCCAATAGAGGTCTTGAAAGCTGTACGGTAAGCCCACAGTGCATCATTCAATTGCAAAGACCAATCTTTCCTTGAAGGGTTCACAGTCTTTTCCAAAATCCTCTTAATCTCTCGATTTGAAATCTCCACTTGTCCACTCGTCTATGGGTGATATGGGGTGGCAACCTTATGTGTGATGACATACTTCTTCATCAAATGCTCAAAAATCCTATTGCAGAAATGCTTAACTCCATCACTTATGATTGCTCGAGGAGTACCAAAACGAGCAAAGATATTGTCCTTCAAAAAGTGGACCACAACTCTGTGATCATTGGTCTTGCATGCAACAACTTCCACCCATTTGGACACGTAGTCCACAACAATGAGGATGTATAAATAGCCAAAGGAGTTTGGGAAAGGTCCCATCAAATCAATGCCCAACACATAAAAAATCTCAACAATCAGAATGGGGTTGAGGGGCATCATATTTCGTCTCGAATTACTCCTTAGCTTCTGGCAACACTCACATGAGGTACAGTAGGTATGAGCATCTCGAAATAGGGTGGGCCAATAAAATCCACACTGCAAAATCTTTGCAGCGGTCTTCTTCGCACTAAAGTGGCCTCCACACGCATGATCATAACAAAAGGAGATGACATTGGATTGGTCATGCTCAAGGATACACCTTCTAATGATCTGATTGGGACAATATTTGAAAAGATAAGGGTCGTCCCAAAAAAAAAGTACTTCACCATGGCCATAAACTTGGTCCTATCTTGCTGCCCCAAATGCAAAGGCATGTGACTGATGACGAGATAATTCACTATATCAACAAACCATGGTGAAGGAGTGTGAGCAATGTGCATCAATTTCTCATCAGGGAAGGTCTCAGAAATGCGGGTGGCCTCCTTAGTGAAATCCACAGTAATCCTAGACAGATGATCGGCCACCACATTTTCCAAACCCTTCTTATCCCGAATCTCTATGTCAAACTCTTGCAGCAGTAAGATCCATCGGATGAGGTGAGATTTAAAATGTATTTTTGAGAAAAGATACTTCAATACAACTTGATCCGAGTAGATAATGACTTTGGATCCTAGCAAATATGATCGAAACTTGTCCAAAGTAAAAACGACTACCAACAACTCTTTCTTAGTGGTAGAATAATTGAGTTATGCATCGTTCAAAGTCCTGATCGCATAATAAATGACATGGGGGAGTTTATCAATACGCTGTCCCAAAACAGCTCCAACTGTATAATCTGAAGCATCACAGATAATCTCAAAAGGTGCACCCCAGCTGGGTGGCAGAATAATGAGTGTGGATGTCAAAATCTTCTTCAGAGCCCCAAATGCCTTCTGGCAATCCTCATCAAATACAAATGGGGTTTCCTTTGCAAACAACTTCCACAAAGGCCTAGCGATCTTGCTGAAATCCTGAATAAATCGCCTACAAAATCCTACAAGGCCTAGAAAAGAACGAACCTCCTTCTCCGTACGTGGGGGTGGGAGATTGGAAATCAGATCCACCTTTGCTTTGTCAACCTCAATCCCATGATGAGAAATGACATGCCCTAGAACAATACCTTGCTTTACCATAAAATGGCATTTCTCCCAATTAAGCACCGAGTTCTTCTCCTTGCACCGTACTAAGAACAAAGTGAGGCGGTGCAAACACTCATCAAAAGATGAACCGAAGACGGAGAAGTCATCCATAAATATCTCTAAGGAACGTTCTACCATATCAAAGAATATGTTGATCATGCACCACTGAAAAGTGGCAGGTGCATTGCATAACCCAAAGGGCATGTGACGGTAGGTGAACATCCCAAAAGGGCAGGTGAATGTTGTCTTCTCCTGATCTTCGGGGTCTACAGGGACCTAGTTTTATCCTGAATAACTATCCAAGAAACAATAATGCTCATGCACCGCCAAACGCTCCACCATCTGATCAATGAATGGGAGTGGAAAATGATCCTTCCTAGTGGCGGCATTCAACTTGCGATAGTATATACAAACTCTCCATCCTGACTGAACACGAGTTGGCAACAACTCGCCATCCTTATTCTCCACTACCATCAATCCAACCCGCTTAGGCACGACATGTATTGGGCTCACCCACTTGCTATCGAAAATTGGATATATGATACCTGCATCCAACAACTTGATCACTTTGGCTCTCACAACTTCCTACATAGCTGGGTTGAGCCTCCTCTGTGGCTCCCTCGATGGCTTGGCATCCTCCTCCAAATGTATCTTGTGCATTACCACCGAGGGGATGATTCCCTTAATATCATCAATAGTTCAGCCGATAGCCTCTTTGTGCTCGCTTAAAACATCTAATAACTTTCCCTCTAAAGCATTATCCAAATCCCAAGCTATAATCACCGGCAAAGAATCAACTAGACCTAGGAACTTATACCTAAGATTGTCAAGTAGGGGCTTAAGTTCCTTCTTGGGGGGCTTAAGTAATGCTACCTCCTCATTCTCACTACTCACCAGAAGAGGAATCTCAAAAATAGCATCATCTTGCTCGAGTAACTTGTCCAAATCCAAATCTTCTCCAAATTGAGCAAAGCATGCCTCCAAGGGGTCCTCAATGCTTGATTCATCAATAGTCTTCTCAATGATCTCCTCAATCAAGCATACGCTTCCAACCTCATCATACTCTAATGGCTGTTTGCTGATATCGAAGATATTCAGCTCTACAGTCATGTTGTCAAAAGAAATTTTCATCACCCACGTCCTACATTTTATTAGGGAGTTGGCCGTAGCTAAGAATGGTCACCCTAGAATCACCGGTATCCAAATCCTAAAATTCTGAACCGGTTCCGTGTCAAGCACAATAAAATCCACAGGGAAATAAAACTTATCCACTTTTACCAAAACATCCTCAATGATCCCTCGTGGTATCTTCACCAACCTATCAGCCAATTGAAGCGTCATGGAAGTAGGCTTCAATTCTCCTAACCCCAATTGCAAGTAGACGGAATAGGGTAAGAGATTTACACTTGCTCCAAGATTTAATAAGGCCTTCTCAATTCTGTTGACTCCTATCATGCAAGAGATAGTAGGACACCCAGGGTCCTTGTACTTAATGGGCAGCTTGCATTGAAGGATTGAGCTAACCTGCTCGGTCAAATAAACTTTCTTCGGGACATTAGTTCTCCTCTTGACTGTAATCGAGTCCTTCGAGAACTTGGCATAAGATGGCACTTGCTGGATGGCATCCCAGACCTTAGTGTGACAATAGCTTGCACATGCTCCTGCCCGTGTGCAAGATTTGAAGAACTTCCCACACCAAACTGTAACTTCGGATTGGGCACGGGTTGACTAGGGAGCTTTCCCTTCTTTCTCTCACCCAAGTGATTAGCCATTTGACCCATTTGAACCTTCAGCTTGGCAATCGCCTGGGTGTTGACCATGGTGGCATTCTTCACTTCACTAAGAGATTGGCCTGTAATCTGCATGAAGGCCTTGAGAGATTCCTCCAGAGTGGATTGTGAAGAAGAGGCTAACACTTGAGTGGTTGGTTGGTATGCCGGTGTTGGTTGAGCTGAATCCCTGATTATGAAATCCGGGAGGGTATTGATTTTGGGCAAGATGTGGGGCTCCTCCCTGATTCATGGGTTGATTCTGCTTCCAAGAGAAATTAGGGTGGTTTCGCCACCTAGTATTGTAGGTTTCAAAGAAAGGTCCATTTGCTTGCTTCCTATAATCATTGAAAGCGTTCACTTGTTCCATCAGAGACTCGACAAAGGTCGAAAAGGATGGACAATTTTGTGCTAAGTGCATAGGACTAGCACAGATGAAATAGCTATCACCATGGAGTGTGTTGGCAGCATTGATGGACTTACCTACTGCGAGAGTATCGACCTTCCTAGTGAGAGCATCTATCTTCATCTTCAAATCAATGTCTTCCTTAACCGCATAGATGCCTCCTTTCTTAAGGATACGGGCAGGTCTATCTCGGAAACTTGAAAAATCCTACTGCTACGAGTTGTCAGATAACTTATCCAAAGTTCTGTAAGCTTCATCCCCTGTCAAACTCAAGAATGCTCCCCCATTCATTGACTCGATCATACTTTGGTTGGATTGAGTTAATCCTTGGTAGAAAAATTGAACAAGTCTCCATTTCTCATATCCATGTGGAGGGCATCTTATCAACAACTCCTGAAATCTCTCCCAACTTTCTGAAAATTTTTCATCCTCCTCCTGAGTAAAAGAACTTATCTCCTATCTGTACTCATTCACTTTGGACATTGGGAAAAACTTGTTATAGAACTTATTCAACAGGTTTTCCCAAGATGTAATAGACCTAGGCATGTTTGAGTCCAACCATGCCTTGGCTCTATCTTGAAGAGAGAAAGGGAAAAGTCTAAGGTGAACTGACTCCTAAGAGAAATTCTTGAACTTGAATGTGACACATATATCCTTGAATTTCTTAGCATGGCTGTAAGGATTTTCATGATCCAAGCCATGAAATGAGGGTAGGAGTTGGATGACATGAGGCTTTAAATCAAAGTGGGTGGCATTGGTAGGTGGCAATACTATACACGAAGGAGAGTTCGTCTCAACGGTGCGAACAAATCCCTAAGTGATCTAGTATAATCCACGTTTTCCGCTCTCGGCTGTCCATTCTCTCCCCTAGGTTGATCCATATTCAAGTTATCTCCCATCTCAACAAATTCTCTCCCAATAGGTGCTCTACGCTTTCTCCCAAGATTCCTTTCTAATTCGGGATCTAAAGGTATCGACTCTAGGTTAAGGGATCTCCGACCAAGCAAACACCAACAACAAGTGCTCAAAATAAACTTAACTAAACAAAATAACCTAAAAGCATATATATATATATATATATATATATATATATATATATATATATATATATATATATATATATATATATTACAAAGAAATAAGGAAAACAAACTAAAGATTATGAAAAGCATAAATAAAACACTAACAAAAATAATCCACAAAGAAATTGCAGTTTTTTTTTTATTGGACAATAAAGCAAAAACAAATAAAAAGAAAAAGAAACAAAAATTGCAAGAAGAAAAAAAAAATTAAAAAATAAAACACAAATCTACCTAAACTAGTAGAAAAATAAAATCAATTTAAACAAAAATCAATTTCCACAAACAAAACAATTCCCCGGCAACGGCGCCAAAAACTTGCTGTGGGTTTTAAATTACTCGCAAGCACACGAATCAGTTGCAATATAGTGTGTGTGCAAGTGCGAGATCGAATCCATAGGGAATTGCATTGCGAAAATTAATCTCTATTAAACTAATCTTATTTTAACCTAGTTTAGATTTTTTTGGATTTTTGTTTTTTATGCAAGATAATAAACTAAAATAAAACTACGATAAAGAACAATTGATAATAAAAATAAAAAAAATAAAAAGGCACTAAGGTTGTAGAATCCACCTCTTCAAATCAAACAACAAGTTCTTGTATTTTATTTATAAACCCGATAAACAACTAAGCCTTATTCATTCTTCAAAGTTCCTTAAAAATTCATATTGAATCATTCAATGAATCCAACTCAACAACAAATCACAACGAATACCCAATTGAAATTAAATCATCCAATGTATCCATTTTGACAAACAAATCACATTGGATATCCTCTTTCAATCGAATGATTCGATGATCCATCGGTTGAAACACATCGAATACCCAACTTTTAATAAATAATCATTCAATTCAAAGACATAAATCAATTAGTTGAATATTGGACTTGAAATTTTTTTTGATAAATATCGGAATTGTATAAATAAAATAACAAGAACGTGGGTGTTATCAATTGCGAGGTTTCATCTTCAACCTTAGTTGAAGATTTACTCTCATGTATAAATAAGGCACCGCACGATCTGCCCTCTATGGACATCCACATGTGTTTTTAAGTTACAAAGCATTCAACTTTCAAGGGAAGAATCACGTTATACGTATATCTCTGCTACCAAGCTTGCAAATTAATGTGTGAAGAGCTCCTTTTAGAAAGAAATCATGGTTTGCCTTGTGTGTATTCGGTGCTACCCTCATAGAGTTTTAACATGTGTGTTTTCAAGATTTTCCGCACGTCCTAGTGCTACCAGGTCAAATGCATATATCACGCGTGGCAAATCAACTTGCTTTCCTTTTCAGTCTTCCCAGGACTAAAACAAATCGGTTCTTCCACACATGCACTTCCACGTTTGGCTACAGATGTGGCTTCTTCTTAAGGAAAGATATTGTGCAAAAAGGAAATCACTTGCAGCTCTAGGTCTTGAAATAAGCTGACTTGCTGTAGCACCTCTCATGCAAAGAAAAACGTGTCTTCTTTCCTTCTAACTCACTATGCCGACAATTCCTTTTGTTTTGTATATATATTCTTTCTCCTTCCTTTTCAAAGTCAAATTCTACTACTTTGCAATTCCACATAAAAATCGCTATTTTCTCTTAATAACCTGCAAAACACTAAAACACCAAAACTAACAAAAAACATAAAAAAATAACAAAACTAAAGGTTTAGCACATGCAAATTATGGGGTCTAAATATACAATATTTGGCAGTCATCATTCAGCAACAACCTGGTGGGTCTCTTGAACCTGTTGAACTTCGTCCTCTCGATCCCGATCTTGCAAGAGGGATATGGCTAAGAAGCCCATGACCGTGCTCGGCGTCTTCCTCAAGGTGGTTTCGCTAGCGGGGTTGGTGGGCGCATGTTGCAAGGTCTCCTGGCTCCTTTGGTTCTATCTGCTCGCCATGTTCCTGCATGCTCATTGTCCTCCTCACCTTTTTCACCATCTTCGCCTTCAAAAAAAACCAACAACGGCGCTGTATAGGTCGTCTTTGAGCATGGGTACAAGGAGTACCGCTTTGGAGACTACTCCAATTGGCTCCAGAGAGGGTCAACAACACCAAGAACTAGAACAAGATCAAGAGCTGCTTGCATGACAGCAAGGTCTGCTCCAACCGGCGACGTTCCCACCCTGGCCAAACTCCATGCCGCCCAATCCTAGGTCGCCAATAACATTCTGCCATTTCACCCAGGGACCAAGTTCAACCGCATCCCCGTCGATAACGAAATCCTTGCCACTTCGGACAAGAGTCTGATTGCGCACCTTTTTTCGGCCATGAAGGCCTTGAAGTCAACCTTGGAATTAGCAAATATTATTGAGATTCAGGTCTTCATGCTGCACTCCTTGGGTATCTTTTCTAGCTCTGAGCTGTCGAGTTCTAAGGGTAAACTGGCTCCACTCCATTTCTAAAATGGAGAGGATTTGTTTCTGAACGGTTGGAACTGAAATATTAGTATAAACTAGAGAGAGAGAGAGAGATGAAAATGGCATCGGAAGGCGATTCCTTCCCGGCCAAAAGCGTGATGTGGCGTTTATCCCAACTCTCTTTGAAGAGTTCACATATTATAGCATTCGTGAGTGGCCGCCTGTCACTCGAGCCACTATCTTTTGCCACGTTTACAGTGTCACTGTCCTCCCTTCATAACAAAAAGCTCTCCATTCTATCCTCTGAAGAGTCTTTTGCATGCGCTTTTGCTTGTTGTTCAAACGATGAGATAAAAAGAGAAGCCGATCCTCTTTGTCTGTACTCCTATCATGGAGGTTCCCATGTGCTTTTTCTTGTTGTTCAAACAAACGATGAGATAAAAAGAAAAGTTGATCCTCTTTGTCTGTAGACAATGGTGACAGTGACGTAGAGGAAGAGAAGGGTGGCGATGAACTCAGTGATGAGGGATCTGTAGAAGGACCAGAGCTTGAGCTCACCCTAGTCGAGGAGTGGTGCCGGTGGAGGGTCCACGTAGTCCTTGTCATGGTGGTGGCTCTGCTCCTCTTCGCTCAATGAAACTGAAACTAAAATGGTTCTTTATCACTTCACTAGCCAGAGGTGGTACTGGAGCAGAGAGAGAGAGGGCAGAGGTTAGGAGGTGGTACTGGAGCAGAGATCTTAGCGTCGAAAGGGATGGACTTGGCTGACACGTGGTGGAATGGGTGACTGGGGGTGTTAGTTAAGGGGCAATTTTGGAACGATTTTTGCTTAAAAGGTCACATGAACACACGTGACCTCTTTTATGTCTAAATAGACTAACTAAGTGGACGGAAGGTCCTAATTGCCACATGTTGGTTACATTAGGTGGGTCATCTATCAATTTTTAAACATTAGGCGCTAGATCGCTATAGGATGGATATATCAGGAAGTAAAGTGTAATTTCTCCTTTAATTTGAACTATTCTTTTAAAACAAACGGTACAAATTACGATAGCACATAAGAGAAAGAGAGAGGACGGGTGGCAAGCCACAGAAGTAGATGTTAGGGTCGCTAAACCACCCGCTTTGCCCACTGGAGGTGGTTTGGCCACCCCCAACTTGGGTGGTTTTCCACTCCCCACTGCTCCCCTTTCCACCCCTCCATGAGCAAGTTCTCTATCTTCTAATCCCCCTCCTTCTCCTCCATCCCCCTCTCCCCTTTCTTCTTCCTACTCCTCACTTCCCCCATCCACAACTTTAACACCCGAGATTTCAATCCTATAGAACAATTGAGAAATGAAGGTTTGATGATAAAAGTGAATTATCATACACTTTTAAATGTGTTACAAACATACTATAAAGATTAGAGATTGATCGGATTGCGTTTAAAGGTCGCTTTTGAAACAAAGTGACTTTGTAACTTAAAGTTTGAACAGGTGAAAATAGGGACACACAAATTCCAAACTCTTCATTTAATGTATCAAAATGACCGTCTCGGAGTCTTCTATCTTTCCTTAAAATTTTAGGTCAATCGAAGTTTGTTTGGTCGTTATCTTGTTTCTAAACTCAAGTTGGCTTTTACATATAACCCTTGAGTTTTGAGTGGGGATGTCCGAATATATTCTGGATACCTTCATTTTGGCCTAAAATCATAATTCAATTCAGCTGTGATCACATGTCATTCATAGACCGAATTAGATGTTGATTTATTTACCTATACAGTTTGATCTTATTTTGTAATTTTTCAAATTAATGCTCTGATTTATTTCTTATTGTATTTCCTATTTTGACCGGCCTCATTCAACTATAAATAGGCCTAACTTGATTACAATTAAATGTTCACAAAAATATACAATTCAGTTCCATATTTTTTTGTTCTTTTTTCTAATTGTTCTTACTTCTTTTCTTTACCACATCTCTTGTAGCTTTGTGGCTTGATTACCTTTTTCTTCTTTACTTTATTTGTACATTATGCATGTTGTCCACAGATATCCTGTATGAGTATAGAAGGCTCAATTCTGCCTCATACGAGAACCATTGTTCATTCTTTGGTAGATACATTGTAGCCAGTTTACCTTTGCACCATTTGCCTTCTCATCTAAACAACACCCCAAATATGCATTAAATAATTGTTCAATTTTCTGATGACTTCTACAAAGAGTAAAAATGGATGACCAATATAGTTGAATTCCATATAATAGAGATTCAATCATTTTGTAAATTGACTCAAATTCAAATAAATGTGACAATCTCTGCTCGGATATTCTGTTAATCACCAATTATCCCAAAAGATTAAATTGATAGGAAGAGGTGAATTTAATTATTTAATTAAAAATTTGAACACTTCAATTGAAAACTTCTCATTCCCCTGTTAGTGATTGAGGACCCACCTCATTCCCTCCCCACTCCTCCTCTTGCCACCTTCCTCCCCTGCCTTTCTCTTTCTCCTTTTTCTTTTTCTCCATTTTGTGAAGCTAAATCTACCGTCTTTACCCAAATACCACCCCCCCCAAGACCCCAATATGTCATTTCTTTGTCCTCCGACCCTCCACCCAATCCACATGCATGATGCTTCCACGTGTCGCCCACCTGAGTGATAGATCTTTGGTTCTTATATACACTAGCCAATAACCCACGCTATGCGCGGGTGTTTTTTCATTGTATTATTAATATATTAGAATCTAATGTGCTATTATATATTTGATATCCACACAAAAGTACATGGGTATAAAATATATAATAGATAATGCACAAATTAAATAAGAATAGATTGAATTATTCTATCAAAATGCTACATATTTAAATTTTTGTTCCTTGGATTAAAAAGTGCTTTGTAAATCCTTTTAGCCAGAAGATTATATTTGAATGGAATAACTCATGTACTGGAAGAATAAAGAATTAATAATAAATCCATAGAAAAAGTTTTCTTTGATTCTTTCCCTTGGTTGTCATCAACTCATCCTGGACCCAATTTTTTAAAGACTTTCTTTTTTCTTTTTTTGCTACTCATCCAATTCATACTCAATCTAACTATTTTTCAATTTTACTTAAAAAAAATATATATTTCAATTTAACAAACAACATATCATGGCCATAGTTGACCCATAGAGCTAGCGAAGCTGAAAAAATAAATAGGGAGAAACAATTGTTGTTTGTGTTAGTATTTTGGCCTTATTCTGTGTTTGGACAAAATCACTTATGTGTAATGATGCGGTAAACAGGGATTCCACTTTCAGAGTGATGTCAAAAGATTTTGCTTGCGAGTCAGAAGAATTTCAAGTTCCCTGTTAGCCGTCCGGACGATGTGTCATCCCGTCCGGACGCCCATCTGTCTACTGTTCCATCCGTCCGGATGACGTGTCATTCCGTCCGGACATCAGATAGACAAGCATCATCTGTCCGGACGAAGTGCTTCTTCCGTCCGGACACCTACATCGTATCGAGAAGCTTCTGTGCCAGCTTGCTCCGTCCGGACGTTTCAGTAGCACGTCCGAACGCCTATCAGTTCTCGAACGGTTCACTGATTCTTTCCAAGTTTCAAGAAAGGGAAGATCAATCAACCGTCCGGACGATGTGGTATCTCGTCCGGACGCGTGTCTCCGTAAGGCAAGAATCGCAGTTCAAAATTGACCGTCCGGATGTCTGACAGCTGTGGTTCGGACGCTGGTGCATCGTATATGGTAACTGTCGATTCGACTTCAACCGTCCGAACGTTTCCCCCTCATGGTCCGGACGCACGCGCATCAGATATGGAAATTGCGTGTTGAAGTTTAGCTGTCCGGACGCTCCTGCCCCATGGTCCGGACGCGCGAAGCCTGTTATGGAAATTACTTGCAGCGGACGTGCACCCGTCCAGACGATCGAGCCATCCCGTCTGGACGATGTTCTTATACAGGAAAGATTTCTCCGCGAAAATTTCAGAAAATCATGTCGCACAGTTGTCCGTCCGGACGGCCGTGGTTCACCGTCCGGACGGCCCCTAGGCATATTTTGCCTGACGGCCATTCTGACCCCCAGCCTATAAATAGGGGCCCCTGGGCACTTAGAGTTGCAAGAATTCAGTGTGAATTCCATAAGAGCTCAGAGACGTGATATTTCCTCTGAAGCTGTTTTTCAAGTGTGTTGTGCTGTAAACTGAAGTCTATCTTAGAGGTTGGCTCTAAGGTAAGGAGTTCCATTGAAGACCCCTTCAGGTAGGTGAACCTGGTTGGGAAGCGTTCGTGTTGGGTTACACGTCAGAGATCAAGGTACGACCACTGCATCGGTACATGTGAGTGTTACTGTCTTGTATCTAGCTATGTCTTCTGAATAGTGGAATTCCTGGGTTTGGCTGCCCCGGAGTGGTTTTTCTCTTAACTGAGTTTCCACTTCGTCAACCAAAATCTCTGTGTCATTTACTTTCCGCTGTGCTTTAATTTTTGTTGACACTTATGCACACACTTTATTTTTAGAAGTCAATTCAATTTTTCAGTTTGGAACACGTAAAACGTGATGGGACCATGACCTGACATGACTGAAGCAAGAAAAGTAAATAAAAATAAACAAATATGACCAAAATGCCCTCATCAAATCTTTTGTTCATGTCCTCAAGAGTGTCGCATTCTTCATAACAAAACACTGCAAGTAGACCACGAAAGGTTTGATGGCCAGATATGCTTCTTCTTCTTTTTGGTCGTTAGAGACTACAAGACCTGATATCTCCCACGTAATAACCATCGGGCACCTCTCTTGTCAATCATTAGAGTGAAGTTTCTCTTCAACACCTTCTATCAAATTGATCTTAATGCAACCTTCCCCACTATGGCATTTGTTAGTGTAGTCTTCGGCCTCGAAGTGAACACAAGACAAAGAGTTGAACCTTGCATAAAGAATAAACACTAAAGCTTGCCGGGAATGGGCCGATGCGGGATAGCTCTGATGTTTAAGTTAGATCTCTTGTTAAGTCACAAATGACAAATCTATCTATCCTTTATAATTTCAAGGAGAAGAAGTTATCGATCCCTTTTACATGGATTTGGTCCTTTATTTATAGAAGAGGTGATAGCCAATTATGATCCCTCCATTTCTGAGAAATCTCACCATTCTCGAAATCTCGTGATTTTATGATGTTCGATGATTCTCAGTTTCTAGGCTAACCAATTTCCCTGATATTTGCCCTTGTTCTTGATTCTTAGGTCAATCCCATGTTGATTTGGGATTATCGAGATCCCATGATTCTCGGTTTAAGTTGGATGGTACTTCTTAGTGAGTCATTGTTTAAGTCTTGGGCCCTTAAGCTATGTGCCCGGTCTTTTTGTTATTAGGCCCATTTCACTGATCTTGGGTAAAACTAACCAGGCTTAATCCACCAGTCTGTACAAATCCCTAACAATTACCCCCACAAATTCCCTTATCTAACGTGTTAACAGAGATGATGGGAAATTTATTACTCATGGGATTTGTTCCGACTCTTGGTATTCTCAAGCATGTTGTACCTCGATTGTAGTGATTTGGCTAGTTTGAATGGCTGAGATTTCTCCTAAATCGTTGCATTTATGAGATGTAATGATCTTTGTACGCCTTTAGAGAGTGAACTGTGCAGATACGGCTGGTTTTGATGGTTGAGATTTCTCGGCATGTGTGGCATTTATGAGATGTGATGGCCCTTGCATGTCTTTTGAGACAGGACCGTATGTATATAATGACATGCTGATCTCTCATCTTTCCAGACTTCAAATTTTCTTACTTTGCCATCATCTTCTCTTCTTTTTGTCTTCCTTAACGCTGCTTTGATCTCTCTGAGTTTTTCAATTTATCTTAACTTTTCCTACGAAAGATTTGTCTTGTCGCAAATAAACTGTTTCTAAACCTTTAGAGGCCACTGCGGAGATCATCCCGAGGGATGTTGAGATCGATACTTCAGGTGCTCAGCCTTCTTCTCCCGAGGTTATTGTTCTAAAAGAGGATGAAGAAGAGTGAATACCTAAGGATGAGGCTCTTCAGGAAGGGAATAATGAAAAGGTTCTTCCCGAAGCTGAGACTTCTCGACAGTCTTGGAAAACGATGAAGAGTAAGGAAATCCCGAGGGTGAGGCTCTTCAGCAAGGGAAGAATGAAGAAGTTCTTCCCAAAGCTAAGACTTCTCGGCAGGGAAAAGAAGTTGAAGCTCTTCTTGAAACTGAAAACTCTCGGTATGGAGGTGAAGGAGATGCTATTCCCGAAACTGAAAACTTTCGGTAGGGAGGCCTAGTTGAGAGAGATCCTGTTTCTGAAAGTATGAAGATGATACTCTCTTTCAACCTGTTCAGACTCATCTTGACAAGATTGATCAAGTTTCTCATTGATTGGGAGAAACCTCGGATGAAAAATAAATATGACTTCTATTTTAACCGTGTGTGTGTGCAACGTGTAACAAAATATAAAAAATGCGGAATTAAAAGAGACATATATTTTGTTAACGAAGTGGAAACTCAATTAAGAGAAAAACCACTCCGGGGCAACCAAACCCAGGAAATCCACTATCAGAAGACAAAGCCAGTATATAGATAGTAACACTCACATACCTGATGCTGCGATCGTATCTAGCACTCTAACACATAACCCAACGTGAACGCCTCCCAACCAAGTCTCCTACTTGAAGGGGTCTTCTATGGATTCATTTACCTTAGGGCTCCTCCCTAATATAGACTTCAATTATGAGCACAGCAACATCACACAACGGCAATAACTTGAGAGCTAGCGGATCTTCACAATTTTTCCCTAAAATATACTCTCTAAGCTATGAAGAATTCAATACCGAATTCTATAAATTGTACATGCCTAGAGGCCTCTATATATAAGCTACAGAAGACCTAAATCAACACTAATTCAATTTTCTATAGGCGACGTCCGGAAGCAAGCTGAGGCCATCCAGACAGACAACTATGCAACCGGCTTTCCATAACGCGCTTCATACAATACCATATCAGGGTCGCGTCCGGACGGTTGTACTTCTACTGCATTTAAATACCATAATAAAGACCGTGTCCGGACGGTGTTGCCCTAACGTCCGGACAGTTGCAATTCTTCTCCACGTCTTGCCTTATCAAGGATAGTGTCCGGACAGTGTTGCCCTATCGTCCAGACAGATGCAACTGTCTTCCCATATCTCTGTCTGAGAAGGAAATCTGATTTCTTGTCGAACACTGATGAGCGTCCGGACTCGTTGCCGCGACGTCCACACGGATGTAACCTTGAACTGTTCAAAACTTTTTGACACTGATGGGCATCCGGAAGATATTGCCACGTCGTCCAGACGGATGTTGTTGACTGATGAGCATCTGGACTCTTTACTGGGACACTCGGACGAAAATAAAGGATCCGACTTTTCTAAGTTGGAATTTGCATAGAATCTTCCTTGAACACTAAAATAGCTGATGTGGTCTTTTGTTTACCAAAATATATCAATAATAAATAACCACTCGCAATAGGACGAATCCTTGTAGGATAAGGCTATAGAGAGGGTGTCGAACCTCAAGGACTGCAGGGGTATTACTATCAAGTTTATGAAGATTAAAAATAACTAATGAAAAGATTGTTGAATTTGTAATTAACTAAAGTGCATAAAATAAACGTAAAAGAGAATTGAAATATAAGAGAGAGAGAAAGAGTAGAGTATTGACTTCACCGCTATCCGCACATCAATGGTTAATCATATTTAATTAGAGAAATTCATTCTATGCATGCTATAAATAAACAAGAAATTACCATATTAAAGCATAAGTATAATCCATCTTCGGTTGGCACGGACCGTCCACCTAACCACTAAGATGCGGTACGACCCGTCTTCCCTAGGCATGGATTAGCTACGTCTTTAATAGGATACATACAATCAAAGCATAAGTATAACCCATCTTCGGTTGGCACGAATCGTCTACCTAAATTACACTAAACTAGGGTGTAGTACGATTCGTCTTCCCTAGGCATGGCCTATCTAATCCTCTTGATCATATGTCAATTAAACCCGTTGTATAATCATCATTCTCATAATCACAGAAAATAAGAATGATTTGAGTTCAATAAAGGTAAAAAGCTTTCTAAGACAAGAGAAGAATTCTACCAATATTGATTATGAATTGAAGAACAATTGCATTAAAAGATGAAGAACAATATCAAATTGTAGCAATTCTCATAATTATACAACCAACATGCATAAACTAAAATTCTCTAAATTAAAATACAATCAAACCATTGTGCTTGGATAGGGCTACATCAATACCCTACAAAGGTTTTTAGCCGCTCATGAAGTTGCTGCAATGGCCTCTTGCCATGATTACTTCTCTTCAACTCTTCAAGCCTTCAAGAAGTTTTTCTCTGAATTTGCTCTAGGTAGCAGTGTGTCTTTCTTCAATGTTTAGAGGCCTATTTATAGAGATTAGGAGAGGCCTAGAAGCTCTTATAATTCCAGAAAAATCGTCTCTTGAGTCTTCTTGTCCAAGTAGGAGATTGAAACTTCAATCCAAGTAGGAAAAGGATTCCAAATTCGGCCAGAATTGCGGTCTTTTATTTCGGGACGATTTTGACATAGTAAACGTCCGAATTTGGGAAAAGCTATTTCTGATATATTTGTTGTATTTTTTGTTAGCTTTCCAACTACACCAATTTCATTGCAATCCGATATTTGACGCAAAAGTTATGATCCAAACACTGAGACATATGCAGAATCCAAATTTGAATCCAATCCGATTTTGACTCTTGTTGGAGAAATTCTGATTTAATCCTTCACTTGATTTGATTAAACTTAACCACATCATATAGGTATCCTATATGATTGGTTAAGCTTAAACATATCTTCTAGGTCTTCTCAAAGTGTGCTTTAAGCCCAAAATTAATGGAATTAATTGCATCTTTATTTAAAACCTGAAAACAATAAAATAACACAAAATCAAACAAATAACAATGCTAAGGAATTAACATATATAAGTTAAGGGGCTTGAATGTGTAACATTCAACGCTTATCACACCCCCAAACTTACATATTGCTAGTCCCTTAGCAATACAAAACAAGAAATAAAACTGAAAAACAACGGAATAAATCCTTCTTTCGTGGGATGTACGATTGCATTTAGCGTATGCAACAAGCCTTTTAAACCTCTAGGACTCCCTAGTGGACGAGTGAAGTCTCGTGAGGGTTTGCCAGAAATGATACCCACAAACATTGTTCCTACCATGTTATCCCCAAGAATGCAGCATCATAAAAATAATGGTCCTCATTCATTAGCAAGCTTAACAAAATAAACTTCATCTTCACAATTTCAGGGAACTAAAAATTAAGCTACTAACATGGCATTATGAGATATCACAAGATTCAACTAGTGTAAAGTGAACTTAACACATAGTCATGAGGTTTCAAAATTAATCTCAATCATGAATGGTTCAATACTCAAAATTTGCTGGACTCCCCATTAGATAAAACAACCAAGGCATATATATTTATTATTATTTTTATATATGCAGGCTATGCAATGCTTAGCTCCCTTAAGCTTTCTAATTGACCCATGTAACAAGTGTTAGGTCAATGACTCCCAAACCAGATGGTTTTAGGGCACTAGGTGTAAAACACCCTAAAGACTTACTAACTCGAGTCAAAAAGGCTACGAAGCCAAACTTAGCCATTTTATCAATCAAAACAAACTTACACCTTTTGACGCGAATACTCAATGCTTAATGAGGCAAGAGATCCGGTTACTCAGCGAAAAGCTCAAAGTGATCAATATTTTTTTTTTTTTTTTTTTTTTTTTTTCTTTTCTTTTTTTTTTTATGCCAAGGTTATTCCTCCAATAAGTTATCTAGTTGCATCCAAGATATTGATAACAGCCATAACTGATTTCAAATTTCATACCCCACAGACTACGTGCTAGTGTGTTTGTGAGAATCAAATTGAAACAAGTAATATCTCATGCTGCCAAAGAAAATAACAAAAGTTCTTAATTTCCTAGTCAAGTGATCATGTGTTCATCATGTTAAGCTCACCAATGAAATACGAATCAAAATTCAAAATTCAACCAAATTCTTAGAAATAGCATGATCAGGCAGTCACAATATCTATAAGAGGACAACAAAATGTTTTTTCCATCCCCAAACTTAAACGATACATTGTCCCCAATGTATAGATAGAGATACAATACCAGGTGGAAGGAAAAAAATAAATGGGATTGGTTGTACTCCCCCAATCTTCAACGCAAGAATGCATGTCCTAAAAAAAAAAAACAAAGCATTACTCCAACTTTATAATAAGAATCAAGAAAATCAACAAGAGAAGTGTTAGTAAAGTGGGTTGCCTCCCATTAGCGCTAAGTTTAACGTCTTCAGCCAGACAAACTAGATCCACAAACAAATCAAAAATAAAAATGAGGAAGGGTAAGAAAAACTCCTCTAGTCCAAGTAGATAGGATCCGTCAAGTGGATGGATGCAGCATTTTCATTCTGTGCAACTCCCTCTATGTAAGGCTTCAATCTTTGGCCGTTGACTTTGAACAAAGTGCCATCTTTTGGGTCCTGTAATTCGACGGTGCCATGTGGAGACACTGACGTGACTATGAAAGGGCCATCCCATCTGGAGCGAAGCTTCCCAGGAAAGAGCCGGAGTTTAGAATTGAAAAGCCATACCTTTTGTTCTGGCACGAAGGACTTGGGCAGAATATGTCGGTCATGAAATGCCTTTGTCTTTTCCTTGTAAATGCGGGCATTATCATATGCATCATTGCGCAGCTCCTCCAATTCTGTCAACTGAAGTTTCCGGTGAGAGCCAGCTTCTTTCATGTCAAAATTGAACTGCTTGATTGCCCACAGAGCTTTGTGCTCTAGCTCCACAGGAAGGTGGCATGCCTTGCCATAAACAATCCGGTATGGAGACATACCGATTGGTGTCTTGTAAGCTGTGCGATAGGCCCATAGTGCATCATGGAGGCGCAAGGACCAATCCTTGCGATCGGGCCTAACTGTCTTCTCTAGAATGTGCTTGATCTCCCTGTTGGAAACTTCCACTTGGCCACTAGTTTGAGGATGGTAGGGAGTGGCTACTTTGTGTGTGATGGAATATTTAAGGAGCAAGGTCTTGAGAAACCGGTTGCAAAAGTGCTTACCTCCGTCACTAATGATGGCCCGTGGGGTACCGAATCGGCTGAAAATGTTAGTCTGGATGAATTTGACCACAACCTTGTGATCATTAGTCTTGGTGGCCACAGCCTCAACCCATTTAGAGACATAATCCACTCCTACAAGAATATACTCAAACCCAAAAGATGGCGGGAAGGGTCCCATGAAGTCGATACCCCAAACGTCAAAGATTTCAACAATTAGGATAGGGTTTAGTGGCATCATGTCCCTCCGAGACATAGCTCCAAGGCGTTGGCACCTCTCACAAGCTCGACAAAACCTATAGGCATCTTTGAACAAGGTAGGCCATGTGAATCCGCTTTGTAGAACCTTGGCTGCAGTTTTCTTGGCACTGAAGTGTCCTCCACATGCTAATGAATGGCAGAAGGTAAGAATACTGTGGAATTCACTCTCGGGAACACAACGACGGATTATCTGATCAGCACAATACTTGAATAACTCCGGATCTTCCCAAAAATAAGATCGAACTTGCTTGAAGAAGCGGTTCTTGTCTTGTTTGGACCAATGAGAAGGGATCCGACCTGTGGCTAAATAGTTAACAATATCAGCATACCAAGGCAGCTCCCTCGAAGTAATCTCAAATAGTTGCTCATCTGGGAAGGAATCATTAACTGGAATAGGTTGAGGTTTCTCAAACATAATCCGTGACAGGTGGTCAGCGACAACATTCTCAGTTCCCTTCTTGTCCCGTATTTCGATGTCAAATTCTTGCAGAAGAAGTATCCATCGAATCAACCGGGGCTTAGTTTCTTTCTTGGCTAGCAAATGGCGCAGAGCCGCATGATCTGAGTAGATGATTACCTTGGATCCCAGAAGATATGAGCGGAATTTATCCAAGGCAAAGACAACGGCTAGCAACTCTTTTTCTGTTGTTGTGTAATTGACTTGAGCATCCATCAGAGTCTTGCTAGCATAATAGATGACATGAGGAAGTTTACCTTCATGTTGTCCCAGGACCGCACCCACAGCATAATCAGATGCATCACACATGATTTCAAATGGCAAAGACCAGTCGGGAGGCTTCATGATGGGAGCAGAAGATAGCGTAGAACGGAGCTTATGGAATGACTCTAGACATGCATCATCAAAGTGGAAAGTAGTATCCTTGGCAAGTAAATTACACAAGGGTCTTGAAATTTTACTGAAATCCTTGATGAAGCGGCGATAGAAGCCAGCATGGCCGAGGAAGGAACGAATCTGCTTCACTGAAGTAGGTGGCGGTAGATTTTCAATCAGCTCAACTTTGGCACGGTCCACCTCAATTCCTCTTTTAGATACTATATGGCCCAAAACTATTCCCTCTTGCACCATGAAGTGGCTCTTCTCCCAGCTTAATATTAGATCTGTTTCTTTGCAACGTTGAAGCACAAGTGATAGATTGTGGAGACATGTATCAAAGGAGGAACCAAAAACAGAGAAATCATCCATAAATACCTCTAAAAAATTTTCTACCATGTCTGAGAAGATCGACATCATGCATCGCTGAAAAGTGGCAGGTGCATTGCATAATCCAAAGGGCATGCGCCTATAAGAGAAAGTGCCAAAGGGGCAGGTAAAGGTCGTCTTCTCTTGGTCTTGGGGATCAACTGCCACTTGATTATATCCGGAGTACCCATCTAGGAAACAGTAGTAGCTTTGGCCAGCAAGACGTTCCAGGATTTGATCAATGAATGGGAGTGGAAAGTGATCCTTCCGAGTATGGGAGTTGAGCTTGCGGTAGTCAATACAGACGCGCCATCCCGTGGTTGTGCGCTGGGGAATCAATTCACCAACTGAGTTCTCTACCACTGTGATGCCCGACTTCTTTGGAACCACTTGGGTGGGGCTCATCCACTTGCTATCGGAGATAGGGTAGATGATACCTGCATCAAGTAATTTGACCACCTCCTTCATCACTACCTCTTTCATATTGGGATTCAGCCGGCGCTGTGCCTCACGAGACGGTCGAGCATCTTCCTCTAAATGAATCCGGTGCATACAGATGGAGGGGTCAATGCCCTTCAAATCAGCTACAGTCCATCCAATAGCCTCTTTATGCTTCTTCAATACTGCTAATAAACTATCTTCTTGGTCCTTTTGTAGATCTGAAGCAATGATGACCGGCAAGGTATCATTAGCGCCAAGGAAGGCATACTTAAGCTTGTTTGGCAGTGGCTTCAATTCAAGCTTCGGTGGAGACTCAAGGGAAGGAATGAGAGGAGTGCTTGAAGTTGGAGGTAGGGGCTCCTTGGGTAGTCTCCATGGATGAAAATATGCACTGGCAGCTGTCTCTAGCAAGGTATTTACCTCATCAATGTATTGATTGGTGTTGAAGTCTTCAGAGCCAAAGTGAGTTAGGCAATCTTCCAAAGGATCCCTTGCCAAAATACTGGGGAGTGAATCTTCTACATATTCTTCAATGTTGTCCACAAAGAAACACTCATTCTGATCAGGTGCGTGCTGGAATGCATTGAAGATATTTAACTTGACCTTCATATTACCAAAGGAGATCTCCATGACTCCTGTACGACAATTGATGCATGCATTGGCCGTGGCTAAGAAAGGGCGCCCAAGGATGACCGGGATCAGCTTCTCAGGATTGGGAACGGGCTCAGTGTCAAGTACGATGAAGTCCACTGGGAAGAAAAACTTATCTACTTTGATGATGACATCTTCTATTACCCCTCTTGGTTTCTTAATAGACCGATCAGCCAACTGTAGAATTACTGTGGTGGGCTTCAGTTCCCCTAGGTCAAGTTGCTGATACACTGAATAGGGAAGTAAATTCACACCAGCTCCTAGATCTAGGAGTGCTTTATCAATCTCACTCTGTCCGATGATACATGAAATTGTAGGGGATCCAGGATCCTTGAACTTCGGAGGAGTGTTGTGTTGAATCAGGGAACTCACATGCTCAGTAAGAAGTACTTTCTTGGGAATATGATTTCTACTTTTCCTTTTCTGAGTACACAAGTCCTTGAGGAATTTTGCATAGGCAGGTACTTGCTTGATGGCATCAAGGAGTGGAAGGTTGATTTTTACCTGTTTGAAGACCTCCATCATATCTTGTATTTTCTCTCCTTGTTTCCCAAAGTGAGAAGGTGCCTTGAGACGTTCCGGGAATGGAACCTGAGGCTCATATGGTATCTCAAGAGTGGGAGCTGATGAAGAAGAGGCCTCAATGTTTACTTGCTTACCCTTGTCCTTCTGCAGATTCTGTGGGATCTCAGTTTGCTCATCCACCTTTTCTTGCACATAATTGTCGACCCTTCTTCCACTACGCAATGTGGTGATGGCTTGAACTTGTTGGTGATGTGAAGTATTGCCTTCTACCATGTAGTGTCCTTTCGGGTTGGCCACCGGCTGACTTGGAAGTGTCCCCTCTTCTCTCTTGTTGAGGGTATTAGCCATCTGTCCCATTTGAGCCTCTAACTTGGCGATGGATTGAGAATGAGAGTTCACTATCTGATTCCGAGAGTCCACCTTCTGATTGATCTCGCCTAGAAGTTTCAACATCTGAGCCTGAATGCCAGAATCTGACTGAGAAGATGGTGTGGCCTGAGATTGTTGTTCTGAAGGGCGGTATGTGGAAGAAGATTGGTAGGGCTGCCTGTTAGATTGAGCTTGATTATGCACCCCTGGGACTGAGTTACTTGAAGCTTGAGCCTTCCATGAGAAATTGGGATGATTTCTCCACCCTGGGTTATAAGTATTGGAGTATGGATCATTACCCGGATGTGAAAAAGCTGCATTGACCTGCTCAGTTGAATCATCAGAAAACTTTCCAGAAGTAGGACAATCATTTGTATGATGCGTAGGATTAGAACAAAATGAGCATGGTGTGTGCTGTGTGTGCATGTGAGTAGAATTAGGAGCAAAACCAGCAACCATCATTTGATCTAATTTCCTAGTGATAGCATCAACTACTTGGGTAGCTACATCTGAAGAATGTCCTATTTCAAAAAGACCTTCGATCTTTGGTGCTTTAGGTGCAGGCACTCTACGTCTAGTGGATGCATGCTGAATAGAATTATTACTCAAGTTTTCAAATAATGTCCATGCTTCGTCCTCACTTTTCATCATAAATGTTCCCCCACAAGATGCATCTACCATTTGTCTATTAGGCTCAGTCAAGCCTTCATAGAAGCTTTGCACTAGCTGCCACTTCGGGACAGCGTGGTGTGGGCATGATCTAAGCAGGTCCTTGAGTCTTTCCCAGGTCTCATACAGTTGTTCTCCCTCATTTTGGGAGATACTAGTGATAGCTCTCCTAATATCATTGGTCTTGCCTATGGGAAAATACTTCTTCAGAAATTCTTGTTGCAATTGAGCCCAAGAAGTAATGGAGTTTGGTGCTAAGGAATGAAACCAATGTTTGGCTCTTTCTTTGAGGGAGAAGGGAAAGAGACGCATCCTTAGAGCGTCCTCGGTGAACCCGCTCAATTTAATGGTAGAACAAATTGCTAGGAATTCACCGAGGAAGTCGTAAGGATTTTCAGTACTAAGTCCTAGAAAAGATGGTAAACTCTGTATAGTACTAGGCTTAATCTCATAGTGGGCTGCCGTCACATCTGGCAGCCTGAGACATGTGGGAGAAGTGTATGTGGTAGGGAGATAATGATCTCTCAAAGCCATAGGGTTATCGTCACCCATAGTCTCAGTGGTGCGTTCTCCTAGCAAATTAGAGTTCCTTTCGGATCTAAGTTGTCGAAGAGTGCGTTCAATGTCGGGGTCGCAAGAAATTAAAGGCAATGATAAAGAACGACGACCCAGCATACAACAAAACAAAATAAAGATAAAAACAGGATAAAAGCTCACAAACGGCCCGTAGGAATGCTGGAATTTAGCTGCTGCAGATGATGATGGCGGTCAACGAGGAAAACTGAGAGGGAAAAGGAAAAGAAAAACTAAAAGCAAAATTAGAAACGAAAATCAAGAGTAAAAATAAAAAGAAATAGAAAAAAAAATGAAGCTAGATTTAATCTTTAAAACTTAATAACATAACCGTTTGCAGTCCCCGGCAACGGCGCCAAAAATTGATGTGGTCTTTTGTTTACCAAAATATATCAATAATAATTAACCACTCGCAATAGGACGAATCCTTGTAGGATAAGGCTATAGAGAGGGTGTCGAACCTCAAGGACTGCAGGGGTATTGCTATCAAGTTTATGAAGATTAAAAATAACTAATGAAAAGATTGTTGAATTTGTAATTAACTAAAGTGCATAAAATAAACGTAAAAGAGAATTGAAATATAAGAGAGAGAGAAAGAGTAGAGTATTGACTTCACCGCTATCCGCACATCAATGGTTAATCATATTTAATTAGAGAAATTCATTCTATGCATGCTATAAATAAACAAGAAATTACCATATTAAAGCATAAGTATAATCCATCTTCGGTTGGCACGGACCGTCCACCTAACCACTAAGATGCGGTACGACCCGTCTTCCCTAGGCATGGATTAGCTACGTCTTTAATAGGATACATACAATCAAAGCATAAGTATAACCCATCTTCGGTTGGCACGAATCGTCTACCTAAATTACACTAAACTAGGGTGTAGTACGATTCGTCTTCCCTAGGCATGGCCTATCTAATCCTCTTGATCATATGTCAATTAAACCCGTTGTATAATCATCATTCTCATAATCACAGAAAATAAGAATGATTTGAGTTCAATAAAGGTAAAAAGCTTTCTAAGGCAAGAGAAGAATTCTACCAATATTGATTATGAATTGAAGAACAATTGCATTAAAAGATGAAGAACAATATCAAATTGTAGCAATTCTCATAATTATACAACCAACATGCATAAACTAAAATTCTCTAAATTAAAATACAATCAAACCATTGTGCTTGGATAGGGCTACATCAATACCCTACAAAGGTTTTTAGCCGCTCATGAAGTTGCTGCAATGGCCTCTTGCCATGATTACTTCTCTTCAACTCTTCAAGCCTTCAAGAAGTTTTTCTCTGAATTTGCTCTAGGTAGCAGTGTGTCTTTCTTCAATGTTTAGAGGCCTATTTATAGAGATTAGGAGAGGCCTAGAAGCTCTTATAATTCCAGAAAAATCGTCTCTTGAGTCTTCTTGTCCAAGTAGGAGATTGAAACTTCAATCCAAGTAGGAAAAGGATTCCAAATTCGGCCAGAATTGCGGTCTTTTATTTCGGGACGATTTTGACATAGTAAACGTCCGAATTTGGGAAAAGCTATTTCTGATATATTTGTTGTATTTTTTGTTAGCTTTCCAACTACACCAATTTCATTGCAATCCGATATTTGACGCAAAAGTTATGATCCAAACACTGAGACATATGCAGAATCCAAATTTGAATCCAATCCGATTTTGACTCTTGTTGGAGAAATTCTGATTTAATCCTTCACTTGATTTGATTAAACTTAACCACATCATATAGGTATCCTATATGATTGGTTAAGCTTAAACATATCTTCTAGGTCTTCTCAAAGTGTGCTTTAAGCCCAAAATTAATGGAATTAATTGCATCTTTATTTAAAACCTGAAAACAATAAAATAACACAAAATCAAACAAATAACAATGCTAAGGAATTAACATATATAAGTTAAGGGGCTTGAATGTGTAACATTCAACGCTTATCAATAGCCTTCTTGTAGCTTGTGACACAAGAACTTTTCATAATAAGGCTTTTTCCATCTTAGAGAAATAAACTCTAAATACTTTGAAGATTCTGGAATATACGGCATCCCTATGAAAACAACAACATTACATGATAGTGATTTTGTCAACAGAATGCAGCCAATCAAAAACTAACATCGGAGATGGGTACAAAGAGTCTTTTGGGACTCCCCATTAGCCCTTATGGGATGGGCCCTATGGATTACCCAGAAGACGTCTTCCTATCTTGTCTCTCAGGGACGATCTATTAGGGCAACCCTAGAATGTTCTTTCGGACATCATTCCAATCAACTTTACCAGGGGAGTTGGCCAAGTCTCGGCTGAGAAGTTTGTTGAGCTTCTGATTCACCATCAGATATCGGTAATAATGATCTTTACTCTTTGTTTTTTTGTATGTATTTTTAAATTATTTTTCACTACTTATTATTCTGTTTGTGCCAGAATGTTGAGAAGATCGTGAGTCTGTTTGCCGAGTTCCAAGACTTACAAAAGGGGTCTTCCTTGGAAGTTGAAGAGTTGCAGCGAAAGCTTAAGGCTTCAGAGTATAAGGTGTCTTAGATTAATGGCCTTCTAGTAGAGCAGGATAAAGAGCTCCTAACTTCTGCACAAAGGCAATATGTTCTAGGATCAAAGGCATTTCAGCTAGATCAATTTCAAGATCAGCTTACTGAGTCCGAGAAAAGAGTTGCCAAGCTTGAGATCCAGTAGAGGGCGACAAGTGAGAAGAAAATTGAGCTCGATGCTCTGAATGTTGAGGTGAAATCTGAGCTATCTAAGGCAGAGGATGCTTTCGGTGACACGAATTTAAGATTGGTAGCTTTGGAAGCTGATAGACCTTTTTTGTCTGCTACTCTCTCTGAGAAGCTAATGAAGAAGCTGTAAGGAACCTTTCGGCCAAAGAAAAATCTATAACATCTTACTGAGCTTTTGAGGTAGTTTAGAAAGTTACGAAGTCTAAGCTTCGTCATTTGAAGAAAAGGCACCATTTTTACAAGGAGAAAGCTTCTCACTACCTCCATTAGTTATTATTTGCTTCTTGGGTAAGGGATAGTGCCTAGGCTCTAGGCTATCTGTTGGGTTTTGAGACTTTTAGAATGTTGGCCCTAAATCCTCATATCTTCATCAATATTGATATTGTTGATCCTCGAGTATACACAACAGCAATTATAGAGCTAACTGGTTCCGGGGATGCATCAAATACCGAGGATACCATGGAAGCTTCCGAGAGTGACTTATCCAGCGATATTTCTGAAGGAAAAACTTTGTAAATTTGTTTTTATTTTTTGTTTTCAACAATGTAAGTTTTGTTTTCAATGAATGAGAAACTTGAACATATATGTGAAACTTATGTGTGAACCATATTTTGGCTATTGGGTAGTATATGTACATCCACCCCCCATGAAATTCGTGCCTGAGATTAGAATCTTGGGGATGGAGTTTCAAAGTTTCCAAAGTTTCTGTAAATTTTTTTTTTTTTTTTGTTTGGAAATAGTTGGATTTTGCAAATCAAGTAAGATTGTGTCATAGGCATGGACTTGTTAGCTTTCATGTACCGACAGATATTTAAGGCAAGAATTTGAGAATGTTATAACCTTCTTTCTCGGGCATGGGCTCGTTAGCTTTCATGCACCGAGAGATTTTTTAAGGCTAGAATTTAAGAATCCTATAACCTTCTTTCTCGGGCATGGGCTCGTTAGCTTTCATGCATCAAGAGATTTGGAAGACAATAAGAATTTGTGAAATGCCTCGGTGTTTTATTCATAAAGGGCCTTGATGCCTAAATATTACATTTACTGATAATACGTTTTCAAATGCTCGGCCTTCCATGCTTTTGGTAGCCTTTTTCCATCCTTTGTCTCCAAGTGATATGCTCCTGCTCAGTTGCACTCAACTACCCTATATGGGCCTTCCCATGTTGGGGCCAGCTTCCCTGCTATCGGATCCCTTGTTGCCAAGGTCATCTTTCATAATACCCAATCTTCTACTTGGAACTTCCTCGGTTTTACCCAAAATAAGCCTCAGCAATGACTTGTGCTTGGTCCTGTTTTTCCTCAATAAGATCCAGAGATAGTTGTTTTGTTTGTTGCTTCTACCTACCCATTCGCCTGAGGGTGTCCGGGAGATGAGAAGTAGTTCCTTATCTTTAGCTCGAAACACCAGTCTTAGAACAGTTCACAATTGAATTGCTTTCCATCATCTTATTTTTGGTTGAAATTGTGGCAAGTACCTCGACTTCTACCCATTTTGTAAAGTAATCTACCGCAACCACTATAAATTTTACCCCTATTTTGTCTCAGGGAAAAGGGCCGACAATGTCTACCCCCTATTGCGTGAACAGCCAAGGTAAGAAAATATGGCTTAATTTCTCTAAGGGCTTCTCAATATGGCAGAAAACCGTTGACATTTGTCATAGCTCTTCACCATGTCAATTGAATCCTTGCTCATTTGAGGCCAATAATACCCAGGCCTAACCTCCTTATGTGCCAACGTTCGTGCTCCTTAATGACTATCGCATACTCCTTCATGTATTTCTCTCAGAATGTACTATGCTTCTTCTTTTGGTACGAATTTGAGGAGTAGCAGAGTGTACCCTTTCTTGTAAAGATGGCCACCGATCATCGCATACCGAACAGACTTCATTCTTATTCTCTTGGCTTTCTTCCAGTCTTCTGGGAGCTTCCTTACTGTTAGGAACTAGATAAGTGTCTCTGTCCAACAAATTGTGCCCAGTATCTCATGTACTTCGAGCGTCTCGGCAATGGCTGGCTCTAAGAGTAATTGTATCCGTTTTCCCAATGATACTAGATCTTCTTCTGATGCTGAACCTAACCAAGCCAACTAGTCTACCCGCCCATTTTCTTCTCTCAGGATTCTTTTGATTATGAGCCCATTGAAATATGCTCGGAGTTCAAGTACTTTGGACAAATACTTCTTCATTCACTCACCCAGAGCCTCGTATTCCCCTTGGATCTCACTAACTATCACTTGGGAATCTGTTCATACTTCCGAGCCATGGCTAGTCTTGCCAAGACCGCTTTGTATTCTGCTTTGTTGTTGGTTGCTTTGAAGCCCATCTTGACTACATATCCGATCTCTTCTCCCTTCGGGGTAATTAGCATGATTTCTGCTCCACTCTTATTTTGGTAGATGAACCATCTACATTGATTACTGTTGTGAGTTTTAAATTACTTGCAAGTGCACAAATCGTTTGCAATATAGTGTATGTGCAAGTGCGAGGTCGAATCCACAAGGAATTGTGTTGCAAAAATTAATTTCTATTTAAACTAATTCTATTTTAATCTAGTTCCAAATTTTGTTTGTTGCTTCATAATCCACCTCGCCAAATCAAACGTACACCATATTCTTGTATTTTATTCATACACCCTATAAACAATTAAGCCATATTCATTGTTTAAGGTTTCGTAAAAATTATATTAAATAATTCAATGAATCTAACTCAATAACAAATCACACCGAATATCCAATTGAAATCAAATCATCCAATGTATCCGTTTTGACAAACAAATCACAATGGATATTGATGAGTGCCAAATATTGTATATTTTGACCCTTTAATTTGCATTTGTTAAACCTTTAGTTTTGTTATTTTCTGATTTTTTTGTTTGTTTTAGTGTTTTAGTGTTTCACATAATCACAGAGTGTTGAGAGAAAATTGCGATATTTATATTGAATTGCAAAGAAGCAGATCTTGCGGCATCATGGAGAAATTTGTCTTGTTTCTGAACGTGTTCTTGCGGCGTCAAGGAGGAAACACTAGTTTTTGAGAGGACCAAACAACCTAGCAGGAGCAAGGGACTTGGAGCTAATTTTGTTTCTTTATTCTTAAAGGCACACGTGGAGGCGCCTTGAGTCAATGTGAAATGTGGGAGCCAATTTTTAAAGAGAAATGATCCATACACTAATTTCTCACAACAGCCCCACAACAAGTTGACGTGGTTGGTAATATTTTATTATTTTTTTGTTTTCTTTTCTTTTCTTTTTGTAAAAAAATAATAAAATATTATCAGCCACGTCAGCTTGTTGTGGGGCTGTTGTGAGAAATGAGTGTAGGAATCATTTCTCATTTTTAAAAGCCAGCAGCAGCCCCTACGTGTACAGGCTTCACATGATCGATTCTTTCCACAATGAGCAGAGAAGACACGTTGCTTTTGAGCGTTGGCAGAAGCTCAACACGTGAACTACCAGCACCGACTTGAAGAATTTATATTCTTCATATTTTGTAAACGTGGACATGTGAATTGAAGCGCTGTTTGAGTTCTTGTTCTCCAGAATGAGGCAGCGATTTTTTCCATGCATAACTGATGAATGTGACCTGGAGCAACCGAATCTTTTTCTCTTGTGAAATTACGTAGACGTGGGAGAGGGCCAACAGAGCAGATATTTAGCGACGAATTCTTCACGCACATTACTCTGGCATGGGCACCCATCGAGCAAAACACATTTTACTTTCCAAAACAGGGAAGCACGTCTTCTTTCCATAAGCAGGTGCAAGACCAAATAAAGACACACGTCTTCCCCCAGCTGTAGCCGTGCGTCAGTTTTGGGCTTCACAAATTCTCTCCATACCAGGCAGCACCAGATTTCTTTCCAAATGCAGCCCCGAAATATTGTACACGGACTCTTTCCAAAAAGGACCTGCAAAGAATTCCGAAAATCAAAAAGGAGAGAAATAAGGGAAATCACGGGTGTGCGGGGCCATTGGTTATTTTTACACCAAGGAGACACGTTTTCTTGAGAGAGGAGGCTCCGAATTCCTATATGCTTAAAGCTGTGCGTGATATATGCATGTGACCTGGCGACTCCCGCCGAAAGACACACCTGGCAGCACAGTTTTGGCAAGACACATTTCTTTCCATGCAAGAGGTGCATTACTGAAGGAGAATATTGTGTACCTAAGCTAGGAGAGACGTGTTCGTGCTACACAAAATAAAAGAGGAAATAATCTTTTGTATTGAATGAAAAGCCAGTTCGTGCGGCGCAAGGGACGTGCAGTTATTATGTTTTCTTTTCTTTTCTCTTAAGGAAGGAACGAACAAAGGATGTGTGGAATCTTTCCAAATGAAGGGCAACAAGTTGTCGACTATCGTCATGCTTCTCACTAGCAGGAAGAAGCACCGAATACCCTAGTTCCTGCTAGGAGTGAGCAAATCCTTGCAAAACTCGCCCCGCCCCGCAGAAACCACCCCAACCCGCCCCGCAGAGCCCAAAACCCGCACCCATGGTGCAGGCCACAGGGCTTTTTTTTGGCCCCCCCGCGCGGTGCGGGTTGCGGGGGGGACCCTTAAATTTTCGTGAGTCCCCTCCCCGCCCCACAGGTTTTGAAAAAAAAAAGAGACGAAAAACAAAACCCTACACGGCTACACAATACACTTATGACTTATCTTCTAACTCCCTGAGCACCGCAGGCTATGCACCCAGCACCCTCACAGCCTCACTGACCCAGCCACCCAGCCACAGACAACTCCCTGAGCGGCGAGCGCCACTAGCCCGCATCACCAGTCACCAGCCGGTCCAGCCCTGCCTTGCCCTGAGCGCCGCAACCCTGCCACTGGCCAGCTTGCTAGTCGTCGCCTCACCAAGTCACCAGCACACACGGCCCTCACCAGTCGCCAGTCACCGGCCCTCCCCAAATTAATTTGGCACTCGGCAGGTATTTTTCTAGGGTTTTTGTTGTTAAATCCTTTGTTGTTTCATGGATTTTTGCTGGTTTTGGGGAAATCTTGGTTATTACAGTTTATTTTTGCTGGATAATTTCTGTAAATTAATTATCATATTGCGACTTTGCGAGAGACTATTTGATGGCTTGAGCTTCTACATAGATTAGATCAAATGCATGTCTGTCTGTGGTCCTGGATATGCACATTTACTCGAGCCTGGATATGCACATGCATCTTTCCAAGCTTTTGTCGCAGCCTACAGAAAAATTAAATGAATATATGCATGATGAAAGTGATTTTTAGCAAGCAATATTTTTGATAAACATATATTTAATTTGCTTTGTGTAAATATTGGGTTTAGAAGAATATTGATCGATGAATATCCCATTTTGGTTTGACCCATTTATACTGCAAGTCTGCAATGCAGAAGCTCAGCACCATTAAAATTTCTAACAAATTGCTACCTGTCATTAATTGTGCAATATCTTTGAGGGGCCAGTTGTAAGATTTTAGTTTTAATTTAATTTTTTCCTATTTATTAGTCTTTTTGCATGCTTCGATCCTCCCATTGATAACTGTCTACTGAATTTGCCTACACCATTCCTATATGCCCATCAGAGTTTTCAATTGCATGGTTGGTTTTGGGGAAATCTTGGTTATTAGTGTTAATTGTTTGGATTTATTTCTGTTGGATCGGAAATTTTCTGGGTTTGACTTACTATGCATTGATGTGAGATCTGATTGCTCAAAATTTCTAACTTTGGTTTTATGCCCATTCTTTCAAGTTTTCAATTAGGTCATGTGTGCCTATAATTTAAATTTGAATTTGTGGTTCAAGGAATCAAGGGGCATGTGAGGTCTTAATAGAATATGTTAGGATTATCAATGTATGATTATGTTAGGTCTCTATCTGCTGTTGATTATGTTTTTTTTTTCCATTTAAATTGTAGAATCAAGTCATGGACAATTCAACTAGTGCTACTATTGGACCTATTGGTTCTAGTTTTGCTTCATCTAGGCCTAGTCTTTTGGATACTAATATGGGTTCTAGTTCTTCAACTATGGGCCCTTAAAATCCTAGTGCATCTCTCCCACCAAAACCCAAAAAAAGTGAGCAAACATCAACGGTTTGGGAACATTTTACCAAGTTAGTATCGAGTGACCCAGATGATCATAAATCACAGTGCAATTATTGTAAGAGGGAGTTTAATTGTCACCCTAGAAGCCATGGTACTTCATCTATGCTACAACATATCAGGAAAAGCTGTAAAAAATATCCTGGTAGGTTTGATGAGACACAATCAAAGTTGAGCTTTGAGGCTAAGAGGGAAGGGCAAGCGGCAGTGGGTGAAGAATCTAGTGGTAACCTTGTGATTGCGAAGTTTAATGCTTTAAAAATAAGGGCAGCACTTTCTAGGATGATCATAGTGGATGAGTTGCCATTTAGGTTTGTGGAAGGTGAAGGGTTTAAGGACTTTATGAAAACAGTTGAACCTAGGTTTTCAATTCCTTCCCGTTTTACTATGATGAGGGATTGTTTTAAGTTCTTTATGTCTGAGAAAGAAAAGTTGAGGGGAATGTTCTTGACATCTGGTGTTCGGGTTTGTCTTACCACTGATTGTTGGACTTCAATACAGAACCTTAATTACATGTGTATTACTGGTCATTTTATTGATAATGAATGGAACTTACACAAAAGAATTTTAAACTTTTGTTTAATTTCTAATCACAAAGGTGAGACCATTGGGGGAAAGATTGAGTCGTGTATGCATGAATGAGGCATTGGTAGCATTTTCACTATCACGGTTGATAGTGCTTCTTCCAATGATGCTGCTTTGGAGTACTTGAGGAAGAGAAGTGCTCATAAGCCTAATGCCATATTAGAAAATCGGTTTATGCATGTGAGGTGTTGTGCACACATCTTAAATCTTATTGTGACTGAGGGGTTGAAAGAGGTTGATGAATCCATTATGAGGGTTAAAAGTGCGGTTAAATATGTAAAGTCTTCTCCTGCAAGATTTGAGAGTTTTAAGACTTGTCTAAAAAGAGAAAACATTGATTTCAAGGGGTTTTTGTGTTTGGATGTTCCAACTAGATGGAACTCTACATTTAAGATGTTGGAAGGTGCAGAAAAATGTCAAAGTGCTTTTGAACTTATGGAAGAGTTGGATGGATATTATGGTCCTACGTTGTGGGATAGTAAAAACGGTTTAGGACCTCCTACTTGTGATGATTGGGCTTGTATTAGGGTTTTTCTCAAGTTCCTCGAAATGTTTTATGAAGCCACAATGCGACTTTCGGGGTCTTTGCATGTGACATGTAATATGTACATTGAAGAAGTTTTTGCCATTCAACTGCATTTACAAGAATATTGTGACAGTGATGATTATATATTGAGTTCTATGGCGGACAAAATGATGTTAAAGTATAAAAAGTATTGGGGGGATCTTGGTAAGGTTAATGTGTTGTTGTTTGTTGCTATTATACTCGATCCACGGACCAAGTTGGAATCATTGGAATGTCGGTTCAATGATATTATTGGTGTTGAGCAATGCAATGATATGATATTAAAATTGAAGAACTGCCTTCAACAATTGTTTGATCACTTCAACACTGGAGAAAACTTCAAGGTGAACATAGTGGTGCACTTCCTCAAGGTTCCTCAGGAGAAATTGGGAAACGTCCATATAAATTGATGAATAGGTACTCAAAGCTCATGACTTCTAATAGTGATGTTCAACACAAATCGGAGTTAGATCGGTATTTGATGGAGGAGATTGAAAAACCGAATGAGAACTTCGATATTTTAAATTGGTGGAAGGTGAATTCAACCAAATTCCCAGTACTAGCCCACATAGCACGTATTGTGTTGGCCATTCCCATTACTACAGTTGCTTCAGAGTCGGCATTTAGCACTGGAGGGCGTGTGTTGGATCCTTTTCGAAGTTCATTGGCCCTAATAACAGTTGAAGCATTGGTGTGTACAAAAAACTGGTTAAGATCAAAACCCATCAATGGTTATGACACAGAGATGGTTGAAGATCCTGAAAGTTATAAGCTCGAGTCAAGTAAGCTTTTAGCTTTCTATTATTCACTTCTTAATTTATTTTCTATTTAAATATTCTAAATTTATAATTATCGGTTCCAATCTTTGTAGAAATAAATTTGAAGAACATCAATATTTTGCTTGAGGAGGATTAGTGAAGGGAAGACTCAAAATTTTGGTTGAAACTTGGGTGTTTGATGCTTCATGCTTATGGTGATCGACTGGGAGGTGCTTGATGCTTGTGGTGACCGATTGGGACTTGGGAGGTGCTTGATGTTTTGGAACATTTAACATTTCAGTTTTCTTCATCTTGTAATATGTTCTTTGCGTTGTCAGTAATTTGTTCATTTATGGGATTGAATTTATATTCGTAATTAGCAGTTAAACCCTGCTTTGTAATTTGTAATTTGTAATTTGTTTTTTTTTTTTTTCAATTTTTTCTGCACTAAGTGATTGAAAACATTGCAAGCAAAAATGTTTTCTTTCTTCTTTTTAAGTTTTTTATGGATATTACTATCGGTTGATATTAGTTGATATGGTGAATTGTTAAAAGATTTTTATGGATTCATTATATTAGTTGATATAGACTAAGAGAATATGAATCCTTTTAACTCTTTTGACACTCTATAAAATTTAATGATTCTATTATTTCCAGTGCACATTTGGTTCTATCTTTTTTTCCCAATTTGTTGTATTTCATAAGTCATAACCCATCATAACCCGCGGGGATCCCCGCCTCGCAACCCCGCCCCATCCCCACCCGCCCCGTGCGGGTGCAGGGGGTAATCTGCGGGGTGCGGGGGCAAAAAAACCCATTCCCCCCCCCCCCCCCGCCCCATGCTCAGCCCTAGTTCCTACACTATATATATTTTACTTTTGCTCTTGTAAAGTGTGTGGGTGTGGAGGTGTGAGCCTCTTTTGTACATAGGCGGCAATTGGTTTCATTTGTAACATTTTTCCTGCAATTTTCTTCTTTGTAAGTGTCTCATTTTCTTTATGTTTTTAATAAAATTTAGTATTTTATTTTTAGCCATGAGAGGCTAATTCTTCGACTAAGGTTGAAGATGAAACCTCGCATTTGATGATACTTTCATTCTTGTTATTTTATCTTATGCAATTCCGATATTTATCAAAATATTGTTCAAGTTCAATATTCAATTAATTGATTTATGTCTTTTGATTGAATGGTTATTTGTTAAAAGTTGGATATTCAATATGTTTCAACCGATGGATACATCGAATGATTTGGATGAAAGAGGATATCCATTGTGATTTATTTGTCAAAACGGATACATTGGATGATTTGATTTCAATTGGGTATTCGTTGTGTTTTGTTATTAAGTTGGATTCATTGAATGATTTAACATAATTTTTACGGAACCTTGAACAATGAATATGTCTCAATTGTTTATCGGGTGTATGAATAAAATACAAGAATGTGTTATTTGATATGGTGAGGTGAATTCTAAAACCTTAGTGCTCTTTTTAATTAATTGTTTTTAATTCAGTTTTTATTTAGTTTATTATTTTACATTATAAAATTCCAAAATTCGGAACTAGGTTAAGATAAAATTAGTTTATATAGAAATTAATTTTTGCAACACAATTCTCAGTGGATTCGACCTCGCACTTGCACAACACTATATTGCAAATGATTCGTGCGCTTGCGAGTTAAATAAATTTGCACATCAGATATCATCTTTTAACCAAACCATTAAATGTATCAATTAGTTGAAACACATTGAATATCCAACTTTTAGTAAATAATCATTCAATCAAAAGACTTAAATCAATTAATTGAATATTGGACTTTAACAATATTTTGATAAATATCGGAATTGCATAAAATAAAATAACAATAATGAAAGTGTTATCAATGGCGAAGTTTCATCTTCAACCTTCGTTGAAGATTTAGCCTCTCGTGACTAAATTCAACATGAAAACTTTTATTAAAAACGTAAAATGATTAAAAGGCTTACAAAAAAAACACACACACACACACACACAAGAAGAAGTCAATAACAGCTCTCGGACGTGCTGCTGTCTCCCACCCGTTGCAAGCATGATGTATATATACAAAAACCTAGGGTTTTTCGGTGCATTCAAGCTTAGGAAAACATGTGTTTTCTGTTCAGGAAGTAAAGTCCTCTTTGGGCCTTGATTCCTACACAACAACACCACAACAACTGCACAACATCCCCTCAAATGGGGTGGGCCCCACACATTGGGCCCCACCCCATGTGAAGGGGTGTTGTGCAGTTGTTGTCGTGTTGTTGTAAATTTATCATTTTCCTTATGTGGGTACCGCCAAATATGCATGGGTCTTGTGAGGTGAGAAACGTGTCTTGTCTATCTTGGTTGCTGCCCAGGTCTGGTGATCATGTTGTGCTGCCAAATATGCGTGAGTTCAGTGCTTGCCAAATCTAGAGAGAAGTCGCGTGTTGCCAGCTGCTGCTCTAGAATTAACGTGCGTGTCTCTCGGTCTTAAATGCATTGCTCACGATTTTGCGCCACGTACACAACTGGTAGGCTAAATAAAGTTATCTCAAAGGCGCCTCACTCTTTCTGGTTTGAGAAATGATCCCTACACTCATTTCTCACAACAGCCTCACAACAAGCTAACGTGGCTGGTAATATTTTATTATTTTTTTTGTTTTCTTTTCTTTTCTTTTTGTAAAAAAATAATAAAATATTACCAGCCACGTCAGCTTGTTGTGAGGCTGTTGTGAGAAATGAGTGTAGGGATCATTTCTCTTCTGGTTTAGGTTGAGACAAAAGCTTCCTTAAACTAAATGGCGCCTCCCACACTTCACGTGTACAAGAAAGGAAAATAATAATCCTCAGATTTTGGTGCTGCTTCTTTTCCTTATTAAAGAAATCTCTTGTCTTTTGTGTGGTGCCCAGGTCACTTGAATAATCACGCATGCATGGCTTAGGTCTAAGCAACAATTCTCTCCCAAGTATCTTGCACTGCCAGGTCAAAATTAAACACAACATGTGTCTCGGGCTGCTTTCAAAGTCACGCCTCCACCCACTTAACGTACATGTCCCTGTACGGTCCTCTCTAAATTGAAACTGAAGAGAGACATACGTATATATAACATGCACGTGTGTCCACCATTAGACAAAACACAAAATATTATTTTCTCCAAATTTGCAAAGTTCACATATAATTAAAAAAACGCTATTTTCTCTCAATGACCTGCAAAATACTAAGATGCTAAAACTAACCAAAAATATCAAAAAATAACAAAGCTAAAGGTTTAGCAAATGCAAATTAAGGGGTCCAAATATACAATATTTGGTATTCATCAATTACCCATGCTTCATCCTTGGGAAGGATCTTTTTCTCAAGGAAGTTGGTGAATTCTGCTAGAAAATATGCTAAGCCTTGGCCCTTTATTGTGTTTCCCGGGAGATATTTGATGTCAAACTCCCCAAACTCTACTGCCAGTTTACCAATCTTCTTGAAGTATCATGTTTATACAAAATTTTCCTCAAGGGATATTTTGTTAAAACTCGTACTGTGTGCTTGAAAATTTAGTCTTAGCCTCCTTGCGGATGTGATTAAAGCGAAGGCTAACTTTTCAATGCGCGGATATTTTCCTTCAGCTCCTTGAAGGGGTCTACCGGTGAAGTAGACTGGTTTTTGTGTTCCTTGATATTCCTAAACCAATGTCGAGCAAACAAGCGAGGGTGATATTACCAAGTAGAGAAAGAGGGGTTCACTTTTTATTGTTTAGCTGATAATTGGAAGACTTGACAAGCATTGCTTCAGCTGTCCCAAGGCATTCTCGTATTCCATCCCACTCGAAGGCCTTTCTTAAAATTTTAAAGAAAGGCAAGCACTTGCCTGTGGATCGAGAGATAAACCTGTTAAGAGCAGTTATGCACCCTATGAGGCCTTGTAATTGCTTAGTATTCCGAGGAAATTGTATCCCTAAGACAATACTTACTTTCTCGGGATTGGTTCTATTCCTCTCTGGGAGACCATCAAACCAAGGAATTTTCCCGAAGATACGCCAAAAGGACATTTTTTGGGTTAAGTTTCATCCCATACTATCTTAACATATGGAAAGCTTCTTCTAGATCGATAATATTATCCTCTGACTTGAGGCTCTTCACCATCATATCATCTACGTAAACCTCCACATTTCTACCAATATGTTTTTTGAACATCATGTCCACTAGTCGTTGGTAAGTTGCTCTGGCATTCTTTAATCCGAACGGCATCACTTTATAGCAATACAATCCTCGATCGGTGATGAAGGCTATTTTGTCCTGGTTTGACTCATCCATCTGGATTTGATTGTATCCCAAGAACCCGTCCATGAAGCTCAGAAGTTCATGCCCGAAAGTTGAATCCACCAAGAGGTTGATCCGTGGGGGTGGGAAGCTATCTTTCGGGCATGCTTTGTTTAAATATGTGAATTCCATGCACATTTCTCCACTTAGTGTTGGATTTCTTAACTATCACAACATTTGCTAGCCAGTCGTGATAGTGAGATTCTTTGATGAAGCCTACTTGAAGGAGCTTCTCCACTTCATCTGCAGCCGCTTGATTGTGCTCAAGAGCAAAGCGACGTCTCTCTTGCTTAACTGGCCTAGTGGTGGGATCCACATTAAGCCAGTGGACAACTACCGAGGGGTTGATTTTTGACATATCTTTATGTGTCGAAGCAAAGACATATTTTTATTTTTGAGGAATTTTCAGAGCCTATTTTGAAACTCTTGGGACGGTTGGGACCCGATCTTCACTATTCTTCATGATTCATCAATTTGTATTTCTTCCAATTCTTCTATTGCATGTTTTTGTTTCGAAACCCCATCCCTACCAATATAGTTTCTTTGTCTTTAAGAACTTTTACTGTAGTGTTATAGCACTTCCTGGCTGTAAGTTGGTCTCCATTTGTCTCTCCAACTCTGTTGTTGGTTGGGAACTTCATCTTCAAATGATGAGTTGAAGTTACCGCCCATAATTTGTTTAAAGTTGATCTTCCGACAATAGAGTCGTAAGCTGATGGTCGGTCTACCACCAAGAAATTGACCATGACTATGGACTGCTTCGAGGCAGTTGTTACTAGCATAGCAACTACTCATACCGGCTGGGCCTTCTCTCTTGCAAAAAAGACTAGGGGGGATTGTACCGTTTTGATCACCTCTCAGTACAACTTCAGTTTTTGGAATGTCGGCCAATAGAGTATGTCAGCAGAACTTCCATTATCCACTAGGATCCGATGGACAACATGATTTGCTACTGTCATGGTTATTACTAGAGCACCATTATGGGGTAGTGATATTCCTACTTCGTCTTCATTCGAGAAAGTTAAGATAGAGATTACCTTCTCAATGCTTTGGATGATCTACTGAGAGTTAGTACTTCCTCCCAAGCATTCATTTGCCTAGCATGATTCCTTCTTGTCGAGGAACATTCTTGTAACAACCTACCCCCAATGACACAATATTGTCCACTTTTGGCTCCCCCGAACCAGACTTCCCAGAAGATCACCCATCCTGGTACTACTCTCGTAGAAGCACGCTTAACTGCGAAGTTCAGATAGGTTCATAGCCATCACGGTTAAATGTATTGTGTCAAGAAGAGTGTGTTTATACATATAAGCACATCTCCATTCCCAAGCAATGTGAGATGTCACGATCACCCCCCTCATGAGACCCAGCGTCCCCGCTGCGACCCTCATGGGATCTTCCCTTTCTTGGTGTCCCAATGAGTGCCTACTGGCAACCCTCATGGGCATGTGCACGCTCCCCCATCTCAGGCTGGGCAATGGCTTTGACACCATTTGTAATGACCCACCCCCAATAACATAATATTGTTCTCTTTTGGCTCCCCCGAACCAGACTTCCCAAGAGGTCACTTATCCTGGTATTACTCTCGCAGAAGCACGCTTAACTGTGGAGTTCTGATAGGTTTATGGCCATCGCGGCTTTAAAATGCATTGTGTCAAGAAGGGTGTGTTTATACATATAAGCACATCCCCATTCCAAACGATGTGAGACGTCACAATTCTCCTCCCCCTGCAAATCCACCGGTTATTGTCTGTATTTCTGCCATTACTTCCTAATTCCTCAGGGATCTTGGTCGATATTCTCGGTCTCTCCTGTGTTCATCCCTTATATCATTATCATTCCTCAGGTGGTCAAGGTCCTGATAAGGTCTTCCTTGCCTCTGCTCGGCTACAAATTTTGCAAGCTTACCATTTTTTATTAGCTTTTCAATATTAAAATGCAGCACTACGCATTAATCGGTTTCATGGTCATGATCTGTGTGAAATTCACAGTACTTCTTCGGGTCTCTTCTGTGTGGAGTAGATAGCATCTTCAAGGGCCAGTGAAGTCTGGATCTTCCTATATTTCCGTAAGGATCTCTGTCATATTGGTTTTCAATCGAGTGCAACTTCCTTCTGATTGGGACACACCACCCTTGAATTTCTTCACTTCTTTCTTCGAGTGCTTGCCTCCTTGTTGTACTAGGGACTCTTTCCGCTTCTTCTCAGGAACTCTTTGGCTTTCCTCAAGATTTTATCAATGCCTAAAGGGTTTATCCATAAATTCTTGGAGTGTTGCGGGAGTACACCTGGCTAACCTTCCCATGCAAGGTCTTTGTTTTGATATTCCATATAAGAGCAGCCAACACCATGTCCTCCTTCGGATTGTCAACAGTGAGCTTTTCTTGGTTGAACCGAGTGATGTAACCTTCGAAAGATTCTAATTCTCTATGTTTTAAAGTCAAGAGGTAAGCGGAGGGCTTCTTACGCCTCCTACCTGCAAGGAATTAGGTCAAGAAAATTCTTGCAAGGATATCAAAATCACCTATTAATTTGAGAGGCAATTTCCCAAAACAATGTTGAGCATTCGGAGTAAGGGTAAGAGGAAAAGCTCGACAGGCTACTTCAACGAGAGTTCCATGAATGACAAGATGCACCCGATACGTCTCCAGATGTTTAGCAGGATCTTTGGTTCCATCATACAGGGGAATATGAGGAACTTTAAATTTCTAGGGAAGGGGGAATTCTTTACCCTACTAATGAATGTGAGGTTGGTATTTTGTAACAGGTCCTCCACCATAGACCTTTTTTCTTACACCTTCATTTCCCGAGCCATCTGCTCGCATTTGGCCTCAAAATCATTCACCTCTGTATTAAGACTGTCAGTTCCTTCTTGGTCATTTGTCTTGTGCAACCCTTGCTCGAATCCTTGATATGGCACTCAGATGTGCTGAACCTCCTCTGTTTCCTCGGTCTCCCTTTCTTGACTTTCTCCTTCCCCTTCTCAGGTAGGATTTTTTTTCGTTTAAGATCTTTTGAAATTTGGAAATGTTCGCTCTAAGAAACCAAGGTATCCACATTCTTCGACATTTGCATCATATGTTTCTCTAATGAAGCAATTCGTTCCTGATCAGCTGAGGTTCCAAAGGTATCTTTGTAACGCCTCGAGAAATTAATTAACTTCACAGTTCGTCTCCCAGTATCATTCCACAAGGAATAAGACTCAGGGATCTACTACTTCCCAAGAAGAGAATACTATGTAGCGAAAACATAAGATATTCTATCAACATTAGTTATAACCAGAGCATCTACTAAGAATCATTACATTAATTGAAATCACACTACATATCATCGATCAAAACTAAACATTAATACACAATTGAGCATTAAATACTAAGCCTACACATCACCCAAAAGTACTAATTACCATGAGCGGCCTTCAAAATCCTCCAATAAGTCCTCGAGAGTTAACTGGATCGATATCACTACAACAAACGGATGCATCTGCTTCAAGGTCCATCTCGAATCCAATATCTAAAGGTGGTTCAACTATGAAACAACATATATTTCATAGGTAGAAAAGATACAAGAGTACGTCCACGGCTTAGTGAGTAATAATACACATGATGACAGGTTATCATGTGGTGAACTTAGTTATTTAGAAAAATCACATGCATCAATGTACAGTTATAATTCCTCATTTCACAAAATGGTCATTAATGTAATATAGATATAATATATGTTGTAACAAGAGAATCATGTCATACTTCAATTCTGTATGGTCTACCTAGAACATTAACCCCTTCCCTGCAGGGTTGGTGGTGTCCCAAGGAACCTGTAATACAACACCGGTGCCCCGGATATTTATGCTATCGTTCATCATTAATAGCTTGACCAAGTCTGACCTCGGGTGGCCCACGCTGCTAATAATGTCTGTAACCATGACCTCATTCAAGAATGGTGCACCGTTCACAAAACAACCATTGGATCCAAGGGCAAACATAAAAACAAATAAACCTTTGACCATTATCCCGCAAGTACTAGTATACCATGTCATGCCATGTAATGTAATATTCACTGTCTTTTACATACATGCTTTTCATAAACTCATCATTTTCATTATCTTGTCATTAATCACTCATTTTCACAAAATAGAGTTACTAATCAAAAAGTATGTTTCATGTGAGTTGTATACATGCATGTTTTGGTACACAAAATAATCATGCAATACAGGAAAAATGATAATAACAAGTATCCATGTGAGTTTTATTCACCTTAGTCGTGATTTTCCACCGAGTAAATTCCTTGACAATCCACAACGTCCAAATTTGTGAAAGAGTCGATCATCAGTCTTAATCTAAGCTAAAATACTCCTAAAACTATTCTGAGGGTAAAATGGTCATTTTGCATGACCATCAAATGTTCAATACTTATGTTGAATGATCGGCATCGATCGTTCAGTATGAATACCGATCGAACAATTGATGCTGATAGTTCGGTCAGTCTAGCAAAACCCCAATTTCTAAAACGTCCTAGCTTAATCCATTCTAACATGATCTAACGCTCGATTTTACTTCTTAATACGATTCTAAGCTCAAATATAACTTTCATGCATATCAATGTCTATCCATAACATCTAATCTCTAACCCATCATTAATGTTCCCATAAAGCAACATCAATCTCATAATATCCAACTTATAAACTTAGACCCAGTAACCCATCAACAAATCTATCATAATACCTCTCTAAAACACATGGGTCTAAGTTTAATCTCTCTAAACAGTGGGTAATCATAATAAAATAATGAAATAACATATGTTTAACAAAACTATAACCTACCGACTCAATAAACAACATGAATCACCCTAAGATTCATCCTAGAAATATTAAACAACAAACCAAACCCATTAACCCAATACATACCCATATCTCATAAATCTCAAAATAGCAAATATAAGTACCCATAATCAGTAGAAATTACAAGAAATTGAAAAGGAGGGTGTTAGAATCTTACCCTTAAAGCTTTCTCTAAGTTCTCATGTTCCAAGCACACTTCATTCTCTTAATCTCCTCTCAAAATCTCATATTCCCTTCCATTTCTTTCTTTCTCTCTCTATTTTCTCTCTATAGGGCTGTTGGGTCGGTCTTGAGGTTGGGGGACACATATAATGGAGCCCTAGCCCCAAAACATCCTTTTTATAGCTTTTAAAACTCAAATATACGTGTCTGATACAATGCAAGATTTTTGTTGCAATCTCCACCCCCTCCTCATGTACCCTTTTTTTATATAGTTTTAATGAAATTAATTTTTATCATTAAAAAAGAAGAGAATAATAAATATATAATTCAAATAAAATATATTAGTACGTTAGTTTCTAATTAAATTTGAGGGGAAACTTCACAAAAGGGTACCCAACTATAACGCTTTTTCACATAAGGGTACTAATGTAGCAAAACGTTCAATCGAGTGTATGAATTTATCAAAACCGTTCAATGTAGGGTATTCCGTCACCCTCCGTTCTAAATCGATGACGGAACCCAGAACACGTGCGTTTCACATGATATTTTAGCATCGAACTACCACTTTTTCCCCTCATCTAAACGTTCGGATTTTTTAAACTTAAGAACAATCGGCCGAAAAAAAACACAACTCAAAGCATCTACTCCCTCGAACACAACTCGCCCAATTCCTTCTTGCGACTCAGAACCATAATCTGGTGCATTCCATTCTAAATCGATTCGGCTTGCGGCTGTATACAAAAGTGTAATACACAAAGGATTGAGAAAGGTAATGTACCGAACTTATGTTTTAGTTTATTTATGTAACCCTAATATGTCAAAGTTTACTATTTTGTTAATGGGTTAGTGGAATCTGGTTCAGTTATGTGATTTTTGTATGTTAATAACATCATGTTTGTAGTTGTTTGGGTTTTCACATACTTTTTCGATTATGTGGTTGACTTTGTTTGGGTACCATGTTTAGCGCCACTGTCAACAACTGGTTGTGTTTTTATGTTAGTGAAAAAGGTATATGTTTTACGTTTTGTGGTCCCTCATGTTGCTAGTTTGTTATGAGTATCTTGTTTGGGGTGTGTTGTGATTGGTGCTGCAAGCACATGGGTCGGGAAGACTGTGCAATGTGCTGGTCTGAATTTTGTATACTCTGTGGTCCCGTGGGTCTTTTTGATGACTGTGTAATGTGCTGGTTTGTTTTTGTCTGTGATGAAGTGGTCCCAATGACTTTATCTAGTGACTGCAATATTGTAGTGTTTTATTTGGAATAAATTATTTACTCTTGTGGTCCCAATGTGTTGTATTCGTTTCTTTTTGTCTGCTCATTGAATTTTCATTTTCATTTTTGTTTTAGTCAATTTGTAGGACACATAATGTTTAATGAATGTCTTATGTTTGAGGTGCACCACGGCGGTCGGTTTAATAGGGAAAATGGGGTAGCATATGTTAATGGGGATGACAAAGATGAGCTGTCATTTTTTGAGGTGGAGACTGTAGTTAAGTGCTATGGGTATAGTCCCGGTGACCTAATTTATTACAGAATAACTAACAAGAGTCTAGATGAAGGGCTACCGCTTCTGTCTTCTGACCATGATGTCATTGAAATGGTGGGGCACCATAATGGTCATGGAGTAATAGAGTTATATGTGGTTGGGTTTATTTTGTATGATGTAGCTGTAGATTTACCTGGAGGAGAGGAAAGTGTTGATGAGGAATATGAAGAAGAATATGAGAGAAATACTGTATATAGGAGAGATCCATTTTGGAATGAGGTTCTAAGTGATGACTCCAACGCCTTAGAAGTAAATGTTGATACGGGGTATGGAGAGGCAGGAGCTTCTGTCGAAGGAGAAGATGTAGGAGTAGATCAAGAGTTTGTAGGAGAACCATCACATGCAGTAGAAGAAGAGTTGGAAGCAGAAGTAGCAGTAGCTTTAGCTGCAGCTGAAGATGAAGCTGCACAAGGTGTGGGTAAGGGTAAGGGTAAGGGTGTGGGTAAAGGTAAGGGTGTGGGTAAAGGTAAGGGTGTGGTTGAGGGTGAGGATGAGCCTGTTTCCGATGTGTCTCGGAGTGATATACTGATCACTCCTGATAATACTAGTGGAGATGATGAGCCGGATTCTTCAAAAAGGTCGTGTGTCACCAAGAGGGTGCCATTTTCAAAATCTGATTTTGAGAAGCCGACTCTGTAGAAAGGTAATACTTTTGATAGTGTGTATGATTTCAGAAAAGCCATTAAACAGGCCAATATATTGAAGGGGAAGGACTTGGTTTACCAAAAGAATTCTAAATCAAAAGTAATTGCAGTGTGTGGAGAGAAGAATTGTAAATATAGGGTTTATGGAAGACAGTTGAAGGGTGAGGCCACATTCATGCTGATTTCACTTAGGCCCAAACATACATGTGCCCGGAAATACAAGAATCATTTGATTACTTCCAAGTGGATTGCTGAGTGGTGCTTGGACAGTTTTAGAGATCAACCGAACATGCCTGTAGAAGTCCTAAAGAAGAAGGTGAAGAAGAAACGGAATGTTGAAGTCCACCCTAGTACCCTGTATAGAGCTAGGAAGAGGGCACAAGAGGTGATTTATGGGAAGTTGGGTGAACAGTACCATCGTCTATGGGACTATTGCGCAACAATCAGAAGCACAAATGTGGGGAGTTGTGTTCTTTTGATGGTTGAGAGACCTATGCCCGAAATGCCATGTAGATTCCAAAGGATGTACATATCCTTGGCAGCAATGAAAAATGGCTTCAAGGATGGTTGTAAGCCTGTGATAGGCCTTGATGCGTGTTTCTTGAAGGGGGTTTACAAGGGGCAGTTGATGGCAGCTATTGGAAGGGATGCCAATAATAACATGTATCCAATATCCATGGCAGTTGTAGAGGCAGAGACTAAGGATAGCTAGTCATGGTTTCTTGAGGCACTATTGGCCGATCTTTGCCCCAGTGGTGTACCTAGATGGAGTTTTATTTCAGATAGACAGAAGGTATCTTTCCACTTACGCTTTTTATGCTGGACATTTCATTCCAGATTATGTGGTATTTTTCTATGTGTTTGATTTGCTTTTCATATGTGTAGGGTCTTGTACCAAGTCTTATGGAGGTGTGCCCTAATGCTGAGCATCGGATATGTGTGCGGCACTTGTACCCCAATTTCCGAAATGACGGTCACCGGGGGGTGTTACTAAAGGACTTGTTGTGGAGAGCTGCTGCATCTCACACACAGAATGAGTTCTATGCTGTAATAGAAGAGCTTAAGGGCCTTAATCTGCCAGCGTATGAGTACCTTTCGAAGGTTGACCCTGCAACTTGGTGTAGGGGATGGTTCAACACATATGCAAAGTGTGACCTCTTACACAACAATTTGGCCGAGTGCTTCAATTCTTGGATCACCAAGTTCAAAGATAAGACCATTCTGGCAATGTTGGAAGGCATTAGGACAAGTTTGATGAGAAGGTACCAGCGGAAAAGAGAAATTATAGTTGCGATGGAAGGCAATCTTGGGCCAAAAATTAAGGAGAAGTTGGAGATAGAGGAAGATGAGGCCGGACATTGTACGCCAACATTTGCTGGTGATGGTTTATTTGAGGTCGAGTGCAGGGGTAGAAGGTATGCTGTGAATTTACCTGCCAAGACATGTGAGTGTAGAAAGTGGGATGTTTCTGGTATCCCATGTGCTCATGTCATCTCATCAATATGGCATGGTGGAGACAACCCTGAGGATTATCTGAGCCCATACTTTGGCAAGGAGATGTACCTAAAGGCATACACACCCATCATATACCCTGTACCCAGTGAGGAGCAGTGGGCTAGGACAAATCAACCCATCATTGAACCACCTAAGGCAAGGGCATCTTCGGGAAGACCTAAAAAACTGAGGAACAGAGAGGCTGATGAGACCTTAAATCCCTACACAGTTAGAAAGGGTGGTACGAAGAACCAATGTAGGATGTGCAAAAAATATGGTCACAATACTAGAACATGCACTGGGAGGATGCGACATGATGAAAGACAAGAACGTAAGCGGAATTCCTATAGAAAGCATGCAGCAGATCTTGACTGCAACCTTGACAGGGTAAGTGTTTCCTATGTTATATTTATGATTGCAAACTTGTATGTTATTCAATGTTGTTTACTAACTAGTTTATTTGCTTTTGTTTGTAGTTGGATGGTTCATCCAGTGCCCCATCTGTGGTCCAATCTACTACATCAATGCCAAGTGCCCCATCTAGTGCCACATTCAGTGACCCATGTGTTGGTAATCCTACTCACCCAACAGGAAGTAGGGGTCAAAAGAGGAGTAGAGAAGAGGGTTCAAGCAGTGCATTTGGACAAGGTCAGGGAAGGGGTGCAAGCAGTATATCTACACAAAGTCGAGGTCAAAGGAGCACAAGAGGAAGGGGTGCAAGCAGTGAAGGGGAAGGACAAGGTCAGGGTGAAGGCATTGCAACTGCACAACGTAGAGGTCAAAATAAGACAAGAGGAAGGGGTGAAAGCAGTACAACTACTGCACAAGGTAGGGGTCAAAAGAGCAATCTCGGGCTGCCACCAGGACAAGAATATCTGGCAGGTTGAGAACTTCTGTTTTACAAACAGGAATGCACAAGAGCAAAGGAAAACTCCTTGTCGATCTCACTGGAAACCCTGCTGGACCACCGAAAGTTCCAGGGGGTGGAACAGCATGCTCATGGGGTCCTCCCAAAAGTGCAACTGGTATCACTTTTAGAGTTGCTCCCCCTGATTTCGACATGCACAAATTGGTTGCTGCATCCACTGCCATTCTTGAACCAGAAGTACAAGGAGTTGCAAAGAAGAATGACAAAGGGAAGAAAAAGATGTGGAGAGTCTGAACAATATTTATTTTGTTATGTTAAATTGATATGAACATGGTTTATTATTATGTTAACATATGTTAAAGTGTGATGAACATGGTTTATCATCAATAATGAAGTTAAAGTGTGATGATTTATGTTATAGTAGTTGGTTATGCAGATTATGGTATGGAAGTATTTGATTGTGCAGGATTGTGGTCAAATTTGGAACAAAATTTGGTACCAAGTATTTACTGCATAACTTGGTACCAAATTTGGATATGCTGCCCACTTGCAACCATTGTTGTAAATTGATTAGGCAGGTTATGGTATCAAGTGGATTTGTGCAGGTTATGGTATCATTGTGGTGGATTTGTAAATTTGGTACCAAATTTGCAACAAAATTTGATACCAATTTTGGAAGAGCCTATTTACTGCCCCTTTGCAGATTTGGTACCAAATTTGGTATGCCAAGTGCCCAAGTTTGGTACCAAAGGAAAAGAGAAATGCATAATATTAATGCTCAAGCATATGAGGATTGTGGTCAAATTTGGTACCAAAGTTGTGGCCAAAGATGCTACAAAATTTGGTACCATATTTGCTTATGCCCATTTGCTGCACACTTGCAACCATTGCTCATAATTGAATTATGCATAATGAATTACCATACCAAGCACATACAATGTCAACAACATCAATATTAACAATAACATTACAGAATCTTGCACTACAAAATGTTCAGAGCATTACAAAATACTACAACATTAGCATCTGATCAACAACAAAATTGATCAATTGATCATCCTACAATTGATCAATTGTTTCACTGCAACATCATTCTTGATGGAAGAAACTCTCTGCTGTACAAAGGATATACCAGCAACCACATCAACATCACCCATGAACATACCAATGCAATTTGGTACTTCCTCTCTACTGACCGAAACTTATATTTTTGTCTCTGTAGTTTGAACTTGTATTTCTCAGCTTCAGCCCTGCATTTCTCAACTTCATTCTTGTACTTTCCAACTTCATCCAACCTATTTATTCAACTCAATTCATGTTCGGCCTTCAGTGCTTTCAGATTCTCGTGCCAATCTCTCAGTCTCGACACAACTCTCTGACCATAGACGCAGATTTCAGGATCACGCCATTTAAAATAATCACATCTCACCTCTAGTTTCTGAATAATCGGAAATAAAATCAAATCAACCAATTTCACGGTAAGTCAGAGATAGAACCCAAAAGGAAAAAATTTGGGGGAAATCAAAAGAAAAAACTTTGGGGAAAATCAAAAGGAAAAACTTTGGGGAAAATCTCTTACCTTGTAATCTACACATGAAAAAAAACCTCCTACCAAAATTACTTAGGGTGAACGACGTCCAAGATGATGATGTCTTTCCACATTTGCATACTGGACCGTTTGATCTGGACTCTGTCGACTCACTGTCGGACATAGGCTCCATTTCACCCCGACACCGTAACTGCACAAATGGGTCTCCTTCAAAAACGAAAATAGGAGTGAAGTTTAGGAGGATAATGGCCAAGAATAAAAACCCACATTTTCACGATACTTTTGGACGAAAGTGTTTGAAGTTCGGCTGCTGTGTTGCGTTGGGAGGGAAGAAGAGTGTGTTTTGAGTTCGAGTATAACGGGTCTTTTGATCGTTTAGATGAGGGGCAAAAGTGATAGTTCGATGCTAAAATATCACGTGAAACGCACGTGTTCTGGGTTCCGTCATCGATTTAGAACGGAGGGTGACGGAATACCCTACATTGAACGGTTTTGATAAATTCAACAACTCGATTGAACGTTTTGCTACATTAGTACCCTTAAGTGAAAAAACGCTATAGTTGGGTACCTTTTTGTGAAGTTTCCCTTAAATTTTACAAAAATTTGTTAATAACAAGTTCTCGACTCTTTTGGTTATCCCATATTTCCAAATTCCTTAGGACAAAAAAAAAAAAATACATACATTTCAAAATCCTTTCTTCTATTAAAGAAAAATATATTTATATTTCTATAGGGAGATTTTTCTAGTGTATGTTAAAAAAATGGTCAGAGTCAGTATTCGGTGGAGTTGGATAGACCTCAGTATAAAATGCATCCGTGTTTGAACAGAAAACGTTAGTTTGACCGCAGACGACTCCCTATCGGATTTAAACCCCAACAGCCCAATTACTTTCCCACCTTTTCCCGGCAATACAGTACTCAACCGGAGTAGCCAACTGAACCCACCAAAATGTCCAAACTACCCGTTTCATTTCTCAAAACCCCACTCCTCCTTCTGCTCCTCATCCTCATCCCCACACCCCTCCAAGTAAATTCACAATCCCATAACACCGAACGAGCCACGCTTCTGAACCTTAAACGGCAGTGGGGCAATCCACCGTCCATCCAGTCCTGGAACTCCTCATCCTCACCTTGCGATTGGCCGGAGATCGAATGCGCCAACGGCACTGTCACCGGAATCATCCTCCGGGACAAAAACATCACCCACAAAATCCCGGCAACAATTTGCGACCTCAGGAACCTCAACATCCTCGACCTCTCTTATAATTACATCCCCGGAGAGTTTCCAAGAGTCCTATACAATTGCTCCAAGCTCCAAATTCTTGACCTCTCCCAGAACTATTTTGTCGGCCCAATCCCGGACGACATCGACCGGATTCCGACTCTCCAGTACATAGACCTGGGCGCGAACAATTTCTCCGGCGATATCCCCGAGGCGATAGGGAGGCTGCCGGAGCTGCACACGTTGAATCTCTATCAAAATGAGTTCAACGGCACGTTTCCAAGGGACATCGGGAACTTGTCCAATCTTGAAGTTCTGCGCATGGCCTATAATGACAAGTTTGTACCTGCGCCGATACCGCCGGAGTTTGGACGGCTGAGGAAGTTGAGGTTTATGTGGATGACTGTGACAAATTTGATCGGCGAAATCCCAGAAAACATTTCTGGTCTTCCGAGCCTGGAGCACTTGGATTTAGCAAGGAACAATTTGGTAGGTGCGATTCCTAGTGGGTTGTTTTTGTTAAAGAATTTAAGCTATGTGTATCTCTTTCATAATAGATTGGCCGGGGAGATACCCAGCTTGGTTGAATCGACAAATTTGATCGGTGTTGATCTTTCTATGAACAACTTGACCGGTTCAATTCCGGAAGATTTCGGCAAGTTAAAAAATTTGAAACTATTGAGTTTGTTTACTAATCAACTTACCGGCGAAATCCCGAAAAGTTTAGGCCTACTTCCACTGATTGATTTTCGGGTTTTTAGCAACAAATTGACTGGAACTTTGCCGCCGGAGATGGGCCTGAATTCGAAGCTCGAAGCATTTGAAGTCTCGGGAAATCAACTAAGCGGTCAATTGCCTCAACATTTATGCGACGGAGGTGCTTTGCAAGGACTGGTTGCATTTTCTAACAATCTCAGCGGAGAATTGCCGAAATGGGTTGGAAATTGTACTAGTTTGCGCACGGTTCAGCTTCACGAAAACAACTTCTCCGGAGAGCTTCCTTTTGGCCTTTGGACATCGCTGAATCTATCAAGCTTGATGTTAACTGACAACTCGTTTTCCGGCGAGCTTCCAAGTAAGTTTGCTAGGAATTTGTCGAGGCTAGAAATCGGAAAAAACAAATTTTCAGGTCAAATTCCTGTAGGAGTCGCTTCCTGGGTGAACTTGGTTGTGTTTGAGGCAAGCAACAATCTGCTCTCGGGGAAAATTCCAGTGGAACTAACAAGTCTTCATCGTCTTAATTCTCTTTTGCTGGATGGTAATCAACTTTCTGGCGAACTTCCATCGGAGATCATCTCATGGAAATCGTTGACTACTTTGAACCTCTCAAGAAATAAGCTTTCAGGCAAAATCCCAGCCGTGGTTGGGTATTTACCTGACCTCCTTTATTTGGACTTATCGGAAAACCAACTGTCCGGTGAAATCCCACCAGAAATTGGCAATTTGAGGCTTACTTCACTCAATTTGTCCTACAATCAACTATCTGGGAAAATCCCATATCAGTTTGAAAACCTTGCATATGAAAACAGTTTCCTCAACAATTCAAATCTATGCGCTGATAATCCAATTCCAGGCGTTCCAAGCTGTTACACTACTCAACTTGGTAGCTCCAACAAACTGTCCTCTACCTACCTTGCCATGATTCTAGTTCTCGCCGTTATAGTTTTCCTCGTCACTCTTTCTTTGGTCTTGTATAAGTTAAGAGGCTGCCGGACTAAAAAGCACCGACGCAATCTGGGAACGTGGAAGATTACGTCGTTCCGTAGATTAGATTTTGAAAAATTGAACATTCTGTCGAATCTGACTGAAAATAACCTTTTAGGAAGTGGCGGGTCGGGGAAAGTATACCGGATTCCCACTGACCGTCCGGGCGAATTTGTTGCTGTGAAAAGAATTTGGAGCGACAAGACATTAGATCACAAGCTGGAGAAAGAATTTATGGCGGAGGTTCAGGTGCTGGGTATGATTAGGCATTCGAATATAGTGAAATTGTTGTGCTGTTTTTCGTGCCAGGACACAAAGCTTCTTGTCTACGAGTACAAGGAAAATCAGAGTCTAGATAAATGGCTCCATGGGAAGGAGAGGAGATCAACGATAGGTATGAATCCAGTGCATCATATGGTCTTGGATTGGCCTAAGAGGTTGCAGATTGCAATCGGGGTAGCCCAAGGCCTGTATTACATGCACAATGACTGTTCTCCTCCGATCATCCATCGAGATGTCAAGTCCAGCAACATTTTGTTGGATGCTGAGTTCAAGGCAAGCATAGCAGATTTTGGGCTAGCCAAGATTTTAGATCAGCATGGAAAGCCCCAAACGATGTCTGCTGTCGCAGGCTCCGTCGGTTACATTGCCCCAGGTAAGAGCACCTTAATTTTTAATTTTTAACACGTGTTAGCATGTAATTAGAGGCACATCAGCTAACATATTCCATGATTTGCATTGCAGAGTATGCTTATACGGCGAAGGTGAATGAGAAGATCGATGTATACAGCTTTGGAGTTGTACTTCTCGAACTCGCTACAGGAAGAGACGCCCAAAGTGGAAACGAGCACATGAGCCTAGCAGAATGGGCATGGTGGCACTACAAGGAAAGAAAGTCTATTGCCGATGCCCTCGACAATGAAATCAAGAAAGCATGTTACTTGGAAGAGATGTCTAGTGTTTTTAAACTAGGACTCATGTGTACCGGGACATCACCTTCAACTCGGCCTTCCATGGAGGAGGTTTTGCAGATTCTTTGCCGCTGCAGCACTTCCAGAGCTTCTGAAGGGAAAAAGATGGGAAGCGAGTTTGATGTTGCTCCTCTCCTCGGCAGTGCTACATATCTTTCTAGCTACAAGCAGAGTCGGAAGGTATCCGAGGAAGATGCCGACAGCTTTGTTTAGAATTGCACCAACTCATACAGTAGTGTCCGGGATTCGGAAGCACGACAGGAACTTGTAAAAATCGCATCATACATCAAGGATTTTAGAAACTTTGAAGATCCAGGGAATTTTGATATATTAGACGGATTAAAGGACCACTTTTTTGCAAAGTCCTGAATCCTGATGCAAACTTGTTTGGCAAATAAATTGCAGCTATAATGAATCTAACTTCTACGGATAACGATCAACAAACACGCAAAAATCATAGCATCTGGTAAAGTAAAACCTCAAAGGAAATCTTTCACTTCGAACCCTGTCAACAGGAATAGCTTCAAGTGCCTTTGAGTAGAATACCCAGACCACTTGGAGTCATCCACTATTAGTGATGTGTAAAATTTGTGGAGAGAGAGAGTGATGACAAAATAAACCACAATGATTCAACAAAACTGTCTTACAAGGTGGCAAGTCTACAAACTAAAAGGTTTGGAAAAACTCTTGCGAGGAAGCTACACAAGTACAAATGATGGGTTATAAATGCCTAAAAATACACTCATCCCCCCACCGCACCCCAAAAAAAAAAAAAAAAAAGAATAAAGAAAGAGAGAGAGAGAGAGAGCAGCGCAATTTCCTCTTGTAAATAAATATTCTGCCCAGTTAAATGGATTCTTTCACCAACAGAAGGCTACAAAACTTCCCACATCCGCAAAGAAGAGTAGAGAACAGAGGACCAGTCTTCAGAGTACCTTTTTACTTCATACATTAGTAGCCTTCTACACTGTTCTCAGCTTCATCGGGCAATCTGCAGCAAAACCGCGAAGCTATGCACACGCTTTGCATTGCTGATCCCTGCTCCCCCCCAGCTCACAGGATGTCTCATGGTGTGCACCTGGAAAAACCATAAAGAAAGCCAGCAATTAATGGGCCACTTACCAAGGTGCTGGCTCTCTCCTTTCATATAAGTGACTCCCTGTTTAATTATAGCGACCTTCCAAAGATTGTGCCACCAACTTGAGACTTAACCTGCATACAGGAGCCATGCACAAGAAACAGAACAGTATAAAGATATAATGATTGCATTAAAAAGAATTTAATGTTTCAAAAACGTGCCTTATCACTGGCTCTTGAATAGATTCTGACCTAGCTCCATCTTCAGAATTCACAACACGCTCGAGTGCAATATTTGGCTCTAGAAGACAAAGGCCCAAAGAACAAGTTAAGCTCCCAATAACATATTAGAGACAAGAAACAAAAAGGTAGGGTCATTTATCTGATCCTTAGACACAAAACTTAGTCAGGTTCTTATGCACAGTTACTGGAAACATAGCACGTATAGTGGTGCAGGACCTGCCACCACATATGCACCAGTTAGGAGATTGTCTGTGCAAAAATTTAGCATTATAAAATGAATATAGAAAGAAAGACGTGTGAAATTCCATAAGAATTACAGCATATGAAGGAGAATGGAATGGGAACCTACAAACAGGCTTGCTCTCTCTTAAAAATGACCCAACAGGAGAAAGAGACAGAAAGGAAAAGAATAGTACGCAAGCCAGCTAACAAAAAGGTGGAAAATTAGTATAAGTTCCCTCTTATGGGTTGTTGGGGGAAAAAAGGGTATGTAAAACCAGAAATAATAAATCAATGAAGATCAGAAGTTAAGAATCAAAACCTCCAAGTCCTCAGACAAGCCATTTTGAAATACTTCGCTCACATTGAAACACTCATTTTGCAAAAGCAAATGAGGATCTGCATCGCCCTGCAAAGATCCCTGACTCTCTCACTTATCTCCAGAACATCCAATTTTCTCATTGCCATCCGCTACAATGCCTAATCCAAGGTCTTCAAACGGAGAAACTTACCTCGCAACTGAGGTTCCGAGTACTGCAACTTGGTTCTAATACACTTTCAGCATTTTCTTTACCCATTGTCTGATTACATGGTTTGACCACTTCTTGATCAGCATCAACAGCACCCTCCGTCCAATTCAGCAGTCTGCAGGTAGATCCAGTCTCCGCACTCTCCATGTAAGCTATCTCAACTTTGTCCCCATTCTGGGAATACATGTCAGGTTTCTCCACTGCTTCAGTTACCATTACCTCATTCCTAACTTCTGGCAAATTATATGAACTTACAAAAGCTTGCTCAGTCAAGTTGACAGAGTCATTAACAACAGTTTCACCCATCTGCACATGATTTTCTATGATAGCCTCTTCATTCCCGAACAGTCCACCAGATGACCTAACCTCAGAGTTGCTATCTACATGCCCAGTTAAACACTCTAATCTAACCCCTTCACTAAAGCTGACCTGAGAAACTCCACCAGACCTACTTGTACGACTTTCTGGAGTAACCAACTCTGGCGGTTGTGGGCTAATAGAGACTCGCTTCTCTGGTTTTTCCAGCTTAACATCCACCGTTTCAGGATCATTTTTCCTCTTGAGACGTCTTTCAGCAGACCCAGACCAACACCCCACATCATCTTCACAAGTTTTTTCAGCCTGCTGGCTTCCGTGCCTTGACAATCGAGAACGTTTATAACCATCAGGAAAAACAAAAGCAGGAAGCTGCTTTCGACGAACGTGAGAAACAAAAATATCCATCCCTGGTTTCCAAAACATGTACATATTGATATCTTGCCTGAACTCATCAACTGTTCCACGTATATCAAATTGCTGGCCTTCTTGACCTCTAACACCCTCTTTCCTCTGCAAGCCCATGAAGAAAGCACAATGCGGACACGGCTTGGAGGCATCCACATATTCATTTGGATAAGGATGGCACTGCAGCATCCCATTTGTGTCCCTTTCTATCTGCACAGTGATGAATGAAAAGCACTAATAAGAAGAAACAACCATACCTCCTGCCTCCAGTGTGTAAAATATTTAATGAGCAGTGAATGCATGAAAAATAGTAGCCTATAACACAGAGAAGTTCACTCCTGCATCCTAACGATATCTTAAAGACAGATTTAACCTTCAGGGTAAGTTGTCTAAACCGAGACTCCACCCATCCCTTCCAAGCTAGCAAATCATCAGCATCAGCTGCAACTATATCGACCTGTAAATAGTTTTTGTAGGCCTCAAAAAATAGATATGGCTCAAACAGAGCGCTCCACTGGGCTTTTTTCAGTTCAATCTCCTATCAATGGACAAAATCACAAAGGCAGGGTATCAGTAATTAAATGAAGACAAGCCCATGAGTAGGTAGAAAGGGGGAGGGGGTGGAAGCAAGTTCAAACCTGACAGATCCTGTGACCATGGTGGAACTGCTCCATTATAACACGAAGAGTACTTGTTGAGACATTGTAGCTAGAATTCATGCAAGGGTATGCAGGAGTTATTATTGGCATGTGATGAAATCGGTCCCTAGGGTTTTTTCGAGGATCCCATACAGGAAACCCAAGTTCATTCTCTTTGATTGAACATAACATCACAGGGTTTGGCCAACGCCACTGGGTATAAACTCTGAAGAACCGAGAAACCAGCATACTAGGAATTGCATTGGGGTAAAGCTGGCATACCCGAGCGACCAAAAGAGCCCAATTTACACCACCAAGGAATCCAGTCACCTAGATAAAAGAAAATGAGAAAATGAAAACCATGATATGTAAACTGTAATGCTGATAGCAACAAAAGAACATAAAAATACATCGATCTTACATTTGAATAAACACCTCTTGTTTTAGCCCAAAACTTCAGACATCTGAGCGTCATGCGGAAGTGCTACAATTGCATATAGGGTTAAAGACTGAAAACAATAAAATATATACACACAGGGTGGAGTATAAATCATGGCTCACCTCAACATTTGGAACAAGTTTAAGAATTTGATCTGCAACCCTACAGCCATTAAGACTTCGAACAGTTTGCTCATCAACATCGTACAGCACAGACCCATGTGAGATGTCCAGGTCCTATTGATAAGTTAGTTCCAGAAAAATATTGATAAGAAACCAACACAAGCAACAAAAATGCACCTTTTATATCACAAAATCTGAATCACAGAGTGCGGTCAAAAAGGGTATGGCATTGCAGAGAGCAACTAATTCATCAAGCATTAAATGAAGATGGGAGAAAATTACAACATTGGAATATAAGAAACATTTAGGACCTTAACCCCCCCACCCCCCCCCCCCAAAAAAAAAAAAAGAGGAAAATTAAAACGTTTCATCAAAATATGCAATTGGAAGCAGGTACACCTAAGATTTTCTTGAAAAAACTAGATTATAGTTATCACATACGACCCAAGTTAGCAATCAAAGTAACTGCAATTTTTTGTTGCTTACGCAAGTGACTACCAGAACTCGAGAAGGCACGGCTTTACCAAAGAAATGAAGAAGCCAACATCATACAATTCATATACAATTAGAAGCCCTTTTAAAGGGTTATGAGGCATGCAGAGATAGAATAGGTAAACAATACTCTGTGTGTGTGTGTGTGTGTGTGTGTGTGAGAGAGAGAGAGAGAGAGAGAGAGAGAGAGAGAGAGAGAATAATATAATCACAGCTCAAAAAACTGCAGTCCAAACTTACTTCTGGAACAACTAAAAGGGATATACTTGCATAGAGAAGATCGATTGATATTCCCAGGAACTTGAATTTCATTACTGGGACATGAGCATCTGGAACTGGCTGAAGCTCGGTAACTTCTTCCATGTCTGCCAGAATATTATGCAAAACAATAAAAAAATCTTCCTGGGAAAAGACGATCATATGTTAGGTAAAGCTTAATTGTCTAGAGTCAATAAAACTGAACGACAAGATCAAATTTGACTCACATCTCGATTCACATAAGATGGCCCAACACACAATGTGTCTATGTCAACCCCAGGCCCATGTACCTGTCAAGATAGTAATTTGTTGCTATATAGTACTTCGAAAAAGTAGTTATTTAACTTTTAGGACATCACTAGTATGTATGTATGCATGTATTTATGTGTATGCATGCATCTTGAGAGAGAGAGAGAGAGAGTTACAACACAAGATTGTCAGAATCTAAAGAGATTTAACATTTTGTACAGTCTTTGGCTGGACCAGATCCACTGGCAGGCAAAAACTGAAGCAATACCAAATTCAGGACAGCAGCACTATCCATAATTAGTTTAATGATAAGAAATTAATTTTTTTTTTTTTTTTTTTTGATAAGTAAGAATTCATTAAAAAGCGCAGGGAGGCGCAACCCTAGTACACAGGGAGTATACAAAGGAGCCCCTAATTAGAGGACCGAAACGAACAAGAAAGTAAAAAATCAGCGTACGAAATAACTGGCTGTTACAAAATAACTGGCTGTCTAAGATAACTGTACTACTTCACACATGGACAACCTTTTTTTTATATATAAGTAAGAAAGTTTTATTAAAAAAGCGTAAGGCGCCCCAAAGTACACAGGAACAGTCAGAGCAGCCAACCAAAAAAAAAAAACTCAAACAAACCCTCAAAAACCAAAACCCTAAAACCCAAATCCTCAAGAAGCATTCCCCTCTACCACACGTGAGCCTTCCCTTTCCTATGCAGAGTGAACGCATTTGCATCACCGTAGTTGATGGAGCTTACCAAATTCAAAATCCCCCTCCTGCCTTTAGACTTTAGGCGTGCAACCTTAACTTCCCTAAGAAAGTCCTCTTCAAAGGCATCCTGAATCGCTAGGGACGGATCCTCATCCTCAGAACTATCCACCTCTCAATCCAATGCCATGCTGGGAGGAAGAACACCAAAAGGATAAGAGGAATCTCCAACCTCCCCATCCCAAATCTCATCACCCTGCTCCCACACAACTACCTCCCCATATGATCAAAACTTACTGGCCACTTCTGAGATTGGGACAAACCATTCACCCTGAATTCATTGCCCTTTTCAAAGAAAGGAGTGACGCAATCACTCAAGGAGAAGGGAAGCTCTATCACCCCATCTTCCTTGACATCCAGAGTGGATGATGACACGACCAACTCGAAAAGCGAGGAATGAGTAGAAACTTTCACAGCTAGGCTCGGGTTGAGAAACCCCCTCCGAAGGAAACCCTTCTTTGAAATAAAAGGCTTAACAATATCCTTCACGAAATCTGCCCCTCCCGCAAAACTGGAAGCACTGCAGTAGCTTTCTCGACTGTAAAACTGACAGGCAACCTCATTGCTACCACAGATTCTACTGTTAAATTCTCATCCAACTGCACTGATCGACCTTCCCTTGCTTTCCAGTAGTATTTCTAAAAAGGCTTAGATATCGATGACACAGAAAAAGAAGAACGAAGCTTCTCACCCAACTCAACCGCCTCTAAAAAAGAAACCTGAGATAGGGCGAAGATGGGCTGAGAAGACCCCTCAGGTCTGAGCTGAAGTGTCAAACAAGCACCACCAAAGCTGCTTGGCAAAGGGGAAGAAGTACCGAAAGAACCAAACCCAACAGCAGAGCTTACCTGAGCTAGAGGAGCATCCACAGACACCGAAGACAACATCTCCGATGTCGTCAAGGGGGGAAAGACAAACCGTGAAGATGCAGACATCTTGGCGGAATTGACCGCTGGATCATAAACACACCCACCCTCAGAAGTCAACAAACCCTGAACCACCCCAAAAACAGCCGCCAAAGTCGTTTCCAGCCCATGGGCAACTGTCGGACGCTGAGAACACTTCGCAGATACGAGACCCGCAAAGACTTCCATCGTCTCTTTGAATTTGGGTTTAGGCATGAACCGCCCCAAACGAAATCCTTTAATCTTATGGCTCAAACCGAACCAACAGCTTCCCAACAACCCGGCCCACAACGTAGTTGAACCTAACGAGCAGCTTACTCCACATACGCAAATTCAAATGCGAATTTGTCATCCTTGCAGAGCCTGCCAAGCCTCGAACAAAGAGACCAGCTTCGAGATTCTTCTTACCCAACAGACGCAGCAGCTTCTTCTTGACCATCGGATCAAGTGGAGGTATCTCCAACACAGAGTAGTCCACCGCCGATCTCAAACCCTCACAATCTACAGACCTCACCGCCAGAAGGATATCAATAGCACGTCTCCGCCAACGGAGCCCACAACCTAGTATGTGAAAGAAAACATAATCGAATGGAAAAATAAAGACAAATAGCGGAATAATAAAATAAACACAAGGAATTTACATGGTTCGGTCTATAACACGTCCACAGGATAAAGCCCAAAGGGCTACATGTTGCTCTTATTCCTATATGAGTTTACAATACAAAAGGCTCTATTTATAGAGCTTACAGATGAATTATAATTCTAATCAAATCATTTAATTTAAGGTGATTCAATATCATAAAATCCTTAAATTCAAATTAATCTAATATTTATCAAAGGCAATACAATTCTCATCAAATTCCTAACTTCAAGGTAATCCAAATATACTCTAGCATCCCCCCTCAAACTCAAGATGCAAGAATTCTGGAAGCTTGAGTTTTCAATAAATTCTTCTTCGTATGGAGATGATAACGGTTGATGGTGATGACTGGAGGCGATCGGCGACGGTGATTAGAAATGCGCCTTTAATTTTAATAAGCTAACTATGAGCCAAAATCAAAACCAACTATGGGCTGAAATGGGCATGAATTTTAAACAATACCACAAATACCAAAAAAGATTGGCCAACTATGGGCCAAAATAAGAGCCAACTATGGGCTGAAATGGGCTTGGGTTTGAACAATATGGTCCTGTATGGCAGCGGCAAAGGGCTGTTGGCTAACTGTTGTGCCAAAATCTGGCCGGAGAGCTTTGTCTTTGTGTTGAGATGGCCATGGTTCTTGCTGTGCTGAAACGGCCAAGGAGTACTTTTTTTTTTTTTTGTCAAATACTATGCAAGATCTATGGTGAGGAGATCTGCAAATATTGGCTATCAAGAATAAAAATGAAATAAAAGAAAAAAAAAAGAAAAAATTTAATGGACCATTAGATCAAACATTGGCGTTAGCCTATAGCTCTGATACCATGAAAGAAAACATAATCGAATGGAGAAATAAAGACAAATAGCGAAATAACAAAATAAGAACACAAGGAATTTATGTGGTTCGGTCTATATGACCTACGTCCACAAGATAAAGCCCAAAGGGCTACATGTTGCTCTAATTCCTTGATGAGTTTACAATACAAAAAGTTCTATTTATAGAGCTTGTAGATGAAATGTAATTCTAATCAAATCCCTTAGTATAAGGTGATTCAATATCATCAAATCCCTTAGTATAAGGTGATTCAATATCATCAAATCCTTAAATTCAAGGTAATCTAATCTTTATCAAAAGCAATACAATTCTCATCAAATTCCTAACTTCAGGGTAATCCGAATATACTCAAACAGTATGACGTAATGCCTTTGATCGCACCACCTCCGCATACAACGATGGAAAACCACCCATGATGGGCATCATCGTCGCATCAGGGCACGAGTCCGACCTCACCACCTCCTCAAACAAAGGCCCCGTCCTATTCAAAACCATTCCCAGCCTTGGCCCCTCCTCCTTCCCACCCTTCTTCTCCGCTAAAAACGAAGACCCACTCCCACTCCCACACCCCACCGTAGCAAAAAGGAAGTCTTGCCTTTCTTAGCCCACCCTCCACAACCCTCAGGGATCAGTAGAAACCCTCTCTGTCCGGCCATCCCATAAGCTGCCGCCTCTAAAATCGGGCCATCTTTGTTCCCACCTCTATGTACGATCAGAACCTTCGTCCCCTCCCTAAAAGATTTGACAAACTCTGTCTCCAGAGAAACCCAAAAGAACCTCCATCAATGACGCTAGCTAAACGATGCACTGTTTGCTCAGAAGGACCTCACCAAATAAGCCTTTTCTCTTTTCTTCCACATGCAGCACCAACGCCCCATCCAAGACCGAGAGCACAAAAAATATGGACAACCTATTACGGAAGCCCAACAACATTCCAACATGGATGTTAAAATAATAATGACATCATCATCATGTACAATGCCACCACCACCAGCATTGCCACGCTCACACTGTGAGAAATGAATTACCAGTTAAGAACCATAAAAAATGAGCTCGATTATTACTAGTAAAAGTCCCATATACTCTGGAACTGGCAATTTTGAAATAATAATATGATTTTCCATTCTCCTAGTAACAAGCTAAGCAAAGGCCCATGTACCCTAAATAATCATGATAAATGATTCTACCTAACAAAAGTTCCTCTCTTTCCTCCGGATTGAACGAGCAACAATTGACGGATACTTTTCTTGCCACTTATATATCAGGGTACTTCATAGTTGAATTTGGTTTTCCCCATTCCAAATATATCGCCAAAGATAGTATTGCATTATGGCAGGTAACTGAATTCTTAATCCTGAACTCAATATGATCCAAGTTGATCCTCCAATAAAAGTGGAAAATCAAAAGATTCTCCATGCAAAGATCACTTGATTTATACACCTATCAACTCTAAAGACATTTGTGAAACCCAACCAAAAATACCTAGGAGAAGAATATATGAAGCAGAAGGGATTGCTCTCATCATAAAACGAGCATACTGAACTTCTACTTACCCCCAGATGATAAGAGCCAAAAGTAAAAATGACAGCATTTGCATCCTCCACCATCTGATCTGTGTAGCCTCTCTGGCGGGTTAATTGCTTCACCCAGTCTTTCACAATCTACAACAAAGGTTAACTAGGTCACATATATTACTTCACAACAGATAATGCATCCCATGGAAAAAGATAGCAGAATGCATAAACTACAAACTAAAATGCCCACCTTTTAGTCACCAAGACACAAAACTTCAATTAGATACACAATAAAATATGAGCAACTTTCAGCCAATTTAACACTCTTCCTATAAAGTGAGAACAGCTCATTGTATAAATTTAATAAAGTGGAAAAAAGAAAGGTTGGTAAACTCCAAGCAGTACATTTTACAACAATATATTTTGCTAAGAAGCATCTAGAATTACATAACATACAGAAAAGTAGATTACTACACAATCAGTAATACCTTTACAACTTATAACCTATCCACATTAGTGGTAAACTCAAAACCTTACAACCACACCAGAAAACATTTAAAAAATCAAGAATCAGTAATCGCTTTGCCCTTCAAAACCTAACTGCCAACCGAGTGAGCTTTAGGCATCACCGACATCACCAATTTCTCCATTCATAGCATGTAAATTCACCAAAGATTGAATAGAAATAGTTTTGTTCTCATGTTTCTACCATCATTTCTATCAGCAATTCCCCTTAATCCACATAAGAGAACAGTTTGAAACTCACACAGCCAGCAAAATGAAAACTTTTTTACCATAAAGGATCCACCAATGCATAGAATGATCTCCAATCTCCATATTCAACGTAAACATCTCGGACACATTTTTTTTTCCTCAAATAGGTAGCGAGAAAAACCACGAAACCAATCAATTACCTGATCGATGCGGCCTAGGACCTCTTTTCTCCTCGCAGCTTCTTCCTCGCTCTCATACAGCCCCGAATCAATCAAGAACTACGAACAATATAGTCGTTTATTTATATAAGAAAATTCACTATAATGAGAATATAACCAAGCCAACAAAAAGAAAAGAAATCAGAACGAATCTTTACCTTTTCCAATTCCATATTGCGCTGAAGATCGGCCTCGTTGGGTCCGGCAAGAGAGATTGGCTTTGTGATGCCATACTTCGCCGCCGTCTGTGGCGAAGAACCGTTTGGACTCTCAGAATCCACCATTTCAGCGTCAATAAAAACAAAAAGCCCAACACCAAAACAAACAAATCTAAAAGCAACGATGGCGGAGATCGAATCTATTTAACAAATCATATGGCAGATTATGCCTAGGATCAAGTTTGAATCTCGAAATTGAGATTAGAGCAAAATCGACGCGGAGATTTGAGAAGTTGGGAACGGTAATAGATAGAAACCCTAATCCTTCGACGAAGTAGAGGTTTGCAGGTCAAACACGGTATGTGAGAGAGAGATCTGACTGGAATGCTCTACGGAATGAGAGCAAGTGGAGAGAGACGGAGAGACGGAGAGCTGGTGTGCGAAAGATCGAGGAAGGGACAAAGGTACCTTTTGTCTCCTGTTACAACCAGTTTATCGTTTTTTGTTTTTTTTTTTTTTTAATTACTTTTCTAGTAGATGCATGTGGTAACCTATCTTTACAAATAGGCGGCTCGGTTTTTAGTCGGTAGTTGTCTTTAGCCTAAATATCATGTAAATGAATTTAATGGCCATCCACGTCAACATTTTTCAGAACATGACACTTATCCTATATAAACTTATTAATATTATTTAAAAATTAAAAAAAAAAAAAAAAACATCATAAGAAATAAAAAATATAGATATATATATTATAAAACAAAAACATGTTTCGCCTTGGGGTCGCCAAACCGGCCATAGAAAGTAGTCGAAACCACTTCCTAGCCAATCCACCCTTAAGGTTCTTCGGAGTGATTTTAGCCATCTCCGTTTGATCATTTGGGAGTGGTTCACCATTTTGGTAAGCTGCTGTGATGATCTAATTTTTTTTTTTTATATACAAAATCGAATCACTATAGTAGCATGACGATTAATCATTAAGTTAACTCAATGTATGCATCACATAATATGTATTTGACACATCAGAGATAAATAACTGCAGCGGAACTAAATTCATAAAACTAACAAGTGTTAATTACAACATCAGAGCCATACATATGTCTATCTGATTAAGGCTTAATAACAACATTAATTACATCAAAAGAATGGCTATACATCATAGGTATCACATGTGACACAAGCCATATACAAAAGTTTATACAAAATATGGATTATTCTCAAGTCCGACACATACAACCATTGCAATAAGCTTTAGTTGTAGTATCCTAAGTATAACGCCACTAGGTCTCATCGAAGTTAACGTTACCTGCAGCCACAATATCAGCATCTACACGATCGTGGTGATAGCCACGTCTGCATAGGTGGAAGTCCGAGTCTACAAACTCAGTAGTATAAAACTCACTAAGTTTTCACAATAAGTCAACCATTTTCTTTTCTACCTTATGTTTACCATAGCAGCTACTATTTATAAGAGTCTTTCCTTTAAAATGTTTCGTAGCTTATGTGGTAAACACAGGCACTTGTATTCAAGAGAAACTTTATTACTTTACACATACATTATACATATATCAAGTGGCTAAGCCATACTCATATACGAGTTCTCCAACCTTCGGAAACACAAGTATTTGAGTACGTCTTAAGTAGAAAATGAGTGGCATCATAACTCAGCTATACAAATATACAAGCATTTCCAAATCTTTGGGAAATACCCATATCTAAGCACAATGCCTTGTAAAACGTCATGTGCACTATATACATATCTTTTGTTCCATTTAAACTTATAGGCATATTGGTACTTCTAGCGTGAAATTCTGTATAAAAATTTATGCAATATAGTTGTAACTGTATACATATGTTTTGTTCCATTCAAACTCATAAGCATGCTGATATATCTAGTCATGAAATCGTCTTAAAACATGTCACATATCATCATCATGCTATGCATGCTCATCATCTGTTTTCGTCTCATTCTAGTGCCGAGGGGTACGCAACCCAACAATCTTCTGTTTCATGGTGTTTAGGGGTATGCAGCCTAAAGGTCATTTGTTTCATAGTGCCAAGGGGTACACAACCCAATAGTCTTGTTGCATGGTGCCCAGGGGTACGCAGTCCAAGGGTCTTTAGTCCAGCATTTTCTTCCATGTACATGCTCGTACTTTCGTGACTTACATCATACGTGTTCATGCTTTCACACACTTATGCAATTTTCAACGTTTCATGTTTTTCACATCATTCTCATTGTAACATGAAATCTTAACTCATTTGAAATCATCTTAAAATATAACTTAACATAATTGAAGGTATTGAAATCAATCACAAACATATCTCATTTCAAAATATCATTGGTTCGGTTTATCATAAATATAACATTCATTTCTTCTTAAAAACTTCACACAAATGTAATATCTTTTCTCAGTGAGTTGAATACCCATCTAGGCTGCTTGACAATTGGGTATAAAGAAATCTTCCTTGTAAGCCACGCAATGTATCACTGCACAATACAATAATACATTATAATGACAATTAATACTAATAGATAGTGTTTTCTAACTCTAAATTCCCACTTAGTTCTTGAATTGTTCAAGAATTAAGACCCATGGAAAACCCATAATTTTTTAGGACTCCATTTGACAATCCATTAACTAATAACAATAACTCATAAGATTATCTTAGGGTTAGACACCAAAAATCACAATTTAAACACTTATTAAAAATCTAGAGTTTTGGGTCTTACCTTGATTTCTCACCAAAAGTGAAACCTAATGCTTGAAGACACTTCAAAATACACAAAACCTAAAGGAAATTGAGAGATTAAACTCAAACTCTCAAAAATCTACACAAAATCTAGAGGAACTAGGATTTTTAGAGTTACCTCAAAACGATCGGTGAAAACATAGATCTTATAGTAAGGATCACGTTTTCGGCGTTGGATTTGAGTTTGGAAGTTTCAATCTACTGGAATCTAGGGTTTATTATCAAACCGTAGGAGGAAGGATGGAGAGAATTCGTTTGGGAGGAGAGAAATGGGGAAGAAATAAGATAAAAATTCGCTTCCAGCAATTTCTACTGAGGCCTGTCCGGATACATTAGTGGGCTGTCCGGACACGCGTTGAAAATGCAACTTTCTATCAAGCCCGTCCAGACACAAGATTTACCCGTCCGGACACGTGCCGAGAAATAAACCTACTAACTATCCCGTCCGGACACAAAATTGGTATGTCCGCACGTACAACCTAGAAACTCAATTCTAAGTGTTTTTCTTCCTCATTTAACCTACTTATTCATTTAATTAGTCTAACTCATGTTTTTAACACTTAATTAACATCTTGGACGTTACAGCTGCCCCAAAATGTTTTAAAAATAATATTAATAAGGCATATGAGACACATGTCAATTATTTATTGGTTTGAAAGTGACATGCTATTAAATATTGGATGGAATGATCATCTCTATTTTTAGGCTCAAGATAGGGACTGACCACCCACTATACTTTTTAAAACTGAGAAAGCCCTTTCATATTAGGCCTTACCACATGTGGGTCAGAGGCATTTAAACCTTTTTTATTTTTTAACAATCTACTTTTTGATTTTTTAAAGGTAGCACCCCAAATTTCAGGATTTAGACTCAGTTAAAATATTTAATGGACAAAGCAATAATTTTGATGGAATTTAGGGAAATGTGTGAGTATTTATGAAGATAAATATTCGTGAGTGAAATTTAGTTTTTCGGCTTTAATTGTTACGGAATTTATTTTAGGCTTTGATTTTAGTACGAATGATTTAAAGCATCATAAGATTTTATTTGGGGTTAAGGAAGTTATTTTAGGCTCTTACTAATAAAATAATAATGTTGATAATAATAATATAAAGTGACAATACAAATAGATTGGATGGTGAAAAGAAAAATAAAGAAAAATTTCGTAGCAAAAAACATTATTAATAGACTTACCAAAATTAGCTAATTTGCTGAAATGATCCAAAATGAGTCTCCAGTAGTCTCACTAATTTGGTAAAAAAAAAATTGGTGAGTGAACAACACTGATTAATAATAGTGAGCATTATTCACTCACCAAAACAATAAAAACTATAAAAAATTTATCTCTCTTCATTTTTTTTATTTCTCTCCCATGCATCACACACAACCTAACTTTTAAAAATATTATTTAAATGGAATAGTGATAGTGGATAGCAAAAATGGCGAGGCTGCTAGGGTATTTTAAAAAAGTGGATGGTTAAAATAGAGAAAAGTGATTTTTAGCAATTTTGACTAATAAAATTTGTTGATGCTACTAAGAATGCTCTAAGAGGAGCTTTTAGATAAGATGGTTAAAAAAATGGAAATAATAGCGTGTGGATTGAGCATAAAAAAAATAATAAGAAACATGGGGACCAAGCTGTCCCTTGTTTCTTTACAAAGGGGATTGTTCCCCTTATCTCTTTAGAAAAAAATATTAAAAAACAAAAACAAACAAAACAAAAAAACGAAAGGATTCCTCATGTTTCAACAGAAAGTAGAACCCCCTCCCTGTTTTCCTTTGTTAGCCCCCATGTGTCGGGTTTTATGTATTGATGTTAGGTTTTGATTTTTCTAGAAATCAGAAATGAAGAAAAATTGTTGGATGTTGTTTAGATTTATGGCCAAAAGAGGGGTGAATATTTGTTGGCTGTTGTGTTTGGTATTGGCCAAATGTTTTGGTTGTTCTTATTGGAAAAATTTTGAGGTTTAATTTTGTGAGATTTTTTGGCTTAATTTTCAATTGTGGAGGAGTTGGGCCTTTAGGTTCTTGGAGTTTTGATTTGATTTGGTATTTTGGTATTTTTGAAATTTTGTTTTACGTTGATTTTCAATTGAAGCTTAATTTTGGTGGGTGTGTTTTTTGGTTTGGCCAAATGGCCAACATCGGAAGAAAAGAAGAGTTGTTTTGATGTTTTGTGATTTTGGGTTCTTCTGTAAATAGTCAATTAGGAGAAGATTATTAGGGTAGTTCTTTTCTTTGGTTTATTATTTTTCGATGGTTGGTTGATAACCATAAATTTTTGTGACTATGGGGTTTTTATTTTACGAGTTGGTGATGGAAATTCATGGTTTAAGGATGTTGTGTTCAATAATTTTTCTTAGCAATAACTAATTTTGAAGTTGTGATTTAAGTTGGGTGTTGATTTTGGGGGATTGATGGAAGAAACTTGCATCCCATCTCCAAGTGTCAGGTACATCTCCTTATCACTTAGTCTTATTGTCTTCTAAAACCCTTGCAACATATTGTGTAATACCCTGACCTTTAATCCAGATTTAGTACGCTCTAATTGGAATAGGAGAATTTTGTTATTGATTCTAGAGTAATGATAGGCAGGGGCCATCTTGTCGGCCCCTGCCCGGCCCTTTCCTACGTGGAAAGGGCCATTTCAGTTTTAACATTTTTTTTTTCCAAAAAAAAAAAAAAATTCAAAATTTGAAAACAAAACCACTGCAACACCCCATTTTCTGATTTTTGTTCCACGAGCTTCCCCCAAATTTTCCCTCCCTCTCTCCATCTACCCATTTTCTTCCCACCGTCGACCACCACACACGACCTGCCACTGTCGTTCTCCATCTTCGGCCACCGTCGTTCTCCATCTTCGGCCAACGTTCGTTCTCCGTCGTTCTTCCAATTCCTGCCGTCTTCCATCTCCAGCCGTCTTCTAGTTCCAGCCGTCTTCCAGTTCCGGCGACCATTCGAAACCAGTGCAGTACATCTTCTTCTCTGTAACCAATTTTTTAGTCCCCAAAACCACTACAAACGGCCACCGTCGTTCTCCATCTCCGGCCAAAACCCAACCACCGTGCGATCTCCATCTCCGGCCGTCTTCCGTCTCCGACAGAACGACCGCAGACGAGGTCCCCCAGTTCCGGCGACCCATTTTTGGCCTAGATTTCCCCCATTTCCTGCTCTGGTACCAATCTCCCCCATTTTTGCATTTTTTTCAGTTGTTTTCAGATTTGCTTTTTTTTAGTTCCTTGTTGTGATTTGTGGTTTTGTTGATTTTTTTATTCCCTCCCCCTTTTTTGCGTTTTCCTTTTATAAATTCCAAACCCCCACATGCTAATTAATTATTGTATGTTCCTTGCTCTTCCTGATGTATTTTCTTCTTTTTATACTGAATTTCAGAAAGTTGAATCATTTGGAGGGAATACAAACACTATATTATCGTTGGACTCTCTCTCTCTCACACCCACACAGAAAAACACACATGCTCACTCTCAATGATAATATTTAATTAATAACTTGAAAATTTAGAAATTAATGTCATAATTTGGAAATAAGATGCATCTGTTGAAGTAATGAGTAACCAATTATATATAAGATTATTCAGTTCTTGAAAGGGCTTCTTGGCATTATGGATTTATGATTCTTGATTGTTAGTTGCTGAAATAACATTTACTGAGGAAACTTTCTAAGGATATTGCATGACTAGGTGCTTTACATGTATGGTTTGATTTTTTCAGTTGTTTTCGGATCGCCTTACTTATGATGCTGTACCTCGGATTCTTGTTGTCAGCAATCACAATATGTACATGTCCACATGGTTATTTGAATTTGTCTAGACCGGGAAAATTCCCGATTGATAATGTCTTTTAGTGGGAGATCTTCCAAGCTTCCAAAACTTGGGTTTGTGAAGTTTTGATATTGTTCTTATGCTTAGGCCTTTATTGAGTGCTATGTTTCTTGAGTGCTTTTTTTGTAATTATGAACTAAATGATAATGCACTGATATGAATCTTTATTTGTAAGGTCTCTTTGATTAAAGTAATTTTTTTTTTTTGGGAGGTCAATTGTTCTTACTAAAGTTTGCTTGTGTGCTAATTTTTATTTCAAGGCTCCAAGTGGTTATGTTCTACATCTCATTTGTTTTACACCCATTGGCATTTATCCTTATTTGAGTCCATATTTTTTTGTTTTGGTTTGTGTCAAATCTGATGGTAGATTTGAATTCCATGGCTGTTTTCTAGTGACTAGAGCTAATGTTGCTCTTTATTGTTGAATTAGCGGTCTTTCCCTCTTCTTGTTTGATGGTCTTTCCATCTAGTATGCTGGAAATCCATAAGAAAGTTGCATAAAGAAATAATTTAAATTTTCTAGAAAGAATTTTTTTTTAAAAAAAAAAAAAGAGGAGGGGGAGGAAAATTATAAAGTTCATTGAACCTTACTCTTCCACAAAAGGCACCTTAAGGGAAGAGGTTTGCTCAAAGCTTATAAAGCCCACAACCCAAGTATACCTTGGCAATGTGGGACTCTTAACACGCCCCCTCACGTGTGGCACTATTGTCCAAACACGTGTACAACGGGAGGGAAGGCCCAATATTGTCCAAGGCCCTGAAGCTCTGATACCATGATAAAGTTCATTGAACCTTACTCTTCCACAAAAGGCACCTTAAGGGAAGAGGTTTGCTCAAAGCTTATAAAGCCCACAACCCAAGTATACCTTAGCAATGTGGGACTCTTAACAGAAAAGAGGTGGGTGATGAGGAGTAATGATAGGCAAGTCGTCCCCTACCCGGCCCTTTCCTATGTGATGCATTTAAATTCCACCTCGTATTGTATGCTTTTATTTTCTATTCTTATTTCTTTTCCCTGGTTTGATAGAAGAATTCATGTTGTTAGTCTGGTCTGAAAGCTTTAGTACTGCCATTTATATGGAGTTTTCTTGTTTAGGAATGAGATTTTTCTTTCAAATAGTTGATTTGATTTTCTTCTATTTTTTTTCCCTGGAAGTGATTAGAATTTCAATGCTTTATTATGAGCATATACATTCTCGCACTGATGTGTTGGAAGTACCTAATATCTCATTCTCTAAAATTTGCAGTTAAATTTTGCACTTATGGGTTGCATTACCATTTAAATTTTGCAGCTCTTGCTTGGTCTCCTTTACTCCAAAAGACATGCCACTGTATCAATATTTCCTCCTCCTGAAAGCTTGATAATTTTTGCAAATACAGAAGTTCCAGTTATAGATATAGAATTTTTGCAGATTTAGAAGTTTGGTGGAATCATCATGTGTATCGAGCACTTTCTCCATATTACATGTATTAATTTTTTTAGGAAAACTCAAAGAGAGATGAGGTTGGATGTCCTGATGAGCGTTTACCAGCAAAGGTTACATTAAAGAATCTAACAATGTAATGTAGGAATATTTTTTACAATGTAATGCTATGGTTAGGCTCTCTAGAAATTATGGATGTATAGCAACAATGACAAATTGTGATGAAACATTCTGTTATGATTTGATAAATGAAATGCAATGCAGGTTGTTTGTGTAAATTTGAGGGATTAAGGTTATGCCAGCAGAATGTAATAATAAATTGTTAAATGGTCAATAAACTGCAAGAGTGTACTTATAGATTGTAAGAATTCTAGCCTTGATGTATAATAATGTTCATCTAACTTGTGGTGGAACATTAAGGCATTTGGAATGAGAGCACACCATTGGCAACTTTGATTAAACATTTAACAAATTTGTTTACCCCACAACAAATTATGTGTATGTGATTAAGGAAGCCAGGAAGATCCTTCAAGCTCTATAATAACAAAATAGCCCATGAAAAAAATTACTATAGATATACAACCGCAATAAATAATATCAGAATTTCATATAACCAATAAGTTGTTCAAAGCACAACATTACATTTTTGCAATCCATAATACAGCCAAACAAGATCAGACTTCAAAAGTATCACAACTCCAAAAGCCAATACAACACAAAGTTTGACACATAAAAAAACATGCCGACCGGAAGTATGACAACAAGAAGGTTTTATGTCTGTCATTATTCTTCCTCTTCAAACATCTTTGAAGATTTGGCTTCTTGGACGTTTACCACATCCCTTGCCCCTAATCCACCTATCGGGTGCTGTATACATCCACTCTGCAAGAAGTTTAGAGATACATAAATCATGCGGAACTTCAAAATATATATTTACCAATGAGTATGAAAATTCAGCATCGAAGAACAAAATAAGACAAAGGGAAAGAAAATAATAAAATAAAATAACATAGTTTAATATAGATAAACAATCTAGAATGATGCATCAAACACTTAAAAAACAGAGAAATGATGCATATGCATCTAAGAAGGATTTTGATTTCTGCTCCTAAAAGATATAACAGCAGATATACAAACAAAATTCAGCATCAGATTAACGCCTTTTGAGGTAAAATTCCTCTTGTAAACTTGGCTCTCACAACTGTTATAGTATATCTACCTAAGCACATTCTGTGTAACAACTATGTGCCAACAGAAGAAATGGATAAAATAGTAAGCTACAACTAAAATGAAGCCATAATTAAGAGAATCAAACCATGTCACATTACAAAAACATGAACATTTTTTTTTTTTTGTTGCTTAGTACAAAAACATGAGCCAGTATGAGGGAAAAAAATCGCAGTACACTAACAAACACAAAACAAGAAGTAATATATAAAAGAACAAGAAATGACTGAATATAAACAACCAGTTCTACTGTTCGAGAGTATACAATTTGTCAACTCTCCAAATTGCTTCAAAAGGGCAGAGACAAGTACAGAAGTCCAAGCATGGAGAGCTTGCAATAAAGCACTTCCAACAAAATTTGTGAAATAACATGTGGTAGATTTTTATAATGGAATATAGCTTTAAAAACCACATAGCTTAAAAAATCAGACTAGTACACAAAATTGTTATGAAAAATTCATCAAACAAGTTTCATTCAAAGTGACCCTGCCAATTAATTGTAAGTAGCGTTTCTTGTATCAATTGAACTCAAAATTTACGACCCATTGACTCAGATCTTTTGTGTTGTTTCTTTAAATTATAGTTCATAGGAACATCTAAAACTTGTTGAAAAAAAAAAGTGCTCAAGCTAACAAAGACCCCAATCATCCCAGGCCAGTTAGCCAGTCAGTCATTTCATCGAGCAGAACATGTAACACCCAAAACTTTCATTCCATTCTGTTTTTCCATTATATGTTTTATTTTCTACAGAATTCTCAGCAACCAACCAGAGAATTCCCAAATAAAATCATATCAAATATCTGAACCAAAACCCGTAAATCAAAAAATCAAATGTCTGAACCAAAGAGACCTTACCAGTATAATAATCTAACAACTTGCAAGCTATGCTTTACCAGTATAATATTACATGCTAACTTTAAGCAAAAGCCAAAATTTGTTCTTGAAAAAAAAATGCAAAAAGAGGAATTTAAGCACCACTATGAGAGATTACCTGGAAAGGAAATGAGCTTAATTGAGCTCGATGAGATCCCCAATCCACGCAAAAATTTGTACCCCCAGTTAAAGGATCTAAAAGCTCAAGCTTTTGGGTATTGGCTTTTCAAGATCTAGGGCACAGAATAATGACCAAGAATCAACCAAATCTCACTCAAAAACAACTAAAAAAACCGGATCTGGAGAGAAAATCAAAAGGAAAGATAAAAACAAAAACAAAAAAAACAAAACTAAGAAAACCTTACGATGGATGGGCTCGTCGGCGGCGGTGGTGGTGGTGGTTTGGCTGGGGCTTCTTGTGGCGGTACGGTGGTTGGTCGTCAGAGCCGAACTGGAGATGGAGAACGCACGGTGGTTGGGTTTTGGCCGGAGATGGAAAAAGCACAGTGGAGTGGCAGGCTCGTGAGTGGTCGACTGTGGCGAATTGGTTACAGAGAAGAAGACGTACTGCACTGGTTTTGAATGGTCGCCGGAACTGGAAGACGGCCAGAGATGGAAGACGGCCGGAACTGGAAGAACGACAGAGAACGAACGTTGGCCGAAGATGGAGAACGACGGTGGCGGGTCGCGCGTGGTGGTCGACGGTGGGAAGAAAATTGGTAGATGGAGAGAGGGAGGGAAAATTTGGGGGGAAGCTCGGGGAACAAAAATCAGAAAATGGGGTGCTGCAGTGGTTTTGTTTTGAAATTTTTTAATTTTTAATTTTTAATTTTTTTTTTTTGAATAAAAAAAAATATATGTTAAAACTGAAATGGCCATTTCCACGTAGGAAAAGGCCGGGCAGGGGCTGGCAAGATGGCCCCTGCCTATCATTACTCTTGATTCTAAGCATTGGAATGTAGAATTTTGGACTATTTGGATTTTCTACCTGGGCGAACATTCGAAGTTGGATTCGGATGATCAGTGTGCAAAATGATCAAAGTTTCCAATGAACGATAGATGTTTGTTTGAAGAGATTTTTTGAAAAGGGATAAGACACCTCAACCCTTTTGAACGCCCCAACACGCCTATAAATAGAACCCTACGACCCTAAGCCTCCATCTACATTTTCTTACATTTCAAAAAACCCTAGAGAGAGAGAGAGAGAGAGAGTTGAATAGAGAAGGTGCTTATGTTGTGGATTATGCTCTGAGTCCCAATATTTTATGAATGACATTATAGTTTGTAATGAATAAAGTTATCAGGAAAAATTACACTAATGGTCCATGTAGTTAGCCTAAATTACAAATTACTCGTTGTAGTATAAAAAATAATTGTAAGGTCCTTATGATACGCAAAAATTACAAATTACTCCTTGAAGTCGTTTTCCGTCCACAAACTTAACAGAGTCTGTTAGGTTGCCACATCAGTTCTAATAAAAATGCGACACGTGTCACTCTTAATAAAAAACCGGGTTATTCTATTCCACCTCTTATAAAGAAAATAACTTAAACCAAAATACTTAATAGCATGACGATATATTTATACAAAACTTCTACCTCGAGCACACGCAATGGAGCCGTAGACAGTAAAGTGAAATACAATCCACGAAAGAATTTGATCTATGGACAACATCATTGTGGTAAAGGTCGTAATTTTAGAGGAATCACTACCGCAGGGCATAGAAGGGGAGGTCATAAGTGTCTATACCATAAAATCGATTTTCGATGGAATGAAAAAGACATATGGTAGAATCGTAACCATAGAATACAACCCTAATCGAAATGCATACATTTGTAACACTCCACCTTTGAAAGATATATGCGCAAAACATGGATTTATGAAATTGAACTATTTGTAAAGATAGTTAATTGATCCAGCAGAACAACTCAAAAGATAAAGAAGTATCGTTAATTTCTTCATGCTCGTTCCAAGTTCGAAGTACCATTTGTACAAATAAGAATCCCCTTTGTTACATGATTTCTTCTTCATATAGATAGATATAGGATCTATGGAGCAATTACTTAGAAGTACATTTTGTACAACAACCCTTCCTATCTGAGGAGTAAGAAGAAATTTGTTTGCCATATAGCCAAGGAGTGGTCGTACAACCAATAAGTAATTATGTTCTTGTTGTTCATATTAAAATATCATAGTTATTTACATGTTTTAGTAAAGTTTGATCTTGGCTTGTGAATTTTTATTTTCGTTGTGCATCTATCATTTATGCAATATTTTCAATAGCTTATTCTTCAAACAAGGTAATTTTTTTAGCCTAACATTGTTTTTAGTAGTATTGTAACGCTCCCAAAATTAAATAATTATATGAGAAAAGTATACATATCCCCCTCAAATTACCACTCAATTGTCAATGTACCCCTCAAACTACCAATTATTTCAATATCCCTCCTCAAACTACCAAAAAATGTCAATGTACCCCCTAAGACCAACAAAAAGACAAAATTGACCCTAAATTTTTTTGAATAAGACAAAAATGTCCTTATAAATTCAAAAAATAAAAAACTAAAACTAAAAAATAATTTAAAAAAACTAAAAAACAATTTTAAAAAATTAAAAAAAAAGGAAAAAACAAATTAAAACAACAAAAAAGAACAATTTTTTTTTAAAAAAAAAAAGAAAAAGAAAAAAAAACTGAAAATTATAAAAATATTTTTTTTGAAAAAAAAAAAGACAAAACAAACGAAAAAGAAAAAATAAAAACCAGTTTTTTATTAAATTAAAAAAACGAAAAGGACAATTTTTTTTTTTTTAAAAAAAATAACTGAAAATTATTTTAAAAAAATAAACAAATGAAAAAAAAACAGTTTTGATTTTATTTTAATTTTTTTGGAATAAATTTTTGTTATTTTATATTTTTTTAGTTTTTATTTTATTTTTAATAATTTTATGAAATGTATTTTTGTCATTAGGGAGATATTGACATTTTTTGGTAGTTTAGGGGAGTACATTGACACAATTGGTAGTTTGAGAGGTACATTGAATACTTTTCCAACCATAAGTACTTTCCACAATATTTCCTATTAATGCTCCTATAATTTAGGCTCAATTCAAACAGTACCTTAATTCCTTCAAAGCATTAAACATATAGAGGATAAAGTTGTCCTTCATTCACAAATAAGATTAGAGGATTAAATACATGTTCACTATGCAGTAATCCTCATAAAAGACTAGATATCGTTATTTTTTACATGTAAATTCACATGGACAACAAGTAAACGATTCAACTTCCATTTCCTACAACATTAGTATCAATTTTAACCCTAAAAGCAAGGTTGTCTAGATTAAACACAAGTATACCCAACCTTTGATGCCACAGTTCACTGTTATCAACGGTTGCCTTGTTGCAAATTATATGAGGCTCTGAAGTGAGACCAGGGAGGCTATAGCAGTTGTCAATAGTCTGTTCTCCTCCCATTAGCCACTTGCCATTACTGTCAAAGATATTGCATTCCTTTTTGGAGAATTGAACCACCAAGTCATTGTCGCAGAATTGGCTAATGCTGATGAGATTTGCCTTGAGTCCTTCCACATATAAGGCTTCTTGAGATGCTCCCAGTCCCGGAATATCAATAAGCCCTTTTCCGATGACCTTGGATTGACTTCTATCTCCATAGGTGATTTTTCCTCTTCTGCCCATTTGAATTTCCTTTAGAATTGTCTTGTCTCCTGCCTTATGTTTAGAGCATCCACTATCCAAATACCACAAATAAGTATCAAGTATTTTCAAGGCAGTATGAGCAACCAAACACAGGTTGTCTTCTTTTTTAATTCAGACTTGTTTATTGGTGGTATTCTTCCTTTTATTAAATATGACAAATTTCTTCTCATTAGGGGTAAAGCTTCCTAGCTTTTTACTAATGAGTTTGACTTGATCGCTTAAGGTCTTGACTTGGTTCTTAATACCAGGTTCATCTTTCCTAGGCACATGTTGTTTATCCCAAGGTTTCTGAGAACGTATCTGAAAGCAATTATGGCGGATATGACCACTAACGCCTCAGTGATGACATATGGGGATAAAATTAGAATTTTTATGATTAGTCCCTTTAGCACTTTTACCCTTGTCCCCACAAGTAGATTGAGTATAATGATTAGACATACTAGGCTTAACAAACATAGTTCTATAAGCATGCATAGCATGTGAAAAAGAAGCAATACTATCAATACACAAAGTATAATCAAAAGGTTTTTTGATTTTATCCAAATACCTAATTTTTGCAATAAGAACATCTTTTGCTATTTCAAAATTGTTAAGTCTTTGTAGATGGTCAATGCTAGAAGTTTGAAAATCTTCAATTTTTTTGAACAATTCAATACACATCCTCTAAAGTTCTCATTTTTCCATCAAATCAAAATTGATAGACATGATAAAATATAGAAGTAAAAAAAAAATATGAGAATCACACTCAGGAAATTAATCCGAACACGAGTGTACTTGCGCTGATACCAATTGAAGAATAAAAGACTTCTAATTTACCGTGTGTCTGTATGATCAATGTGTAACAAAATATCGAAATGCGAAATTTAAAGAAGACAGATATTTTGTTAATGAAGTGGAAACTCTATTAAGGGAAAAATCACTCTGGCGCAGCCAAACACAGGATATCCACTATTCAGAAAACAAAGCTAGTAACGAAGTAGTAACACTCGCATACCCCGATGTAGCGATCGTACCTTGTACTCTAACACGTACCTATGCGTGAATGTTTTCCAACCAGGTCTCCTACCTGAAATGGGTCTTTAATGGAATGCTTTAGCTTAGGGCTCCTCCCTAAGCTAGACTTCACACGATCAAATCACACAACGGACAACTCGTAGAGAGCTAGCAAATCTCATAATTTCTACCTAAACACCCTCTTTAAGTTCAAATGAATTCAATACCAACTTTTGTAAATAATAGATGCCTAGAAACCTCTATTTATAGGCTTTTAAAAACCTAATTCAACGCTAATTCAGAGTTCTCTGGGCGGCGTCCGGACGTAGGTTGAAAGCATCCGGACGGTAAACTACAACCGACTTCCATAACGCACTTCACGCGTTTCATTATTAAGGTCGCGCCCGGACGGTGTTGCCCTAGCGTCCAGACGGTTGCAAGCTGTCTTCACCAATCCGTGTCTGCAAAGGAATTCAAATTCTTCTCAAACACTGACTAGTGTCCAGACGATGTTGCCCTATCGTCTGGACTGATCATGCTGAGTTGTTTAGAATCTTCTCGAACTAATGAGTGTCCGGACGTGTCTCTGGTCCGTCTGGACAGAAACAAGGGATCCAACTTTTGTTGAGTTGGAAACTGCGTAGAATCTTCCTGGAATTTTGAAATAGCCTTTCTTGATGCTTATGACACTGAAACTTGTCATATTAAGGCCCTTTCCATATTAGAGAAATAAACTCAAAATATTTGAAGACTCTGAAATAATACGGCATCCCTGTTAAAGCAGCACACTTACATGGTAGTGATTTTGTCAACATAATATAGCCAATAAAACTAACACAAACGTGCCATAAGGTTTTCAAAATCCACATCGCCAAATCAAACACCACATTTGTGTATTTACTCATACAACTGATAAGCAAATTGTAACGACCCGCATTTTGCAAAAAGGCGTAAGTGAAAATTTCGATTTTGCACGTGACGTTACGACGTCATCAGAGTTATAAAATAGCAGCAGAATATAATTTTTACATAAAGACTTGGCAATTATAACACAATACATTGAGCTAACTGAAATTCCTCTAGACATTTAGTTTCCTTTACACTAATTACAATGAAACACGTGTCATGTATGACATGAAAGCATACATGGAAACTTACTACATACAAGTAAATCACTAAACATATTACATACAAATCAGTACAACCATTAATAATTACAAAGCAATGGAACCTAACTACATTAGCTTTAGATCTCTTAAGCTAGCAGTTAATCCAATCCATAATCTTCAGAACTTGCGCAATCATCTATGAGATGGTGGTTATTATCACAACCCTATAGTTACATAAGTGAGCTAACTATCATTCAACAATATAATGTATTATGCGTTATTTAAGGACAGAGATAACATAATGATGAGATGACAGTTTTATATGTAGAGTCTTAAACAGTTCAATTTAGTTCGTTCACTCCACTCGCATGGGCTGTTCCCTGATTAGTGGCTATCCTCGGGGCCGTTCCCCCTACATTACTTTTTATTAGCATATTTTCGTATTATCAGAGACCTCCCTCCTCTAGTACTTTCAAAGCCGTTCCAATCAATATGATTATTATGGTTTCTGGTTCAGGCACTATTCCTATCATGAACCTTTGGAATCCGTTCATTCCCAATATTAATAGATTCATTATTCACATCATGCAATATTCATTCACACGCATCCAATTTAAATAAAACATAAACATAACACTATTGAAATTCAGTACTACCCTCAGTAAGTATTTTATACTTACAGCCCTTTTGTACAGTCTCAGTTCATCATTTGCAACAAATACATACATAAGTGCATAGAAGGTCAATATCATTACTTTTTTTAGAAATTCATGCCTAAACATGAACTCTAATCATTCATATATGCATACATAGAAACAATTATCTTTGGAAAATCATCTACATTGATTATATACACATATGTCATCATTATCAGTTCTCTTTTCCATCAAAGAGAATCTTAACATAATTAGCTTATCATTATGATCGGAATTCAACATGTTAATTTCAAAATATTAACACCCTAATACCTATTTCCATAAAAATACTAAAACCGCTTATCTTTATAAATAGAACTACATAAACTCTAGGGAAAAATATATATTAGCCCCTCAAACTACCACTCTTTCTCCGGATGGCCCCCCAAACTACCAATGCTTAGATTCTGGCCCCCCAAACTACCACTTTCTGATTTTTTGGCCCCATCCGTCTATTTATGCCGTCAATTTTAAACAGAATTCCGAAAATACCCCTCCTACACTTTGAAATTCTCACGGTTAAGGGAGGGGTATTTTCGAATTTTTGGCCAAATTCTGTTAGAATTAACGGTATAAATAGACGGATGGGGCCAAAAAATCAGAAAGTAGTAGTTTGGGGGGTCGGAGTGCAAGTGTTGGTAGTTCGGGGTGCCATCCGGAGAAATGGTGGTAGTTTGAGGGGCTAATATATATTTTTCCCTAAACTCTAATTCAATTGATCATTTTAACTAAATCAATAGTGATTAAGATTATAGCAACTAGGGGTGTACAAGCGGTGTGGTTAATAACCGGTAACCGGCCATAACCGGCTATAACCGTTAACTGGAAAAATCGAGAAACCGAAAATAATCGCAACCGGATAACCGGGTAACCGGTTATTGCTCTTTGAAAAACCGGGTAACCGCAACCGGTTTTTATTTTATATATAATTATAATTTTATATATATATATTATTAGTATTATAGACACGCTCAGCAATATGTCTACTGTCTAAGTGTCTAGTTGGATTTGTAATTATTTTTTTCCTTGTCATTTGTGACTTGTGGTGTGAGGAATTGAGGATGGCAATATGGCATATTGGGCTATTGGCATTTGGTAGTGGCAATGCAGGTACAGGATACTTGGATTTGTAGTGTTTTTTTATTATTATTATTCATCTATCGTTGCATTCATGTTATGTTGTTAATTTGTTATGGAAATTGCCAAATTGAAAATTTGAGTTGCTGGAAAGTAGCCAAATATTGGTTTTTTATTAAAAAAAATTAAAAATTGCAACAATAAAAGAAAACCGGTTGTCCGATTAATAACCGGTTTAAAATAACTGGATAACCGGCGGTTGGTAAAAACCGCAACCGATAGGCCGGTTACGGTTGTTAAAATAAGCATAACCGGAGACCCCGGTTGCGGTAGCGGTTATGAGCAAATAACCGCTACCGCAACCGCTTGTACACCCCTAATAGCAACACAAGATACTCGAATCTCATAATCAATTTAGGTATTAATCCATCAAGACTATAAATTTAAAAGGATCAAGAACTTAATTCCCAATTTGTCCCTTCAGTAAAAAACAACCAACACTTATTCTTATATATATATTTTCCTTAAATTATAAAACTCACCCAAACGTCATAAAACATCATAATTGCTCAAAGCAGAAACATAGCTAAAATATGGCATCACTCAAACAATGAATTAAGCTTCAAAGCTAATAGGTTTAACCAAAGAACATTAACCCAAATATATCACTTATATACATCCAGCCAATACTCATAAAATAGAGAACACCAAAGGGCCAAGCATTGGGAAAATATATCAAAATAGGAGAACCTAGTTTCAAAGCTTGATAACAACTCACACAGTGAACTAAAATAGGTGCCCAACAACATCATGAAAATCATAGCCAACCAAAACCTCAAAATCCTATAATCATAGCAATTGGGTAATACATCACATATTAATTAATCATCAACAACCAAAATCAACATATAGCTTCAATCAACCAACATCAATCCAAAATCCAGCCAACAATATGGAATATACCACAAATAACCGAAATAGGGAACACTCGGCCAATACTACACACAGCCAATCAAGAAATCTACCCATGGGAAACCCATCCACAAAAGTCAAAACAGGACAGTATTCGGCCAACAGCAGGAGAATCGGTTCAACTACAAAACAGAGGTACACGGCTAAATAGGGAATACACAACATACATATACAAATCCAAGGACACCCATATACCCATTCGGCTATTCCAATGAATCACACCGTCACTTCACTTCAAAACATACCCAAATCATCAAAATGACTCAACCGGGATATCACAAGCAATCGGACAGCCCCAATAACAACAAGAAATTCAATCAATCAAAAATCAACAATAATAAACCGATTACTCAAATGAAATCACAAGAATTTACTCACTTAGGATACAGTCGGAAAACTCACTAAAAAATTGCTCATGGAGGACCGGGTTTCTGGGGTTCTGATCCTCCTTTAGGCTTACGGGTTTTCTTTGGGTTTCACAGGAAATCGCGTCCTAAGCACCACCGAAGTCGACCCACCGGAAGATCGGCAGGAAATCATGTCCTACCCGCCGAGAAACGGCTCTGCCTCCTCTCGGGTTCATGGGTCTCACGAGTTATGGGCTCTCATGAATGACAACCACTGAAATCGGACCTATGGCGATGACCCACTGGTGTCAACCGCATCAGCCACTGGCAACCCATGGAATTTTGGGCCTCCGGCCATTCTCGGGTCCCCTGGGCTCGCAGGTTCTCTCCTGAGTTCCCTCTCAGCTCTCTGATCTCTCTCTCACTCTCGAGTTTCTCTCTCTAACTCTCAGTCTCTCGATCTCTCTCCCTGATCTCATCTATCTTTCTCTCTGCCTCGTTGGTGTACAGAAATGAAGAAGGAAAAAGAATGAAGAAATAAAGAGGAAAGAAGAAGAAAAATAAGAAAGAAGAGGAACCGGGTGTGGGGAACTAGAGAGAGAGAGAGAGGGGTTCGGATTATATAAAAAATATAAGATAAGATATTTTCATACAAAACTTAGCTATTAAGTTTTATGAGATATTTAGTATGAAACTTAGTAATTAAGTTTTCATAAAATATCTTTAGATATTATATCAATGTATATTTTTACATTGGGTCTTTACCAATATGTATAATTCATTAAGATTATAATCTAAATCTGTTTTAAATCTAGTTCGGTTCATTGTTTATATTATTACATTAATAATATTATTGTACCAATAATATTATAATACAACAAATATTATAATATATATCAAATATATATACGTACCAAATAATAAATATTACACAATAATATTATTCATCAATATTACTATATCAATTAGCCCACTGGATAATTCAGTTTGTCTATTTAATAATTTAGTAATATTATTAGAGTCTAATAATATTATTCTTTATTTATAAAATTATGGTTTATAAAAATAATAAGACTAAAGAATATTTATTTTCATTAATATTCATATAATCTTATTAATTTATCGGGGATAAAATATGGTGTCTAAAGCCACGTATTTTATTAACTACTAGATGTGAATATTGATTCATACAATATTAAGTCGTTCAAGTCTTGTAGATCGAACGTCAATTCTAGACTTGTCTATTTTACTCAGTCTTAAATTCTAATTTAAGACATTTTATTTTATGGCTTAAAATCTAGGGCGCTACACAAATTCTAATTTAAGACATTTATTTAATGATTTAAAATCTGGGGCGCTACGCAAATAAGCCTTATACATTGTTCAAAGTTCCATAAAAATGCATATTAAATTATTCAATGAATCCAACCATTCAACAAATCACAACAAATACCCAATTGAATTAAATCATTCAATCTATCTGTTTGATAAACAAATCACAATGGATATCCGATTTCAATCGAATGATTAATTGTATCATTTAGTTGAAACACATCGAATATCCAACTTTTCTCAAATAATAATCATAACATTCAATCAAATGAAATTAATCAATTAATTGAATTGGTTTAAACAACACTTTGATTAAACATAGAAATTGTATAAATAAAACAACACGAATGTGAGTGTTAATCAATGCCGATATTTCATCTGCAACCTTAGTTTAAGATTTTAGCATCTCATGACTAAAAACAACATCCTAACTTGAATTAAAAACATAAACATGAATAACTTACAAAGGAAAAAACTTTCAAAGAGCTCAAGAACGGCTCTAGGGCGAAAATAATCTCTCAACAGCGCCTCCTAACGTGTGTTTACAAGAGAAAAGACTAATATAAATAATAAAAATCTAGGGTTTTGGTGCTGTCAGGTCAGACCTAGTGTGCTCGATTGCATGCTAGGTGCACTCGAGCGTACTCGGGATTTCTTTAGTTCATCAACGGCGCAGCGCATACGCTTGCTTGCTTCATCATATGCGGGTGTGCGCTCGAGCGTGCTTGGGTAGGCTCGCACAGTCCAAAATTTCACTTATTTTTCTGCTTCTTTGCAATTCCACATAAAGACCGTCATTTTCTCTCAATGACCTGCAAAACACTAAAACACAAAAACTAACCAAAAAATCAGAAAATAACAAAGCTAAAGGGTTTAGCAAATACAAATTAAGGGGTCCAAATATAAAATATTTGGTACTCATCAAATACATATCACAGTTAAAGTTCAATCCAAATCTTAGAAATAACATAATCAAGCATTCACAATATGTACAACAGGACAACAAAATGTTTTTTTTTACCCCAAAACTTAAAAGATACATTGTCCCCAATGTATAAATAGAGATACAATATCAGGTGGAAAGGAAAATGTGAGGCGAAAGTACTCCCCCGAACTTTGATGTAAGAATATCTGTCCTGAAAAACAAAGCACTAATCCAACCAAATAAAAAAAACTGCATCATAAAAAATAGTAGGAGAAGTGTCAGTGAACAAAATAAAAAATAAACAAAAAGAAAAAGACAGGAATGTAATGGTTTTCCTTCCATAAGCTTTAAGTTTAATGTCTTTAGCATGACCTTTCAAAATTGACATCATATGGGTAGATCAATGAGTTGGGGTGAAAAATGATCATTTGTTAGGATGCCAGGAAATGAAACTTCAACAAATTCTTTTAGTATATCTAGGAAGAAACACTCATTCTCAGATGGCGGTTGCTGGGCAGCATTGAAGATGTTGAGCTTACTCCCACGTTCTCAATAGGCTCTTCGATGTGTTGAGGAAACTAAGCTTTGGACTCATATTCCATCTCAAGAGGAGCTGGGTATGGATTTGGATTGTTCGGGAGTTCAAAATGCTCATCCTTCCTTTCCTCCACCTCATTATCAACCATCGTTCTAAGTGTGGTGTTAGCCTGGACCTGCTCATAATGAGAACTACTTGAAGCATTTCCATCAATCATGTAGTACAAAGAATTGTCTTCAAATTGACTCCAAAGCTTCTCTTCCTCTATCTGATTGAGTGCATTAACTAGCTGCTCCACTTGAAATTCTAGCTTGGCTATGGATTGAGTGTGGGAATGCAGCAATTGAGTGTCTGCCTCAAGTTTGCCGATGGCCGCCAACACTTTATCCTTAAAGTCAGCACTGTATGTAGATGATTGCCCTTGCTGGTGGGGAGGATAGAATTTAGATGGTGGATAGAAAGATTGACTGTTGGACTAGGGATGGTTTCTCCATCCCGAATCGTAATAATCAGAGTAAGGATCATTCTCGATCTGGAGAAAGCCACTAGCACTAAATCAAAGTGCTCAAACCCAAAGTGAGTTTGATAACCTTCATATGAGTCTATAGCCATGGTTCAAGGTCAAGGTCGCAAAGAACGGCGACCAATCATTCTTTAAGCAAAAACAAATAACAATATATACAAAATAAAAAAATAAAAAATAAAAAAAAATCAAAGGTTACAGCTTTTTGTGGGGTATGCGGTAGCTTCAGTACTACTGGGTTGTCGCTAGTCTGCTCTGAGAAATTACGCTTGAGCCCTTTTATGCAACAGTGCTGCGCTCGAGTTCAATTGGAATTGCATGTGAGCGCTTTCTGGTAGTGCTGAACCTGAGCCTGAAAAATAGAAAAACACTAGAACAAGATATGAAAAATTAATATGTACAATATCCTAGACTAGGAGTCAAATTAGATTCAATCCCAAAAACTTAACTACGCAACTATAATTGTCCCTGTCAATGGCACCAAAAATTGATGTTTTCTTGAGTGTATCAATAATAAAATAACCATCCTAATAGAACGAATTTTTGTAGGATAGGTCTATGTGAGGATGTCAAACCTCAATGACTGTTTTAGTTGTTGTTAAGTTAATGAAATTAATTATAATCTAATTCAGAAAAGATGTTTGGTTTTTTTTTTTTTGCAATTGAAACTAAAAAAGAACGTAAAATTAGAAGTAAAATAAGCTGGAGAAGATATAGATGATTGATTTCACCGCTAACCGCGTAATAATGATAAATTGCATTTAACATGAAAATTTCAGTTACATGAATGATATGACTCGTGTGTGTTTGTCAAGCACACAACGATGTCGTCAAGAAATTTCTTTTATTAAAAAATAAGAATAGTCCATCTTCGATTGACACAGATCATACACCTAACGACTAAGATGTGGTACGATCCATCTTCTCTATGAATGAACTATCAAATTTCTTAAATAGCATACACGTAATAAAGGGATAAGTATAACTCATCTTTCAGCAATGCATGAATTGTTCTACCTAAATTAAACTAACTAGGGTATAGAACAATTTATCCTTCCTAGTCATGACATATCAAACTCTCTTGAATTTGTGTCCATTAAAACCGTTGTAAAAACATCATTCATACAATCATAGAAAATACGAAGGTTGAGTGCTATAGAAATAAACAACTTTCTAAGACAAGATAATATGTTTATTAAAATTGAATATAAACATTAAAGCATAATTTCAAGATTAAACAACCATCATTCATGTTCATTGAATTCTCAAAGAAAACACAATTACACTAATATTACTTGGAAATGGCTACATCAATACTCTATGGATGATTTAACCACTCATGGAGATGTTGGAAACAGCCTTTGTTGAGGAGAATTCTATTCGAAGAAGTTGCTGTAATGTGACTCTTTTTAGTGAACAAATTTAAGGTGTATTTATAGAGTACAAGAGCAACCCTAGTTGATTTCGTGGCCTTCTAGGACTTCTAGTCCAAGTGAGAAAAGTAAAACTTCTTTCATTTTTTTTATTATGCTTTGTTGTCAATTTCTGCAGCACGAATGCGCTTGAGCTCACCATGTCTTGGGTTCCTGCTGGTGGCCTGATGGTATGTTGAGCTCGAGCTCACCATGTCGTGGTAGAATTTCATAATTTTGCTTTGAAGCTTTAAACTGTCAGATTTAATCATGTTTTTATTTAGGTACATAAAAATGCATAAAACACAAAAACCACACAAAACATTATATTACAATAAAACTAAGCGACTAATATATACGAGTTAAGGGGCTCGAATACGCAATATTCAATGCTTATTAGTTATGAAGGACAAGTCCTTAAAGATGTGAGTAGTAAGCTCTCACAGTTAAAGGGACCAATCCCTTATGATGATATGTATATTACGCGCAATGATATCCTAGAAGCCGTTGGAAATAAGTTCCTAGAGTGATAAGTAAGAAAGAGTGTAAAAGACTGAATAGAACAAATGAAAGCATGTATTGCATAATTTACGATGATAGATATGTTGTGAATTGTTAGGATTTTCATGCTAGATGTATCAATATGTATATGTGTCTGAATGGGACATAGCATATGTATACCGTTATAGATAGTTGCATATGATGTTTTCACATGTGTCATGCTTAGATATGTATATATGATTGTGTTACGCGACTTAAGAGGGCGTGACACATGTATATGGGTGTAAGTTAGTTGTGAAGCTTTACGATTCTAGGCTTAGATATGCTTATATACATGTGTTTTGCTACTCCAATGGATGAGATGTATGTATATCTATATCGATGAGTTATACAGTATACTTACATATGATATGACTTAGATGAGTTTGTATGTATGTGTTCTAAGGGTAAGTTTGGGTCGTGTACATATATGCTTAGATAATATATTATATTTAAAGGTTTGGGGTAATTACCTTTTCCCCCCATGAACTACCGGCCTGTGTCATTTTACCCCCACGAACTACCACTTCGACCAAAAGAGAACATCAAACTACCATTTTTACACACTTTGCCTCCTTTTGTCAGTCTAATTCATGCAAAGACGTAAATGCCCTAACTCAATTTTAAAAATGACTGAAATACCCTCATTTAAAAAAAAAAAAAGACTGAATGAAAGGGGTGGCTGCCGCCACCCCTGAGGTGGGTGGCCGCGCGGCCACCCTAGAAATGACCTAGGGTGGCCGCGCGGCCCCCCCAGGTTCTGGGGAGGCCGTGCGGCCACCCTTTAGGCGGGGGTGGCTCGCAGCCCACCCCGAAAGCTGGGTGCCGCGCGACCACCCTAGAAATGACCTAGGGTGGCCGCGCGGCCCCCCCAGGTTCTGGGGAGGCCGTGCGGCCACCCCTTAGGCCGGGGTGGGCCGCGAGCCACCCCAGAGGTGGCCGGAGCCACCTCTGGGGGTGGCTCGCAGGCCACTCGGCCACCTAAAAGGGTGGCGGCAGCCACCCCTTTTCCTTCAGGTTTTTGGTTTTTTTTTTTTTTTTTTTAAATATATTAATTTTAATATTTTTTTATTAATTACTGTATAGGGTATTTTGGTCTTTAAGTCAAAATTAACGGTAAAAAATGGCATATTCCATCCAAAATTAACGGAATTCCTGACGGAATGGGGCAAAGTGTATAAAAATGGTAGTTTGATGCTCTCTTTTGGTCGAAGTGGTAGTTCGTGGGGGCAAAATGACATTGGCCGGTAGTTCATGGGGGGAAAAGGTAATTACCCCTAAAGGTTTTTATAACTACAATATTTACTTCATCAACTATGAACTATTTTAAAAGAATGTAAACCCAAAGGTAGCTGTTATTGTAAACTTACATAGAAAGTGAAAAGTCGACTCATTGTGAAAATTTTGTGATTTTTATACTCGCTGAGCCTGTGGACTCATATTTTCTACTGGACGAACAAAGTGATTCCACAATCACTTATATGATATTGTTGCTGCAAGTACCAACGATTTGGATCCGATATCCGCATACTTAGGTTATTATGATTGGGGGTCATGGGATGCCGGGCGTTTTGGGTTGGACTCATAGCTTAGCCAATCTTTTGTATATATTTTGTTATGTCTATGGAGCTTTATGGTATAAATATATGATTTGTGTCGCATGTGACACTTTTGTATAGCCATTCTTTGTAATGTAATGGATAAAATGTTTAAGCTTTAGTGATATATATGTATTTGTCAGCTCTATGTATTATGTAAGTTTTTGTTAAGTTAACGTTTCTGCTGCTATGTCTTCATCTATAATATGATATGTTCATGGATGAGATAATGATAGGTATAAATAAGTTATTGTGTCGATTCGGTTTCAAAAAAAAAAATTGGTGCGTTGAACCGGGTCAACACACATCTCCTCCTACATATTCCATTTGTTGTCCATACAAGGACCCATGATAATAAATCTCGAGTTCAACAAAGACATTAGCCATTATTATACGAAAATCAAACAGGTAGTTAAGACACATCCAATATAGTATTCAATGTTAACAGTTGGCCACTTTATACTTTATACCACCGACATAAATGTGAAAGCCATATACTAAAAGAATCATAAAAGAACAACAAATTGGCTCTAAATCAGTAAAAGGGACCTAAAGTCGCAATTTTTTCTTCTAAAAAAAGAGTACAAAATGATGAACGGGTTCTAGACATACCTTTGATTTTAGTTTGATAAAAATTTCTTGGGTGTGTGCAGATAGGCTACGACTACGAATCACAACTGCAAACTGCGCTTCAGCTACAATAACACCACCGCGAACTGTTCTTCAGCTACAGTAACACCACTGCAAAATGGGATATGAAGAACACAAAGCGAGCTTCGACGTGCACAAAATCGGCCAAAAATTTAATTACTTTAGGGAAATGTAGCAAAATCCAATAAAATTGTGTGAAATTTTGGGGGAAATTGAAAGCTTTGAATGATTCTGATAAACCTAGGATGAAATCCAATGAATGTTTTATGAAGAAGGGGGAAATCAAGAGGGAAAATGAAATGAATAGGTTAAAAAGTTTCTTTTGTACTTTTGAGACTGATTTTGCAGTGAGTTGGCATTATAAAAAAGATGTGGCACTGCCGTGTAAGTTACACGTGATGAGTGAAAAAAAAAGTGGCATTTGGGACAGGTGTCGCATTTTTAGTAATGTTGACTGATGAGTGCTAAATATTGCATATTGAACCATTTATTTTGCATTCGTTAAACCTTCAGTTTTATTATTTTCTATTGTTTTTTAATAGTTTTGGTATTTTAGTGTTTTACAGGTCATTGAGACACGAAATTTGTGCCTTGAACTTGGAGAATATATATATATTTTGGTTGTTTCTCTTATGAAACACCCGATTTGTGGAGGCATTATTATTTAGAGATGTTCAGGTGGAGACCTAGAGGAGACCTGGAGGACCAAAAGAAGACACACGTTGTCTTCACCTTACATTAACGTAAACTGGCAACACATGGCCACCCGTGATAGTTCCATTGGACTCCAACCCATCACCCATGTCATTCTCAAGAAAGGGGAGCACCGACTCACGCAGGTATTGAGTAATCTTCTTTCCATACTTGGGCACTTACCAAACATTCACGTTAAACACAAAGCAGGGCTGCACCGACACAGGTCCTCCGAAGAATTACAGCAACTCGATGCACACGTGAGGGAAGAGAGCACCGAAATAAACTTTGCAAAGCTGGGCTTTACATGTGCATGCATGAGGAGGCGTAAGACTTAGCAAATGTACAAATATTTTACATGAGACTTGAGTGGACGTGAGGCGCTACAGAGTTGGAGCACTGAGAGAAGACATACACGGGCTCTTTCCAAAATTGGCAAAACTAAGATTCTTTCCAGTTTGGGACCGAACAGGCTCTTTCCAAAAACATGCAGCACGCAATTATCTCCAAGGAAAGTTCCAGTAGCTACACGTTATTCCCAAAGAAGGTAGCATTGTCTCACATCTTTTCTCAAAACCAGGCAACACCTAAATAAACCCACATCTTTCCAAACCTGGTGAGAGGTGCAATACAACATATATATAATATTCGTCTCGTCCAACAGCTCTGCGTGATTGGTTTTTACACGTTTTGCTCCTACTTTCTCCAAGACGTGACCTGGCAGCACCGATTGTTTCCAGAAGAAGGAAGTGCACTAATGTACTTGAGCTTTTGTATTTTTCTCTTCTTGTAATCACGTGAATGTGTGGCACAAAATTAGGAGTTGTGCGTGAATCCCTTGAGTGATTTCTTCCCATACTTGGCAGACCGAAGCATCGCACGTTTCTTGCCATAACTGGCACCTAGTCCCACTCTATCCAGGACACGGATTTCCTTCCAAAAGAGGCGTTCCAGCTTGTCTTGCAGCAACCCAACTTGGCCTATAAATATGTCATTCTTCTCTTGTAAAAAGGGTGTGAAGCAAGAGAGCAAATTTTCGTGTAGTTCGTGTCTCCTTCCTTTTGCAGCGTTTTTTTTTTTGGATGTTTATAATAAAAGTTAGCATGTTATTTTTAGCCATGAGAGGCTAAACCCTCAAGGATAAAGCCTCACTTATGATTAGTAACACTATTATCATGTGATGTAATATTTTCCAATTTTAATGAGTATTGATTTTTCAATTGTTTTACTTTAACTCAATTTTGTGGAATGAATCATTGATATATTTTGTGATTCAAAGATGCATTTGATGATTTAAGATAGTTTCATAAAATTGTTTGTAATTGGTTTTCTTTGTTTAAAAAATTGGATATCCCTTGTAATTTATTCTACGGATACAATTGATGTTTTGATTTAAATTGAATATCTTGCTATAATTTACGGATACATTTGATAATTTGATTTAAATTCGATTTTTTTATTTTATTTTTTTTGTGATTTGTGTAAAGATTGGATACATGTGATGGTTTTGATTAAATATTTGAAACAAAAGTAAAACATACTTAAGATTTATTGTGAGAACTTTAAGAAATAATATTGATCATGGGAATATGTTGCTATGAATTTGTGAGTGCGGATTCTAATAGCTTAGTGCTTTTTTTTACTTGATTACATTCACTTTAATTTTGTTTATGCCCTTGATTTTATTCACAAATACAATCTTTCAATTTTTTTGGAACTAGGTTAGGATTAGATTGATTTATATATAAATTTTGTTTTCATAAACACAATTCTTTGTGGGATTGGCCTCGTACTTGCAATCCATTAATTACAAACGATTCATGCACTTGTGAGTTGTTGTGGAAAAAATCGGCCTTCTCAGTAGTCAGGCCCATTGGGTCCACCCGACCAGGTCCAAGTATTAAAGAGAGAATAATCCACCCAATCCCGTTTAGACCACTTGGGCCCAATCTGTTCAACTGGCCCAAATTGCCGACCCAAATACTAGTTGATGTCCACATCCACGTATATCTCGGCAGTACCCGGAATCTAAGGGACACGACGCACGACATGAAACTTGATTGTGCTCCCGAGGTAAGCGGAACCCGAAATATCCGTACACCCGGGGCCACGTCTCCTTCTACCGCCGTTCGTGCATGAATTGAGAAGCTAATTGAACTGCTCTTCAACCTCTATAAATACTAGAACCCTTTCAGATATTAAGGTACATGATGATCAATCTTTCTGGCATTATTCTGCGCATTTACTCTCAGAACAATACACTCACTTAAGCATCAGAGCGGGGTTGTCGGGACCCCCCGACACAGTCTTCTTTTTCAGATAGGAGCAGGAGCAAACAAGACAAATATATGATCGACACCAGGAAACTGTCTCAACAGTTTGGTGCTGTCTGTGGGAATGACTTGTGTTGTTTCTCTACTACAAATCCGCTATGGTGAACACTAGATCAGAAGCGAATAAAGCGTCTCGGGATGATCGAAACGCCCGAGAGGAGGGAAACTCAAACGATCCCCAACTCACCCGGATGAACGAGAAATCGAGCAAATGGCCAAAAGTATCGAGGATTTGGCTACTATGAATGCTATTCTCTAGGCTCGGGTTCCGGAAGTCCACCGGGCAGTCACAGATCCAGAAGTCCAAGAGGTCCACAATAGTCATATTGGAGAGCGACGGAAGGATGAAAGACCCGGAGGCAGCCGAGTCGAGGAATCCGGAGAAAGAAACAACCAAGAAGAAGAAATTCCCGTGCACCTTCCCCCTCCTCAAACCGAGACCGAAAGGGCGGTGCAAGGCATGATCACCCGATTTGAACAGAGATGCAATGTTTTGACTGCAGCTATAGAACGGAATGACAAGGGAAAAGCATCCCTAGTCGAGAATCTTCTACAAAAAACCACTTCTCCATTCACCGAGGATGTGGCCAACATTCGTCTCCCTGAGAAGTTTAAAATCCCGGAGATCCCGTTCTATACTGGCCTTGAAGATCCCGTGGAGCATTTGGCCAATTTCCGCGCCCACATGGACCTTCACCGAACGCCCGAGATGGTAGCTTGTCGAGCCTTCCTTCTGACCCTCTCGGGTAATGCTCGCGATTGGTTCCGGAAGCTTCCTCCAAACTCCGTCTGTCACTTAGATGACCTCGGGAGGATTTTCCCGACGCAGTTCATGGCCTGGTGGGTTAGAAGGAAGCTATCCGGATCCTTGATGTCATTACACCAGGGACCCGATGAGTCTCTTAGAAACTTCTTCTTGAGATTCAATCAGGCGAGGCTCGAAGCTGAGACCGCAACCGACGAATTCATATATGGAGCCCTTTTCCAGGGAATACGGAAAGATGGAGCTCTTATGGCTGACATAGCTCGAAAGCCTTCACAGAATCTAGACGGCTTCATGAATAAAGCCGAGAAGTACATTAACCAAGAGGAAACGCTCCAAGCCCTGCTAGGATCTGAGCAAAATCGTACTTCCACCTCCGAGAACAAAAAGAAGAAAAAGGACCATCGGAAAGAAGAGCGCAAGCGTGTTCCGGAAGAAGAGGAGGCTAGGCCAAAGCGAGATCAGGAGTCGCTAAGGGGTCGTAATTGGACACCCCTCAATGCTCCCATCATGGATGTTCTCCTGGAGATAAAGCGAGACCCCATGTATCGGAAGCCCAGGCCAGTGCTGGTGAACCCGAATTCACCCTATGCAGATCAGTATTGTGCTTTACATGATACCACCGGGCATCGCACCGAAGCTTGTATTTCCTTGAGACTTCTGATAGAACGTTTTATAGAGAATGGAAAGCTCGTATGTTTCCTCGCAGATCAAAGAATTCAACAGGATCCGGGGCACGACAACCGCCCCCATGAAAACTACAATCGATTCCATCAGAATCGGAGCAATCCTCGGAATGACCGAGGAAGAGATCAGGAAAGGGGCAGGGAACCAGAACGTAGGCCGGACCCTCAGTTCGCACGAGAAAGAAGTAGGAGCCTAGCCAGACCAGCACCACAAGAAAACCTTCCGGAGATACAGACGATTTCGGGGGGTTTTGGAGGAGGAGGAGAGTCTAACTCGGCACGGAAGGCATATGCAAGGCAGTTACGGGATTTCGAGGTATACTCGGTGCAAAAACCTCCAAAGTCCTAGAAACGAGCGCCCAGGTGATTGGGTTCTTGGATGATGATTATGCTGGGGTATCTCTTCCCCATACCGACGCTCTGGTACTAAGTTTGGTCATTGCCAACCATAAAATCCATCGCATCTTGTTGACACAGGAAGCTCGGCTGACATCCTATATAGGTCAGCCTTCGAGCAAATGAAGATAGATCGAAACAGGGTGATCCCGGCAAGACATTCACTTGTGGGATTCACAGGAGAACAAGTGCTCCCGCTCGGTTCCATCGAGCTCCCGGTGACAACAAGAACATACCCGAGGCAGAGCACGATAATGGTTCGGTTCCTGATAATAGATCGACCATCGGCTTACAACGCCATCCTTGGAAGAACAGCTCTCAACGAGCTTAAGGCGGTAACCTCGACCCCCCCACTTGAGCATGAAATTCCCCACCGAAGAAGGAGTCGGTGTCAAAAAAGGAGACCAACGGATGGCTCGAGAATGCTACAACACAAGCTTGAAAAAGCTCCCAGAAGCTGCGAGACTCGGAGAGAGGAAAAAAGGCGACGAAAAATAGCAATCACTGTTGGGGGAGCCGGTAGAGGAGTTGGAAAGTTTCGAGCTCGGTGACTCGAAGAAGACGATCCGTGTAGGCTCGCAGCTTTCCCCGGAAATAAAAATGGCGTTGGTAGCGTTCCTTAGAAGAAACCAAGACATTTTTGCGTGGAGCCATGAAGATATGCCAGGAATACCCCCATCCGTGATTGTCCACAAACTAATGGTTGACCCGAGTCACCGACCGGTTAAACAGCGAAGAAGAAGTTTTGCTCCTGAGCGGAATCAGGCTGTAGACGAGGAGGTACAGAAGCTCCTGAAGGCCAGGTTTATCCGGGAAGTAGATTACCCGGAGTGGTTGGCCAACGTGGTGTTAGTCAAAAAAACCACCGAAAAATGGAGAATGTGCGTCGATTTCACTGACCTCAACAAAGCATGTCCCAAAGATAGCTTCCCTTTGCCTCGGATCGACTTGCTGGTAGACTCTACATCCGGGCATGAACTACTCACGTTCATGGATGCTTTCTCGGGGTATAATCAGATTCACATGGATGAGATCGACCAAGAAAAAACATCTTTCATTACCGACCGAGGCCTTTATTGCTACAAGATGATGTCGTTCGGTCTAAAAAATGCAGGGGCCACGTACCAGAGGCTAGTGAACAAGATGTTCCGAGATCAGATCGGGCGAAACGTAGAAGTTTATGTCGATGACATGCTTGTCAAGAGCATCCGAACCGCAAGCCATATAGCAGATCTGAGGGAGACCTTTGAGACGTTGAGGAGTCACAAGATGAAGCTCAATCCGGCAAAGTGCGCTTTTGACGTCTCCTTCAGGAAGTTCTTGGGGTTTATGGTTTCACAAAGAGGAATCGAGGCAAATCCTGAGAAGGTTAACGCGGTCCTCGGTATGCAATCGCCTCAAACGACCAAGCAGCTGCAACAATTGACCAGAAGAATAGCATCCTTAAACCGGTTCATCTCCAGATCTACAGACAAATGTCTCACGTTCTTCAAGATATTGAGAAAAGCATTTGAATGGAGTAGTGAGTGTGAGAAGGCCTTTGGGAAGTTGAAAGAATACCTGATCAATCCCCCGCTCTTGAGCCGCCCGGATGAAGGCGAAATACTTTATCTCTACATGGCAGTATCACCCTCGGCTGTAAGCTCTGCTTTGGTTCGCGAGGATTCTGGGATCCAAAAACAGGTGTATTTCACCAGCAAAGCACTTCATGGAGCCGAGGAGAGGTACCCCCGGATAGAAAAGTTAGCATTCGCCTTGATTGTCTCGGCACGAAGACTCAGGCCATATTTTCAAGCACATGCCATACGGGTACTAACCGAGTATCCAATGAAGAAAATATTGCAAAAACTGGACCTCTCGGGCTGGCTGGTGAACTGGTCGGTAGAGCTCGGGCAATTCGACATAGAATTCCATCCTCGAACATCTGTCAAGGGTCAGGTACTAGCTGACTTCCTTCTGGAAATCAACAATACACCCGAGAGTGAGGAACTGCCCAAGAAGGAGACTTGGGTGGCATATGTAGACGGTTCCTCAGCCAACCGTAAAAGTGGAGCTGGCGTTGCTCTTGCAAGCCCGGATGGAGAAAAATTTCGGTACGCGATCAAATTAGATTTCGTTACTACTAACAATGAAGCAGAATACGAGGTAGTGTTGGCCGGGCTCTCTATAGCTCGGGAAATGGGAGCAAAGAGCGTAGAAATCTGAAGCGATTCCCAGGTAGTAGTAAGCCACGTACAGGGAATTGCCGAGGCTCAAGGAGAAAAAAATGATCTAGTACCTCAACAAAGTACGCGAACATCAGTCTAACTTTGACCGGACCGCCATAACAAAAATTCCCCGGGAGGAAAATGTCCAGGCAGACGCCCTCTCCAAGATGGGCTCGGGTACCGGACCCGATGTCAAAACATCAGCCTACGGGGTGGTGATACAAACCGAACCATCAATTACTCCTAAGTTAGACGTGATGGAAACCGAAGAAAGATCGACCAACCCAGAATGGGCCACTGATGTAATTCAGTACCTCCGAGACAGATTTTTACCCAGGGACAAACTGTTGTCTCGTAAGGTAAAAATGCACTCAGCTCGGTACGTGCTTGTTGGAGGAGTACTTTATCGAAGAGGGTACACCGAGCCAATTCTCAAGTGTCTCACGAACTCGGAGGCAAAGTATGTGCTTAAGGAAATACACGAAGGAGTCTGCGGGAACCATTCAGGCTCTCGAATGCTAGCACACAAAGCGATGAGAGCCGGGTATTACTGGCCAACAATGAACAAGGACTCGGTAAGGCTAGTTCAGCAATGCGACAAGTGTCAAAGGTTTGCTCGGGTGATGAAAAACCCCCTTGAAAAACTCAATCCGATCAGCTCGCCCTGGCCATTTGCGAAATGGGGGGTTGACATAGTCGGACCCATGCCACCGGGAAAAGGAGGGCGGAAATTCCTTCTTGTCCCTGTAGACTACTTCACGAAGTGGGCCGAAGCCGAGGCATTCGCTACCATCACCATCGCCAACGTGATAAAATTTCTTTAGAACTCGGTCGTATGCCGTTTCGGCATTCCCCATGCATTTGTCACCGACAACGAAAAGCAGTTTGACTGCGGACCATTTCGAAAATGGTGCGCGGAACTTTGAATTTGAAATTACTATTCTACTCTGATTCATGCACCGGCAAACGGACAAGTGGAAGCCACCAACAAAGCACTCCTCAAAACACTAAAGAAGAAACTCGGCAAGAAGAAGGGAGCTTGGGCCGAGTATGTTCCCGAGGTACTCTGGGCTTATCGTACCACAACACGAACTCCCACAAGTGCCACTCCTTTTTCTTTAGCATACGGTTCCGAAGTGGTCATCCCTGCTGAAGTCGGATCACCAAGCTTCCGAGTGTCACACTACAATCCAGGATTAAATGATGAAGGGATCAAGCTCAATCTGGATTTGCTACAAGAAAGAAGAGATGAAGCACAGGTCACATGGGCAGCATACCAGGACCGAGCCACCCGTTATTTCAATAAGACCGTAAATCCTTGAAAATTTCAACTCGGGGATTGGGTCTTGAGGAAAGTAAGCCCGATTACCAAAGATTCAACAGAAGGAAAACTCGGAGCACAATGGGAAGGCCCCTACAAAGTCATACGATGTCATGAAAAAGGAGCCTATCACCTGTTGGACACCAACGGCAGGGTACTACCGAGGGCATGGAATGCTGAGCATTTGAAGAAGTAGTTTATGTGAATCACCTGTAACCATTTACAATTTTAGTAAATTTACCCGTTCCGAAATTTCTACATGTCAAGTATAATCCAGTTTATCTTCTCAGCTCAAATCAAATCAAGTGTTGTGTTCCTCGGTTTGAAACACAACCGTCTCGGAACACAACCACCGATCATGTTCCTCGGTTATGACTCTGACAAATTCAAAATTTGTCTAAGTCATTGGGGGGTGACTCGGATCAAACCAGATCAAACCAGCTCAAATCAAATCAAGTGTTGTGTTCCTCGGTTTGAAACACAATCGTCTCGGAACACAACTACCGATCATGTTCCTCGGTTATGACTCGGACAAATTCAAAATTTGTCTAAGTCATTGGGGGGTGACTCGGATCAAACCAGCTCAAATCAAATCAAGTGTTGTGTTCCTCGATTTGAAACACAACCGTCTCGGAACACAACCATCGATCATGTTCCTCGGTTATGACTCGTACAAATTCAAAATTTGTCTAAGTCATTGGGGGGTGACTCGGATCAAACCAGCTCAAATCAAATCAAGTGTTGTGTTCCTCGGTTTGAAACACAACCGTCTCGAAACACAATCTCCGATCAAATCCAAAATTTGTCCAAATCATTAGAGGTAACCCGGTAACACAAGCAAAACACATTCAAATCAAAATAACTCTTTTAATTACAAAATGATAATTCTATTTACATGCCAACCCGGCTGCAAAATTTACAATTTCCAGTTCAAAATACAACCAAAAATATTTTATAAGTTCGGACTGCCTGGCGAGTCAACTTCGTCACCAGCTTCAGCTTCCTCGGCATCTTCATTTCCGGGAGTATAGTCCGAGACAAAAGGCCCTGATGTCAAGTCATCACAGTATGGATTGGGAGCGTCCTCTGTCCAATCTGTCACGTTTGGAAAGAACTCCACGCCTAAGGTTTGAAGTTCATTAGTAGCACTCTCTGGCATCTCAATGAGGTCGGGCGTTACAGTCTCCAGATCGACTTCGAAAACTTCCGGATGAAGGAGCATAGTTCTCAAGCTCTCGAAACCCCAGTTTGACCCCCGACCCCAGATAAGGCCTCGAAGCCAGGGAACCAAATCGAGTTGCTTCTTCAAGCGCTTGGACTTGGACTTGTAGTGGTGACTCTTTTTCCGAAGCTTCTTGCACCGAGCATGAGCTTCCTTTTGCTTCTCAGCAAGCGCTAGCTTCTCGGCTACCAGCGAGTCCTTCTCCGTCTCCATCTCGGCCACCCGGACAGTCAGAGCGGCCTTGCGTTCGTTAGCCTCAGTAAGGTTAGTCAACACCCGGTCGAGGGTCTTCTCGCTTTCAGTGGCCTGGACACGAGCCTCATCTGCCTGCTTCCGAGCTAGAATCAGATCTTTGTCCGGAGCCTCAATTGTCCGATCTCGGAGTTGAATGTCATTTTTTAAGGTCTCAATCCGAGACTCCAAATCTTCGGTACGGGACACGTCGAACTCTAGCTCGTCGATTCGAAACTGCATCTCAGCAACCTTGGCCGCCAGAGAGGCTTGACTCGCGAAAGCTTCCCGGTGGTTTTGCCAAAAGGCAACCGACCTTATTATACCCTAAAAAAGGGGGGGGTGAGAAAGGGAAAATAATGGGTATAGGAAGTTTGGCATGAAGCTTACTTGAAGTTGGGAATGAAGTATCGCCTTTGCGAGTTCTCCCAGGGACCCAATACCGGGTGCAGACGAAAACCCTTTAGGAAGAATCTTCATCAAAGCCTCCAAAGGATAGGCCAGTAAGCCCTCCCTTAGGAATTTATTAGCTCTCCCGGTCGGGAGGCGCCGGTCTCCTCAAGTCTTTCGGCACCCGGGGAATCCATCACTACAGTCGGATCCGATCCCTTTTGAACCGGCTCCAATAAATTCACCACTTCGGTTTCTAAGCATTCTCGAGTCCCCAATCTGTCGCCGGGACTTAGTAATGCTTCGGGTTCCTCTGGCAGTTGATCCTCAAGTATCACGCCAGCATTAGACCCCGAGCAAGCCTCGTTCTTTACAACGGATGATTGATCGACAGGCTCCACGGAAGACGGCTCAGCTAAAGTATCGGAGTCTGGAAGAGAAGACTTTGCCAGGGTCTCCTGAACAACTGGCACTATGGGCAAAACAAAACTGGGGCGACCAAAGAGAAGCTCGGCTTTGCTGGCCCAAGTCAGTGCATACCCTCGTGGATCCGATGCAAAGCGGGTCCTCTTTGTTGACCCTTGCACTTTTCCTTTTCCTTTACGTTTGGCTGCACTCTGAACCAAAGGAACCTCCCTCTCCGGCTCGTCAATTGCGTCTTCAATTTCAATCACCTCGGAGCTGGGGGCAGGGGCGACTCCAGCCGGGAGACTCTCGGACGAAGCATGTGGAACCTCTTCCCCAGATGCTTCTGTCGTCTCCTCCGCAAGTGTAGCGGATTCTGCTGGGGCAATCAAGGCAGAAGTGGAAAGGGCCTCCTTTCCCGAACCCCCAGTTGACCTCCTCTCAGGAACGATTACTTGGGTAGAGACGGTTGGGGGGTGGCCAGCAGCTCTCGGGATAACGGTCTGATTCCCGACCTTTTGGCTTGAAGAGCATCTGTTTTTGGCTTAACGCTCTTCTTTGGCCTAGAAGCAATCCCCGAGGCCATGATCGGGGGGTAGCAGCTACTTCGCTCCCAGATTTTCTCACCATGGTTTTCCCCTTTCGGTCGTACCAAACTTTGCCAATGGGGATGTTGTACTTGAGAACCTTCCTCATGTTCTCATCGGTAACAATGTTGTCATAATCAATCTTCAAAACGTTGGTCGGGGTTTGGGAGAAGGTCAGCATGGTGGCAACCCTTCTCCTCCAGGTCGCATTCACAGCCACAGGTCCAGCCGGAGGTTCCTTAAGGTCAACTTGGATTGGCCTCCACTCTCGGGGAATCCTTTGATCATCAGCCACAGGTCCAGCCGATTCCCATTCACCCGAGACTCTAAAAATCTCGGATCACCACCCCCGGTTGTTAGAATAACTCTGGGAAAGATAAATAAAAATCAGGTTTTCCCGAACAGTGAACTATACAACACCCTCCCTTTTATAGTTGACCCAGTAGATGTTGAAAAACTTCGGAATCGTCATCTGGGCCTCTAGGATAGTGCGCCATAAGATAAAAGACGCGAAGAGGTATCTCCAAGCGTTTGGCGCAATCTGACTCGGAGAAACCCCGAGGTATAAAATCAACTCCCGAGCAATTTCTGGAAATGGGAGCTGAAGTTCGGCCAGAAGCATCCGTTCATAAATGACGATGTCACCACCACGAATCTCCAAGGTGACCGGATTCTGAAAATAAAGAAGAACCAAAGGGAGAAGGTCGTAATTGTTCTGGAGACGGAACTCATCCCCGATACGGATCTTCGAAGCCCCTCGGCGGTCGAGAGGAACAAGTGGTCGTGGGCCTGCCTCCCTCTGGTTAGGGTTGTCAGCCGGCTCGAGTATCACCTCATCGTCGGATAAAGCTTCCTCTTCTTCAAGATCATGAATGTCAACTGCTTGGAATTCCTCTGTATCAGACATTATACGAGAGAAGATGAAAGGATGATATGCGGGGAAAATTCGAGAAGAGATAAAGAAGTTTGAAAGGTGAATAAAAATTCGGAGTAAAGAGTGGATGAAGTGTGGAAGGAGCAGTATTTATACTTGAAGGTGACCCAGCTTAGTCGGTTAGAAGCGACCGGGAGCTGGAGGGACTCGCATGAATTTGTTTCTCCAAACCGGCAGCTAAAAAGACGCAGGTCATTTGTCTGACAGCCACAACCCGCCTCGAAAGACAAACCGGCATCCAATCGCGTTTAATGCGCTGCCTGCACATGTCGGCGAATCATGAGGCTCACGGTTACCTATACGATAAAGTTTGAAATTTAAATTCGAAATAAAAGAGAAAAAGAGCGGGATTCTCTTAAGTCACACGTTGAGGCTCTCGGGCAATAGGAAGCAACCGATACGGTGAAAACGTCCAGCCATACCCCAATCTAAGTGTTGAAGTATACAAAATATAACCTGCTGATTGCTCTCGGCGGTATGCTTCCGGTCCAATCTTAAAGTATAAAGCAATTAAAGAACGGTAGATTGCTCTTAAATTCTCTTAAGCACAAATTTCACATAAGAGAATTGGGGGGTATCTGTTGGGGAAAAAATCGGCCTTCTCGGTAGTCAGGCCCATTGGGTCCACCCGACCAGGTCCAAGTATTAAAGAGAGAATAATCCACCCGAGCCCGTTTAGACCACTTGGGCCCAATCTGTTCAACTGGCCCGAATTGCCGACCCAAATACTAGTTGATGTCCACGTCCGCGTATATCTCGGCAGTACCCGGAATCTAAGGGACACGACGCACGACATGAAACTTGATTGTGCTCCCGAGGTAAGCGGAACTCGAAATATCCATACACCAGGGGCCACGTCTCCTTCAACCGCCGTTCGTGCATGAATTGAGAAGCTAATTGAACTGCTCTTCAACCTCTATAAATACTATAACCCTTTCAGATATTAAGGTACATGCTGATCAATCTTTCTGGCATTATTCTGCGCATTTACTCTCAGAACAATACACTCACTTAAGCATCGGAACGGGGTTGTCGGGACCCCCCGACGCAGTCTTCTTTTTCAGATAGGAGCAGGAGCAAACATGACAAATATCTAATCGAGACGTCACCTTTTGGAAACTGTCTCAACATGAGTACAATTAAAATTCACAAAATTGACGTGGACTTTTGCTAATTTATGAATGGCAGTTGGACGGAAATACCATTTTTTCGTTTTTAGCCATAAACGATATATCATCTACTATATGAAATAAAACCGAAGTAGGTAATTAAAGTCTTTAAATCGCAATTACTAAAAATGTATTTAACCATTTCTTTTATTATTAAATAATTTTTTCTCATAAAATTTAAATTTTCTTTAATTTTTATATCAAAACAATCACTTCCCAAGTTGTTTAAACGGTAAAACCAAAGCCGCTCGAGGGATCCCATGCGCAGTGTCGAAGGAGATGACACTTGTTCTTGGGGACTGAAGTGCCCGTTTGGGGTTGCTTATTTGCCAAAATAATCCACGATTTTAAAGGAAATCGCAAATCGCGGGGCGTTTGGGGATTGCGATTTAAAATTGCATTTTCTAAAATCGCGGAAAAAATCACGATTTCTGGCAGCAGCTATGGAGGTGCTTAATTGAAAAAATGCGAATTTAAACAAAAATTGCGATTTCACATAGCAAATATTTGGCGGAAATTTTCTAGCGGGAAGAAAATTTTTCCAAAAATACCCACCTAAAATATGTTAAAACCCTTGTTTTTTCTTCTCTTTCTTGTTCTTCTCTGGCTCTCTTCTCTTTCTCACAGGCGTTGGCCAGCTCCGGACTGCCATTCTCCGCTGCATCTTGTCTCCAAATCTCAGGTAAGTATTTTACCTTACAATCGGTGATACTTTTTGCATAGTTTTGTACTACCTTGTGTGTTTGTGTGGTTTTGTTTAAATAAATGAAAAGGCTTTGATAAACTTTGAGAGATTTCAGTTGAGAAAGAAGGGTAGGCTTGTGTTTTGATATGCCGCATCTACAGTTGAGAAAAAAGGGTAGAAGGGTTGGCTTGTGTTTTGATATACCGCATCTGCAAATATGTTAAGAAGAAAGATGAAAGGTCCGAAAGATGAAAGGCTTGAATACATGTATACTATACTTGAAGAGAAAGGTTTCTGAACGTTTGATTTTTTTTTTCTTTTGTTTAATCGAACACTGCAGAAACAGGTGTAATCGATTGAATTTGTGTTGTTCAATAAATTACTTTTCAGTAAACAGTGATAGATTACTGTTCTGGCACAGTTTTTTTTATTATGATTTCGATTAAAATTTTTATTAAATCACTTTTCAGTGAACAGTTTACGCGGTTACTGTTCACTGAACAGTGATTGATACAGTTCTTTTTTCGATTGATGGCTTCTTACGCAGAGTGAACAGTGACAAATCACTGTTCACTCTGCGCAAGACAATGAATGATCACTGTTTTTTTTTTTTTTAATTATTCGTAACATAAATTTTATAATAATATTTTTAAATTACTGTTCAGTGAACAGTGACATATACTGTTCACTGAACAGTAAATGGTGCAGATTTTTTATTATGATTCCGATAATTTTTTTAATAAATTACTGTTCAGTGAACAGTCACACGGTTACTGTTCACTGTACAATGATTGATAGACTACTTTTTCGACTGATGGCTATATATATATATATATATATATATATATATAAATATTCGAAATATAAATTTTATAATAATATTTTTTAAATTAATGTTCAGTAAACAGTAATGCATTACTGTTCAATATACAGTAAGTAGCGCAGATTTTTTTTATTAAATCACTGATCAGTGAACAGTTCAAATGGTTACTGTTCAGTGAACAGTGATTGATCCAATACTTTTTGGCTGATGGCTTCCTGTGCAGAGTAAACAGTGATTTACTGTTCACTCTGCGCAGGACATTGAATGGTTACTGCTTTTTTTCTTTATATATATATATTCGAAACATAAATTTTATAATAACATTTTTTAAATTTTTTTAATAGATCACTGTTTACTAGACAGCTTTTCACTTTCGAATTGCAAGTAGTCTTTTCGTTCTTTTTTTTTTTAAAAAAAAATCATTATTATTATTGCATTCTATTCATTGATGAGAAAAACTTTGAGGAATACGTTTTAACTATTATAATGTCATTAATTAAAATTATAATTTTGTAGATGGATAATAAAAATATGAACTCCAATTCCAACTCTGAATCAAAACAAAGTAATTCAGATGCTAGAGCTCTTTGGACAATCCAATTTACTACAATCTTTTGTGAAGTCTGTGTGGATGAGGTGTTTAAGGGTAATCGACCAAATACCCACTTTACAAAAATAGGATGGAAGAACATTGAAGCGGCATTTAAAAATAAGACCGGTAAGTCATGGGAATATCGTAAGTTCAAGAATAAGTGGGATACATTGAAGAAAGATTGGATTCTTTGGAACAAATTGAATGGAAGTGAAACTGGATTGGGATGGGACGCAGCCAAAGGAACAATAGCTGCAACAAATGAGTGGTGGGATAGGAAGTTAAAGGTGTGGTTTTCATAACCGATTTATATATTTTTTTGAAGGGAATATAACATATTTTTAGATATTAATATAGCTATTTTAATTATGTAGGAGGTTCCCGATGCTTCAAAATTTCGGGAAAAAGGTTTAGAGAATCTTCATTTATTAGACATTATGTTCAAAGATACTGCGGCTACTGGAGAAAATTCATGGACCCCTTCTTCGGGTGTTTTTCCTCCTAATTTTGAGACTCTCGTGGATGTGTCATGTGACTCATCTGGTGAGCCGAATCCTCAAAATGGTCATGATGATATTGAGATACTTAGTCCTACACAACCACCTAATTCTACACAGCTGCCTAATCCTACACAGCCACCCCAAGAAAAGAGAAAGAAGCGAGTAGCTACCTTCATGCAAAGTAAAGGGAAGAAAGTAGGAACAGTTTCAAAGCTAATACACGAGCTCAGTCGTATCAGTGATGCTGTAGAGCTAAGGAGGCAACCTAGTTCGGGAAATTTAGGTAGCAGTATTCGTGATGTCATGGAGCGTGTGTGCACCTTGAAAGGTGTTGAGGAGGGTTCAGATCTCTATCGTATTGCAGCTCGTATTTTCCAGAATAGAGAGAAGAGAGATATGTTTGTTGTGATGGAAAAACCACATTTGCAGCTTATGTTTCTAAAAGACGAAGCAGAATTGTTGGGGGGACGCCACTTCTCTATTTGATTAGCAAGTGGGATAAACTATGTGTTTTTTGCTTAAAAAAAATATTTGGACTATGTGATTTTATTTTCTCTAGTTGCTGCAGCTTATGATATTTTATATTTGAACAATGTGATTTTTTAGGTTGTGATTGTTGAACAATTTCTCCAAAACATTTAGTTTGTAATGTTCTATCTTATTAATTGTTATTGTTTTTTAGGTTTTATATACATGGACTGTGATGACTATATGGATTATGGTAATGATGATCATTGCTATGATAATGATGAGAATGCTGATGGTCATGATGATGAATTTTATCATCTTGTTTCTGCTGGATGTCGTGCAGTAGTGACGTATGCCATTAGACACATTGCTAAACAACCTTGTAGAGACTCTAAAGAAACTGGATATAAGTGGTTAATATATACATTGACTGGTAACGAGACAAAATGTCATGATATGTTTAGAATGAAACCACGTGTTTTCTTTCAATTATGTAATGTTTTACAACATACATATGGACTTCAGCATACGAGGCAAATCAGACTAGAAGAGTCAGTAAGTATATGTTTGATGACACTTGCACAAGGATCGTGTAATAGATTGGTTCAAGAAAGATTTCAACATTCTGGTGAAACTATACACAGACATTTGCATAAAGTTATAAAAGCACTTAACCTAATGGCAATGGATCTCATCAAACCTTCTGACCCTACATTCAGTGAAGTTCCAAAAAAAATACGGCATCGTCAGTTGTATTGGCCACATTTTAAGGTACCTATTTTATTTGTTTATTAGTATTACACAATTTATACTTACCCTTCATTAAAGTTATTTAGTAAGTATATAAATTTAATGAAATTTGTATTTTCGGATTGCATTGGTGCCATTGATGGAACACATGTCTCAGTTGTTGTTAGAGAGGATAAGAAAATTCCATACATTGGAAGAAAGGGAATAGTAACTCAAAATGTTATGGCAGCATGCGATTTTGATTTACTTTTCACATTTATTATGGCAGGATGGGAAGGTGCAGCACATGATACACGTATTTTTTTAGATGCTATTCGTAGTCCATCTGCCAACTTTCCGAAACCACCACCAGGTATAGTATTTTTTCTTTTCTTTTTTATTATGAATGCATAGCTTATAGATGATTATTATTATTATCATGTGTAGGAAAATATTATTTGGTTGATGCTGGATACCCCTTAATGAAAGGATACTTGACACCTTACAAGGGAGAGAAATATCACCTTCCGAATTTTCGACGAGCTGGCCGAGGAAATGTGATAGAAGAGAGGTTTAACTATGTTCACTCATCACTTAGAAGTGCGATCGAGGGAACTTTTGGTGTGTGGAAGAATAGGTGGCGAATTTTAAGGCAAATGCCATCTTACGATATTAAAGACCAAATGCTTATTGTAGTTGCCTCCGCAGTACTTCATAATTTTATTAGAATACATGATAGGAAGGATAAGAGATTTAAGTGGGATAAAAGTATCTCCGATAACCTAGAGAGCAATGATGATGAAACAGGAAGTACCAGTCAAGAAAACATTGGGAATATACAAGACGAGGAGATGAAAGTGGTTCATGACAATATAGCTCGGTCTATTTGTGGGCTGTAAACAATACTTTATTATTTATGTTTTAGGCTAATTTTTAATGTATTTTAAGTTTTTATTATTCTTATCAACTACTAGTTTAAATTGTTGGTGAATTATGTAAAAATTAATTTTGTTAGACATTATTTGTTTAATTTGATGGTTCGTTATTCTATTTTCTATATATATATATATATATATATTCATTTTTCGTTTAGATTGGTGAAAGGATCTCATGAATATATTTTGTAACGTATTTCTATGCATTTTTTTTGTTATATATATTGTAAAATGATATTTTGTGATAGTTTGTATAATTAATAAGTTATACTTTGGTTTGCAAGAGGCATTGAAATGGAGGCTTAAACAATGTTAATTATTTTACTATTATAAATAAATGTCTTTGTTGGTAATTTGCTTATGAAATCGCACTTTTATAATAATGTTATCCAAACACTCAAATGACAAAAAAAGTACTTTTTAATCAATATTACCAAACGCTAAGTGCGATTTTAAAAATTACTTCTTTTATAAACTGCGTTTTGAAATCACACTTTTTTAAAATCGCACTTATTAAAATCAAAATCGTAATCCCAAACGGACCGGAAACCTTTCTTTAGCTTCGTTCATGTCACTGTCACTTCTCAACGCACAAAACCAACGCCAGCAAACCTCACATTTCTTCTTCAAATCCTCCTCTATATGCTCCCCCGCCTCTCCCCTCTCCTCCGCCCCCTCCACCCGCCTCCCCTATCCTCCGTCGCCACTCCTATGGCACGTGTCCTCCCACGCGCCGCCCCGGTCCGTCTAATCCCCACTCCAAACGCCATCGCTTCCATCTGCCTTTCCCCGCGTTTAGGTCTCGATACCAATGCGAATCGTTTCGGGGTCTGTCCGTCTCTGAAATCTTCTCTTTCCGGTCGGGGATTCCACGCTCAGTGCAGAGACAATGGGAGGGCCTTGACGCCTCTGGGAAGGGTTTGGGCTTCGCAGCAGAGAGAGTATCGGAAAGTGAGGAGGCGGGCTGTGAAGGGTAAAGAAAAGGAGTTGGAGCTCATTGTCAGTATTTGCATCGAAGAAGATTTGCCTGACGATCCTGAAGTTCTGGTACCCTTCCCCCCCGTGTCTTTCTTTGTAATATAATTGCATAATGTATAGCTGGAAGTATTCTAATTTGAAGGGTTTAGTTTTGATTATAGAAGGCTTTGTTTTTGTTCAAACAAAGAATAGTGAAAGCGGATCAGAAAGCCAATACTGGTTATGTTTGTCTTATTGCCTGTGCGCTCTCGATGTTAATGTTCACGTGGAAATGAGTCAATTTGGATTTTTTGGTCCTGAAAATGGCTTTCTCTTTAGTGAGATTATATGAACAAATGCCTGGACCATATATATGTGCAATATAATTGCCATCATTTGTGTGTAGAACGAGCTGTTCTCCATGTCTTTGTAGATTCCTCCTTTTTTTTTTTGTTTTTTTTTTCATCGAAAAAATAAATTGTAGACTTATCATGTAAGGTTTTAACTTCGAATTTGGGTTGAACTTGGTTACTTTTAAATAGCAGTTGGTAGTCCATAAGCAGCAGTTGAGTTATGGAGCAAGTCTTGCAAGTTCCGTGTGATATTTTTTAGCGGAAGTTCTTCCTCTCAGATGATATTGTAGAGTAAACATGACGCATGTAGGATCATTCGTGTAATATCTAGAGTTCTCTTTTTGATTGATGATTTTGCTCTTCCATCTGTCATTTTGTACATGCTGCAGAGTATTTCAGAGATGCTTCGTTTAAATGTTCCAATGGCAATGAAGGTAGCTTTCGATGGTTTAAAAGATTCAAGGTATAAAACAAGGGATACTGCTATAAGTGATGTTGGTGGATTTGAAAGTGTAGAGTTGTCTTTACTTCTTTGCAATGACGAGTTTATTTGCAAACTTAATAAAGAATGGAGGGATGAGGATCATGCCACTGATGTTCTCTCCATGTCGCAACATGCCCCTGTACTTAAGCTTCCAATTGTAAGAACTCCAAGACATTAACTAAAGAATTCATCTTTAGCCTTAAAAAACTTGACATTTTCTCATGATTGCAGCTTATGTTAGGTGACATTGTAATTTCTGTCGAGACAGCTGCTAGACAAGCTGAGGAAAGAGGGCACACTCTTCTTGATGAGATACGCATCCTCATGGTTGGTCTATGGATATTTGTGCTATTTTCTATTTATTTTTTCAAGTTTTCGTGTTTTACTACCTTGATCTCTGTTCTCTTATGATTATCTTTAGATAAGTTGTTCTACTGCTTTCCCTTTCATATTTTTTTTGATAAGTAATAAGCCAATCTCATAAAAAGCGTAAGACGCCCTTTAGTACACTGGGAGTATATAGAAAGAGATGCCTAACTAGAGAAACAAGTTAGAAAATCATTAAAACTAAAAGAAAGAGGGGACACATAAGTCGTAGTCCAAAGATACCAAGTGTGGTAAAAGGAGGATAAAATCTCCTCCGAGGTCTTTTCTAAATCCTCAAAGCTCCGATTATTTATTTCTCTCTATAAGCACCGAAAGAGGCAAGTATGTGCCATTTCCCACACCTTAGCACTACTCGACCTACTCAAGGACCACCAGGAAGCAAGCAGATTGAAAACACGTCGAGGCATAACTCAGAACATCCCAAAGCGATTGAAAAGAGTATTCCACACAGCAGAAGCCATATCGCAGTGGAGAAGAAGATGGTCCACAGACTCCTCAGTTTTCTTACATATGCAACATCTGTTGATCACGATAACGTGGCGCTTCCTGAGATTGTCCAAGGTGAGGATCTTTCCAAGAGCCGCCGACCACGTAAAAAAAGCCGCCCTTGAAGGAGCTTGAGTCCACTACATACTCTTCTAGGAAAAATGAGTGCCTTCCGAGCAAACCAAGGAGTAGAAGGAAGACTTGACCTTGAACAAACCTTTTTTAGAAGGGACCCACCAAAGCTTGTCTTCACCGTCTCTTCAAATTTTAACTGAATGCAGCACCTGGAAGAAGGAAGCGAAAACATTCACCTCCCAATCATGCGCCTCTCTAGCAAAGCTCATGTTCCATTGGTTAGAACCGCCAAAAAACTCCAAATTATTTGCAACATAGGCATCCTTTGCTGGGGCGATATCAAAAAGGGCAATGAAAGCTACCTTGAGAGCCATATCTCCACATCACATATCATGCCAAAAGCTAATTTTGGTCCCATCCCCTCCTTCGAATCTAGTGCAGCTTGAGAAAATCTTTCAACCTTTTCTAACATTCTTCCACAACCCCATCCCAAAGGCTCCTGTGGGCTTTTGGGAGAACCCCCCCCCCCCCCCCCCTATTTGGAGTTCACCACAAATCTCCACTAAGCATATCTCTCAATACAATAGCGCCACAATCATTTACCTAGCAGAGCGCGATTGAACATCCTCAAGTCACGGATACCCAACTCGCTCTTAGAGATCGGAGAGCAAACCTTATACCAGCTAACTAGGTGAAATATTAATTCTTCACCTATCCCTACCTATAAAAATTTACGTTGGAGCTTCTCAAATTCGATTAGCTACACTAGAGTGCTCTTTATAAGGGTGACGCTGCCTCCCTTGGACAAATACATTCTTCAGGGGTAAAGAGGAAGTCCCGCAACCTAAGATGTTAGCCAACTCATCCACATTATCCATAATGCCCACAGGAACCAAAATAGACTTGGCTAGATTAACCTTTAATCATAAACAACTTCAAAAAATAAGAATAGAACACGGAGATAGCGAAGGTGATTAGGTTGGCCCCACAAAAAATCAAAGTATCATCCACGAACAACAAGTGAGAGATATTAACTGTAGGAGGCCTAGATCTCGCAGAGAATCCTGAGAGAAGACTTTGATCAACAGTAACAGTAATCATTTTGCTCAAAGCCTCCATGACTACAACGAATAGAAAAGGAGACAGAGGATCGTTTGCCTCAACTCACGAGAGCAACCGAGAAACCAGCTGGAGAACCATTAACCAAGACGGAGAAACGTATCGAGGAAATACAATGGGCTATCCAAGAACACCATTTCTCTCCAAAACCACATCTTTTCAGCATGTACAAAAGGAAATTCCAGTTAATATGGTCAAAAGCCTTCTCAATATCCAGCTTGCAAAGCAACCCAGGTTCGCCAGACTTGATACGACTATCCAAACATTCGCTAGCAATGAGAACCGAGTCCAAAATTTGCCTACCTTAACAAAAGTGTTTTGAGGCTTTGGAATGATATTCTCCATGACACTACTCATTCTATTAGCAAGGACTTTAGCGATAATCTTATAAACCCCGCTCACTAGACTAATAGGCCGAAAGTCGGAGATATCAATTGCCCCAGCTTTCTTCGGGATAGGAGCAACAAAGGAAGCATTAAGGCTTTTCTCAAAATTGCTACGAGCATGGAAGTCAAGAAAAACCCGCATGAGATCGGGTTTGATCACATCCCAGCAGTCTTGGAAGAAGGCCACAGAGAAGCCATCAGGGCCTAGAGCCTTATCTTTCATATATTTTACTTTCTTTAATTGCTTGAAATAATTTTTTTTTTTTGATTGGTAAGTTACACACGCACCCTGTGAGACTTGAACCCACGACCTCACCCTTCATCTTGCTACGAAGGGAGGAAGTACCATTCGAGCTAAGGCTCAATGGTTTTAATTGCTTGAAATAATACCCATGAATTTTTGCTGATCCCTTAAAAGACCAAATATCAATTTTGGCAAAGCTGAAATTAGAAGAATCAAGTTGCTGGGAATATGAGTTTAAGGTAATCTTGAATTCTGTAGCAATTAAGTGAAACCTGTCGTTCCATTTTGGTATCAAAAAGAAATTTTTTGCTTGCCTGGCTGTAACATTCCACAATCAGAAGGTTGGAGTTATATGCATCTTTTTAGAAATAATTGCAGCTAATCATCCTAAATTATTGAGTCATTTGTAATGTTCCCTTAAACTACAAATTTTATGGTCAACACTGTTATTCAAGATTAATTTGCAATGTCCATCCCAACTCTCAGGTTGGTGTCAAAATTAACAGATTAGTGAATTGGCACGGGATGGAGATTGCATTTTAATGTGTACTAGTCTGTTAATTTTGACAGATTAGTGCACACCCCAACCTATCTGCCTACTAATATTTTTATTTTGACACTATTTGGATGGTGGGATGAACATTGCAAAGAAATTTTGAATTAAGGTGTCGATCGAAAAATTTGTATTTGAGTAGGACCATTGCAAATAGCCCCTTAGTTTATGTGGATAGTTGTATTTAACCGCTTTTAATACATTGGGGGATGGAAAAAATACAATAAGTTTCCTTTTTCCTCCTCTAGGAGGATTGTTAAATCTGATATCTAGAATATAGAAGCAGACTGTCCAACCTATTCTATAAATTTGCCATATGTCCTTTAGTATGTGAGAAGAACATGGTTTTTTAATTAGCATGTGAGAAACATACGATTTTTTAATAGAATTACTAAAAAAAGCATGTGCTTCTCACATGCTTAAGAGACACATGGCAGTTTTATAGACTGGGCTGGAGGAAATTCGTCCAATCTAGTTTGGAAGAAATTTCTATCTTCTTTTTCTTTTATTTTTCTTTTTTCAGTTGAGCCATAGCTCATTGGTATATAGCCCATGTACTTGGCATATCCTTTTCTACCCGCCCACCCTTTTTGCATCTGAACAAAATTGTTATGGATAGATATAGTATGCTACCTCAGAACCATAGCTACTTGATATCCCTGTAGGTTCATGGGCTTTTACATCTTTTGGGATTTGATCATGAGATTAGTGAAGAGGCTGAGGCAGAGATGGAGAAGGAAGAAGAACTCCTTTTGAAGAGTCTTGGGTGGAAGGGGAAAGGATTAATTCAGAGTGCATATGATGCTGAAACAAATGCAAACTCTCACGAGGAAAAAACAGATGGTAATTTCACTGTTTATCAATTATGCTGTTTCAGCATTCTTCTTCTGGAAATGATGTGTTGGGTAAATACATTCATTTTCTTTAAGAAGCTATAACATACTATATAAAAGTTTATATGAGATAATCTTACAGTTGGATTGTTAAAAGACAGGAAGAAAGAGGGTCGTCTTCGATTTTATAAACCGAAGTTCAACTATATCTTCTGTGATATGGATGGTGAGATAACACTTGTGATACCCTTAAATGTTTTGCATTCTCTTCTTAGCTTATAACATATTTCTTTTTCATATGCAAGGTACACTGCTAAACAACAAAAGCCAAATTACGTCAGCAAATGCCAGGGCTTTGAAAGAGGCTGTCTCAAGGGGTGTGAAAGTGGTGATAGCCACTGGAAAAGTAAGAACAATCGAATTCATTGACTATCATGACATTATAACAGAAGTGTATTTCAATATCATTCCATATCTTGGCAAATACATCTTCAATATTTTTTTTTTAATTTTTTTAATTTTTATAAGTAATGGACATTTTATAAAAAAGCGTAAGGTACTTTAAGTACACAGGTAGTATACACAGGAAGCACCTAACAAAAACCCAAAGAAAACAACAAAGAACCATAAAACTCAAAAACCCTCAAACCTTACAAGCACACCAACCCGAAACCCATAAAACACCAAAAACCCGTTGACCCGAAACCCACATGAAGCACTCAACGTTACAGCACGTGAGCCTTGCCTTTCCCACGCCTAGAAGACAAGCAAGCAATGCCATAGTTTATGGAGCATTCTAAGTTCAACAACTCCCTTCTACCTCTAGTTTCAGGAGCGCCGCCAAAGTCGTATCCTTGAACCCCTCACACGAGACCCCCATAAATCCGGCCGCCTTGGTCAAGTGGTCGAAGGAGGGACAACCTCTTTTTGATCAATAGAAAATGAAACCTTGGGACATTGGCTTCCGCCAACAGTGGACTAGTGGACGTGTCGATTCTGCAGTGACTCTATTTGGAATATCGCCCATGTAAAGTTCATAGGGCCCTCACCACCCAAAGCCCAATCCAAGGGCATGGCAGGAGGAAAAACACCCAAAGGGTAAGGGAAATCTCCATCCTTCTCATCCCACAAATCGTCTCCTTGCTCCCAAACCATCATCTCCGAAGACGAACCAAAGCCTACTGGCTACTTTTGAGATTGAATCAAACCATTCAATTTGAAATCATCAACCTTGTCAGCAGTTGGAGTGACGGAGGAAGAACCACCCAAAGGGAAGGGAAAAACCCCTTCCACCTCAACTTCTCTTACAACCAGAGCCGACAACGAAGCAACCGACACTTCAAGCGAAGGATGAGGAACTTTCGTTACGGGGATCTTCAATACTTCTTACCTGTGGTCTGTTTAGTTATCCATCTTTTTGTGTTTAGCAGGTGGCTGGGTTATTTCTTGCTATGTTTTCTCTTGCCTTTTGGATAATGCTGTTTTCTAATTGATCAGCAGTTGTTAATTTTATTTTCGTGTACAGGCTCGTCCAGCTGTGATAAGCATTCTAAAGACGGTAGATTTAGCCGGAAAAGATGGCATTGTTTCAGAATTTTCTCCTGGGGTTTTCTTACAGGTTTATCTTTTCCCCTTTGTTATTTCATCTTTTAGTATTTTGCTTATCTTCATTAAGGCTAGTCCTTATCTTGAAGTTGAATGTGTTCAGCAATGGGTTATATCTCTGGTCAGAGACATGCTTGCTCTTCTGCTTAGAGAGCTGTTATTGCTCATTTTTTTAATTTGGAAATTTTTATGCTCAAAAGTATTTTTACTTGCATATCTGTTCAAGTATTTTGTTCGTAACATACTTGATCTACATTAAAACTTAGACATACTACCTTTTACTGTATGTCCTGGTTCAAGCATGTTGAGGACATTATAATGAAAATGTGGTTCATCTTCTTTATATACAAGCTCAGATCTTACTCCTGGTCCATCTCCCTTTTTTTTGATAAGTAATCGATAATTATCATTAAAATTGTAAAGGCGCCTCTAGGTACACTGGAAGTATAAAAGAGGAAGCACCTAGGTAGAAGGCGTAAAAATGATGAGGAAATAACTATAACTAATAGACAAAGGAGAAAGAAACATAAGCAGCTATCCAAAGATACAAATAAAGTTAGGCTTCGGTCTTGTCCTTATTGTCCCAGGAAGAGCAGGTTTTTGCCAAATCCCCAGGTGATGGTTAAGGTGGCTTAAGAGATTCTCAAACTGCCTGGAAGATAGAAAGCAACTTGATAGGCACTAGGTAGACTCCCTTGTTCTCTTCATTGTAACAAGTTCGCGATTTGGGTTCTAGGCAAAGATATGTTTTTCATAATCTGGATATTGTCTGGGAAGTTCAGAAAAATAATGGAGAACTTTAGGAAGCCAATTATGTCATCTGAACTCCTCAAGGGTCTTTTAGAAAATTAGTTGTTATCAATTTTTGGAAATTCATGATAAATTAGATGGTATGAAATAATCTAATTTTAGTAAGTAAGAAACATGTATTTTCCTTATAATATTGAAAAATGTAATAAGTTTTCTATCTTGGAAATAACTAGTGAATAATTCATTAAAACCGGGAAATTTGAGAATAACTTGGGATATATTGAACCTCTCAAGTTTAATGTGCATTTCATTTGCTGAGTGAAAAAGCCAAGATAAATTGAGAATTTCAAGAATAATTTGAAAATTCTGTACTGGTATCACCTTGGCTTGGTAAGGATCTATCTTTACAAGTAAGACTGTAAAATTATCACTTATGTGCTTTCTCCTGATATTCTTTATGTTGTAGTCCTCTCTCTCTCTCATCTGGCTTTCGGTAGTTGTGTAGATCTTCCCTCTTTTACCTTTTTCCTTTCATTGATAAGTTTCCTTTAGGCAAGTTGTTTATTTTATGTGCCCTGCTCCCCGTCAAATTATTTATCTAGTAAAGAGGCGAATATTATAGTGCTGCACTACCTTCAAAGATAATTGCCGTGTGTATTCATTTGTCCATCTATAAATATGTGCTACTAGAGATGTTGACTTCTTTGGTATACTACTAGGTTCTTTTGATGTAGGACAAACAATAAACACAAAACTCACACGGTGAAAGTAGGGAAAAGAGAGAGAAGAAAGAAGCTAAAAGAGGAGAGAGAAAGAAGAAGCTAGAAAGAGAAAAGCCGGGAAAGAGAGAGAAGAGAGAAGAAGCTAGGGAGAGAAAGAGAGAGAAGAGGGGGAAGAGAAGGAGAGGGAGAATCAATTCCTCATATATATATATATATATATATTTTTTGATAAGTAATGGCAATTATATTAAAAAGCGCAAAGGGGTGCAACCCTTACACACGGGAAGTATACAAGAGAGCCCCTAAAAGGGTCGGACAGGAAATACATTTAGAAACTCTACAAAAGTAAAGACACTCAAACTATGATGTGGCGCTATCCAAGAATATAAAGTAGTTAGCCACCCCTTCCGTAGCTCCACCATAGTCGTCTCTACATCTTCAAACAGACGAGCATTCTGCTCCCTCCAAATACACCACAACAAGCATAGAGGAACTAACCGCCAAGCCTCTTTGAGTTGACCATTCCAAATCGCCGCCCCCCAACTATTCATTAGCTCCAACACCGTTCGAGGCATAATCCACTCCACCCCAAATAAAATAAGAACGTAGCTCCAAAGAGCCCGGGCGACCTCACAATGAAGTAACAAGTGATCAATAGTCTCCCCACTCTTCTTACATAGACAACACCACACCACTCCATTACTATTACATTCCTCTTACGCAAATTATCATGCGTCAAGATTTTGCCCAAAGCTGCTGACCATACGAAGAAAGCCACCCTTGTTGGAGCCTTAACTCGCCATATATTCTTCCAAGGAAAGAATGAAAGAAATGGACCATCTTTCCTAAAGAGTTCTTCGTAGAATGATCTCACCTCAAATAAACCTTTTTTAGAGGGATTCCACACTAATTTGTCACCCTCTCCATGACGAATCGAAATGGAATATAATCGGTCGAAGAAAGAAAGGACCATATCCATTTCCCAATCCTGGATTTGTCGTGTGAAAAGAACATTCCACTGAGTTACACCATTATGGACCACCAAGTTATCCGCCACCAATGCATCTTTGTTCCTTGCTAAACAAAAAAGAGCTGGAAAACATTGCTTCAAGGAACTTTCCCCACACCACCAATCTTGCCAAAAACTAATATTAGATCCACTCCCCACTTCAAAACGAACAAAATTGCGGAATTTCTCCCACCCTCTCCTTATATGTTTCCATACCCCCACTCCAAAAGAACCCGAAACCTCTGTCGAGCACCACCCGCCCTTTAGACTCTGAAATTTGGTATCAATCACCAAACGCCATAGAGCCTCCCTCTCCCTACCATATCTCCATAACCATTTACCCAAGAGCGCTCTATTGAACTGGATGAGGTTGTGTACTCCCAACCCACCTGCATACAAAGGTGTACAAATCTTGTTCCAACTCACTAGATGGAATTTTTTCTCCTCACCAATGCCTCCCCAAAGAAAATCCTTTTGAATTTTATCAAGGCGATTAGCTACACTCACTGGAATAGGAAACAAAGATAAGTAATAAGTGGGCATGTTGGAGAGCGTACTTTTAATAAGAGTCAACCGGGCACCCTTCGACAAGTACATCCGCTTCCACCCCGCCAACCTCCTTTCCATTTTTTCAATAACACCATTCCAAATAGATTTGGACTTATAAGAAGAACCCAACGGCAAACCCAAGTAAGTCATAGGCAAAGAGGCAACCCTACAACCAAGAAGATTGGCCAACCTATCGACCTCATCTACTCCACCAATTGGAACAATTTCTGATTTTTCCAAATTAATTTTCAATCCAGAAGCCGCCTCAAAGCATAATAAGATACATCTCAGGTGACGAATCTGTTCTTCTTGAGCACCACAAAAAATCAATGTATCATCAGCGAACATCAGATGATTCACTACAAAGGCCTCTGTATCTCTGGAACCCACTGAAAACCCTGTCAAATTACCCTGAACCAAAGCGGCATTCAACATTCTACTCAGAGCCTCCATAACCACCACAAACAACAATGGAGAAAGAGGGTCTCCTTGTCGCAAACCACGAGAGCTACTAAAGAAACCCGAAGGGGTTCCATTTACAAGAATAGAGAATCTCACCGTGGAAATACAGAAACGAATCCAATTCCTCCATTTTTCCCCCAAACCACATCTTTGTAGCAAATAGAGCAAGAAATCCCAGTTCACATGATCATACGCCTTCTCCAGATCTAACTTACACAGGAGTCCGGGTTCCCCCGATCAAATTTGACTATCCACACATTCACTTGCAATGAGCACAGAATCTAATATTTGTCGACCTCCAATAAAAGCATTCTGAGTGTTGGAGATAATCTTGCCCACAACGGATTTAAATCTGTTGGCAAGAACCTTTGATATAATCTTATAAATCCCCCCTACCAAACTAATAGGGCGAAAATCTCTGACATCCATGGCTCCATTCTTCTTAGGAATCAAAGAGACAAAGGTAGCATTCAAGCTCTTTTCAAACTTGCCTCTCTCGTGAAACTCTGCAAAAACATCCATAATATCAGTTTTTAAAAAAACCCAGCACTTCTGGAAGAAAGCCGCAGTGAATCCATCAGGACCCGGCGACTTGTCTCCATTCAAATCCCTGATTACATCCCACACCTCCTTCTCCTCAAAGGCTCTTTCTAACCCACTGCTCTCCTCCGCATCAATGGATGAAAAAGATAGGCCCTCCACCCTTGGCCGCCACCGGTAATTCTCCAAGTACAAATTACTATAGAAATGGACTAAGTGCTCCTTAATTTCCGCATGATTTCTGGAAATAATACCGTTAATCATCAAAGAGTCCACTTGGTTGAATTTACGGTGTGAGTTGGCAACCCTATGCAAGAATTTTGTGTTCTTATCCCCCTCCTTTAACCACAAAGCTCTAGACTTTTGCCTCCAGCTTGTTTCCTCAAAAAGGAGGGTCTTCTCCATCTCTCTCGCCATATCTGCCCTTCGAACTTTTTCCTCCTCCTCTAGGCAACGGTTTTCTTCGATTACCTCCAGCTCTCGAATACCCTCCAATAATTCTTTCTTCTTTTTCCCTAAATCACCAAACACTTCTTCATTCCATTTCTTCAAATCAGCCTTCAAGGCCTTCAGTTTTTTGGCCAAAATGAAGCTTGGCAAACCAGAAAAGTCATAAGACATCCACCACTTTTTCACCAGCTCAACAAAACCCTCATGTTTCAGCCACATGTTTTCAAACTTAAAAGACCTGTTTCCTCCTCTATTTTGATAAGTAGATTTTATTGAAAAGAAAGCGTAAGGCGCCCCTATGTACACAAGAAGTATACACAGGAGAACCACAGCTGACCTGAAAAACCCGAAAAAAACCCAGGAAACAGCCCCAAGTCAAAACCTAGAAAACAAAGAACCAACTAAAGTACTACCCACAAAAGAAACCAAACAACACCCAAAAAACCAAGAAACCCTGAGAACAACCCACAAAAAACCCTCAAAGCAGCCAACCCTACGACCTATTGGCCTTGTCTCTCCTACACCTCGAAGAAGCTTTGATGTCTCCGTAATTTACGGAACTTTATAGATTCCGAAGCTCCCTCTTACTCTCGCATTTCTTGTTCTCAATCATCTCACCCCAAATCTCCCGATGCTTCTGTCTCTGTTCTTTAGTCGCCCACGGATACACCTCGGAGATCTTCCCCCAGAGCTCTGCCTCGATTCTCCAACAATCCTTCTCCCAATTCTGATCGCAAACAATAGGCTGATCCTTCTTCTCTTGAAGCTTTGATACTTCCTCCACCAATAGACTGCATCTCAGACTTTCTCTCCCAAAGTCGAACCAGTGGATAACTCTGAAATCCGGCTAGGATCTTCAACAGACTTCTTCTCTTCTACTGGATCTGCAGAGACATGAAAAGAAGAAGCTGCGTGGGCTTGCACAGAAGGAACCGCAAAGACTAGAGAGGAGGAGGACACCGAAGATGAGTTAAACTCAGAACTGACCAACAAGGAGACAAAACCCTGAGAAGCTGCCGGAGCCACCGGAAGCAACAACTCCAGTGCCGGCAGAGGAGGATGACAGAACCCAAAAGAACCCGATGACACCATACCCTTACCCTCAGAAGATTCTTTAGAGGCTGGAGTCTGGCTTGAAAGCACCGTATGGACGTTGCTCAACTCACCCCCGGTGGAAGGCATAAACGACGTCGTCCCTGTAACTGCTGACGACGAGGGCTCCGACCTAATGGAACCCCCAACAGAAACTGAGATCGCCGGACCCGCGCCCTAGGAGGAGGTCGAACCAGAATAGCTTTCGGCATGAGACGAGCCATGCGGAAACTAGAAGATTTACGACTTAGCCCCGACCTGGCAAAACGGTCCAGGAGATTCCTTATTGCCCGGCCCAAAGCCAAAAAAAACCCGGTACCCAACTTACGCCACGTCCGCAGCCTCGAACGTTCGATTTTCAAATTTGAGCAAGAGGGACGCGTCTTACCCTGCGGACGAAGAGGACGGTCTTTGTCCAACAGGTTGAGTTGATGCGACTCCATCGAGAAGCAATCCACTACTGTTCTCTGTACAAACTCTGCATGCCACACCGTTGGAAGAAGATCAAGCTCACAAGGCTCCAGCAACGAAGCCCTTGACCTGGAACGACCGCCACCCACGATGGACAACTCCTTTGCAGCAATGGCCGGAACCGACCTCAAAACCTCCGCAAAAGAGGTTCCCATCCACTTCGGAGCCAAACCCTAACTTGGTTGGACAGCCTTCCCTTCGTTCTTCTCCGAAGAAGAAGAGGAACCGCTCCCACTACCCACCAGGCTAGAGAGAAAATCAACAACCTTTCTCAGCTCATCAGAGAATTTGATCCAACCCCACCCTCCACGGCCCTTGGGGATAACAATGAACCCTTTCCGACCACCCAACCCGAATGAAGAAACCTCTAAAAAACGTCCATCTTTGTTCCCACCTCTTCGAGCAATCAGAAGTTTCGATCCCTCTCTGAACGACTTTACAATTTCTTGCTCTTCCGGTAAACCCAACAACACTTCCAACATTGACGCAAGCCATTCGGAGCTCTGATAATTCAATATGACCACTCCCAGAAATTTTTTCCTCTTCTCCTCCACCCTCAGCGCCGACGCCCCAGCCAAAACAGAGAAAGCAAAAGACTTCGACTCCACTAAAAATTTCTTATCCATCTCACAACACCCCTGGAGCACCGACGACCAAGCAAAGCCAAAAATTACATCGCCGGAAAAAGAACCACCCAAACCAAAGAGCACGCTGACAGACTCCCCTACGAGAATCACACCCCAACAGACCGGCAAAACGAAAACTCTATATATATATATATATATATTTTTTTTTTTTGATCTAGGGAAACGTCTATTTATTATATTGCCTAAAATACTTTAGGACAATCACCTATTTTGAATTACCAAAACAATCTAGGGCTACACTTAATACCATTGACTCTTGGAAATTAAATAAAACATAAAATTAAATACTAATAACTTGTTTAACATCATTCCCCCTGTTGAAAAAAGCTTGACCTCGAGTTTCAAAATTCTGAAAGGGTGAAAACATATGCTCAAATTTTTTTTGGACCCAAGCCCCAAGTCTTGAAAATGTCCAACCAGCCTCAGTTTGAGAAGTGGGCAGCATTCATCCAACACATTTGTTTTTTTTTGTTTTTTTTTTTTTTCTCTCAAAACAAACTCGTCCCTGCTTTCACGTGTTGTTGTCTCCCTCAATATTTTCTTGCTGTGTTGACCCGCTGACCAAGAGATCACAAATAACTCATTTATATGTGTCTCTCAAAACCCAATGAAATACCCAAGGTTGAAAGACCAGGAAGATCTTTTGTGAATTTCGATGGGTTAAACGTGAACAGCAATAGTGCCAATCATAGTGGAGTTATGTGCGTGATGCCAAGCTACTGAAGATGGTTTTCGGCATGGGTTGGTGGCCGATGGGATTGCGAGGGCAGAGGGATGGCGCACTGGTGGCTGACGTGGAAGGACCAAGTGCTGGTCTCTCTCGTTCACGCACCGTGGGTTGTTGAGCGGAGTGGGTCTGTTGATACGGTGCTGTTTGGGCAGGACGGCGAGCACGACCAACAAATTGAGGCAGGGGTGCTGTGGTTGGTGGTGCGTCTGGGATACTGGGTGTTTGGGTGGCGGTGGCTGGAAGTGTAGCTGGCCAAATTTTGCTGGAGTTGGTTTTGGTGAGGTGGTCTACCAATTTGATGTGGGATAAACAATAAACACAAAACTCACATTGTGAAAGTAGGGAAAAGAGAGAGAGAAGCTAAAAGATGAGAGAGAAAGAAGCTAGAAAGAGAGAAGCTGGAAAGAGAGAGAGAAGAGAGAAAAAGTTGGGGAGAGGAAGAGAGAGAAGAGGGGGAAGAGAAGGAGTGGAGAATCAATTCCTCCTATATATATATTCCATAAAGTCTGCCGCCAATGGAGTACAAAGTATGCTTAAATAGACTCACAACTAAACCTTATGGCAACATCCATTTATTGACTTATCTAACATAATCTAGGGCAACACCTATTTATTTAATTGCCTAAAATACTTTAGGACAATCACCTATTTATTGAATTACCAAAACAAGGGCAACACTTGATACCATTGACTCTTTGAAAATTAAATATTAATAACTTTTTTCGCATCATCTTTCCATGTATATCTCACAGCACATAAGATTTGGGGCAATTTGATGAGGTGCTAAAATAAGTGATTTTTGGAGATTTGAGGTATCCATCAGATGGACCTCCATGAATATGTGCTTCTGGATATATAAACTTCATGGCTCTCCTTCTAGGCCCTTTCTGTAATTGTCCTACAGCCACAATCTTTTTACTGCTGTCTAATCCAATTACGTCCAAATATCTATTCCACTTGTGGAAGACCTCATTCAAATAGTTATATGCTTCAAGCGCCCTGTTGTGTTAGAACTAAGCAATTCAAATTCACCAGTGTATTGCTAAATAGCTTCATTGGATCCATTCTATGTTCTATCTCATATATAAACAGAAAACAATGTATATATGTATATGAGCTTCTCTGATAGCTGTATGTGAACTATTAGGATGAAGAGAGCAAATTAGTAAAGTCTTCTTTATCAGAATGTCAATGGAATCTTTGGAAGGTTGGTTCAAGATTATGTGAAAGGGAAGAACATAATTTAACGATTTAACAGATTAACAATAATTATATTCGCCCATGAACCATAATGTTGCAACTTAAACTGAGACTTATCCCCTGACGTTTGTACACTTTAAGGTTTTAACCATAAATGAGTCAGAAATCTTATTTCTTATAACATATGGTATGGATCTTCGCTTGGAACATTACTTCTACCAAATTTTATTTGTATTATATAATCCTCTGGAAGGCATATGGATCGAATAAACAAGGTAATAACTGATTTCATTCAGTGCATTTATTTCCTGTAGAAAACAGTAGAGCACCAGAAGAGACATGTAGGTTATGCCCTTAAAAGGGATAGTACATAAATCATATATTTTGAAGAATCTATTCCCAAATATATATATGGTAAATTTTGACTTGGTCAATTCATATGGTTATTGACTCAATCTCTATTTCTTTTCTCTTTGGTAAATATGGATCAAGATCTATGTTAGTTATTCGCAGGAACCTTGTACAAAATGGAATGACATTTTGATCTTGCATATGCATTTGCAGTCTTAAAACTTTCTGTGTTTGGTTATCATTCAGCCTCATTTGTTGGTTTTTTTCCCATATCTTGCCACTTACAATCTGTCTTCTACTTGATTCCAGGGATTGCTTGTTTATGGTAGACAAGGTCGGGAAATATTTAGAAGAAATTTAGATCCAAATGTCTGCAGAGAGGTAATATTCTGTGTACTTTGATGGTAAATCTCATAGGTTATTTGTAATGATTGACAATTTCACGAGTGGTCTCTCTCTCTCTCTCTCTCTCTCTCTCGTTGGTGCGTGTAGGTGCATCCTGACATTCCTAACCCATGTGTTGGTATTTGAGGAACGGCGTCATTGTAGTTCTCCTTTTTGGGTGTTTTGCTATGGGTTATTCGTGTACGTTCTTTGGCAAATCTAAGTTATTTGAACTTTCGGCAGCTGATGGTACTTCCGTATTATGTATCGTTGAGAGGACTAGGGTTGTTTCTTGAACAATTTTTCTGGGTAAGGTGAGCATGGGATGATTGTTGGATAATGTGGAGGCTTTGTTACATGGGGAGGGGGAGGAATTCGTGAAATCCTCCAAAGTTGGGAGCTTAGTTTTAATAGCTCAAAGATGTACCAATCACCATGGCCAGTATCTAGCTCTTGTGGAATATGAAGGTGGCGATTGGAGAGCCTTCATTATCATACCAAAAAGAAGCGAGGGGAAGGGCTGGAGAAGCTGCTGTCTTGACTTGCAAAAGGAACACTCCTTTCAATTGTCCCTGGGTGATGGTATTAGAGTTCTGTCTTCCCGTAGGCTTCTTGGTAGTCTTCCTTTGAGTGGAGTGGGTGGTAGCACATCGGCAATAGAGATTTGGCCCCAACAGAGGTTGTTAGAAAAAGGACGTATGCAAAGGTCCTGGAAGGCTTGGGACAGTCTTTGGTAGTTCCCAAAGCGCACAGGGGCAATGTGGTATTTCAGAGTTTAGAGAAAGGAGACGATGGGGTGGCAACGATAGGGGGCGCCTAGGGTGGTGTCAAGGTGCAGTAGGTTTCACGTCGAAACTGCCAGGTCTGAAGTTGCATGAGACATTTTGGGTGATATTGTGGAATTTCGTCCTAGCAAAGACATGTTGCTCTTTCTCAAAGTAGAAATCAAACGTTGTATTGTCAGGCTAGAGGTGGGCTAGGGCTATAGTGGGTTAGGGAGGTGTGTGGCTATGAGAAGTGTCAAAACATGGAGCCAAAGCAGAAGCCCAACGAGAGGGCCCTTTCCAATCGGTCTGTTGCTTAGGTCCTCATGAAATGGTCCAACCCAAAGGGGTGTGTGTCATAGGCTGAGGCCTGGGTTGTGCTATTGAGCCTAGAGCTTTTGGTAAGGCTCGATCCAAGAGGTCAGGCGCGAGGGCCTCTTATTCGTGCTCGGGTGCTGGAGCGGGTCCAACATCTCCTCAACTCGTAGGCCATTGAAACTCGAGGTTTGCTCCAAATAGGAAGACCTAGTCTTCTTTAACTGTAGGACTGGATGTGCTCATTCCAGCTCCTCATTTTGGGTTGGCTTGTTCTGTCAAGAAGCGAATTAAAGCCTTGTGCTTCAAGTTCTCAACCCATGTGATGCAATCAAATAGTAAAAGAACAAAGGAAAAGGGATAAAGGCTGCTTTGAGAGAGCCGTGATCTCCAATGGCTACGTCGAGGGAGCCATGACCTCCTAAGACACCAAAAAGGTTCTAGGTTTGTTAATATTCAACATGATGTTTTATTTATTAGGGTTACACTTATATAGAAGACATCTAGGTCATCAGACATAACCATTAGGTCTAGCCGTCATTACATCATGCAGGAAAATAACTAGGAAAGAAATAAACTAATGGTAAATACATTCCTTATTAGCTAAAACGCTTTTTTAATGACATTTCTCTTACTTATCAAAAAAAAAAATAATAATATATGGAGATTATACTCCTTATTCTATGCCAACTTGGGCTTTAGGATTGCCACGTGTGCTGCCACATAAGCCCTGGAAATCTGAACGTATTATCCCTCTCCCCTAACATCTTCCTTGTCCCCAAGGAAGAATTCTGGTTTTGCGAAAATCAGTCCCTGCCCTTCCAACCTTGGCTTCATCTCTTCTTCCTTCTTCTTCACATTCTGCTCCAGCATCTCCTTGTCAAGAACATTGCAAAGAACAACCTTTTGAAAATCCTCAAAGGCTGGAAAACTATAAGGCCAGCTTTGGACTTCATTCATCATCTGTATTTTAGCATCCTCCCATAGCCAAAACAGATCATCTCCGATAGGTGCAGAATTATGATAGATAAATACTGGGCCAAAAACCTTCTTCCATGGCTCACCAGCTCTGAATTTCGGCACCAGGTCTTGTCCAGCATAGTGAGCAGCCTTGCCAAAAAAAGTATGAACACCAGTAGCAATGACCACGGCTTCTTCCATCTCTCCAAGTTTGCATGTCGAACCTGAATAAACACTATCACCAGGGCCTTTTGTCACTGGAAGGGACTCCCCTGTAAGTGCAAACTCGGCAATTTTCAAGGGATTACCATCGAGAAGCCGAGCATCTGCAGGAAGGATGTCCCCAAGCTTAACACTAATTATATCACCAAGAACAAGAATAGACGCATCCTACTTGTACTCTTCAACAGGAACATGTTGTCATTCACTGGTTCTCCCCAAAAGAGCTGCATCCTTTAGCCCCAAAGAAAAGTGTTGCGGCAACAAGAGGTTTTGTAGAATCTTCGGCTTTCTTGTTTCTTGTTCGCATCTTTAACACCGCTTGGGGCTTTGGCATCAACCGGTCACTTTTTGTTGATGGTGGGGTAGGTTGTATGGGTGGGGCTTGGCTTGCCGGAGAGGTGCGTGGTGGAGAAAAGCTTTCAATTCTTTTCCTGATCTCCTCCATCCGTTTGCTTGATTCCTTTTTCCACGCGAGGAATTTTGACCGCATCTTTTTTATCCTTGCTTGTTCTAATTCATTCCAGAAAAATTGGGAAGACATGGTGATGGTGTGGATCGGAGATTGTTGTAGAAAACAATCAACTTTGCTTTGATACCACTTGATGCAATCAAATAGTAAAAAAACAAAGGAAAAGGGATAAAGGCTACTTCGAGAGAGCCGTGACCTCCTAAGACACCAAAAAGGTTATAGGTTTGTTAATATTCAGCATGATATTTTATTGATTAGGGTTATACTTATATAGAAGATGGTTAGGTCATAAGACATAACCATTAGGTCTAGCCGTCATTACATCATGCAAGAAAATAACTAGGAAGGAAATAAACTAATGGAAAATACATTCCTTATTAGCTAAAACACTTAGGGAAATAATGTATGGAGATTATACTCCTTATTCTCTACCGACATGGGCTTTAGGATTGCCACGTGTACTGCCACATAAGCCCCGAAAATCTGAACGTATCACCATGTCCAAATCTTTTGTTAAGTGGAGAGTTAGATCGGGTGAAGGGGGCGGACTTGAAGACTTGGGTGCAGTAGCGGTTTCGGGTTAACCTTCTGCTCAGCTTGTGGGTGTCAAATTGGACTGAATAATAATTGGAATAATAACGGAAGCAAGACAGAGAAAAGAGATAGGGGATTTACGTGGTTCGGTCTATGACCTACGTCCACAGGGTAAAGCTCAAAGGGCTACATTGTGATCATATTAACTTGTTTTGTCTACAATACAAAAGTCCCTATTTATAGGGTTCAAAGTAAATACTAATATGGTAATCAAATCCCCATGATTTGATTACAATTCACCGTAAATAGAGAATATTACAATATCAACCAAATAAGGAATATACGGAAAATATAATATATTTTCCATATATTCTAACATCCCCCCTCAAACTCAAGATGGAAGATTCTGAAATCTTGAGTTTGATTCTTCTTCTTTCTCTGAACGGGAACTACTCCCCCTGAACGACCAAGAGCAACAGAAACCTTGAACATGAACTACTTCCCCTGAAAACCTTGAACGGGAATACTCCCCCTGAAAAACCTGGAATCACCGATCAGAATCGGATCATACCCAGAACGCCCGAAATCACCGATCAGAATCGGCTACTACCAAAATCGCCGATTGGAATCGACTACTACCGAGAACCGTCGGGCAACAGCTGAACAACAGATAAACGCCCGAAATCACCGATCAGAATCGGCTACTACCAAAATCGCCGATTGGATTCGACTACTACCGAGAACCGTCGGGCAACGGTTGAACAACAGATAAACGCCCGAAATCACCGATCAGAATCAGCTACTACCGAAATCACCGATAGGAATCGGCTACTACCAAAATCGAAGGGGACTTCCTCATTCGGAACCTGTCCACACCAAAGAATTCCACGACCGTGGAATGATACCACACCAAGGATTCCACGCTCATCGTGGAATGACACCACACCAAGAGACCGCATGAACCGGCCGACCAAACAGAAGAAAGGAGCACCCACCGGAAACCCACTCGCTGATTCACCCAAACTACTACTTCAGAACTTCTTTTCTTTTCTTTTTTTTTTCTTTTTTTTTTTTTAAGCAACTCCTGGAGAAAGCACCGCACCACACGTAGCCACAACAAATCACAGCACCCACTACACCAACGTCGCACCAGAATGCGCTCCACGAGTCCACAGGATCCCACAGGTACAGTACAAACGTTCCTTCACGTCGGCTTCACCACACGTTCTCTGCACCGCACTGCACAAGACACGTTCTATGCACCGCACTGCACTTCAGCACCCGCGTCGCACAGACCAAGGAATGCACCACGGTGATACCCTGAACACCCAACGATCTCTTCACCAGAAATTGTCGACGCCGAACAGCAACAGACCTGCCGAACAGCAACCACGCTGAAGGAAACACCAAAGAAATCCACGCCCAGTAGATCAGCCTTCCTCGTTCACTGACCAAGACCTTAAAAAAAAATTCTTTGGACGCTTCTCAAATAAAGCGCTGCCTAAGGACACGCTTCTTTCTCTTGATGCGAACTTTTGGACACTTCATAACAGCCCACCAAAGGACACGAACGTTCACCGAAGGAATGGAGAACACGCCCAGAAAAAACGCATCAAATCAACGCCAACAGCAAGAACACGCACGCTGCAACTGTAGCCAAACCGCAGTTGTCTTCTCCAAAGAAAATTCTGCAGACCAGAAACTCCCAGCACCACAGACCGCCGGAAAAGCTGCTGGAAAGACGCCAAGACTGCACGGAAACGCCGGAAACGCTCCTGTCCACCACTGATCGCCGGAGACAACCTCAACAGAGATGGCCGATAGTCACCCAGAAATCGCCGGACCACAGGAAATCTCCAGAACGGAAATTGCACAAATACACCCCCAGAACTGGACGGAATCACCCAGAACCAGAACTTCACAGAAACAGCCGACTTGCGGCTACCCAGGAACGGCAGACCAAACACCAGGGACCGAACCGCCAGAAAAAGACACCGAACCACCAGGGACTTAATTAAATAGAACACGAAAGAAACACGTCGATACCCACAAACCCAGGGAATTGAAAAACTAAGAAAATCTAATTTAGATGATTTGTAGCTTTGATACTATGTCAAATTGGACTGAATAATAATTGGAATAATAACGGAAGCAAGACAGAGAAAAGAGATAGGGGATTTACGTGGTTCGGTCTATGACCTACGTCCACAGGGTAAAGCTCAAAGGGCTACATTGTGATCATATTAACTTGTTTTGTCTACAATACAAAAGTCCCTATTTATAGGGTTCAGAGTAAATACTAATATGGTAATCAAATCCCCATGATTTGATTACAATTCACCGTAAATAGAGAATATTACAATATCAACCAAATAAGGAATATACGGAAAATATAATATATTTTCCATATATTCTAACAGTGGGTTCTTCGCCAGCTTCATTGCTTCCTCCTGCAATCAATGCCACCAGTCATGGAGGAGTTTGGGAGGGGAGTGAGGAGAATTGGGGGGTGTAGGGTCTGAGAGCCTTGTTGGTGGCCCTTTATTTGAGGAATCACTTGTAGTGGCCAATGCTCGTCGGAGACTCCGTTATTTGTTTAGATCCTACCGACGATGGCCTTGGAGCTGGATTTTTGGAGTTTAGGGCGCAGGGGGAAGGGCCTCTGGAAATGGGTGTTCAAACATACCATAAGCATCGTCAAAAGGAAGTGGTTGTTGTTCCTTGCTTTGGTGCGGCAGAGGTTGCGAGTGTTTATGAGGTTCTAGACTGGGCTTTGGACATTAGAGAAGGTGAGAGGATTTCCGTTAATGGTTTAAATTTTGGGGCTATCCTTTTCTTTAGTAGTGAAGAGCTTGGGTGAGGGCAGCAATGTGGGTCAGGAGCTAGGGTGTGCGCGCAACCCTTTGGAAGGAATTGGCACTGGAACAAGCTTGTTTAGCTGTTGTGGGGATGAGGGGCCTTCGTCTTCTTTGGATTGGTGCTTTATTCTTTGGATGAGCCTGGGGATAGTGAGCCTTTAACTGTCCCTTGTTTTGCTTGACGACCAACTATACTTGAATCTTTTTCTTCATATTGGGTGGTTCAGAAAGTGAAAGTGTCTTTGCCTCATTTTGGGGCTATTGTGTGAGGGGTTTGAGGATGAGTTAATGGCTTTATTCATTGCCATCGAATATGAGATTTTGGTATGATCTATGGTGTGGACAGAGACTAGATTTTGAAGGCAACTTTTCCAGATTTGTTAAGTATTGCTTGCTGTAACGAGGCTTTGGTGACAGATTGTGTGCATTTTTTTTATGATATTCTTCGATGGTATATTTCTTTTACCAGACCAGAGCATGATTAGGAGGTAGAGTTGGTCACTTTGTTCTTTAGTCTTTGGTACTCCATTAGGTTGAGACGAGGTGGCCGGGATAAAATCTGTTGGATCCCTTTCAAAAGGTGGACCTTCAAGGTCAGATCTTTTTATCATGCACTCCCCCATCCCGTTGCAGCTTCATTTCCTTTGAAGAGCATTTGGAAAAATAAGGCTCCATCGAGAGGCGTTTTTTGTGTGGATGTCGGTGTTAGGGAAGATCTTAACTTTGGATAGCTTAAGAAAAAGGCACGTCATAGTGATGGATTGGTGTTGCATGTGCAATAAGAATGGGGAGACTATATACCATCATCTACTCCATTGTGAAATGGCTAGAGCTTTGTGGGTATTGATTTACCATCTTTTTGGATTATAATATGGTAGATTTGATTTGCTTTGTAGATTGTAGTAGCCTTAGGGTTTTCAACTCTCTTTTATACTTTTTGTGTACGAGGGTTTTGCCCTTTTCTTTCAATAAAATTATTATTATTTATTTAAAAAAAAAATTTAAAAGTCATGACCCAAATGGTGGTGGGTTTGTTGGCTTGTTAGAGAGGTCAGTCTAGATGCCACTCTAATTTAAAAGCTTGGAGGTATTGTGCTTAATATGGTGTGTTTGGAGAGAGTGTAATGCTCAGAATTTCGAAGATTTTGAAAGATCGGTGTTAAGTTTAAAGCTATTATGTTCAAATATCATATGTTTGGGTGGCGACTAACAACGGTTCTCGCTTTTCTTGTCGCTTAGAATTTTTGGATTTCTAGTATTTCTCTTTAATTGAGGTCTCTTTGATATACTTTACGTGTACTTGGGATTCGTCCCTCTGCGCTTTTAAAAAGCACATCTCACCTATGATTTGAAAATGCAGATTTTTCTATGTTTTTAAATCGTAATTTTTAGAAACACATTTTCAAACGATACATTTTCTACGATTTGGTTTAAAATTGCACTTTTTGTATGCGAAATCATAATGCCAAACACTCTTATTCTCTATTGCTAAAACAAATATTTATGTTATTTAAATTGCAGGCCTGTCTTTACTCTTGGGAGAATAAAGTTCCTCTCATAGCTTTCACCAAAGATCGATGCTTAACTTTATTTGATAACCCGCTAGTTGACTCACTGCACACTGTATACCATGAGCCAAAGGTGCCTTATAGACAACTTTTTATCTTATGTTATCGTTATCGCGTTGAGGCTTCTTCATTTGTATAATTTACCAGAAAAATCTTGACAGGCAGAGATCATGCCATCAGTTGAGCATCTGTTGGCTGCAGTTGACATACAGGTATGCTCTTGGCAGGAATATAGTCTCTCTCTCTCTCTCTCTCTCTCTCTCTTTGTGATACTGAAGTCGTTGAAAAGTTAGGTACCTGATACATGGCATGGTACTGAAAATGGCTCAGACAATTAAGGTTGGACCATTGTGTTAAGATTTTGCTATTAATTGGCTGTTTTCTTCTGTGTGAATTCCGTGAAAGATGCTATCTTTTATTTTCATTGAAATCCTTTCAAGAGTTTATGCCATGCACTTAATATTTTAAGTGCATCCCTTAATGTGCAAGTTATTTGCATTAAGATTTTCTTGTCAATGATAATCAAAATAAGAGCACTATCAGCAGCTTCTCTTAAACTTTTCTTCAATTTAGAGAATTAAACCGCTTTTTTCCTCCTTATTTAAATGCACTGCACAATGTTTTCCCTTATCCTTTCTCTATATCATTTAATTATTGTTTCAAATAAATGTTAGAAGAATGAGAGAGGAAATATTAAGTTTTTAATATTAAAATAATGTTAAGGGAACCACTTTTGCTTCCCTAGATGTAGCCTGTAAGGTACAACTTTTAGTTCCTTTGGTGTTTCCTTAGCTTATGGAACAGCAAGAGAATCTGATTTAAGTGGTTTTTATGAGTTTAGGGAAGCTGCTGCTAGTGCTCTGGGTAGTGATGTAGGTTCTGCTGCAAATTTCTTGTGATTCAGACACTTTCTTTCGGGGAAAAACATAATGAAATGCCCCTCTTTGCATTTGCAATTGATTCACTTGGTCTCAAGCAAACAACCCAACCAAAACAATACACCTTTTCTTGTTGCCTGAGTTCTTGTTATTCCAAAAAAATCCAGTACTCTGGGAGCACCATGATCCTGACTCACATGAATGCGGCCCCATGTCTGATCCACATTTATGTGATTGAGAATCATGGCACTCCTGGTGTACCAAACTCTTGGGGGAAAAAAAAAGGGGATACTTCTGGTGTACCGATTATTGTCTCCTTGTTATGACACAAATCTTTTGGATTCACAGAAATTGATTTTCTTAGACACTTCTGCGGGAGTGAGCACTACGCTGCGGCCATACTGGTCAGAAGCAACAAGAGATCGTGCCACTGTTGTTCAAGCTGTGCCAGACATGCTTGAAATTGTTCCCCTTGGGACCTCAAAAGGGAGTGGAGTGAAAATGCTGCTTGATCATTTGGGAAGCACTGCAAAAGAGGTATGGGCCATTATATTTGTGATCCAATCTTGTGAAATTTCTATTCTCCACTACATTTTGACAATTAAAATGATTGGACTGGAAGGGGTGTTTAATCCTCTACTATAGTACTTTATTAGAGTATCCTACAGGCAAGGCTTGCCATGAGGCACATGTGATCAACATTAGACTTGCAATTCTTGATTGTGGTGGAGCTTTCCCCACTTGATCCTGCATTTTACATCATGAGGTGCAGCATAGATTTCATCAGACTGGAAAAAGCAGATAGTTGATATAATATTTAATAGTCCTACAAGCATAGTTCATTTGGATCTTTCCCCAAGTGAACTTTGGACATTAACATTAGGGCTGTAAACTGACTCCCTCAGATCGGAAAACACCTTCCTACTTCCTACCCAACTGGGGTCAGAATCTGATTTCTTCAACCAAACCAAACCATGAGGGGGTTATATACATAATATAATGTGTTAGATGGTGGTTGGTTGGTTTGGATAGTTTGAATAAAGGCTCTCCAGACTCTCTCGTCCCGCTCTTTACAAAAAACCCATAGCCTACTCTGCTTCGCTTGTGAGGGAGGGTGTTATGAGCCTAGATGTCCAGTTACCTTGAAGTCTCAGCAAGTTAGTGTAATCGTGACTCAGCTGTTTGTATTTCCTAAATTCTCAGTTCTATCAATTAGGCTCATAACAGAGGGAAGATGGATCCCATCCTCCCTCCCTCCTCCTCTTCTGGTTCCTCTTCGGTCTAGGTTCCCTTAGCTTTTCTTCTTCGCTTGGGTCTTTTAGTTTTGGGGTTTTCTTTTGTTGGGGGTAGTTCTCAGTGGTTGGGTTTTCCGGCGCGCTCGCTCCCCGCTCGTGACCTCGCCGGCTTGTTCTGGTCCTTGCCGATGTCGCCTTCTCTATGGTTGCCGTTGCGCCGTTGTGGGTGGCTGTTTTTGTTCATGCGCTTCTTGGGTTGTAGATCTACGGGTTTTGGGCCCTCCTCGCCGTCCACGTGCCTCTCCGGAGGACTCTCCGTCGTGGTCCGACTCTTCTTCGCAGTCGGCACTACTGCGGGTGGTCGCCACGCGCCTTTCTGGTGCGCTTGGCCGTGGGTGTTCTTGTTTTTTGGGTGCTAGATCTGCGGCGTATGGGACCTCTCCTGCACACACGCGCCTTTTCGATGACTTCTCCGGCAATTTCCGCTTCTTCAGGTAGTCCTTCCGGCTGGTTTCGCGCCGCTCTGGTTGCGCGTGTCTACACGCACCGGTGGTGCACCAATGCGCGTGGCTCCACGCGCCACAGTTTTTTTTTTTTTTCCTCCTGTAGCTCTGGCTTTTCTTTGTATTTTGGGTTTGCTTTCTTGTATTTGGGGTATTGTTTTGTGGGTTTTGGGGGTATTGTTTGGGGGTTTTCTTGGGTTTGGGGGGTTTTTTTTGTATGAGGGGGGGGGTTACTTTGTATCTTGGGTTTTATTGTATCATGGAGGGTTCTTTTGTATCTTGGGTGTTTCATGGGGGATTTCTTTTGAATCTTGGGTTTTATTGTATTATGGGGGATTACTTTGTATCTTGGGTGTTGGATGGGGGGTTCTATTGGGTTTTATTTTATTATGGGGGTTACTTTGTATCTTGGGTGTTTGTTGGAGGGTTTCTATTGTATCTTGGGTTTCATGTGGGTTTTGGGTGTTGTGGGTATGTAGTTTCTTATGGGTTTTTCATGTGGGCTAGCTGAGTTGCTCCTGTGTATACTTCTTGTGTACTTAGGGGCGCTTTATGCTTTTTAAATGAAATTTTCTTACTTATCAAAAATAAAATAAAGGCTCACTTGAGAATTCTTACTTCATTTCCACGGTTGCTTTGTTATATCGTACGTAGCACCCATCGCAGCATCCTTGTCAAGATCGGCAGCCCTAAGATTGAGGCTGTCGAATCTTTTCATTTTGGAATTGAGTCACCATCAAGTTCTCTGAATTTGGCTTCGATTCCGCGGTCGTAGGCCATGTTGGGGCTTGAGTTTTTCCTTGAATTGTTGCCTTTGAGGGTGAGGGAGAGCTGCATTGGGCCAGTTTTGGTCAGAAACTCTTAACCTGACTTCCCACTAGACCCTCCGTTTGGAACTAAATATTTCTTTTGGCCATCGACCCACCTTGGATATTGACTGATTTTGGTCGGTTTTGGTGGGGCGGATTTGGTGGTGGTGTTATTTTTTAATATAAAATTGTTTGATATATTTCCTTTAACTGCCATGTTCTAATCCTGACTGATTCTAATGAATTATTCTAGGTAATGGCAATTGGTGATGGGGAAAATGACGTAGAGATGCTTGAGCTGGCTGCTTTAGGCATTGCTCTTAGTAATGGATCGGAGAAGACAAAAGCTGTGGCTAATGAAATTGGTGCCAGCAACGATGAAGACGGTGTTGCTGATGCCATCTACCGGTATGCATTCTGAGCTTCAGTTCAAGCAAGAAATCGTAATTTTTATTTTTATTTTTTATTCTTCTGTCAAAAGAAACATTAAATGAGCTCAGCTAAAGAGGCTAAAAGTTTTATCAATTTTTGCTCATTGAATTATATTTAGGAAAGTTTCATATTTGGTGTTTCATGTGACCGATGTGGAATCATTCTATGTATCATAAGGCATGTCAATTATATTCTATTGGTTTCTTTTTCTACATAGAATTAAGTCTTTTTTGCTTTTGGTTATATAGCAAAAGCAAAAGCGATGAAAGATTGCTTTATGAAATAAAACACGATCTTTATCACAGTCAATGTACCTTTTTTCTTATGTTCATATTTATTCAAATTTCTAGATATGGCACTTCACTTATTCAAGAATTTGCATGAATAACTGATCCATTTAAAGCATAACTTAACTAATCTCAAATATCTTCTAATTACAGATTAAGCCTAATTGAAATTTTACGAACCTCCAAGCTTCCAAGCTATATTATAACATGTTATGTTGGAGAGGACTCGCCAACTTTAAATAGCTTAATTTGTAATGAAAAGGCTTCTAGGAAACCCAAAAAAACAAAACAAAACGGGCCAAACAGCTATTATATGTACTCAACCAAAGCCTTCTAAGGAACTTTATATACATTGTTTGCCAACCAATATGAAGATTTTTTATTTTTCTAGCAAGATAATCATAAAATGAAAAGAAAATAGAACTACAATTGAAGGGGTGAGGGACCTCAACAAACACCCCAATACAAGAAATTAAAACTAAAATTAAAACAGGAAATAGATCCAAAATAATCTTGTCCCACAAATCCTTGACCAGAAGGCCGTTGAGAGGGCTGCCTTGGTGGCGGTAAGTCACGCAGTCCAACAGTTAGACCGCTGAAAATAAATGTGCACTGATGATTGTGTTGTGGCGGATGATGAGGATAACCTTTCTCACAGCCTTCGATAAAGGAGCAAGCTCCACGGCAACTCCGGACAAGAGAGAACCACTCCCATTTTATTGAGGAAGGAGGTGAGAATGGGCTCTCGGAGGCATGAGCTAGATTTGGAAAGCACCAGAGGGGGCGGCGCGTGGGCCTTCAAGAGTTTGGAGAAAGGCCATAGCAACCTTTGCAGTCTCCAACTTTCATTAAAAATAAACATTTTTGGACCCAAGGGGGGGGGGGGGGTGGTCGGCTACAATTGGGTTAAAAAATAAAATGATTTCTCCAGTTCAAAAATAAATTTCATTCTCTTATAGCCTTCTGCTTAATTTGGCATAGTAATCCAACTTCCACTCAATCCAATCCTCCAATCCTTCATTGAAAAACTTGTGATGAAGACTTGGTGGAAGTAATTTAAGCAAACATGGAAAGAATAATCAGTGCACGTGAAGATCCTCGATACGAAGAACATTTTTTGGGCACTTGTGAGAAGCTTTGTCTTGCCTTCCCAACCAAGCCTAACATATGTCCGAGACCATTCGAATTCTCTTCAGCTTCTTCTATTGCATCATCATCGTCCATAATTTGCAGCTCGGGGTCGTCTAGTTGCAGAGGAGAGGGAGTTTTCAGAAGCAGGAGGTGAAGGGACTTGGGTTTTGGAGAGGAAGGTGGATGGAGGTGTAGATTTGCAATATTTTTCCTTGCTCTTCCTTTCTCTTTCTACAGCTTCCCGAATCCTAGTGGTCCAATTTACAGATTTACTAACTAGAGATGTTAAGTTGGGTACGTTTTGTAAATGATTTTGTAGTGAAATTTTTATTTGAATAGTAATAAGAATTGATTGATGTGATATAAAATAAAAAAAGTTTGGAATTTTTTTTAAGGAAAAGTGAAAAAGTTGTGTTTTTAATATATATTTTTGGTTAAATAGTAATAAAAAGTTATTGATATGATATAAAGAGTAAGAATATTTATAATTTGACTCTTTTTAAAAAATTGAAATGGTTTGCCAATCAGTGTTGTTATCTTCCTAATTTGATGCAACTTGTAAGCCAGATTTTGATTCAAAAATGGCTTGTCAAAGTACAAAACCAAGGACAAAAAGACAGAAATCAAACGTGTGGTCAAACTTTAGGAATAATACTAGAAGGAAGACTTTTGTTCATTCAAAAGTGATATGACTTTTAAAATTATCATTAGATTTGAAATTGATCAGTATTAGACTTTGAACAAATAGTAATTTTAAAAGTCATGTCATATTTGAGGGGATAAAAAAAAAACAAAAGTCTTTCTTCTAGCATTACTACAAACATTTATATAAGAGCTCCCTAATGGAATCCCACAACTCATGCTTAAAGTTGTGGTCACCATAGTACAGCAAATTTTGGGAAAATTATAAATCTGGTCCACATCAAACCGATCCTCAAGTTTTCAAAATTATTTTGCAGATCCCTAGACTAAACTACTTGCCTAGAATGGTCCTTGTAGTCCCGTTAGAGCTCCATGTCAGCACCTTTCTCTGCATGACACATGGCATAATCAATGAGTTAGCCAATTTTGTTGCTAGATATTGGATGATACATTTCATTTCCATGTCAATTAATAAGGTCATATTAGTATGCAAGACGTGTCAACATCAAATAGAAAAGCAACAAATAAGAAGAAACTTTTGCATTCCTCAAATCACACAAGGGGTGGCCATTGGTTGCCCCTTGTGGCGGGTCCCTCATTTGTGAGAGGCGGCCACCCCTCATAAATGAAGGGTAGCTGCCCTTCTTATATGTGTGGGGCTGCCCCTAAAGAGGGGTCATTCCTTATTTGTTTTTGTTTTTTCATTTTATGCTGACCCATGTTTTATTAATGAAGTTATCTATTAATTGTTGTGGCACTAACATGTACCGTCCGACATGGTAATAAGGGTAATAAGGTTAGTTAACTCATTAATTATTCCACGTGTCATGCGGAGAGAGGTGCTGACATGGATGTATAATGTTAAGTTATCCCGAAAACTGTTTCGTATAAGTAGAAACCCCTGGTATCATATCAATAATTTTTCCAAAATTTTCATGACTCCATTTGAAGATTCAACAGAGGAAAAGACCAAAAAAAAAAAAAAGAGGATGCAAAATTGGCGGAAATCAAGAGAGTTAAGAGAAAAATTATCAATACAAATTGTTTGATATTAATCTCAGTAACTTTAACGCATGATGCATTTGAGCCTTAATGGTTTTGCGACATGTATTATGTATATATTTTAAATCCACGTATCAAAGGCTTAAATCTAAACACATGAATTTCATGAATAAAAATAGAACCCATTGAAACAATAGATGATCCCTATTGCCTTTTCATTATTCGCATTCGAGTGATTAAATTAAATTGGTTCCTCCACTTGCTGGCTTAACGTTTTGTTTTCTGTGTTTTTTACTGTATATTTTTGTTTAATTTCACAGTTTACTATTGTAATAGGCTAAAAATTACTTAAGCATTTAGGTGGCTTGGTAACTAGACAGGCCCTTTCATTTTAGGAGGGTTGTTCTTCGTTGTTAAGAGATGGTCAAATGTTTGTTCTTGTACTTTTAACTTGTTGCTTTGGTAACTGCTTTAAGCTAAGTTTGTTCCTGGCTTAGTGTTTAGGAATTTTTCATCTCTACTCACTACCTTAGGCCTTCGGGCTTCTGTTGTAGCTTTGGGACTGTGCTATTTGCCTTCGGGCTGATGTATTTCCCTTATTTTCTAATTGCATTTTGCCAGGAAAAAAAAATCAGAGAAAATACACATTTAACATGATTTAATTTCCCCTCCCCCCCCCTAACAATAGACAAAGAGATGGCTACATGTGCTCTTATTCATTATTTTTATTCCAATAGATAGCTCACTAAAAAACAGGGAAAATTCACTGCACAATGGCAAGTCTGGCACAGATTTTACGACTCCAGTAAATCACGGCAGAGTAATCCCATATTAAACTCGGATAAAATGGGTCATAAACTGCTGCTATTTAAAATGAGTAAACATTGACCATCATGCTCAGAAAATTAAGAAGAGAAACCAAAAAAGGCACGTCTTACCAAGCCACAGCATGATGTGCCAATACAAAACTTTAGGTTACACACATATCACTGTAACTTACGATTGCAGTGCATCATGTCTGGCTTCTCAAGGCATTTTCAAGCTGGGAATTTCTTCTTGCACACGCTAATATCGTTTTGTCAGCAGTGATGAAGTATGCTGCAACCGATGCTGTTCAACAATCATAAAGTTACACTGTTAAGACTCAAATTTCAAGAGGAAATAGGTTTGGCACATTCAGTTACATGTAAATTAGCACAACAGGAATACATAAAAACGCGAGAAAACTTGGGAAGAGGTTTGGGGGATCATGTGCATCTGTGTGTGCGTGTATGTGTTTTTGAGAGAGAGAGAGAGAGAGTACAAAACTTATAAGATACTACCATTTATTTTAAACTTCTTCAGAATATTGATAAATGACAACCTATACACAAGAAAACCCTCAATTTCATTGTTCCGAAAAAAGTATATTTTTAAAACTCTCTGTGGTTGCTAAATACCCCATAACTAAAATGCTTTTTTTTTTATAAGTCCATAACTAAAATGCTATGTTCGAACCCAGCACTATAACTTACTAAAATTTGTATGTAATTATCATACCAGCAGATATAATGAGTGCCTGAGCAGTATAATTGAGGTTTGCCTTTGCCCAAGGAAACACACGAACTGCAACCAACTAAGAACATGAACAAGAGACGTCAATTAGAAAAAGAAAAGAAAAAAAGAAACCCCAATCTGCATGTAGAGGACAGAATAGAATGTGTAAGCTAAAAAAGAACCAAGGACGATCATTAAATTGAGACTTCAACGGTAAATTCTCAGCACATGCACACACCACCACCATCCTTATTATAATTAACAGATAATGTTCAGTCGGTTTGTCATGTGCTTCAATAATTTCCCACACTTTGATTAGTTCCCTCACCACATAACCTATTATCCACAGCTAATATAGCCACAGGCCAAAGCTTTTCAATAATTGCCAGTTAACTTATTCACGTGAGGGAACAAGAGCTCAACAAAATATCGAACCTAGGGTCTTTGTTCAAGCATATTGTAGATGACTAAAAAAAAAAAATTCCTCAAGGCATCCAAACACAGATTAATGGTGGAACCTTAGGAAGTCTCATGCTCATCAACTAAGAAACTCACCTGCCCCATCAAATCCCTCTTAGTTTTTGAAGCAGGCAGTTTGTGTCAATCAATAAGATCTCCAGCCAACTCAACTAAGACAGCATGCTTAATATCTTGAAGCCTGTTAACATCTCAATCCAAACCAAATTGTTTCTTCAGGTTTATCACAAATGAAGTAATGCCCATCTGACAAGGTGGGTTTGCCTTTGAAGAAGATCTTGCAGGATATATTTTTTTTTTTTTTTTTGATAAGTAAAGATCTTGCAGGATATTGTATTACAAATTTTGCCCAGATCATGTATAAGAAAGCAAATGAAAACTGTAAAGTAGGCCCAGATTGTCTTACAAATATAACCTCTGTTTGTGATCATCTAATACATACTAAAATCTATGATTCATTCATCCCAAATGATACAGGTGTGCCTATAACCTCGTTTTCAACAAATATGACCTCCAAAAACAAGATAGATAATGAATTAACAATGAATATTGTCAAATTAAAAATGATGAGAGTAAAAAAAGGACTATCACATACTGTAGGTATAGCGCTGGCAACGCATGCGATTGAAGCTGACTTGAATCCGGCACGAACACCTTCTGCATATTATGCATATATGCTTAAGTAATGTATGTCATTTTCATGACAAAACTCAGTAAGCTTTCAGATGTATCAACACTCGAACAAAAAGACAACAAATGATCATGTAAACAATGACTATGTGTCAAGGCAATAGAGGAGGAAATTAAAAAGGTAAATTTCACTTTTCTTTTCCAAACTACCACACCTTTTAGAATATTCTCATTTGAACTTTTAGATATGTCAATCGGCCCCTTAATTAAAAAAAAAAATTGTTTCAATGTCCACTCTCCATCAAAATAGAGCATTGATTTTCAACAAAAAATGAAATATATGCATTCTATGTGCTTATTTACTTGCTATGTGAAATGATTAAACTACTCCAAAGAAGTAACTAGAAATATAAACGAAACAAAGGTGACATGATGGTAGCTGAAGGTACCACCAGTGACAGGAAATTTAACAGTAAACTCTGTAGTAGAAGGCGGAAAGGAGGGTGTAGAGAGACTGTCAATGGCGTAGGAGAGGATGACGGTGAGGCCGGCATAAAGGAGGGCTATGCGGCTGGTGGTGACGAAGATGTCGGTGTTGATGGAATTTTATGTTCAACCTCTATGATCATGCTGGTCTGATTAGATTAGAGACGCTCAATAACTCCAAACTCCAGAAACACCACCACCATGGCTCCTTTAGCCTTCAAAGCCAACATTCCCACCAGTCTCAACACCCACCAAAGCTCCCAAGCTAGAACCAAAACCAGAGTCTACCCCCAATCCTCCCCAACCATTTTTGAGCCCTTTGTCCTACAACTAGGAGAAACCCTTGAAGACTCTCTCCCCATTAAGCTCCTACAAGACCCTCCTCTCAACCCCCGTAGCCCTACTGCAAAGACAAGCCCTTTCACTTCACAGACACCTCCTTCATCAAACACTTCCAAATCAGCCCAATCCCTCACCCTCCTCACTTCCCAGCTCTCTCATGGATTTCTTCAAACACCTGATTCCCCAATCTTGTATTGCTGATGGGTTTGTTGTAAATTTTGTAATCTGCTTCTTAGACCTCTCTAAAACCCATCCTCAAACTCCTTACAAACACAGGAGATGTAAATGATTCTGTGGTAGATAGACCCTATGTTAAGTTTCACCCAGTTTTGGATGTCGACTCGACTGCAGTAGACAACCCTCTAGCCTTGGGGGAGATGCAGCAATGGTACACAATAATTTCCACGGAAGAAATGATAATAATATATCACCCTGGTTTATAGCTTATATCTTGTTGGGATAGTTAAGCTGAGGTGCATGTCTGGAGCTTGGATTATCCAAGCCAAAAACAATGTAGAATGTAAGAAATGAAAGAAAAATGAATATTCTACTTTACAAGCCTAATATTATCGAAGTACAAGATAATTTAATGGCTAGAGGGCACAGTTATTTCTTTTAATAACTCAATACATGGGATACAATGTTACTTTTCAAAAAAAAAAAAAAAAATACACGGGAGACTATGTTTCTGAAACAACATGTCATGATTGGTGGTATAACAAATCAGTGCTGCTTGTTAGTGTAAGTTCCACAACCAAGAATGCATGCCAATGTCTGAGAATATAAGTGGCTTTTCTCAATTGTCGACCAGTCAGCCTATGTAAACAGATAACTATGAAAGCAAAGAATCATGAAAGAAAAATGTGCAGCAAGTTCACCATCGACTTGCCTGTCTCGGGCAGTGCCTTCAACTTTGCCCATTTATATTTCCAGTGACTACTCAAGGCTAGTTCAGACATTTCAGATAATACAGAGGAAACAGTTCATGTGTTGCATAAATTTTGAATGAGGGAACCAAGTGATGAGATCTAAAGTTCAAAGGAGGATTACAAATGAGGTGGAAGTTTGTGAGGAAAGCGTCAATCACCCAAATCAAAATTTTGGATTCCAAAACTTCCATTAATTAGAATGCAAGAAAAGAGATTTTCCACTCAACTAAACCTAGATACAGCTGTTAGATGGTTGACATAATTTTTCTCACACTAGCACACAAACACACACAAGGGTACACACGCATTTCCAGTTGAATCCACTAGCCTATATAAGGAAATTGACCTTCCAATAACTGGTTTAGTGAAAACTGAGGAAAATCTAAATATATAAACTAGTTAACACATGTTTACCTCAACTTAACCAAATAGCCGTATCAAGTTTATTGATTAGTCCTTTTTCCCCTATTTTCAGGTCCCAAAGATACGAATCAAGATTAATAAATAACCTCTCCTACCTTTTTCCAAGCAACCAAAAAGAGCACATAAGATAATCCGACAAGCTGATACCGAGTTTCCAGAGATTTAAAACCTTAAAGTTCCGTTTCTTTTTCTACAAAATAGATAAAACTGAGTCCGGATTAGTCGAACCTCGAGTGCAATTTCTGGCGTTCAAGATTTTCTGATCTTCAACAGGAGAAGCAATCACGAAGCCCTTTCTTTTCTGCACCCACAAGTCCCTCATTTCCGATGGAATTCCCATTATTCTGTTCCTCTCAGTTCTCAAGCTGAAGATTGCACAGAGAGAGAGAGCCGTGTTGTAATTATAATTTGCGACCGATTGTGAATTGGGCTTTGAATTTCTTGGGCTTGTTCAAGTGATTGTGAATTGGAATATTTATTTGAATAGTAGTAAGAAATGATTGATGTGATAGAAAATTTGAGAATGTTTTATAGAAAAGTGAAAAAGTTTTGTTTTGTAGTGGGTTTTTTTGTTGAATAATAATAAAAAATTATTGATGTGATGTAAAAAGTGTAAAAAAGTAAGAATGTTTTTGATTTGATATTTTTGGGAGAAGGAAAATGAAAATGAAAATTTTATGAATGATTTATCAAACAAGCTGACTTCGGTCGATGGCTGTGTATATATATATATATATATATATATATTTGAGAGTACAGTGTAAAGAAACCAAAAGAAAAAAAAATTATTATGGAATAAAGAAAGTGGACGGAGAGTCCTTTTCAGAACATTGAGGAAAAGATGTGAATAGAAGGGAAATGATGAGAATGCAGCCAAAATGAATTATGTTTATGGCTCAATTTGTCACATGATGGGCATAGAAGTTTGCACTTCGGTTTACACGATTAGCTTTCCAGCTAGCTGTTGATGGGATGGTGGAGTGAATGATGGAGATGGTGGAAGCAATATGCCAATCAATAGTAATTGCTAGTTGTTGAAGCGTCATTGAGAAACTTGTGTCCTCTTTCTATGTCGTTTTGGATTTGCGAAGATAATCCTCTTCTATTCTTTTCTTTCTCCGACAAGTCGGTTATTATTGTCATGGTCTTTTAAGCATATATTTAAATGAGAAATGATACTCGTACACTTTGTTCACAACAACGATACAACAGCTTACGTGGAAAGTGGTTTTAATTTTTTTTTTTTTAATTTTTTTTTCTTCAAAACCGGTTGGAGGGGAAATGAAATTTCATTTCTTCCCCAACGCACCCCCCTCTCTCTCTCTGAAATCTCTCCATACAGTCCCCGTCCCTCTCGGCGTCCGGCATCCCTCTGCGGTCGTGGGTAGTCTCCTTGCCGACGCTGCTTCACCGGAGTTCTCCTCCTCCGTCGAAACCGCCGCTCGCAGCCCCTCTCTCTCTCTCTGGCCGGATCTGCCTCCTACGCACCTCTCTCTCTCTCTCTCTCTGGCCGGATATGCCTGCTCCGTTCGTCGGAAACCGCCGCCCCCCTCTCTCTCTCTCTCCCGCTCGCTCCGTGCCGGTCGTCCCTGTCCCTCTCGGTGGCTTCTCTCTCTCGGCGGTCGGCCACCCTCCACCGTCCTTCACCGGCGTTCTGTCTCCGGCGGATTTGGCGGCCAGATCTGTCTCCGGCGATGCTAAAAACAAAGGTACTCTGGCTCTCTCTCTCTCTCTCTCTCTCTCTCTCTCTCTCTCTCTCTCTCTCTCTCTCTCTCTCTCCGTTGAGCAAATATTTTTATGGGTATAATGTTTCTCCATGTTTACAGATCTCTCTACCGGTGCCGTCTCCACCTCTGGTCACTCTCTTTCTCTCTCTGAAATTATTGTTTGAAAATACTGATTTGGTTTGAGGGGGAAAAAATTCGGTATTTTGTTTGTTGTTGGATGCTGTAACTGGTGTTAGTGATTTTGCTAATCTGATTGTTGGATGGTGTTGGTATTTTGCTTGGTTCTGATTCGGTTTTAGGGGGAAAAAAAAAACAAAAAACAAAACTAAGATTTGTTTTGGTACAGTAGGTCTTTTGGTACATATTGCAAGGGAGGGGTTTTACTTTGTGGGTCGTTGAAAATCTGGGTATTTCGGGTGAATTTTGAGTGGTTCTGTTTTTTGGGTAGATTTCAACTCTTAACCTTAATCCACAACAATGACATATCTAAAATGGTTTGGATTTGCATTGGCTACTTGAGTTGTATTGTTTTTCCTCTATGATTAAGATGTTATATTCCTATGAACAGAACCTGTAATAATCTTCATATATGGGTTGTGATAATGTTATTATAAACACTTGAGGCTCCTTGAGAACCAATGTCTAACAAAAACAGTTTTTATAGAATAAATAAATTAAGAACTGAATTGGAAAAAGTGAGGAACCCTAATTCTGATTGGATGACCAACAAAAGTAAAATAAATTATGAGACAGAGCTGCCAAACAAATTAGGTGAAAGTATAAAGCATGTAATGGAGTAGGTTATGAAAGATCTAAAATCTTTGTTATAGTATTATTAGTACGAATGGATAGTTGCCTTTCATTATTTGTGCCAAAATTAGGGAGTAAAGTGCCAAAATTTAAAGTTTAATGGAAAGATTGCAAACAATGAGTAGTTGTACGAGGTGATAAAATATAATTTTACCTAATTGTTAATATGAAAACTAGGTTTAAGACTAATATAATATGCCCGAAAAGTTTAATTAATTCATTAAGACATTACATTTTTTGGTTATTCAAATATTCAAATATCTTTTTTAGGATCATACATATATGAACCTAGAATGGATCTTTATTCATGGTGCGTGTACATGATCAATGGCATTCAATTCTCTAACGTGTAATGGAATTTTATTGTTATTGCCATCGACTATAATGTGTGATTTAATTGCTTAGAATGCATAATGAGCTTTATAATTTTTTTGGTTAGGCAACATATCCTTTTTGTTCTCTTTTTGTCTCATCTTGTTAATATATTCATTTGTTGAGCAGAATTACTCTCTTGTATTGGATCCATTTGCTTGATATGTAACCTTAAAACTGTCGTATCGGGCGTGGGGAGTAATTTCTCTGAAATGCTAACAACATTTTTCTTGTTTTTTTTTCGTTTTGCCCTTTTTTTACCCTATTGGCATGATTAGGGGAAATTCCAAGGTAGATTAAGTAACACTAAAACAGAAACAGTTTCTCTTACCACAAAGTTTTTTCTTCTCTTAAACAAAAAGAAAGAAAACGAGTGAATTGTTCATTCGAATCTAATATAATAAATATTGAATTTGCTTTTGTTATACAGGTAGGTAGTGAAGACATTGGACTATGCCGAAAGTGTAAAATTGCAGTATCGCTCACTCGCCAAGGTTTCAAATTACCCATCCTTGAAGCCAATGTCAAGCAAGATGGCACCAAACTGGCTCTAGAGTTGCAGCATACCAAATGGAAATGTTGTATAACGCATACTTTACCAATATCCCACGCTTGAAATATTTTGTAACTCTATAGAGGAAAGAGGGTTCTTGTTTGTACTTGTATTGTTTCTTGCTTTTTGATAATGCTTGGTTGTTGACCTGTATTTGCAGAGAAATGCTTTACCAAAAGAAAAAAGAAAAGAACTTGGAGATTAGGCATGTCTGTGTGGCTTGCATTGATGGGTGAAAAAAATGTAACAAATATTCATGTTTTTCAACAGTGAATTGGCGAGATGTTAATTTGCTCATATTTGCTCAAATATGTTAATTTGCTCGTATTTTTCTTTTTCCCTTGAATATGATCTGCAGATAGTAACTTTGCGCCTCAGACAATAACTTTGTCTTGACAAATATTTGAATTCTAGTAATCCTTTGCTTGTTTTCTTGAACCCCTGCCCACACAACTAATAAGAGAGCACAATCATGTCTTCAACATGAGTGTTTTCTGCAAGGCTCTTACACTTCTTTTTCTCTCTTGTTGGTCGTGTGGGCTCGAGGTGGAATATGACTTTCAATCTCTGAGGCAAATAAAATATAAGCCTCAATGGAGAAGCTTTTATGCTAAAGCTTCTCTCTACCAATTTAGAGAATCTCTATTGAAGTAATATGTAACAATCATGCCTTCAACATGAGTGTCTTAAGCCTCGTTTATTTGATTTTGCTTCCTGGAGTGATGATGGCCTTCCACCTATTGACATTTATACACCTCTAAAAGCATCCTCTTCATAACGAACAAATACTTTTTTCAAACAAAATGCAAGTCACAAAAACTGCAACCATTAAAAGGGTTAAGAAAATACCTTCCCAAAAGGCAAATATGCATCAAAAAGGCCATCAATTTGTCCATGAATCAATGTCTACCCTTCTTTTACTATCTATATGCACTAAAAAGTCGCACAAGCTTCAATTTGGATCATTACAAAGGAATCATTATAAGGTTTGTAATCATTATAAGGTGGTTAATTCATCACATTGAGAAGTCTCATCTCCTCTTTTAGGTAATTAGAAGATAATCAAATATTTCATAAAATCAAAGGTTTAGTTACAATATATAGGCATCAGTCCATTATTGATAAGCATAGAGAAAACAGCCTACGTTAAAAAATAAACATAACCAAAGGAACGGACTAGTAGTTGTAGTTCACGTTTATTGAAATGAATATAACTATATAAAATTCCAGCTGCTCATTTTCTCTTGCTCAAGTAGCTTCAGCTTATACGTCAGAGTTATCATAGAAACTTCTATATTCCTTTTTGTAACTTCACCAACCTAAATATAAAACACAAACGATTCAAAATGTAAAGGTTCCAAAGGTTAAAAAATAAAATATAGTATTTAACACACTCTTAATATACCTTGAGGCATCAAAGACACAACAATTGAAACAATGTAATTCCAAAGAAGCAATTGCGTTGAGGCATCAAAGACAAAATTAAGTAATTATTCTTGCTACAAACAACTGTGGTATATGATCATACAAATGAGAAATAAGTTTAATCATAACTCATGGCTCTGTAAGTATGTGAGCATATGTTGGCTGGAAACAAAGCATTACATCAGGCATTTCTAGCTATTTATCGAAAACCCAAATATAGTTGGTATAATTCAAACCTTACTTATGGGACAATAACAACATGCTTATTCATGACGCAAAAACATGGATATTACTGCAAACGGACAAAACAGAAAGTGAATAAAAACTCAAAGCCAACATATTGTCAAGTCCCTTGTGATGAAATAGGGGATTTCTATTTGAGGCTGGGAGGGGATAGCATTCTTTATCATGAGTTGAAGATATTATAGTATTTACGAAAAAATAAGTTATATTCTATGCCGTACTGTGACTAAGCTAAATGTGCCAAATAAACAACTTAGGTAACTAATAATGCACTAAATTTTGAGTACTACAGAAATAACATGTTAAATTCTCCAATCAACAAGCTATATGTTAGCAGAATATCAAAATCAATACTGAACAGATAAACTTGAAATCAAGCAACATAAACTTCAAGGGACTGAAGAAGAATATCTTGATTTCAAGTCCAAGAGTCTAGCATACGCGATAAAGAAAAGCAACTAGCTCAAACTCAAAAACAAGACGCCAAACAATTTCAAAGCACTAACTAATCCTAATTCAATCATGCATAACATATTTTGAGAAACAACAAAAGGATTAAAGAAAGAAAGAAAGAAAAAAAAGAAAAAAAAACTTGTTCAATAAAGCCTCTGTTTGGTCGCTGAGAGAATCGGGGAACACAAGCGAAAGTGAAACTCGAAGTATCACTATTGACCTTGCATTTGGCTCTCCAGAAAACGAAAAACTAACTCAACTATCGCAAACTTCGAATTCAGCTCAGCAAGTAAAAAAATTCAATTCTTCACAAGTACCACAAAACGGAAAATCTGAAACTCAGAATTCGAATTACTTTTTTTTGCCAACTGATCTTCTAGTCATTTAAACATCCCAATAAATATAGAATCAACCAACATCTGCATATCTCAGAATCAATAAACAATAAAGAAAAGTTCACAAATTTCTTCTCCTTATGTCAAACACCACAAGGATAAAATTCAACTCGTCAACTGGAAACCAACGAGTGCCACTGGAAATTGCCGCATCTCGCGGCCGAACTCCACAAATAAAAAAGAAAAAGAAAAAGAAAAACAGAGTGCATGTGTGGATTACGACTGAATTAAGTAGTGAAAACACCATCCAACAGATCCGGCTGGAGAGAGAGGGAGAGACGGAGAGTACCTTTTTTTTTTGTGTCGCCGGAGACAGATCCGGCCGCCAAATCCACCGGAGACAGAACGCCGGTGAAGGATGGCCCGGTGGAGGGTGGCCGACCATCGAGACAGAAGCCGACCGCCGAGAGGGTCGGTCACGACCGGTGAGCGGGAGAGAGAGAGAGAGGGGGCGGCGGTTTCGGACAGAGGAGACCGAACGCCAGTGAAGCGGCGTCGGGAAGGGGGCGGTTTTAGACGGAGGAGACTGACCGGCGGCAACGGCACCTTTGTAAGGAAGTTGGAGAGAGAGAGAGAGAGAGCTGCGTTGGAGGGGAAATGAAAATTTCTATCCCCTCCAACCAGTTTTCAAACCCAAAATAAAAGAAAAGAAAAAACAAAAATAATAAAAAACCACTTTCCAAGTAAGTTGTTGTATCGTTGTTGTGAACAAAGTGTACGAGTATCATTTCTCTATTTAAATTAAGGAATAAATACAAATCGATCCCTCCAATATAAAAATAAAAAAGAGGTCCTTGGATAGGCGAAAATAACAACTTACTCCCTGAAGTCAATTTTCATCCACTTACTTAACAGAATCTGTTAGTTTGCCACCTCGAACCCAATAAAAACGCGATACATGTTATATTTTATTTATGACTTTTGAAAAAACACAACTTGGTTTTTTCACGCCATTTTAGTAAGCCAGCTAGGACACACGTCAGGCCTCACTCCACATCAGTATGGAACAGTTAATTTCACCTAACCTTATCCCCCAAATTTTACCACATCGAGCCTCAGTCCCTCTCCCTGCCCGTCATCCATTCTTCCTCTTCTTTCTCATGCCACTCACCTTCCATCTTCAGGCTGCAATCACCAGAAAAAAAGTTGTTTTTGGAGCACCGCCGGAATCGCGAGCAAAAAAGTTGTTGTTGGAGCACCGCTAGAATCGACACACTTCACTCATGTTCGGAGCACCGCCAAAATCAACAAGTGGCGAACCACCTTCGTTTTGCGCTTGCTTAAATCATTCGTGTGTAATGAAATGGAAATCGCTTGACTCCGTGAAATGAATCTTCACTTTAAACTAATTTTGTATGTGTTTACTAGAGTTTTGAGGTTTTTGGGCATCTACAATTTTGTGAGTTCATTTTCTTTGGGATTTGCCATTATATATATATATATATATGACAAAAAGTATTATTCAAGTTTATTATTCCTCCTATGATGGAAGATATAAATTTATTAAAAAAATATCTCCATTAGCAAAGAAATAAATATACTATCAAAAAAACATTGTTCTTAGAAAAGAAAAACAACTCATGTTTTTAAAACAAGATTTACAATATAAAAGAATAGAAGATCAATTAAAAGATCCTCTACTACAGCAAAAAATTAACGTCTTCAAAAATAAAATATAAACTGAAATATGTGCCAATATTCCTAATGCTTTTTGGCATAGAAAAAAACATATTGTCCAATTACCATATAAAAAGGATTTTAGTGAACAAAATATACCAATAAAAGCGCTACCAATCCAAATGAATTAAGAATATTAGAATAATATAAAAAAGAAATAACCGAATTACTAGAAAAATGATTAATAAGGAAAAGCAAATCACCATGGACTCCTCTTCTAAGTAAGCCTCTTCAAGCCTTGTCGTAGCAAATGATGCTTGAAGAGCCCACTCGCCTTCACTATCATTTGCATCTTGGTGATTATCTCTTTATATAAACTGAAATATGTGCCAATATTCCTAATGCTTTTTTGGCATAGAAAAAAACATATCATCCAATTACCATATATATGAAAAGGATTTTAGTGAACAAAATATATTGACAAAAGCTCTACCAATCCAAATGAATCAAGAATTATTAGAATAATGTAAAAAAGAAATAACCGAATTATTAGAAAAATGATTAATAAGAAAAAGCAAATGACCATGGAGCTGTTCCTCCTTTTATGTACAGAAAAATGTTGAATTACAAAGAGGTGCACCAAGATTCTAAAATAAATTATTAAAATGGATTCGATACCCAATTCCAACAAGAAAGATTTGTTATTAAGGGTTTATAATGCCACCGTCTTTTTCAAATTTGATATGATAAGTGGATTTGACAAATCCAAATCAATGAGGAAGATAAATATAAAACTGCATTTACAGTCCATTTTGGACACTATGAATGGAACATTATGCCTTTAGATACATGTATCTAAATACATACATACATACATACATATAAATAAATAAATAAATATATATATATATATATATATATATATATAGAGAGAGAGAGAGAGAGAGAGAGAGTGTATGTGTGTGTTAGAAATATAATCATACATTGCAGAATAAATTATTCGATACCTTTGCTGTACCGAAAAGAATTTGATCTTAAGTAGTTGTTCCACATGCTTTGTTCTTGAATTCTTTTCTCGGTGATAGAGCATACTACTAGAGCAATACCCATGCAATCCACGGTCTAAATGCCTTTCACAAATTTAGAAAGTGATATATATATATATATATATATATATATATATATATATATATATATATATATATATATATATATGCAAACACACATGACACAGATTTTCCACAGAGACATTTTCTGTCTCTCCGCTCTCTGTCTCACTTGTTGATATATTTTATCAAAATTTGTATGAGACATTTTATACACAATAATATGTAACCGTCCAAACAGTTACAAGTCTTGAGTGTATAACGTTTGGCAACCAGCATGTTGAATAAATGCCCATGTGGCGTCACTTCACTTCTACATCTCCCACTCGCACACAGTGGGCACAACAATACAACTATCAATGCATCTCTCTATTTGTTTTCAATCGTGTTCCTACTGGCAAATAGACTGTGCGACCACCGAGCACACCTGCAAGAAAGGTTGGGAGCACTATACCAAATCTTGTAAAGACTAGTATAGAACATCCATATTAGTGTCTCATTATACCCCGACTCAATCAATCACATCAGATTAAGCATCTCTAATCCCTCTCAAGGCCAATACCTCAGAGCAATGCTTAACCTCAACAAAATATTATGTACCCACAGTTATGTCACAACCTCTAAGAAGCAACATAACTTGCTAGCAGTGAATACACAAACATAATACTAATGTGTTATCAAATAGTCTTCCATTTTCCCTCATGTCAGTCAATTTCAGGGATCGATTCACTCACCTCAACCATCGGTCGCATAAGCACATGTAGTATGAAATACATGCTACGATGGAGTTATCTTTCCAAAAAATAGTGTATGTCTAAACTCAAATACATCGTACAGATTTTAGTCTAGTCGCTACCAAAGCACCTAACCCGAATCCTCCATTTGATCGCCACCTCAAGCGCCAAATTAAGGTTTTGCATCTGGCTATTCTTAGGCTACATGGATTGTGGGATATCCATGTGCGGTCCTAACTTATTATGGACCTCATCTTAGTACCAACTAAAGCGACAAATCTATAAATGTGTCATACCTTCTCTTTAAGTAAAATACTAAAGGTTTCAAACATTAACTTTGCTCGCTATAGCAGCGCCAAATGACACAATGTCTCATCTCTACCCACTACCACAGTGTTAGAGGCGATTGCTCGTGTGAGTGAGCCAACCTTAAGCCTATTGACATACATTTTCACCATGACACCGAACACATGGTGAATAAGTGTGTGCTCTCCGAATGCTCATATTCATGCCACAATGATTATAGAACACACCATTATCATGTGCATGTGAGCAATACCATTATTTAGGAGAGAAATCATTTCATATGGTCAACTACAAACAACAAAACAACCCAGTAGTGTTTTATGACCATTTATTTCGATGCGCAACTATTTAGTGATTTAAAAAAAAATATGCGCTACTAGAATTTAAGAGATTCTACTTTCATTCATAAAATGCCTTTTATATCTTAACAAATCACCATTAAGTCAATGACTCTATCATGACTTATCATTTCCGGTCAAACTCATAAAATGACCTTAGGTTTCAGTCAGCAAATCCTATTGCGACTTTAAGACATTATCAATGTGACTTTAAATTTCAATCAGCATTCCCTATTGCGACTTTAAGACATTCTCAATGTGACTTTAAATTCCAGTCAGCATTCCCTATTGCGACTTCAAGGCATTAAAGGAATCACTTGTATTTAGTAGCAACATGTGAGATAACCAACTTTTCAATTCATTTAGGGGAAGCGATCAGGGCTGTGTTCCCTAAGAACAATCACAACAGTCTAACCATTACCTTCAAAGGTTTGTCCATATTGCATCACAAATTCGCTCCACTAGAGTGAAAGAAAAAATTACCCTCCAATGGAACTCGAACTATTGACTCCCATGAGCAAAAAACACAATGAAAACATGTAACACAAAATGGTATGAGCCATCGCATCTATCAAGTACAAAATATAGATTCTTTGGTATTCTCCATCTCATTAATTGTCTATGGATTTTGAATATAAGCTACTAGAAACCATTACTCTCAAAAACACAGTTTCATAAGACTCATAGTCCGAGCTATATTTCATACACCCATGGCCATTATCTTATATTAAGGACAACTATTCCTTAGGCGACAATTTTCAATACAAGATAACCAAATCGTTTGCAACATTTACTCACTTAAGAGGATACTTTCAAGTGTGGTTGATTGCACTCAAAGATAGATAGTTGTTATAGGCCGCGTGAAAATTTACAAACTGCAATCTTTGCGCTCTTTGTACTTCGTGCCTCAAACATTACAAATACCGACCATCTAATTCTCCATTGAGAATCAACTCCTTACATAAAAGTTTCAAGATGTGCGACCGATGGTTATACCAAGGCAACTCATTCAGTGCCATGAGATGGATCTATAAACTTTTTCAATTCCACTTTACCAGCATTAGATCAACAACTCCAGGTCGAATCACTCAAGTGGAATAAATCTTTTATTCTATACTATACACTCCTATCTTGTGAATTCAATACATCTAGCAGAGCACGTATAAAATTTTTCTTCCTATCACTAAGTGATGAAAAAACAAATTTTATATTGCTACCACACTACTCATTAAGGATCTTTTATTTTAACAAAAAATTATGGGAGTCATTCCACTAGTGGCATACTTCCACTCAACGGTACACTCCCACTAGGCAAAACACTCATCTAGTAGTTTACTCCCACTATTCTCGGCGACATTTCAGATAAATAACAATATTTTTAAAAAATAGTATTAGGGTGAGATAAAACATTTTAAACATAATTTAATATAAACATTTCACATTAAAAAAATGTAAAAACCCACAATCCCCACCCTCGCCGAGAATAGGAATAATATTCTTGACTCAACCCAAAAAACATAATAATAAGATCCTTAATTTATCTAATTAGGAAATCACTGATATTGAATTTACATTGCGCCAACTAATTTCATGTGCACACATCCTTAATAGATAGGCGAATGCAAATTCTTAGGACAACTTGTTAGGACTGAGGCAGCAAACTCATATTTCATCTACCCAAACATGATGTAACTGATATTTTGCGCCATTGTTAACCTAACATCATGTTCTCAGCAAGTCACAGTACTGCGAGTTCATTGTTCTCATGGTATAAGTTGTTAGAAAACTTATACTTTTTCACTAATGCGATTCAAAAAATAAAGTAATTTAAAATATATATTTTTTCCAAAAAAAATATTTTTCTTCTAATTTTCTCCAACAAATTCCAAAAAAAAATATTGAGAATTTGTAAGAAAATTAATTTTAACCTTCTCGCATTAAGATGATGAGACAATTTCTAATATCATGTCCTTAGCTTTATTAAGGCACAAACATAGGAATAGATTAATTGTAGAAGATGCTCTTGTTGCCTTCTGACTTTGCTAAATAAAAGAGAGAGTTCTTATGAGCGAGAACACTTTTAATTTCTCAAGCTTTCTAACCCATCTCATATGCCTCGTGGTATAATTAGCAACTTGGGTACCAATGACCATCCAAATTCTAAACCTCTTGAGAGACTTACTGACTCCATTACTTTCAAGAAGTCTTTAACCAATTTGGGTATTGACTTCATTAATATCGCTATATGTAAAGCGTTTTGAAAATGTAACATCTCTATGGTGTGCAACATATTCACTCCCTTGTAACTTTTCAATCGCTATCTAATAACTAGCGATATTTCTCGCTCACCCAATTATTTTCCTTTCTACAATCCACTTAGGAGAGATTAAGGAAAAAATCATAGCGAGAACATTATCTCAATCTTAACCTTTTATTGCATCATTGCAACCACGAGCAATATGTTTAAACTGAGTAAGTCGTACCTAGTTCTTTTAGACTTTGCCATAACTTCCATCCACGACTCTAAGGCATTTGGCATTACAATACTCTCAACTCGTATCTCATGGAGTGCTCAAATTCTCACATTTTTGCTTGGACCCAAATGTCTTGCCAAAAAATACAAATTTGAGCAATATTAATAGTGCTATTAAATTTAGTCTCAAAAGGGCACTGCTAATACTTTAAATCAATGTGTTGCCTTAGAATATTAAAATACTCTTCGTACACATTTGGATTTAAAGCTCCTAATTGCCAATCATACTGGTGAGTCGAACCAGATTCACTAGCGACTTTTAGAGAGTATGCAATTATCTACGGATAAATTTTGTCTAAGTTGCTTCAAAAATAATATGCTCAACCCAAAATTATGGGAGCAATTAATATTTGCGTTATGAAAAACTCGCAACTTAACTTACTATCCATAGAATTCATCAAAGGAAAAAATTAATGGTTTAGTTTCATATGTCAATTAATCCTCTTAATTTCTATGAAAATCGTAATGCATACAACCTTGGCGCACTTTACAATTTCACTAAGAAAATTCTAGAGGTTTTTCAAAATGACGATGATCTAAGGCAATCTTACTCTAACAGATACCATTATCCTATGTTTCCAACAATGGCTCAAGGAGGAGATTAATGCGTCATTTAAGTTGCATAACAAATCTCTAGAGTTTCTAGTTCATCTATGTTATCTCAACGTCAGTGCAATAACTATGCGCAATAAAATATTTAGCATACACTTTTAATTTGCAGCATTAACCTCAATTGGACAATGATAATTTCCTATAAGTCGCGAGATCGAAAATTTCGCTAGGCTCATAATCATCTCTCGCGCCGCATGTAGTACATTACCATCTCTAATTCATTTAATGCGCAAATTGTGTATGTGAGAAGTTTAAAATATAAATTCTACTCAACCATACTCCCACTAAGTTTAACAATCAATATGTAATTCTAGGCATACTAATTTATTCCCTAATATTGAGGAATAAATTATGAATAAACTCACAGAAGTCATGCCACATATCTCATATGGAATTACATAGATTATAACATGCATTCAAAAAATACAAATAACGGCATATTGCAATATTTCTCGAAAAATATTATTTTTAAAACACATTGGATTTAAAAAAATAAAAAATCCAATAATCTTAAATATGCCATCCATTTTATGCATGTTCTACAAGGAATAAAAAAAAAATCCAATTATAAAATCATGTGAAAAAATCACACATAAAATTTTAATAGAATAATCATGCAGAAAATTCTATTCAAAATTTACATTGTCGATAATAATAATTTATTCATAATAAATTAAACTAGTGACAAAAATAGCATAACAAGTGCAGCAGCTCAGTAGTCAGTGGGTGACATTTTGAACAAAAGGGGAATCGATCGGTCACCATACAAGCGTCTCACCCATCAGTATTCCCCCTTTTTTTTTACAAAAAAAAAAAAAAAAATCGGATCCGGGTCAGCTCGCGGGATTGGGTTGGGCTGATATGTTGGGCACAACCCGCGGATCCCTTTGGGTCCTTTGGGCTGGTTTATTTATTTAAAAAAATCGGACCAAGTCCATTCGAGTTTGAAACCCTACCCGAGCCCAAACCATTTGACCCGAAAAAAAAAATTTGTTCACCCTTTTCTGCACTGCCGCCGCCGCCCCTTCACCACGGTGGCCGGCACCTTTGCCAACCAAAATCGCCGACCATATCTAGCTGTGCGGTTCGGCCGCCAGATCTAACCTGGCTGTGCGCTGCGGTAGCCAGATCTGGCCTGGCTGCGCGCTTCTGCAGCCAGATCTGGCCTTGCTACGCTCTGCGGCCAGATCTGGCCTGGCCGGGCGTTGGCCCTGGCTTGGCCACGCACCGCTGCGGTCATGTCTTGGCTTGGCTGCGGCCTAGGTTTTTGCTGTGCCCGCTAGCCTGACTGCGCGCTGCTACCTGGTCGCGCACAGCGGCCTGCCTTGTGCTTGGTCGCGCGCTGCGGCTTGATCTGGCCGTGTGCAGCGGCTAGATCCAGATCTGGTCGTGCGCACTGCACGGCCGCCACCCAATGGAGAGCAGAGCGCCGCTGCCTTTCTTCGTGGCCTTGCAGCCACGGCGTGTGAGCCCTCTACTATTGAGCACTAGCGGCTTTGCCATTATGTGTGGCGGCACAACCACTCCTCTGGCGGTGGTGCCGCTGCCTTTACAATAATTTAATGGCATATACATGTTTTTCAAACTCAAGAAAAAATACACAGAAACTACTAACCTGGCTCTGATACCACTGTTAGAAATATAATCATACATTGCGGAATAAATTATTCGATACCTTTGTTGTACCGAAAAGAATTTGATCTTACTTAGTTGTTCCACATGCTTTGTTCTTGAATTCTTCTCTCGGTGATAGAGCATACTACTAGAGCAATACCCATGCAATCCACAGCCTAAATGGAGATTGGAGATAATGGATTCAAAAAGTGATTTGTTGATTCATTTTTAAAGAGTGAGCTCCTTTTTAGATCTGCAATTGTTTTTTCGAATCTGAATTCGTGTATGCGGCCAAGGTTGTCACCAAGTTCATTCTTGTGACTGAGTGTAATCATACATGATGATGCTTTGCTGCCAAAAACATCATAGTCGTGGTTGTCATCAGCAAAACTATGGCTAGTTTTCCACAAAGTTACTGTGTTAGTGGGGGGGTGAGATCCTTCACTATCTAATCATCTTGGCCAAGGTTGTCCATGTGGGCTTCATGCTTTTTCTAAATGTAAATTATTCTGTCTTATGCTAACGAATCCTTATTTTCAGTTTGGCATCTTATTGATTATCTATGTGTTCCTGAATTTAATGAATTCATTAAAAATGTTGGCTTTATAGTGTATAAGTATGTTGTTGTAGTGTGTAAAAATGAAATGTAGTAGGTAAACATGAAATGTTGTAGTGTGTAAAATGTTTGGCTTATTGATACATATAAACAAACTATGAGTCACATGTTGTCTTTGTTTATTTGAAATCATTTGTGTCTATGTTGATTTGATGTCATCAAGCTGGCCATCCTTGGGAAATGACAAGGAAGAGTCGGGGGAATGCTATTGTGGTATGAGAACATATCTGAAGACTTCATGGACCAAGGAGAATCCGAGAAGACGGTTCTTTAGATGCGCTCAATACGACAAAGGCCCACATTGCAAGTGTTTTCAATGGTTTGAACCTCGCATATGTGAACATGGCGGGGAGCTTATACACGATATGAGGGTGATGATTAAGACTTTGGAAGAAGAATTTCATAAACAAGAAAAAAAGAGAGGCGATCACATGCCCTTTTGTTTGTGTCATGGGGATTATCTGTTGCAATTTATTTATTTATTTTTATCTTTTATGTGTTCGTTTTAGATCATGTGTCCTTCTAGTAGCAATGTTGTGAAAATTAGTCATGATTCTATATGAGTGTAAATGTTTCTTTTTCTATGTATAAGCTATTGTCTTAGTGTTATTTGTTGTAATAAGTTGTAATATGAAAAGATGGACCTTAACATCTTTGAGGAACAACTTTGTAGCCGTTGTCATTAAGGATGTAGAATGGGGTATCTTCAAAAAAATTTCTTGTTTGCTATCTACATGAAGAACGATTCTTAACGGTAATCTCGTTATTCAGTTGCTTAATTGAGTGCATTGTTATGTGAGTTTGCAGGTGAATAACAAATTGGTTACCACATCTAGTCATTGGACCCCAAAACTATCTCGAGTGTTGTTCTTAGCGATGTTTCATAACCTCCTTCCGAAATAAAAGAAAGTTGTCGCTACCTTTGTTTTGGTTGATTGTGAAATTTCAGTGATTACTATTAAAGAGAGAGCTGGCCTTTATGTTGACACATCTAGTCTTTTAACCTCAAGATTTAAACCAATGACTAATCTGACAAACAAATTTTGGTATTATGTTGTTAACAAGTGGCCTAATAGTGTATATTGAGCTCCAACTAAAAAATTAGACTAAAACGTATCCTTGTATACTTCATTAAACCACTGGCAAAATCCAACTAACAAAATACCACCATGCATCATTATTCATTACACCCTCGATACATCATTTTTCGCATTAATACACCACCATACATCATTAAACCATTGACAAATTCCGACCAACAAAATACCACCATACATCAATGTCTAACATAATAGCACCATCCAACATAGTGACAAAAAAAATACCATTATACATCATTTTTCCTTACAAAATCCACTACCACAAAATATGCTACTCTATTGTTTGGCCCTTGGCATCATTCGTCTCCTTTCTTTGGGACCCGATACATTAGATATTTCAGACCTATCTTGTTGCGAAACTGAAGCATAGTGACATTCCTTTACACAAAAAACAAACACAATCACCAAAATCAATTAGTAACATACATAGGGAACTAACCGAATCCGAATATCAGAATTGACATGTATCCAAGTGGTAGAATTCTTCTAAAAGAGAAAATGAAATTTGACATATATACCAGAAAACTAAGTAACATGCATAGAGAATTACCTCACTTTTCACGGGAACTCTCCTAACCTTGCGATTCCTCACAATTGCCCTCAGTGCCTTCAACATTTCCCTACACCATTTTGAGCATGTAATGCACTCAAACATTCATTATAGCATTCACATGGGTATGAGCTATTAGCATATATAAGTTATAAATATCATAAATAGAGCAAATTTTTCAGGTTTAGTTCAATAAAGTAAAAAAAACAACAAAGGATGTCTTTACACAGTTCCTCTCCCTTCACTGTGCTGACTAGGTTGCCCCACTACGTTTGATATTCCAGACGCATTTGGATGTGAGACTGAAGCATTACTCATGTTTCTCAAAACTTTTTTTTTTTTAAAATAAAAAGCAAAGGACTAAGCCAAATAGTTGAAAGTAACATGGATAATGATTTAGCCAAAACACCCACCCTTACAGTTCCTTTCTTTTTGCTAGGTTTCTTCTTATTGAGCCTACAGTTTGGCCTCAATGGCTCATGACATGATCTGACATTATGGCCAACCAACCTGCAGCTCCCACAACTAACATCACACCCTTTGCCTTGTAACTTTATACGGGTGTTGAGGCTCCTCCGCATCTCTTCTTACTTTTCTAGGGCGTCCATGTTGAGTTCTCACCAATGGAGGTAGAATGTCGTCGATAGTGGGGCTATTCATCAGCCCTAAGCATAGGATGAATTTAAGGGGCGTAGGCTTTCTTGTACACATCATAACGATAGAACTCATGTACAAAATTTTATGGAGTACGTCGGTCAGTGTAAATGGCAGCACATGTATGGGGACACAAAATCTCATTAAGTTGCAATCTACCACAACTACATGTCATGCTACTCAGATTAACTGCCCTCCTCGAATCGTAGTAGTTGTCTACCTCAAACGTAGCCCCATATCGCTAGTGAAAATGTAGTTTCTTTGTAGATCTTTCACCTCTCCAGCTTTTTTGAATCTTCGGACAAATCTCATTAGTGGCTTGCTTAGCTCATTCTCTTTTATTGTGGAACCTATTCATCAATTGTCTCCAACATGGTTATGAGTGACTTACCCCTAGCATCCTTAATCCATGAATTAAATGATTCAGCAATATTGTTTGAGATCATATCAGTTTTACAATTGGTTCCAAATGCATGCCTTGACCAACAACTAGGATCAATTTTTTCCAAGTACTTGAAAGCTGTAATGCCCAGGAAATTTTAAGATCTTAAATTTATTGTAGAACTCATTAATATTGTTAAGAAAACAATATCAATAAGTTTTTATAACTGTTTTAGAGTTGGCTTAGAAGTTTAGAAACTTTATGATCAAGTCTTGAACCTTTAAAAAACTAAAAGTTGACTTTTGAGCTTAAAACCTTGACTGGAACAAAAGCAGGTTAAACAAACTCAAATTTAGTCTAATCAAAGCTCGTTATACTCACAATGAAAATATCTATCATATTGTGAAATTTCGTGAAAAGTTCACTAGTTGACTTTTTAGACTTGGAGTTGACTATGTGGTTGTCAAATGACACTTTTAATTGACATTTTATTTCTAACATTGGGCATGAAAAATATGTTTTTAGGGCATATATTGACTCAATATAGTAAAAAATATAGTTGATACTTGAGTCATGTGAAGTCAGAATTCAATTTGGTGAAAGTGGTTTTTTGACCCGAAACTGATGCTTTAAATGATCCAACTGTCAAATAAACTACATAATTAATTCAAAAGACCCATGTATAGCTGACCCCCTTGCTGTTTCTAACTAATAGTTGTTGATCTTTTGCTAGTTAGTCTCATTTGGTTAAAAGGTAAAAATAGTTAGAAAGGTAGGAAGACTTTTTGGTAGCATGCGTTGATTTTCAAAGGAAGGAAGCTTCCTTGTCTCTTATTTTCCAGCAGTAGCTGTGAGTTTCTACTCACCATTTAGATTGTTTTGATTCATATAAATACAAGACAAGGCATAGGTCTTTCATTTTTACAAAGACAAGTCCATTCCCATGCAAAAATCTCCATGCTTTTCTCTTCTCTTTCTCTTGCACCTATTCGGCCAGCTTAGTATTTTGAGTGAAGACTTTCTGTTTTGCTTCCTAAAGTTTTTGTCCAGCAACTATAGGAAAGATAGAGGGATATAAAATGTTCTTGCTATTTATTAATCTTGTGATGGTTTTGGATCATCAGGGCTAATTGTTATTGTTTATATTTCTTATACTTTTTATGTATATATATATATACATGTTTAAACATGTGCTTGGATGAGTGACGGATCCAAAACAACATAATATTTGGAAAGAGAATTGATAAATGTGTTATCTTCTTGTATATATATATTTATTACAGAAGAGGAGCTAAGAAATTACACTAAAGAGAGTAGTATGAAAGTACTTACTGAGAGATGATTCTATGTTTCATTATCATTATTAAAATGATTAATATTATATCTGTTTATTGCTTGGATAAATGTTCATGAAATGCATACTGTGTCTCAAATAATAAAATAGCTTAAAAGATAGCTATCAACAAAAGTTGGTTAGTAGCCGCGAGGAATGGCTAATCAATGAACAAAAATGTGTCCGAAGTCCTTAATATATAAATAAAGCTGGGACCAGTAGGATTCTAGTAAAAACAGATAAACTTCAAATTGAGAGGTTTAAAGGGCGTCAATCGGGTTGAAAAGGCAACCTAAGAACGAGACGTTCAAAGTTAGATGATCATAAAATATAAACTAATTGCTCATTACATGCATAATCACACAATCATTGCATTTGTTATCTTTATAAACTGTTTCTAAACTAATGGTATCTTATGCTATGAAAATGGATGACTCACTTGTTTGTGTCTATGTAAATATGATGATATCATATTTGCTTAGTTATTGATGCACATTAGGAAAGTGACGGCATGGATCCCTTCGTCAATTTTGATGGTTTTTAATACCATTTACGGACTATTATGTGCTAGCCTTTAATTAGCTAGTTGTATCTATTTGTGTTTACTTTCCACGTTGTATGTAAAATGTTTAAGATGATGTTTATATTTGGTTTGTTTTTTATTATGAATACTCATGTGTCGTCTGTGGCACAAATTTTGATGCACCTAGTGTGCAAATAACATGTAATGAAAACTAAGTAACATCTAATTTATTTTTTGAGGTTTTTCCGTCAACTCTGATGTGTTATGATATCACTTCCAAGTCTTCAGAATATATATATATATCTATTGTGAGAGTTCCATCTCTGATGTAGTAATGCCATGCGGAAACCGGAGGTTTCTGCTTAAGGATTTGTAGATTCAAATTTGGGGCGTTACAAAAGCTGCTTCGTCCATACCCTTAATAACATTCATGTGCCAGTTAAAATTTGATTCGGTTGTGACTCTAGCAGGACCAAACAGCTCATCTTTAAATGCTCTTCTTTTCCACCATTTGTTTTTAAAAATGGCATGTAGACTTCGAATACAAAACCTATGTTCAACTCCAAAATACACATACTCAAATGTATCAACGAATCCTTACAAGAGAGACAAATAAATTGTATTAGCATAGTATCTTTTTTAAGTATAACATTCACTTGAAAAAAAATTAGTTTTAATTTATATTTTATCTTTTGTCTATCAGACATAAATACCCATTCACGCTCCTCAATAGGGCCAATGCAATCAAGAAGACAATCCAAAAACTATATCTATGAGTCTTTACACTCGGCATCTACAACAACATAAGCAATTGGGAACATGTCATCATTCCCATCCCTAACTACTGCACATAATAATTGTCCTTTGTATGGGCCCTTTAAGTGGCAACCATCTAATGCCATCATAGTTCTACACTCGGCAATCATATCTTTCTTACAAGCATACAAACATTCAATGAAGATTAGGTATGTCTTTTAACAAGCCATACATGTTGCCTGGGTTCCATTTTTGCACTACTGCAACATAGTCCTGATTGTTTTGGTAGTGTTCAATCTCATTCTCATACACCTTTTTCATGGCAACCTTCTTGGCTCAATAGATAACCCATCTCAGACTTGAATATTGTAGTCCCTCTTAACTTGCTCTCTCAAAGCGTACTCAGTCCATGCGGGATCATCTCTAAAATCTCAAGTTATTAATCCGGAATCCAATTCACGTCAGCTTTTTTGTTCATATGATGGGTGCCACAATTGTGTGCAGGCATGAAGGTTTTAATTTGGATGGCATCTCGTGCGTTTGACTATAATGCATAAATTCGCCACCCACATTTCAATTTGCACACCGCTATCACTCGTATTTTATCGTTGTGTTTGTACACAAAATTGAACCCATTTTGTACACATATTACCCCTCCATAGAATCATTCCGTAGTTGAACCAAAGTCAAAACATTGTAACTTTGTTCACTACCCATTTTCCTTGATAACCTAATTTAATTATATGATATATCATTTTTGTACCTTGTGAGATTTTATCACACCTTGCACAAAATAAAATTTCAGTAAATACCACTGAAACACTTAGGCCTGAGATTTAGGATAATCATTCCCATTAAATCTACATTAAGAAAATATTCCTTATCACTTTATTCCATGAAAAATGATTTGGATTCATTTTTGAAGAATGTGTTCCCACAATACTAAATGTGATCACCCAATGCACAAATATGTTGACCATTGATTGATTTCACTTTCATACATTAAAGTGACCTATACTTTACATTTGAGTTTATAATCTTTTCAGGATTTATAGTAACTGTTATAAGTCATTGTGCACGTACATCATTCTTTATCAACTGTGTTGAAAGAATGATGACTCAAGTAGTTCGTTCGGTGTATGGCACTACCTTGCTCTTACACTAACATATAAACCCAAAGCATTATTTGCTTCTTCTAATCAATATAGATCGTTGAGGTTGACATGTTATAATCTAGATGGATTTTCCAATTTTATTTACGATTATGAACAATATTTTATAAGTTACAAGGACCTATGACTATGATCTTTTGTGTGATAATCTCATTATTCACACCATAGTCAAATATAATGTAACTTAGGAACCTTACACTATATAATATGAAAATATTCAAACATATATGTACATGTAAAACATTAATGTATATGTCAAATGTTCAACATTATACAATTATAAAAAAAATCATCAATTAAATTGGAATTTTGGACATTAGTTTCAACAATTGCTTGTCTGGTACAATGATGTATTAGCTACAAAGGTTTTGTAAGTGTGAACAACTTGTAAACTATTAATCTTCTATAATGGACTGATTTTTAGGCTTGGTTGCCTTGAAGTGTTTTACGTTTGAGGATTTTTTTCAAAAGGGTTTCATTTCGTAACCAAAATCGTGTGTTGAATGTTTGTATGCTATATATGATTTTGGTTATTTTACATATGGTGAATTATTCTGCTTGTTGTGTATTGCATAATTTTTAAATTGGCAATATTTGTTATAAACACTTATTCACTCCCCACTAAGTGTTACGGGGCCTAAACTATTGTTTTTCGGTCTATGTATTCTCTCTTTGTGACAATTTTGTACTTTGGTCATTCATTTCTACAAGGGTGGGGGATCTAAAGTCTATAACAATATAATCAAATAAAAACTTAAGGGAAAATTTCACGAAACCTCCATGAACTTTCACTCATTTCGAAATGACCCCGCTAAAGTTTAAAAACTCTCAATTTCACCCCCTTGAACTTCTAATTTGATGCAATGCCCACACTCCGTTAGGTTTAGGTGTTAAATCAGACGGTAAAATGGGTGAAATGACCTTTATGACACTGGAACTTTTATAAAATTTCAAATTTACCTTTAATTTTAAATTAAATAATAATAATAAAAAACATACTTTTTTTAAAAATAAAATAAAAGGACTCATGCTGGGTCATCGGTGGGTTTGGCTGTGGGTATGTTGACCTACAGCAGGTCAGGTCACCTTGTGACGCCCATGGGTTCCAATTTTTTATTTTTTGAAAAATGAGGGTATTTTCATCTTTTTCACAAAAACCATTAGGATTTAACACCTAATCCTAACGAAAGGGAAATTTGATCAAATTAGAAGTTCGAGGGGTGAAATTGAGAGTTTTAGGGGTCATTTCAAAACGAGTGGCAGTTCATAGGGGTTCTGTAAAGTTTTCCCAAACTTAATTAGTAAAACGAGAAGAATGGATTTTAAAGATAAAAAAATTATAATATAAAAATTTACATAAATAGTTTTTAATTAATTTTTAAATATAAAAAAAAATCTTACTTAAAATTATTATCTTAGGCTTTAAAATTTATCGAGCGAAGTCCTGACAACTATACTATATTCCATTGTTGATTTACACAGGGTGAAAAATCAATTTTTTAATATTATGAGTTCCATATAAATGTCAGGGAAAATTGCACCATTGGTCCTTATGGTTGACCTAAATTATAAATCGCTTCATCAGGTATTAAAACTAATTCAGAGATCCATGTGGTTGACTTAATTTACAAATCGTTCTCTGAAATCAAATTCCGTTAAAAATTTTGACAGATTTCGTTAGGCGCCAAGTCAACGCAAATAAGATGGTGTGTTGATCAGAATAATAATAATAAAAATATTAAAAATATAAATAATACTTAAAAAAATAAAAAATGGGTCATTGCCGATTGGGTAGCCACCCCAATGGGGGTGGCCGTGTGCCACCCCTAGAGGTGGCTGGGAGTGGCACGCAGCCAATCCTAGGATGCCTTTGGGGGTGGCTGCCTAATTGGTAGCTACTTCTTTTCTATTTTTAATTTTTTTAGTATTATTTATTTATATTTTAAATATATTTATATTTTTTATTCTGATTGACACGTGTCACTATCTTTTTGAAGCTGATGTGGCGCCTGACGGAATTTGTCAAAAATTTTAACGAAATTTGACTTCATAGAGCGATTTGTAAATTAAGTTAAGTACATGGATTTTTGAATTAATTTTGATATCAAAGGGAACAATTTGTAATTTAAGTCAACCACAGAAATCAATAGTGTAATTTTCCCTAAATTTTAAGCGTCCTATACTAATAATTGATCACATTTTTTATACTTACTATCAGAGTATAAATATTTTAATGTTCATAAATCTTAAAACATATAAAAAGCCATATAATTTAGAACCAGTTATTTGAATTTAAATTATTAATATATTTGAGGGGATAGTTTTTTTTTTTTTTAAAAAAAAATGATCTGGAAACAAAAAGAAAAAGACATATATGATCCCAATGTGCATCACGTTCACGTGCAGGTCAAAATGAGAGACGCTCCAGCCGCATGAGATACAGAAAATGCCAAAAACATTTTTGAATAGAGTCGTGAGCGGGATTGGACCACGTGGCGCTCCCTACGAACTCGACCGTTGTAATGTGCTTATTCAAGCATCCCATCCGCCATTCCTTTCATTGCCTTGTCTGCCATCTTCATCTCCGTCAATCTCTCTCTCTCTCTCTCTCTCTCATGGCGATCGCTGCAGAGACCCAATCACAAGAGAAGGTAAATTAAATAGATAATGCATTTAAGTTAGGGTTTTGATTTGTATTCCTTGTGTTTCTTTGATTTCTCTGATCTGAAAGTTAGGGGTTTTTTATTTGGAGTTTCATTTCCCTACTTTGAACGCGCTGTTTGCTTGATTTGTTAAAATTAATGGATTTCTTTGTTTCTTTTGTGAAATTTCTGGAGTTTCGTGATGTGTGGAAGAAATCCAAGTTTGAATCGCAATCTTTGTGGCTTTTGTACCCTCTGGTTTGAAAGCTAGGGTTTCTTCGCGAGGTCTCTTATCGATTCGAAGTTTGTCCTTTGATTAACCTCCCTTGTCTTGGCCTATGCAAAAGAAATTAACGTTCTTTATATCTCTTTTTTCTCCTTTTGGTTTTTGGGAATGGATGAAGGAAAATCCCTAAAATTGCTCCAGAGGAAGAATTCTTTAGCATTTTCCGTCACCCTTTCTCATTCTTTTCTGAGAAACAAAGACCCCAAATTTTCTCTGTTTGTTATCTTTTCTCATTTTTGGTTGAACAAATGGAGTTCTGATTGTTTGTTATATGAATTCGAGAAGAGAACCTAGGTTTTTAAACTAATAGGCTTAGGATTGTTGGTTTTTAATTGTTATTTCGCAGGAGCTTTTTATTGTCTACAATAATATCTGCTATTTGTTCTGGACTCTTGTCTTAGTTGGTGATAACTTATGTGCTTTATTATATAGGCTTCTTCAGATGTTTCTTCAGTGGAGAAAAGAAGATGGACTCTTAATGACTTTGACATTGGAAAACCCCTCGGACGGGGAAAGTTTGGTCATGTCTATTTGGCAAGAGAAAAGAGGGTTAGTTTTCACATGCTTTGAAACTTCTTCAAATTTTCCAACTACTTTATTTTTCTCAGTAATTAGGCGATTTGTTGATTGTGGAATTGTAGACCTTTTAAGTTGTTTTGAGTTTTGATAGTCAATGAATTTGGGTTCTATCTAATTGGAACACACGTTAGGAAGCTTTTGTCGTTTGTACCGCTTCTGATGAAACGAAAATTCATATAAGTTTTTATTTGAATGTTTAAGCTTCCCTAGTGAGCTTAGTGTGACACACAGTTGGGTGGGTGGTATTTGATTCTTTTGTCCTAAATAATTTCGATATTTCATATTTTTATTTCCAAAATGTCTAGCAAATCAAAGAACTACTATTTCTTAAGCTTCCCTAGAATGTGTTTTTTCATGACAGTGAATTTTCATAGATTTTTTAGTGTTATTTCTACATCACTCATTTGGTAATCATTTGATTATTTTGTTTTAAATAATTTCGAGATTTCAGATTTTAATTTCCAAAATGCCTGGCAAAATCAAAGAACTACTATTTCTTAAGCTACCCTAGAATGTGTGTTTTCATGACAGTGAATGTTCATGGATTTTTTAGTGTTATTTCTACATCACCCATTTGGTACTTGGTTACTTCTGTGAAATTATCCAACCTAATCGATCTGTATGTAATCCTGAAACAGAGCAATCATATTGTGGCACTGAAAGTCCTCTTTAAGAGCCAGCTGCAACAGTCTCAGGTTGAGCACCAGCTTCGCCGGGAAGTTGAAATACAAAGTCATCTTCGACATCCCAATATTTTACGCCTTTATGGATACTTCTATGATCAGGTAAATGGTGGTGATCTTTAGCTACTCAGTAATGCGAGAAGAATGAATTGCTGAAGTGAGGAAATATGTAGCTATTAACCATTTATTATTTAAATGTGGTCATTGCAGAAAAGAGTTTATTTGATATTAGAATATGCAGCCAAAGGCGAACTTTACAAGGAACTCCAGAAGTGTAAATACTTCAGTGAAAGACGTGCTGCTACTGTAAGTTCTATTTATGATATAGCCTACCATTTTACTTTCATTTGTTTCCCTCCTCTCACATTAATTCTTAAGTCATATCTATATATCTGAAGGTTTTTCCTAGCTATCACCTGATTTTTGGTTGCTTTACTTATTCACGATTCAAGTAAAGTGAAATCCTAAAGGTATAATAATGATTACACTTTTGAAGACGGTATAGTAGTGTGCTGTTACTTGCGATCCAATAGTCCTCTTTTTATTTTTTAATGCAAAACTGATTATAAGTTATTGTGGCGCATGACAGTATGTTGCATCATTAGCCCGTGCCCTCATATATTGCCACGGAAAGCACGTGATACACAGAGATATTAAACCAGAGAACCTTTTAATTGGTGCACAGGTGATGACCTACTTCTAGAGCACTATCTGTTTCTTGGTCATTTGACAACGTACCTTGTATTCTGATGTCATTGTGGGTTTTTTTTGTCAGGGTGAACTTAAAATTGCAGATTTTGGGTGGTCTGTGCATACATTCAACCGCAGGCGAACCATGTGTGGTACGCTGGATTACCTCCCCCCTGAGATGGGTATGTATTATTAGACAATGCATGCTGCAAGGGGCTTGTCTTCATTGACATTTGATTTACATTCTCTTTTTCTTATCTTTGGTTTCATCTCTACGGATCATTTGTGGGTCACATTAGTTCTGTTTCTCAAAAAGCTAATTTGCTATTGAGAATTGCTTTACATAGCTCACATGATACACAACTAATCTCTACTCTTCTAATACTTTGACGGTGCCTAACAGTGGAGAGTGTAGAGCATGATGCAAGTGTGGATATCTGGAGTCTTGGTGTCCTTTGCTACGAGTTCCTCTATGGGGTCCCTCCTTTTGAGGCTAAGGAACACTCTGATACGTATAGAAGGTAAGCATGGCTTGCAGAATGTATTAGCTTGATCAAAATTAGCATCTTTAAATATTCCATCACCCACTAATTAACGCTTTTTGTTGAGGGACATGTAATGCTAAAATTTGGAAATATTTAAGGTATTTTTTAAGAGAATCCTTGTCTCTTGTAAGGTGCAAGTTAATATAGTGAAGGCACTAAATTTTTTCCAAAGTGTGTATTATATCTAATTAATGTTGGTTATATTATAGGATTTTTCGTATTGCTTATACTGCGTGTCACTATATTATACAGGATTGTGCAAGTTGATCTAAAGTTTCCGCCTAAACCAATCGTCTCTTCTGCTGCAAAGGACCTCATTAGTCAGGTTTCCACCTTTTTTCTTTCGATTTCTTTACATTGCTAAACATTCTCAAAATTTTTATTTAATAGTTACTGCTATGCCTGATTTTTCTTGCCTTTTTACTAACAGATGCTTGTCAAGGATTCTTCTCAGCGTCTGCCGCTACATAAGCTTCTTGAACATCCATGGATTGTTCAGAACGCTGAGCCCTCTGGTATATATAGGTTTTAATCTACCCTTGTCAGATGTTGGTAATTGAAGGCATATATCTTGTCACTGGAGCAGGTTCCTTTGGAGTTGAAGAACTTTTCGATTCAGTCTTCTTCATTGCATTTGTGACATAAACAATTTCATAACATGAATTTGTCCAGCGTAAACGATTCTTTTGAGGATATATATATATTCCATTGTAGCACTTTTGAGTCCTCCGATCCCATGTAAAATTCATTGCAGTTGTCGCTTAGCTCTGTGGAAAAGAATATTTATTTTTCGAATTTTCCATATTTGAATTTCTTTGAAGCGTACCAATTTGTGCCTCCAAGAGCTCGTGCAAGCATGAAATCAACACTATTGGTTGGAGCCTCTTTATGGTCAACCCCCATAAGTTTCTCTTGAGTTTATAGTATAAAAGAACACCGTGTCATACGTGACTTTTTATCTCTTCAACTCTCCAAAATGCCCTTGGGGGGGCAAAGTGTTAAAGAGGCCTAAGGGTTTTATTTTTTTTTTTTTGAAATTTTGTATTTAACTGTTTTTTTTAACACTTTACCCCCCTCCCCTCTCTCCCTCTAGGGGGCATTTTGGGAACTTCATTTGCTAGAAATTCATGTGGGACAAAGGCTAACGGATGACCAAACTTGCCAACGGTTGAAATTTCGAGGGGTCAATTGCTACTTTTTAAACATTGGAAGCCAGATTAAAAAAGGGGTCCAACTTTATAGGGGGGCTATAAATGTATTTTTACCTATTTTTAAAAAATATAAATGAAATACAGTAATATCATTTTTCTAAGTTAGAGCACTACCAATGACTTATGTATTTTTTAATCTAAAATAGCTAATCAAAACCCAATTTATCTAGTTTAGCTAATGGGTTTTAAAGGGCATCATACATCCGATTATCTATTCTCAACTCTATATCACCATATATCCGATTATCTATTTTTAACTCTATATTATCTAGATATGTTTTTTTTATTCTTTTTTATTACTTTTTTAATTATCGTATTTTTTTTTTTCAATCGGTCATATTTGTCCACAGTCAATTTGTTCAAATGGTCATTTTTCTAACGCAATTTTTTCAACAGTTATTTTTCCTCAAACGGCAATTTTTCTAATAATCATATTTTTTTGCTCTATGAAAATCAAACCAAAACCAAGCCCAGATTTGTTTATGAAAATAATCCTTTATCAATCATATGATCAAAGAGAAACTCTACTTCAACCAAGGATTTCGCATTGCCCATTTATCAAAAAACGAAATGGATTGGATCTCGCATTGCCCATTTATTATGACAATATTCCTTTCTAGAATTGCTCCATGGTTTTAATAGTCCATTTTTCCAGCAGAACACTACAATAACGGGTCATCGATTGCTTGACCCTTTGACATGCTCATACTAATTAATTTAACTATAAATTGTCCAAGTTATTGTAAAGTTTCACACATAAAAAACACAAGCTTCTTTTTTCACAATTCTCTAAACTTTTCTTTTTCTACACTCTTTATGGATCATTCTTTTACAATTTTTGACTCTTCATCCTCCGATGACGAGTTGGATATTGTTTTGGTTTTCTCTGTTGAAGAAGAACGGTTGCGTGATGAAAGAAGCTCAACATCGCGCCTTGGTTCTGTTCAACGCCGTAGGTTCATCCAGCGTAATTTTTTGGAAGGTCACCAACGTCTTTTCTTAGACTATTTTGCAGAATCGCCAGTCTATACGTTCTCTGTTTAATCGTATTCAAATTGTGATAGAAGCTCACGAATCATATTTCGTCCAAAGAAGAGATGCTGTTAAAAAGCTCGGACATTCTTCCTTTCAAAAGATAACTGCCTCACTTAAGATGCTCACTTATTGAGTATCATGTGATTTTATGGATGGATATTTGAGGATTGCAGAAAACACTGCAACACAGTGCTTGCAATATTTTGTTAAATCAGTAATTTCAATTTATTCTGACAAATACTTGAGGTTGCCAAACAGCAATGACATATCTAGATTGCTAGAGGTGAACGCAAGACGTGGATTTTCAGAGATGTTGGGGAGCATCAATTGTATGCATTGGAAATTGAAGAATTGTCCAAGAGCATGGGCAGATATGTTTTCTGGTCATATTCATGAACCAACAATTATTTTGGAAGCCGTGGCGTCATATGATCTTTAGATATGGCAAGCATTTTTTGGGTTGCCAGGGTCTCACAATGATATCAATGTGCTAGAACATTCTTCTTTATTTATCGAGCTCGTTGGAGGGCGTGCTCCTCCAGTGAACTACTCAATCAACGGTAATGACTACACAATGGGATATTATATCCCTGATGGTATATATCCTTCATAGTCGACATTTGTAATAACAATTCATGCTCTGCAAGAAAATAAGAGAAAACATTTTGCAAAAACTCAAGAGTCAGCAAGGAAAGATGTAGAACGTGCATTTGGAGTGCTTCAAGCACGATTTGCAATTGTGCGAGGACCTGTGCGTTCTTTCGATCATGAAATGCTTAAAAACATCATGATAGCATGCATAATATTGCATAACATAATTGTTGAAGATGAGCGACATCAATACCTTAAACCATATGATTTTGTTTACGATCAAATCGATGAAAGTCTTTACGAACCAGTGCCACACACTGCGAATCAACTTACGGACTTCATTGAACATCATCATCGCATTAGAGATAGAGGGGACTCATTCTCAGCTGAAATTAGACCTCATCGAGCATTTATGGCAAATACATAGCCAATCGTAATTTTAAATTTCATATTATTGCATTTATAGCAAATACATAGCCAATCGTAATTTTAAATTTCATTTCATATAGAATTTGTTGATTATTAGGTCCATGCTAATGGTGGTTGTTTTGATTTCTAGGATAATTTTGTAATTCGTCTATTTCAGTTTTGTGTTCATACAGAAATCACTCAAAGACAATCACCACTGCAAGGAAAAAAGAAAGAAAGAAAAAGAATAGTGTGCTCACAGATGAAGTATAAACTAGAAATACGGATAAGGATATATAGTTCAACACAAAACAGAAACATAGACACAAATGATTTTGAGAAAATAAGGTTCAGATTCCACAATATCATCAGAACACACGCATAGACATAGAAACTCCCACTAGAAATTGCATCATTGCATTGCCAAATTCTAATATATTCCATATTTGAAACTTAATCAACTTCAGCCACACCTGCACCAAAGAAGGAATCTTTCACTCTAAAAGAGTCAAAGACTCAAACACTTGTCGTCAATGACCCCTTCTCTTGTTTCTGTTTATGATTATATTTCTGCTCATCAATACTTAAACAAGGTTCAAATCCAACGTTTGAGGTATCTAGTAAGTTCCCAAGTGCAACAAGAAGCACAGATACAATTCATAGAACTATAAAAAACTATAATTTCGAATTATGGATAAGTATCAAATAAGTATTGGATCCAGTTTTGAAATAAACTGAAAAGATACAACCCACAAGCTGCAGATTCAAATCAAAACACAATACACAATTTTGGATGAAACCAAAACACAAAGCTACTGGCAGCAGCAAGTTAACATCTTTTACTAACCAAACCCAGATATGTCTATGAAATTCAAGGAAAAGATACAGCCCACAATATAAATCTTTCACTAACTAACCAAACTAAGTAGTGGACCATGTTCACAAACTAACTATTTAGTCCACAACATAGACTTTCAACAAAATACAGACCACAAAATACATCAAACACATGTAAAAGCATTTAGTCAATCTCAAATGGGAATGACCATATGTTTTTCAATGATTTCCATTTGACGTGAACGAAAATATGATTTTTTTTCATTGGAGACATGTTGCTTGTATCCATACTCATAATTTTCCTGTCCTCTCTTGATTGCTCCATTTCAAGCATTTTTTTACTAAGAAGATCAACCTCTTTTTCCCTTTCCTCTCTCGATTGCTCAAACAAAAGCCTTTCTTTTGTAAGACGAATATACTTTTGTTGTTCTTCAATTCTCTGATCATGATATTTCTTCTTTTCTTCCTTCATATCATTAACTACCTCTACAAGATTCGCAGACATTTGGTCTTGCCTCCTCTGTGTTTTCTCTCTCTCATTTTGGGCCTTCTTGCCAATTGGCCTCTCCAAGTCTGCAATCACTGATGGAGACCCATTGTTGTCCCCTAAATGTATTGAATCTGGAGTATAAGAAGGTTCTTGTGCAACTATTTTTTTTTTCTTTTTTTTGACTCATTCGGTCACAGTTTGTTTCCATTTTGAATGAAATCTCAATGTATTCCAACAATGTTGAAAATTAAATGAGCCACCGTGGATGCTGTGATACATCACCTTCGCTTCCTCAATTTGAAAAATTAACAAAGATTCAATAATTAAAATATTCATACTAATTAATCATTGGCTCATTGACTTTAAGGCATAACAATCCATTCATACCTTGTCTTGTTTGGTAACGCCACTTGGATGCCTTGCTTCGATTTGAGCTAAGCATCCACAAAACTTGTTGATGGCAACTTGGATCGTTGACCACCAATTCATTAAAGAGTTCACAGAACGTTCACAAAAGTTGGGCTTCTTATGTTCATCATACTCCGCATGAACTCTCATCCAAAATTTTGAGGCTTTTTGATCGATACCATGAATTGCATCCATACTAGTAGTGAGCCAAGCCGATACTAGTACGTTGTCTTCTTCTACACCAAAGTTTCCTTTCTGTTGAGTTTTTTTAGTCGTGAATTCCGTTTGAGGTTGGAGTTGAGTGTCTTGGGAATCAATATTCTCATGAAAAGAAGCCAACGTATATGCATTGTAACCATAATCTCCCTCATGTATGAGAGGGACGAAGAATGTATCGTCATTCAAATCCATCCTTCCAAAATACAACACAAAAGGACAATGAAACATTACAAGTGATGTAATGAAAGGACAATAAAACATTACAAGTGGAATATACAGTAGTTTTAATGCAAGTGCTACCTATCATGTTTACAGGCTAGTCATAAAACTGAAGCTCAAAACAAATAATTAAATTTAAGAACGTTGTAAGATGTTGGATTCTATACTAATTCCCAAATGCAAAATCTGTTATATGACTATCATTAAGCAAATGGTTTACTTCATCACTTATCATGAGAATAAGTATATCTTAGGATAAATTGTGAAACACACAGTTTCAATCAATAATATAACATGCTCGAAAATGTAAAAGCAGAAACTAAATACTACAATAAGGTACCATCAGTATCAAAAACTCAACATACTGGTGTACAACCCACCACATACATACACAAACATCTTTTCACCTGTTAGTATTTTGGCCTCATTCTGTGTTTGGACAAAATCACTTATATGTAAGGATGCTGCAAACAGGGATTCCACTGTTCAGAGTGAAGTCAGAAGAATTTCAAAGCTCCCTGTCAGCCGTCCGGACGATGAGTCATCCCGTCCGGACGCCCATCTGTCTACTGTTCCATCCGTCTGGACGACGTGTCTTTCCGTCCGGACGTCAGAAAGACAAGCATCATCTGTCCGGACGACGTGTTTCTTCCGTCCGGAAACCTACATTGTATCGAGAAGCTTCTGTGCCAGCTTGCTCCGTCCTGACGTTTCAGCAGCACGTCCGGACGCCTATCAGTTCTCGAACGGTTCAATGATTCTTTCCAAGTTCAAGAAAGGGAAGATCAATCAACCGTCCGGACGTTGTGGTATCCCGTCCGAACGCGTATCTCCGTAAGGCAAGAATCGTAGTTCAAAATGAACCGTTCGGACATCTGACAGCTGTGGTCTGGACGCTGGTGCATCGTATATGATAACTGACGATTCGACTTCAACCGTTCAGACGTCTCCCCCTTTGGTCCGGACGCACGCGTATCAGATATGGAAATTACGTGTTGAAGTTTAGCCGTCCGGATGCGCGAAGCCTGTTATGGAAATTACTTGCAGTGGAAGTGCGTCCGTCCGGACGATCGAGCCATCCCGTCCAGACGATGTTCTTATACAGGAAAGATTTCTCCGCGAAAATTTCAAAAAATCCTGTCGCACAGTTGTCCGTCCGAACGGTCATGGTCCACCATCTGGACGGCTCACAGGCTTATTTTGCCTAACGCCCATTCTGACCCCCAGTCTATAAATAGGGGCCTTTGGGCACTTAGAGCTGCAAGAATTCGGTGTGAATTCCATTAGAGCTCAAAGACGTGATATTTCCTCTGAAGCCGTTTTTCAAGTGTGCTGTGCTGTAAACCGAAGTCTATCTTAAAGGTCGGCTCTAAGATAAGGAGTTTCATTGAAGACCCTTTCAGGTAGGTGAACCTGGTTGGCAAGCGTTCGTGTTGAGTTACACGTCAGAGATCAAGGTACGACCACTGCATCGGTACATGTGAGTGTTACTATCTTGTATCTAGCTTTGTCTTCTGAATAGTGGAATTCTTGGGTTTGGTTGCCCCGGAGTGGTTTTTCTCTTAACTAAGTTTCCACTTCGTCAACAAAAATATCTGTGTCATTTACTTTCCGCTGTACTTTAATTTTTGTTGACACTTATGCACACACTTTACTTTTAGAAGTCAATTCAATTTTTCATCACCAACCATTGAACAATCAAGAATCTCATACCAAAACTCACATGGCCTGGCTAGTTGCAGCATGGTCCACATTTTTTTAACAATCAAACAAACATACACAATAACTATTCTCTGTCTTTTGAATTTAATTCTTCCACTTATAGTGTTTGACTTTTTTTTTTGGGATTTGTGAATTATTAGATTGAGGGGGACATAGAGAAGCCCTTGGGATTAAAGACACATAAAGAGAGGGAAAGCAACCAACCTGCAGTTTCATTGCGGAGAGATTGGCGAGGATCGATGTAGGGATTACGGTCCAATGGCAATCGGTCGCGGGCTTCAGCGAGAGAGGAGGAGAGAGAGACGCAGAGACGGGAGAATGAAGCGGGAGAGAAGAAGAGGGAAATAAAAGGTGGAGGGAAAAGGGGAAAAAGAAAAAAAAAAAAAAAAAAAGAAGAAGGGGGGAGGGGAATCCATCATTCTTGTCCCTGTAGCGTTTGTGGCGTTGTTAATGTGCAAAGCTACATGGAGCTTACATTAATTACGGATTTAAGAAAAATCTATTTTAACTATTTGTTTACATAATCCAATGGAGTGTGTTTTTTACCTTTTATTTAGCTATTTTAGCCTAAAATAACAAATAACTAATACATTGGGAATACTCTTAGAACTGGTTTTGTCTTACAACAAATAGAAGTTTTATGATTGTGTTGAGATAGTTGAGGCCATTATAAGGAGAAGAAAGTGTGTGCGCACGCGCACGGGGGTGGGGGGGAGTGATTAACAGAAGAGAATAATTTATTTATATTTCTATAGAATACTTTTCTCATGTATGTGAACGGGTAAAACCACAAACAAAATGTTATTTTACAAATAGCATAGGACAATGCCATTGCTGGAACTAATTTTAGTTTTACAACATTGAAGGGAGCAGATTGGAACCTCAATGACCAAAGAACCATATAAAAAGTTTCAAATCCGTTTGAATTTGTTAGGAAGGATATTACTCTAATAAAAGAAAATTTGTATCTCTGTCATATGGCTATGGTTGTGGGTCTATTCGGATTTGGGCGTTTCGTAATGAGTCAGGATAGTCAAGCTCATCACTCACGCTAATCTAATGGATTGATGGCTACTAAGGCAATAGGGCTTGCAACCAAATCAATGGGTGCACGAATTCTCGTAATGATACAAGAGGGCCACACAAAGTGATTGGTGGGAATCGCAACAGTAAAGTATTCGACCATGTTGTAATGCAATCAGCAAACGTTTAAAGGTCCTATGGTGCAACAATAATATGAAAGAAGTATTGCATTTCATCATGTGATATTCAAGATGGTAATACATAATAAATATATACATAGGAAATGAGGAAAGTAGTGAGTGAGTAAGAGAGAGTGGATGTGACTCAGTGGTTGTGAAGCAAGACAACTTTTCTCCAGTTCAGAAATGAATGACTAATTTCCTTGTAGTAATATAAGCATTCGCTAATGGGCAATGTTTGAACACAGGATGTGCGGTTTGAGCACTCGCTTAGCCTTTCTTTTTTGTGGGAGTATTTTTGAACCAGCTTGGTGTCTCTTCTATGTCGTGATCTACGTATTCTGGTGGCTTTTCCTATCACTGCTAGGATGGTGTTGCCTTATATAGGCGATTAAATCGTTCGTTCAACAGCGATGGAAAAGGGATCAGTGATGTCACCTACTACCATCGGGCAGAAGTCTGTATGATAGGAAGGTGAAGAAAAGTCGGGTTGCTTGAAGGTTACTCCCCTTTGATCTTCTTTCCTGAAATGTGCAATGTCGTAGGACGATGATTTAAATCCTATATGGGGGGATTAATGGCTGAAAACGCTTGAGATTGAAGATTACTCAAACTTTAATTTGGGAATTAGCTGGATGCTCTGTTGTGCCCACCTCTACCGCCTGTCCTTTGTGAGACTCATCACTATGGCAAGCTACACAGTGCGTGGTCACCATGGAGGATTCAACATTCTTGTTTGATCACATCCTTACCTATTAAACCACAATGTCCCTTCTTCCTCTATGAGACAACTCATGGGCTTGGTTTACGGTTGTGACAACGCTAGTGAAAGCATGGTATGGCCAAGGGTAGCTATGCTTGTGCAGAGGTTTTTCCTCTTTTGGCATCTACCCACGTGAGTGGCCGTTCATCTGGCTTTTCGTCCATTGGAAGGCGTTTGACCTATGAAAAAGGTGATCACGTGACCTCGATTAATGCTAATAGGACTTTGTTTCTACAGTCTTTAGCGTTCACGCTTCCTCTGCGTAGCTGAGGTCTGATGTGGCCTTCTTTGAGTATTTTACTTTCCTATAGACCTCCTATTCGGGTATTGGACCAGGATTGGCATGCGATTCTTTTGTCGTTAGACTCTGGCCAACTTGCTTAGCCAATGATGTTGAGCTTCCTTTGAGTGGTGGGGAGACATTGTTAGGCCTTCTAGACCTGATCAGCCCAACTGGTATTTTACCTAGTTGTGATGCCTTGTCTTCCCCATACCACCCACTCTGGTGATGAATCTTGGACATAATCATTGTCTTTGTATGGTGGTCATGGTTGTATGGCTGATTTCAAATGTTACAGTTGGCCATCAAATCTCTTAATGTCTTTGAGGGATTGATGGTCTCCCTCATTTTGTATTGGGTGGCTAATCGTTCAATGGCTTGTCACTAAGCACATGGCCACATTATTATGGTCTTTCTTACTTTGATCAGCTGCCTAACATAATTTCATCTGGGTACATGACCATATGATGGTCAATTGTCTAATATAATCTGATTTGGGATACATGATTATATACTGGCCAATTGCCCAATAGAGTCTGATATGGGGTACATGACCATGTGCTGGTCAACTGCCCAATTCAGTCTGTCTGAGGTACATGACCATATGTTTTCCAATTCCCTAATGAAATCTATTTGGGGTACATGACCTTGCTCCAATCAATTGCCGAAGGAAACACGACATGAGGTACATGCTCGTGCTCTGGTCATTTGCCAAATAAGATATACTATAGGGTACATGACCTTGCTCTTATCTATTGCCCAAGGATATAAGACTTGGGGTACATGATCATGTTGTGGTAAACTGTAACACCCCACTTAAAACACATGGCAGTTTTCATAAGAATAAAAAGGGTTAAATACCTTTGACCCCCTATAGTTTAAAGACATTATTTATTATTATTATTATTATTTTTTCTTTGTTCTTCATTTCATATTATAGATGGTACCTCGTTTATGGATAAAGACGGAGATAGTACTTTCATCCAATTTCTGTCCAAAAATTGATGGAAGTCCACGTTAGCAACCTTAAGAAACTAACACGTGTCCTGCGCCCCATTAAAAATAAAATTTCAAAACTAAAAATATTAAAAACATTCAAAAAAAAAATCTTTAGGAAAAAAAAAAAAAACATAGGGGTGGGTTGAGCCACCATTTTTGGCAAAATGGGGGTGGCCGACCAAAAGGGTGGCTCATGGACGGTCTGGAGGTGGTTCGACCACCTTCAAAGAGCAAAATGGGGGTGGCCAAAACCACCCTAAGGGCTTTGGGCCTTAGGGTGGTTTTGGCCACCCCCTATGGCCGGTCTGGGGATGGCCGAATCACTCTCATGTCCCCTAAGGCTGGTCAAACTACTCCTAGAAGCCAAACCTTAGACGATATATATATATTTTTTTTTCTTTCTTTTCTTTTTAGCCTTGTGGGGGTGGTTGAAACCACCCCTAGACCAAATAGTGTGCCCGGGGGTGGTTCGGCCACCCCAAGGCCCTTAGGGGTGGTTTCGTTCACTCCCATTATGCTCTTTGGGGGTGGCTGAACCACCCCTAGACTGGCCATGAGGGTGGCTAAGCCGCCCCTCTTGTTTTTTTTTTTTTTGATTAAAAAAAAATTAAAGTTTTTGATATTTTTTTTTTAAAATTTTTAATTAGGCATAGAGACATATATTAGTTTTTTAAGGCAAGTGATGTGAACTTCCGTCAAGTTTTTGGACGAAAGTACCGTCTTCGTTTTTAGCCATAAACGATGTACTATCTACGATATATAATGAAGTACAGGGGGCAAAAAAATAAAGTCGTTAAACCACATTAGACAAAAATGTATTTAACCCCAATAAAAATGGATTTATCAAAATCGAGAGCTTTTAAATATTTTAAAGATAGCTCAACTGAGCAAAGAGTTGCTAGTAATTAAAAGTGCAAAGTATTCAAAGAGATTTATGGTGCCTTCCAGCGTTCGAGATCCAACCTCCAATGGTTGAAGTTAGTTGTCTTCAAACGTTCAAAATCCAAGCCACAAATGATCGAAGCAAGTGGTCCTCGAATGTTCGAGACCCAGCTTCAAATGATCGATGGCAGTGTATCTGGAAATTTTAAAGTTTTGTTTTACACTACATGGAGTCCTATTGAAGGACTTAAGATACACCCTAAGTCCTAGTTAGCCCCATTTCCACAAACCTAACCCAAGAGAGTGAGAGATGGTTTCCTTGGTGGATTTATTCTCAAGGCTTGGAGAGGCTCCTTCCCTTGTGGTAAGAGGTTAATCCAACCTCTCTATTCATTTTAAGCATGATTTTTTTTTTTTTTATTGTTTACTATATGTCTTAACATGCTTAAACATGTTTCTAGTTTAATAACATTAAAGATAGTATTTTTAGTTAAGGAAAGAATAAATCTATGCATGAGAGTCTTAGATCTAAAAATGGTTTTCTTTATGATGAATAGTACTTAAATACACATTACACTACATTTTATACACTAATTTCAGTTTATTATCAAAGGGTTGAAGATTTCGAAAAGGTTTAAAACTTGTATGTCTTTTGTCAAATATTAATAAAACCATGCTTGTGTTTTGTTATGACATGTTGTCTGTGTTTGTAACCCTCAAGGGCTGTTAGGATTAGTGATTGAGTTTGAGAATGGCTTAGGGTGAGTGTCTTAGTAGGTTTTTAGATTTGGCAGTCCTCAAATGATCCACCCCCGAGTTTGAACGGTTGACGCTTGTGGATCGAGCAATCGACTCTCGAGGACGAACGATTGATGAAAGTAGTAGCTGTATATAGGATTGTTGAATGCATGATTAGGGTTTTGCTTGTAAGGATAGGGTTTTTAGTATTCTTCATGTCTAATATTACGGTATGAATTGCAGTGACGTGGTTAGGATGTCTGTGAATGAGGATGATTGTCTGAGGTAAGTAAATACTTATGAAATGATTTTTGTTTCACTATACGATATGTTTCATGAACTGAGCATACTTTAAATTCCATACTAATAGATTATGTCATGAGCCTAATGATTTTATCAAATGTTTATAAACACTTCAAAATAGATATTTGTTTATATAATGGTTTATAATAACGGAACATATTGTATGGCTCGTCATGTATAGATGGCGGACACATGTATATATATGGGCTTAACTCTATGATTCAGAGATTCATGTTTATGTTTTACCTTTGGATCCAGTGTTGTACCACAGATCTCTCGGGACGACACCAACCTTAATGAAAAGAGGTTAAGGGCTCGAATAGACCATACAGAGGAAAGTTATGACTATTATATACATTAATATACAATATACCTTTTAAGCATGATTTCTTGCATTAAAATGTAGAGTGAATTGTTACCGGGTTTATGCCTACTTTACCTTAAGAATAAACCAATCTTTTATCTCTATTGGCATAACAACTTGTGCAACACTTAACTTTGTGAAAACCCATGACATTCTAGTTACCAAGTTTAGTGTCATAAACTTTTATCAAAGGCACATTGTATGGAAAATTCCGTAATAATTTACTTACTACGTCGTGGACTTACACGCAATTGCTACTTTTTTATTGTGAAACACTCTGGTGTTTTGCAAATTAGTAGGGTTGCCAGGCTATAGATTCGAGCCTTCTGCTGGGATAAAGATACCGAGTGAATGATTCGTATTGTTAGGTTTGTGTAGATAGATAAAAAGTTGTTAATTTAGTAGTATTACTCATTCTAAGCTCTAAGTCAGTATTGATGTTAATTAATGAAATTTTAAAATGATCATAATGACATTAGATCACTATTTTTCACTTTTCGTTATAGTTTACTCTGATATTTAGTAATTGTGTAGTGAAGCAAATTAATTGCAAGTTAATTAATATGGGAGTGCTACGAGTAACTCCAAGGTAAGTATATATTTTAATAATATAATGTAACGTGGGCCATAAATCACTAGTAACAGTGCTTCGCGAGCCGAAATGCAAGCTTCCAGCAGTAATATATGTTGAGAAATGCTGGATGGGGGTCACTCATCCGTCCCCCATCACCCATATATAATAAAAAAATAAATTTTTATTAAAAAAGTTGGCTTTGATGGGACATCAAAGCCAACTTTTTAATAAAAAATTATTTTTTTATAATAAAATGCTCACAGGGGACGGTTGACCGTCCCCTATGTAGCAAGTCTCATATATGTTAGCTGCATCATGGTCCTTCAACGGTAGCATCTAGGTAGGGTCGCAAGCTTTCATTGGCATCATTTAGTGAGATTGCGATCGTCCAGCGGCCTTGTGGCCATGCAATAGCAATCATCCCATAAACTCTTGTTAATATAGTTCAGCGGGATTGCGGCCGTCTAACAACAATCCTTTCATAGTAATGCATATCACTCCAACATCAATGGCATATGTTTATTTTTTATTTTTATTTTTTTATTTTTTTCTTAAAAAAAAAAAGGGTAATTACCTTTTCCCCATGAACTACCAAAAAATGCGCGATGCCCCCATGAATTACCAACTCGACCAAAATAGAGTATTCAACTACCAAAGACAACAATTTTTCCCCTTCCGTCAGTTAGAGGGGTTAAAAGAAACAGTCAATGGGTCATGTGCCGTTTTACATGGGGGCATGTTGGAAGATAGTGGTAGTTCATGGGGTGAAAGAAGAAGACGGTGGTAGTTCATGGGGGGAAAGAGGAAGAAAATGAGGATAAAACGGCGTGTGACGGTCACGTGACCCGTTGACCGTTTGTTTTAACCCCTTTAACTGACGGATGAGGGGAAAATGGTTGTCTTTGGTACTTGAATACTCTATTTTGGTCGAGTTGGTAGTTCATGGGGAAAAAGGTAATTACCGAAAAAAAAAAAAAAAAAAAAAACAAAGGTGCAGTGGGTCTCTTTTGTTGACTTGTTAGGATGAGCTTCGGACACTCCTCGATTTAAGCTCTCTTTTAGTCTTCTGAGTTCTGGCATTTCATGTGGGCCAGCAATTATTGGGTCCCAAAAAAAGTAGCCCTCGACAATGTGTGTTTGGGAGTATTTATTTATTTGTTTGTTTGAAAAAACATATATAAAGGTAAATTTTTTTTTTAGTGTTTTATATATTGAATTATTTATTAATACATTTGTCTTTGAAAAAAAAACAAAAACATTAATAAACATGGCCTATTTAGTGAGAGGGCAAAATACATATTTAGCCTCTCCTTTTGTGTTATTTGCGTAGACCCTAATCTTAATATTGTATATATATATATTTTTTTTACTCGATTCTGCAATGGTGTCGAGAGTTGTATTTGAGCCGAGCCGAGCCGAGCCAAGCCGAGTATTAAATGTTTAAGTTTGACTTATTTAATTTTATTTTAAACACGAGTCGAACTTAAGCTTATCATCAAGCTAGATATTCTGTTCAAGCTTTGCTCATTTAATTTGATTTCTAACACGAATTGAGCAATAGCTTATCATGAGCTTCTCAATTAATTTATTCATTTCTTATATAAAATAAATATCATGATTGTTTATTTTTTTGTAAATCCCCACTAATCATTAGCTAATTAATTATTGTTAAAATTTTGTTATTTGAGTTAATTAAATAAATTAACTTGAATCTTAAATAATCTAATCTCGAGTTTATTTGTATGCATATGAATTTGTTATGCACGTACACAAACACGCACACAAACACGCATGTGCGTACACCCACATATATCCATATACACTAATCAACATACTCATGTAAACACAAATTTCTAAAACCGAACTCACAATAATAATAATTCAAGTTATATCTATCATAATAGGAAGATGAATCCCTTTTACTACTTAAGATGTTCTTATCACAAAATTAAGACAATACTAAAAGAAATTACAAAAATGAAGTTATACGAGTTTATACAAGCTTGTCCGAGCCGAGTTTATACGAGTATGTCTTGTTTAATATTCGAACATATTATTGTGTTCACAAACGACTTATTTATTATTAAAACCGAGACCGAATCAAGTTTAATCGAACCAAATCAAATCGAATTTATAAGTAGCTTGGCTCGTCTTACACCCCTAGGTGTCAGTATTGTGCGCTTAAGCCATGGTTGGAGGTGGATGGCATGATCCTCATTGGTAACAGTCTAGATGCTATCATGCAATGGCTGGCTGCTGTGGTGCTAAATTTTCCCTTCCTTGAGTACATATATTTTTTTCTATTTAAATAAACTTGATATTCGCGCTACTAAGTATATATATATAATTGGAACTAAAAAGGTTATCATAATTGTTATCTTTCTTGTTCATGCTATTTCATCTTCTCATCCATAGCCTTGGTCTATTTTTTTAAAAATAAGTTTATGATTCTCCATCATTCACAACTTTAACGTGAGAAAAGATAGGCGAAAAACTCTATTGCTCTCCGATCTCCATTTAGATATTTTGAGGATTCTAAGATTCTACAAATTTACAAAAAATCAATCTTGGTTCTTCAATTCAAGTATTTTGATAGGTACTCGAGGTTGGATAGTGACGTGAGATGGGATTCGCTAGCTTCTTTCGGGTAGGAGAGAACACAATTTTTTTTGGATTAATTAAAACTTTTATAAACCAAACACGACAAAGTACAATCTATCCAGTAAACACTGAAACCTCTCCCAAACTACAGGGAATCAACAACACTCCATCAAAAACACACTCCCAAAAACAGGGAGACTACAACTCAAACGATACTAAGAAAAACACACAACTCCTACAACTTCCAAAGATGAACAAGTCTAACAGAGAAAGGAGTTTTTTTGAACTTCCCTCTATACATAACCCTTGCCCTGACTTCCCATTTAATTTGGGCTACAATAGCCTCTTCCGACCGACGGGTATTTCCATGCACAAGTCATTTCTTTTTCGCTAAATATGATACACTGCAGCAGCCAAGCAAAGCTTACAAAGAATGGTTTGTAGACTTTTCCCTTTCAACTTGCAGATGCTCCATTCTACTACGTCAACCCAATCAACACAATTTTTTTACTAAGGGTAGAAGAACACCACAATACCAAATGGTCTTTAAATAGAAACACAAATATATAATACTTAAAGTGATAACACCTATAGTTCTACTATTCAAATTCAAATTCAAATAAACTCTAATCCTAATATTAAATAATTTAATCAGAAATTCCAACTCAAATATTAAACCTATCTAACCCTAATCATATTCCTATCATATTTAAGCAACAATAGCCAGAGGTCAGTGTTTTTTATTTAATGTTCGTATGTTAATCTTCTCCCAAATTCTTATACTCCCTACTTTCTAGCATTTCTATTCCTAGAACAATTGAGGATGCACTATCTAATTCAGTTTGGAGACAAGCCATGGAAGTGGAAAATGATCTAGTTCCACTACCTCCTGCTTTTATTGTATTTGAAGAATTCATTTCTTTTATTGCATTGGATGTAACTGATCTATGGTTGATATGAATTCATTTCTTCCTGCTTGACAGAATTCATTTCTCCATTTCTATCAATATCAAACGATTCGCGAAACCAACGACTAATTAAGAAGATAAATCAATTGACTAACACCAGATCAAATATTTCGTATATGCAATTAGTGTAGTGAGCTAGTTCTTCGAGACTCCTTAGATCACACATTGGAATTTTGTTACTTCTCTTATTTATTAGGAAAAAATACATATATTCCTCTTAAACTACCATTTAATTGTTAATGTTCCTCCTAAACTACAAAAATATGCAAAAATGTCATTTTAAATTTGAAAAAAAAAAAAAATAACTAAAATTAAAAATTGAAGAAAAAAAAGAGTAAAAAGTGATATTATTTTTTTTTAAAAAAACAAAATCAAAAAATTAAAAAAACAAAAAGAAAAAAAAAAAACTGAAAAGACGAAAAAAGAATAACTGAAAATTATTTAAAAAAAAAAATGAAAAACTGGTTTTTTTTTTTTTTTTTCCTCAAATAGTTTAGAAAAGACATTGACGAGGGTGCGTATATTTTTTCCTTTTTATTATCTAATGAGAAACCGAGTATAGAGCACTAATGAAGACTACATATTACTTACTAATCCATTTCATTTTTTTTTTTCCATGAAAAGACTAAGGGTCCGTTTGAATTTATATTTTTCAAAAAATATAATTTAAAAATAGCAATTAAGCATTTAACAGCCTTTTAAAATTCTACGTTTTCAAAAAAGTACCCATTGCCAACGATTTGAAAAAACAGATTCTCTACGTTTTTCGAATTGCAATTTTTTTAAAATTCAATTCCAAACGAGTCATTTTTTGCAATTTAATTTAAAATCGCACTTTTTATTTATAAAATCGCAATACCAAATGCATATTGAAGTTAATTATAATTTCATTTATGAAGACCAACTTACCAACGTGTTGGCAAGTCTTTGCATTGTAGCCGGTTAGAGTTTATCTGTTTCGAGCTGGACTTATATATATATATATATATAAATGCTGCAATTTAAGGGGGAGTATCATCAGAAAAAGGTATTATTGCAATAAAGGAAAACAAAATAATTTCAACCATTATTATATTCCTCCCTAATATGTATAATAAAATAGTGAGGGCTAGACTAGATTCTGAGTCTCTTTTTTAGTGCAAACTCTAATCTTAATGGATTCGTTTGGAAGCAGTGTGAGAATAGAACTTGAAATGAAAATTTGGTTATAGACAATAACCACAAGTAACCTCTCAACGTGACAAAATAGTCAAAAGCAAATTCCTGTAAACCAATATTAGAGGGAAGGCATCAACTAAGAGCAGCTGCTGATTGTAATGCTCTCCTTCTATGACATACTAGGAATGTCTTTAGTCAAAATAACTTGTCACCGTTGCAATTCTCCCCATTCAACAATTGGGTCTGAGGCTCTTCCTCTTTCATCACTTCCCTCACATCTTTGGGGTTCATAAAGCTTGGCTGGTTGGTCGAAGCAAGGAGTCTTGCCCACATCCTGTCTGTAATCACCACCTGATTCGGCTTCTCAGTGACACGCTGTTAATAATAATTCAGATCAAAGATTTAGTGCTAACTCTTGGTCACACAGTAAGATGAGCATTTCTTTTTTCATTATTATTATTTTTATTTTTAACAGTGTGAAGTTCAAATAAAAATATGCAGTAGAAGATAAAGAACACATTGAGTGAAAATAAAATATAAAATCAAATCAAAGTTTCATGCCAAAACAATATACTTTTAGTTTTTCCTTACGACTTTACTGCTTATTTTAAGGAAATAAGTTGTACATGAAGGGTTATCTCTAAGGCCACCCTCCAAAGATTTAAGAGGATTCAGAAAGATAAGAAACTTATATTAACAATTGAAAGAGTTCATAACAATCTGACAGCAACATATGTCCCAGAAGTATCATACCTCCTTTCTCCTTTCTCTGAAAAACCAAAAACCTCAGCCATCATGGGCAGAGGGAAGCTCTGTGCTTCCCCCCCCCCCCCCCCCCCCCCCCTTAGTTTAATTTGGGTTGCCCAGCCCTAGTTTAATGTAATTTCTTTTCAAGTATCTATAAAAATAAAAATAAAATAAAAAAAGAAAAGAGTTCATTACTAATATGATTTTGCCGTTTTCATCACAATTTCTTTAAGAAGTTGTTTCCTATGAATTTTAGATTCAATCAGAGTGGTAGTAACCAACAACATGAATTCGGATCAAAATGAGTCAGTTTCCTTTTAACAAACAAAATGGCAAAAAATCCATGAGTACTGACAAGACGGTGTTTATATAAGGGCACAGAATTACTTACGTAGAAAGGAATATAAGCATGTCTGCCATTGACAGGTCCAACTGTGAAGCCTGTATACCCAGCCATTGCTCCGTGAACTGCACTTTGAGCAAGAAGCGTGCAGTAGACATTGTCAGAAGCATTGCCTGGAACTGCCCGGATCATGTATGTAGGATCTGCAAGATTAATTGGTTATATAGCCGGTTCAATGAAAAACCCATTTGAAAAAACAAAAACAGAAAACGTAAAAAAGAAACACACACAAAAAGGAGGTTAACTTAAGGCCACTGACCTATATATTTAAGATTAAGGACCATCTTACGTTGCATTGCGAAATGATCCTACAGCAAGAGAAACAGAAGACTGTTGTAAATAACCAAAAGACAAGATCTCTTCTGAAGCAGAACTTTTTGAAACATTGCTATATATGGTACAGAAGATGAAGCATGGTAGGGACAAGGATTTAAAGTATAATATGGATATGTAGCATGCTGATACAGCAATTCTTCAGCAGGACACGACAATATTACCCTTCAACTAGCCAACAACTTTATTACCCTTCTAAGCATAACCCCATTCAACACCAAACAGATTGAAAAGCAAAATTCATAATTCTCCTGCCACTTCACAATGAAATAGAAGATGATCAATAGACTCCACACTCTTCTTTCACATACGACACCAATCCACCACTATGATCTTCCTTCGGTTATCCAAAGTAAAGATTTTCCTGATGCCGTCGTCCACACAAGCCTAGATTCTCCAAATACTCTTCCAAAAAAATGGGAAACTAGCATGAGTGGACAACACATAATTAAAGGATCTCACCTCAGACTTCCGGCTTTCATAGGGGATCCAACATATTTTATCTTCACTACCTTGCCTCAATCTAATAAAATAAAAAAGCTCAAAGAAAGAAATCATGCACTGGTCTAGTAAAGATATACTCTAGTGGAAATTTCCATTACGGGACTTCATATGATCCACCACCCATGCACCCTTCCAAAGCGCAATACTAAACAGTTTCGGAAAAGCTGTTTTCAAAGGCTAGTCCCTAAATCTTAAAACCCTTCTCCCACCTCAAATCTAACAAAACTCAAGAAAACTCCCCACCCCTTCCTCATATTTCCACACCCACTCCTCCGAAGGGCTCTGCTATATCCTTGGAACACCAATCTCCCCTCATGCTATCATATTTAGTCTCCACCAACGATCTCCACATAACCTTGCTCTCCATAGTGTAACACCATAGCCATCCTTTTATGATTACCTAACTACAACCACATGCTGGATGTTTATCATCTTAGCATGCGTTTACAAACAAAGTGTTGCAATCCTATTATGATTCTAGAACCTAAAACTTACCACTAGAGTTCCGGATATGTAGATGGTTTCGGATATGCGTTAATAAAATTGAATCAGATTTCTTACTCTCAAACCACCGGATAGCATCGGAGAAAATCTTCAACCAATTAACTAAATGGAATTTAAACACATCACCCATTCCACCTGATAAATGTCCCTTTGAAGTGTTTCAATCCGATTATCAAAGTCAACCTACCTCCCTCAGACAAATAAAGCATATTCCAACTAGCAAAACAACGTTTCATTGTTTCAACAATTCCACTCAAAATAGATTTAGCCTTATAAGAAGCTCCCCAGAGGAAGACCCAAATACTTCAATAGCAAAGATGCCACTCTACAACCAAGAATAAGTGCCAAACCGTCAACATTACCCACATCTCCAACATGAACTATCTCTAATTTAGCCAAATTAATCTTCAACCCCGAAACCGCTTCAAACTTATGAAGAGACATCGCAAATGATAGAGATGTTCACAATTTGCTTCACAAAAAAAATCAAAGCATCTGCAAACAAAATAGATGAGACACTAGAAGCTCATCATTATTCCTGGACCCCACAAAAAAACTTGATAAGAGTCCCCTATCCAATATGGTAGACATCATCTTACTCTAAGCCTCCATAACAACCACAAAATAGAGATAAATGATCCCTTGTCTGAATCCAAGAGAACTACTAAAGAATCCAGAAGGAGAACCATTAATAAGAATGAAGAAACACACCGTAGAAATACAATGCTATTCAATCTCTCAATTTCTCCCAAAGCCACATCTTTTCAACAAGTACAACAAAAACTCCCAATTAACATGGTCATAGGCCTTCTCCAAATTCAATTTATACGGCACACCAGGTTTTCCTTATTTAATCCAACTATCCAGACATTCATTAGCTACCAGAACTGAATAAAGAATTTGTCTTCCCCTAATATGCATTTTGAGAACTAGAAATTATCTTCTCCAACACCGTTTTCAGCCTGTTCGCTAGGACCTTAGAAATAATTTTTTTTTGATAGGTAATAAACAAAATATTATTAAAAAAGCGTAAAAGGCGCCCCTAAGCATACAGGAAGTATACAAAAAGGGCACAAAAAAAAAAAAAAAAAACACCCGAACAACCCAATAGAAGAAAATTACATCAAACCCCCATCTTCTTGCCCCTATCCCGACTAGAACCCATTCCCCTAACATCGAAATTAATAGAACATTCTAGATTCTTGACCTCTCTTTTCCCCTTTTTCCTCTTTATCTCCTTATCCTTCTTAGGAGGGGAATCAAAGTCAAAGCGCTCATCCTCGATCAAAGCCAAAAAATCTAGAAATTCCTTCTGATCAGATCCCACGAACGAAACCCCCATCGTGCGAAAACACGACTTACTATCTTCCACTACCCTGGGGTAAACAACAACACTATCCTTTGGATCAACCCCCTTAGAAGAATCCCCCACCTCAACGATCCCAGACGGCAAACCAGGAACCGGGGGGCACCCAACAACACTTCCCTTTGGATCAACCCCCTTTGAAGATTCCCCCACCTCAACGACCCTAGACGACAAACCTGTTAACTGGGGGTACCCAAACACAAATGAGACCGGCCTTGGTCATTGAGGAAACAAGACCCACTGACAAGAGGGAATTGAAGCTGAAACCCCGGGAAGACCCAAGAGATTAACCCCACCAAAACTCCTTCCCAAGGCAGGGACATCCGAAAGCATCCCAGCCTGCCGACGGAGAGACGAGGTTTGATACATAGTATATCCAGAAGGCGCACTAAAAGCAAAGCCGACGTGGTCAAGCCCAGCACCGACAGACGAGTCACCAATCTCCCCAAACTGAAAAACCTCAACGCCCGACCTCACCACAGCTGACGGAAGAACCCCTGCCTGCCGAAGGATGAGCCCTGATTTGGAAAGACTCGAAACTAAAGGAGACCGCACCCCAGAAGGAAGATCACTCAGAAACACCGGCGGATGCAACACCAGCGCCAGAAGAGAGGAAGGGACGGCAACCTCATTGACGGACTCGACCACTGGAACGAGCACCCGATCACTGGATCTAGCCCCGGAAAGAGACAAAACCCGATCCACCCTAGGATCTGCCGCCGACGTCAAGTCCGGCCGAAGGGCGCTCCCATGGATCTCCATTGGACGCTGAAGACACCCCGGACCCGATCCCCGCCCCGATATTGCACCAGAAACCGAAGACAGCTTACGGCCCGAAGCATCGTCCAAATTGGCATTGGGCTTAAACACTTTTTCCCCAGCCCGAAACCCTTTAACAACAGACTTTACCCTCTTAAGCACCCGACCCGACCCGCCACAAAACCCACCCTACGTTTAAGCCCAAGTGAAGACTTATAGCCCAGCTTTTTCGAAAAGCCATAGGCCCAAACCAGCGCCTTGGAGAATTGGCCCAGGATTTCAAACACCTTCTCGAACACTCCAACCAGTCCCTCCCCTTGCAGAGAAACGTCACCCTCAACGGCTGAATTCTTGGACACGCCAGCCTGTCTACAGACACAACCTCGATACCTGGACTGATCATCTGCACAAAGGTCCAATCCCGAAGCGCCGACCGGTTGCTCCTCCAGAACGGAGCAATCACTCACCTGATGGACCGCCCCCATCTCCATTCCCCGCAGCTGCGTCTTCTCCATGTCGCACCCGACCGGCAAAGGCCAATCACCAACCATCTTTGCCGCAACCCTAGTTCCTGAGACGGTAGCTGCTGAACTCACCACCGCCGCAAACGACGGACGTCCTGAACCTATCCCCAGCTTAACGCCCGACGGAAAAACACCAAATGAAGATAGACCGCCAAAAGACGAAGGCCTAACCGTGTTTTCCAGAAAATCCAAAATTTTGCTCAGCTCCCCGGAAACACGAATCCACCCTCTCCCGTCCCGACCTTCAGGAAAAAGAATGCGCCCTCTCCGACCTCCGTCGAAAACTGCCACCTCCAAGAACCGCCCAAACCTGTTTTCACCTCTCCGCGTGATGGTCGCCTTTGATCCCTCCCTAAAGGATTTGACGAATTCCTCGATCCCAGAATTACCCAAAAATTCTTCCACCCTCGACAGTAGCCAAGCAGTGCAGCTCAACCCGAGAACAGCATAACCTGAAAACCCTTTCCTCTTTTCCTCCACCCGAAGCTCGGCAGACCCTGCTTCCACCGAGAACCGGAATGACTTCGCCTCCACATAGAACCGGCTCTCCATTAGGCTGAAGCCGACACCCCTACAGGGAAGACATCCCTTCCAAACAAACGAAAAAATAAAACCCACCACCCAGGATCCACCAAGAAAGTGTAAGAGAGAACGACAGAGAGACCGAAAGCTAAGGGAGAGAACCCCAGGCGAAACGCGCCTGCACGCGCCTCCGCAACGGTGTGAGTGGATTAGAAATAATTTTTTAAACATCACTTACTAAACTAATAGGAAAAAAGTCCTTAATATCCACATCGGCTTTTTGGGGAAAAGGGAAATAAAAGTTGCATTAAAGCTCTTTTCAAACTTCCCTCAGCTATGAAACTCCTTGAAAACATCCATAATATTCTCTTTAATTATCTCCCAACACGTCTGGAAAAATGTCATGGAGAAGCCATCAAGACCAGAGGTCTCATCACCATTCTAGTCTCTCACCACCTCCAACACTTTCACTCTCCTCAAAAGTTCTTTACAACCAAGAGCCCTCGTCTGCACCAATGGAATTGAAAGACAGGTCATCTAATTTTGTTCACCAACTAAACTGTTCAAAATACAGCTGATTGTAAAATTACACAATATTCTCCCTTATTTCTGTGTAGTTTGAAGACATGGACTCACTAACAACTAAAGAATCCACAGAGTTATTTCTTCTATGAAAATTTCACACGGTGGAAAAATTTAGAGTTCTTGTCTCCCTCTCTCAACCTAGAGCCCTTTGACTTCTGCCTCTAACTCCTCTTCGAGAAGAATAAACCTCTCCAACTCCCCAGAAAATTCTTCCTTTCTCAACCTTTCATCCTCAGTTAAATGTCTTCCCTTTGCAATAATATCAAACTCACGAATTCCATCCAAAAGATCATCTTTTTTTTTTGTTTTTGCTTCCCAACGTTCCCAAAAACCTCTTCATTCCATTTCTTCAAATTCGTATTCAAGGGTTTCAACTTGCGCATCAGCACAAAACTAGGAGATCTCTGGAAATTGTAGGACAACCACCATGTTGTCACCTGCTCTACAAATCTCTCTGACTTCGGCCACATATTCTCAAACTTAAAATATTGACCACCGCTGCCCAAAACACAACCATCTAACATCAAAGAATATGATCTGACAGGATTCTAGGGGCTCTCATCTGAGAGACATTAGGAAATTGTTCTTCCCAATCTGTAGAGATAAGAAACCTATCAAATGTGGACCAAGATCGAGAATCACGATTATTTGACCACGTGAAATTCCCACCTATAAGAGGAATGTCTAGGAGACCCTTATGAAAAATGAATTCCAAAATGTCTAGCAAAGTTGGGGACTATCTAGAGTCGCCTGATCTCTCACATGGTTAATGAGCAAAATTAAAATCACTCCCAATATACCATAGCACCTCCCACCAACTCATAAGCCCAACTAATTAGTCCCAAAGTAATTTCCTGTCATTATCGTCATTAGGATCATGCACACCTGCAAAAAGCCCATTCAAAATTATCACTAACCCTCAATCTTTTCCACCACTTGCCTATCCCACATTAACAATATCCCTCCAGAAGCTCCTCTCAACCCCAAATAAGACTAGTCCACCCCATAAACGCACCACATCCCTAAAAATAGACTCCAATTTAGCGTCTTGTAAACAAATAATATATGCCTTCTGATCCCTACGGTCTCAAATCTTCAACCTTTTATCCCTCTCACATTCCACAAGACAATCTTAGGTTTCATAAGGAACAATTAAGACCCCTCCCATTTCCTCTAACTCTATTAGAGTGACCTCCATTTGTATCATAATTAACACAACAAACCAACCTCTTTAATTCACGGTTTTCTTTGTTAGCTGACTTAGAACATAAATCTGGAGCGCTAGCCAAACCATTCTACTGTTGACTTCCTTATATTGCAGTAAAGCCATCATCTGATCCTCAAATCCCTCACAAAACAATCTCACTACATGGCAGGAATTTTTCACCCTTTAAACCACTCAATTTGATGATACCGATTCAGGCAACCTCTATTCTTCAACTACAGCAAGTGGATGGACTATCAACGGCTCACTTCCCTTCAACTCCTCACCAGGATTAGGCACCACTCACATAAAAGGATGATTCACATCCCCACAGGAGGAAAACATACCAGTTTCGTTCTTATCGCCATTCGCATAGTTTGCTCACACCACCTGGAGATTCTGACTCTCAATGCTACCTTCCCCCAAAGAAACACGGGGGGTCCCAGAAAAAAAAAAAAAAAAAAAAATCCAAAGAATGCCCTCTCTCCCTTTCTCTGATATCAAGCGCCCATTGCAGAACCTAAGGAGCACCCACCTTAACTATCTCATCGTAGTAACAATCTACCCTCCCTATTGAAAGAACTTCCTAAGGGCACACCTTCCAAAGACCCATTCACCTGCAACCTTGAACACATTAATAATTCGTGAACCATTATTGAAAAAGAAGCCCGAAGAAATCCCTTATTTCAATAACCCACACTTCTGCTAGCTAATGCCCTCAGCACCAACACCCATGTTTCCTTCAGCCTTTTTTGTAAACGACCCCGTAGTTTTGAAAACTTTTGCTATCAACAGCTAAGCAATCAACACCCTCCAACATCACCGCTTGCCTGAACTACTCTACTCGCAAAAGCTTGTCATGGTTCTGCTAGAGAAACATCCATCTCGTTAGACTTGCTCAAACCCGCGAAGAAACCCACCCTCACCTTCATTCACTCTCCATTTCACAATTGCTTCGGGTTTAACCCGCCATTGACAAACGACCACAGCTTTCCTGCTTGACCCCTCATCATTCTTCGTAGAAGTTTGGGCTTGCTCACTTAAAGCAGAATTAACATCATCCTTGGATGAGATAATTTTATCTTCCCCTTCAACGCTAGGCTTTTCTTCCTTGTAGACCCTTCATACTTATTTAAACACAAGCCCACATTGACACTTGGAACACAAGGGCCCAAATTCTTATGACCCGCACCTTCAGTCAAAGCGGCCAAACCCTTTCCTTGCGAATTGGGCTAAATCAATCCCTTTGCTTCATCATTCATGAGCCCAAAGGATACCTGGCCCACCTTTATTCTTACCAGACACAGTTCCACTTCCCTTTGAAGGGACACCAGCAAATCTTTTAGATACTATAAATCAAGGAAATCATCCAAAACCACCGAAGGGAACTTCAAGTTGTCATCGCCAACTTGCACACCAAAATTTCTGGGTACAGCTGCACCTTCTTTTTTTTTTTTTTTTTTGATAAGTACAGCTGCACCTTCTTACCACATCTATCCTTACCCTTCACCGTTTGTCTCCAAAGTACCTATTCTACCCCTGCTAAAGACTCAATTTCTTGATAATGCCCCTTCCCTACCAGAGCTTCCACATACAATCGTCGTCCACGATCCACCATTAGAATCTTATTTTCTGGCATCGGCATATTACCACAAGCCCCATTTGATTTTGAGCCACCGTGCGACTTACTAGACCTACTCCCAACAACGAAGTGCGACTCGATATAATCTACCACCTTTCTCATCTCCACAGCACAATTTTGCCACCCCCTACCTTCCCTGCCCTCTAGAATGCGACTGAATGCTCTCCGCCCTCCACCGTATTCCACCACCGCCAAATACCTTCCATGACCATTTGCACAACTCCATGCAACATACGCTCTGCTACCAACCGTAAGAGTCTTACAAAACTCTCTCAAATTCTCCCCTTTAATCATCTCCTCCACCATATTACACCACACTCGAGATACCCCTTTGCTCCTCTCAACAAAACGAAGACCTCCATTCCCCTCGTCTGTCATAAGCTCGAACAATTTGATTTAGCGTAAAAATAACCCATATAACACATCACTGACCAACAAAAAGAGACATTGCAAAATTCCGATGACTATCCCATCAGTAATGGATATGGATGTAAAATCTTGTGCAACCTAATTCCAATTAGCATATAATTATGCTTTTAATCATGTAAACCAAAAGGTTAAATACTTAGCACATCCCCTAATATAGACATAGATAAGATGTGCATGCGCCATGCATCAGTCACAAGCCAATTGCGCAACAAAGATTTTATCTTTTAATCTTGTAGATCAAAAAGTCCAGTATTTTTACACCCCTATTGTGCACACAGATAAGATGTGCACACGTAAGCCACAAACTTAGTATTTGCACAAAAGAGATTTAAAACCATTTTTTTTTTTAATAAAAAAATGTAGTATGTTTGTCCTTTTATAAGAGATACCTTGATCCTCTGAGATATCCATAGCCCTACATCTTGTAGTAGCTTGTTCCCTGAAGCATCTTTCAAGTCCATGGATTGCAAAGACTTTGAAAGAAGATCCTGTCCTGCTCCCTCAGCTATCACAATAACCATATGCCCATTTTCTTTGAGTTGTTTTTCGATATATTCAAAAAGTCCACCTTTTCCTTCAAGATTGAAGGGAGACTCAGGAATTAAACAACAGTCCACATCACGGCTGGCAAGAGTAGCATGCATAGCAATGAAACCTGCAGTACGATCCTGTTAGATTGTAAAAAATATACGAAAAGATAGACATGATAATTATTAAAAACATGTAAAGGCTATATAATTTACATTAAGATCATAAACCCAGTGCTTTAAAACCTACAAGAATATTAAACATAAACGCAGAGCATACCACAGTAGCGTCCCATTAATTTTACAACACCAACACCATTCTCAATACTTCCAGCTTCAACATGGGCTGCATTGATGGCACGTTGGGCTTCCTCAACCGCAGTATCAAAACCAAAGGACCTGTCAATAACCTGAGTCAATGGAAGGTTTTACATTAGTTATTTCAAGGATTAATGCAAACAAAAACGATGAGGAACATTAGATCATTGAATTGAGTTCAGTTTATGGATAAGAAGTACCGGAATGTCGTTATCTATCGTTTTAGGAATTCCAGCAACTGCAACTTTGAGTCCACGTCGTCTAATTTCCTGCCCAGTAGGAAGTAAAACGTATAAATAACTAAGACACAAGTGGGCTAAGCATGGCTATAAGTCAGTTCAGGTTAGATGAAGCACTTTAGATGATAATATGAACTCAACCTAACCTGAACTTTTTAGTATTTTCTTTAACAAGTCTAACTTGACCCATTTTATAGCTGGTCATAAAGCCTAAAGTCAAACTCAACTCATCTAAAATACTATCAACATGGACCAATTACTATATAAAGTCCACATCCCCTCCCCCCCACCCTCCCCCTTCCAAAAAAAAAACTATAGATTGTGACAATGTCCCCCCAAACTACCAAAAATTGTTAATGTCCAGCCAATGACAAAATACCCACAATAAAAAAATTCTAAAAATTATATTAAAAGAAAAAAACAAAAAGAAACGAAAAAACCCATCTCAAGAACATGGGGTGGCTCAGCCACCCCCAAACACCAGGCCTTTTATCTATGTTGGAACTTTGTGCTATAGATGACAGCAGCAGAAGCCAGAGAAGTTTGTCAGCATTGGTGGATGAAGGAAGCCATATTTGTTGAATGGCTTAAATCTCCACAGCAACAGAAGGAAGTTATTTTGCCTGTTTTCTGACTTAGACAAATTTGAATTGTTGTGAACATAGAACAGTGCTCTTCAAAATAATGTTATAGAGTAATAGGGACACACACTTTGATTCTTTGGTAAATGACAGGGACACAGATATGCTGACAAAATTATGAAAAATGTAAGAAAGCAGAATAAAATTCTACAAACATTTTATACTATCTTTGCACAGCCCAAGGACATTTGTAGACGCCAAATGACCAAAAGCTTAGAATTATCACATAAAACCTATCGAACAATTGAAGTCAGTGACTCTTAAATTTGTGTATTTGTGGAGAGAGAGAGAGAGAGAGAGAGAGAGAGAGAGAGAGAGAGAGAGAGAGAGAGAGAGAGAGAGATTTGACTGCCGATCATTTAGAACAGGCAAAGTTGGTCATAAAATTGTAGGGTCAGCACACATATACTGTTTTCCAGAAATTCAAAAACAAAAAGTTGGCTGCATCCCTTTAACTAAGTAGCCCCAGCTATCACATTCAACATCTCCACAAATTGAGAAGGCTATATATTACATTATCAAACTAATTCTCTCCAACATCTCTTTTTTCCTTTAATTTAATAAATAAAATTACCTCGTATATGACAGCTGCTCCTTTTTGAGTTCCATCTCCTCCAATTATATAAACCTAGATTAAATAACAGCAACAATAAATACTCAACCAAAGGAATTGTGTGTGTGGCTCAAACAAATATATAAAATGAACTTTGAGTTTATTGATTTATACAAAAACCATTGCAGAATAATTAATTGAATATAGCAAGCCTCTTTCCACACCTGATTAATTCCACGATCCTGAATGCTGTCAACTATCTTTGAGGTATCATGGCCTCCTCGTGAGGTCCCAATGATGGTACCACCACGTTTATGGATATCATTAACAACCTTTGGTGTTAAAGTAATGGTATTTCGGGCATAGAAGCCCCTGTATCCTCCCTAAATACACATCAAACAGATATTGTTAGTGAGCCACTGAATCAAGAAGTGAGTCTCAAATTATGAAGTAGAAATATTCTGTTTAACAAAATGTCAAAACTTTATCAGCAAAACTTGTATTACAAAGATATGTTTTAATAACAATGTGCTACAATTTTCAAGACCTCAGCATCGGCACCGCTTGGAAATGGACGCCAGGTACAACACACCACGTAAGTGCTAACCCACAACTTGTATTCAGCCATGTGGTTATGCGCAGTTAGATATCCAGGTGTCATACTTGTCCGTTTACTATATTTTACACTTTCAATAATGCGATGCAAGAATCATCCAGTAACATATACTTATATCATGTCCATTCAACATGTGAAGGCCAGCGTGATGCAAAGGGTGCATAGAACAAGGTGCTGATGATATTTAAAACTTATATCACCAAATTATGTTGGTCAACCTAGAAAAGAGTCACAATGAAGGAGGAATATATAGCAATGCAAAAATTATGCTTTTGGTTCTTGGAACTATTCCAGAATTGATTAGTTTCCAATGTAATTTCTTGGAATGGCCCTGTCCTGCATCCTTGTGACATATGAAGGTCAACGTATTAAAAGTCATAAGACACATAAAAACCTGGCACCTGTGCTGTACACCAAGACCACACCATAGAGATCTTGCACAAACGTTGTGAAAAGAAAAATTGTAATCACACTAAAAGGAAATACAAAGCAACTGAAGCTAGTTGAATTGAAGAGTAATGCATCAAAATACTAAAAGTCAAATATATAGATATAAGACTCAAATAAATTTTTGTCTTTGATTAAGTAGTATCATTCAAATTTCTAAAAGCTTTGAGCACATGCTGCCAAAAGTACTCAAAAACCATAACCAAATATGGCATCTCTAAATTCCAATAAAGACACGTTCATGGCTGGTCCACCTCAAGCATCCAGACTTAATTAGAACCACTAACCTTTATGTTGTGTGCTCCTACTAGCCTATTTCCAATTGAAATAGATGCATAGATATATACATGACGCGGATAACAGTTGCATACAGTGACTCTCTCTCTCTCCACATGCACCTAATGCCTCTTAAGCCCAGAACTTCGCCCTCACCCCATTCTTATAGGGGGAGGAAGTGCCACTAAATCTCTCTCTCCACATGCACCTAATGCCTCTTAAGCCCAGAACCTTGCCCTCACCCCATTCTTATAGGGCGAGGAAGTGCCATTAAATCTCTAGGAAGATTGATCATCTCTCTCTCTCTCTCTCTCTCTCTCTCTCTCTCTCTCATGCACCTAATGCCTCTTAAGCCCAGAACCTCACCCTCACCTCATTCTTATAGGGGGAGGAAGTGCCATTAAATCTCTAGGAAGATTGATCATCTGAATTTTAGATTATTTTCAGACATGAAACAAACACTTCTATGTTCTCGTTACACTCACAGAAGTTAATTCTGATCTCATAGTTACTATTTTTCTTTCTTTTTCGCCCTTTTTGACTGAAAGCAAGTAGGGGGCCTGGATTACCCTAAAGATTGACCTACACAACTCCTATCCGGAAACGGAAAGCAGCATAACTGCATAAACATATATGAAAGACAAAGAAGAAATAGTAACGAGCTCAAATTTTTCTAGCAAAGCATCAATCAATATCACTACTCACCTCTATCCCGAGGATCCTATTGACACCGTACATGTGATAAAGACCACACACAATTTCCCTGATCACCGTGTTGAGCCCGGGGCACAGACCACCACATGTTACGATACACGCATGCACTTCATCTGGTTCAAAATAGACCTGAGTAACATAATAGGTATATGTTACTAACATGAACATGACTTGAAGTTACTTCAACAGCATTCAGACACTATGGGAAGCAATACCTTTTGGCGAGGTCCTGCACGCCGAAAGTGTATCCCTCTTGGGCTACTGTGGTGAACAACAATCTGTAAATGAGCAAAACCAACAAATTTTTCCGGTCATTGATCTAAACAAAGAAGGAACAAGTGTGAGCAATCTCTTGAGTGCATGCCAAACATGCCTTTTGTGCTTGGATTTGTCATACCCAAGAAAAATGAATACCAGCTTGCTTTTGAAAATTGTCCACACCAAAATTGCAAAACCATAGCTAGTGAAAAAATCGTGTGTGCAACACAGTTAGAGCTTAGTCTAACATACCAATATAATACCAACTTCTCTAACAGCAAATGCAGTATTTTGGATACACATGCACACATAATAGAATATATATATATATATATATCTCAAGTTAAAGAGCAGAATTGACCTTCTGAGTAACGGTATCATCTGAATTAACAAAATACTGCCTGAAAACAAAAAGAAAGCCGCGTTAAAAATGATCATATTGTCGAACCAAAACCATTAAATAAAAGAAAGCAATAACCACAAAAGATAAAACAATCAATCGTCTTGAAACTTTTACTTACTTAACCACCGAGTAAGCAGGATTGAATTGCAATGGATTAGGATAAGTCTGCGATACAACCCAGCACCCATGAGAATAAAATTTAATAAATAAAGGAATCGAACATATAGGAGCTCGTAAATTTCGATGTGAGAAAGCTATATTTATTCTATATATTGAACCAGCGATTGCTATAGCATTTCGGAAATTTAATAGAAAGTTAATTGATCACTTAAACGACATTGATCCAAACAACGACTGTCACTTCGTAGAACTAAATTAAACCTAAACAAATCCACAAAATAAAAATCAGAGAGAGAGAGAAAGAGAGATACGAGAAGATCCGGAATGTAATCGGTGAGGTGAGGAACATCTTCGAGCACGTAACCAGCGTCGCCAAGAACTGTTTTCAACTGCGAGTTCTCCGAACAACCCATCCCCAGCCCTCCCGTAAGGAACCGGAAACGCCGAGAAATTCTTTGTTTGAAATAATAACTGGGCGCTTTTTGAAGAAGCAGAATATGATGCTCAGTGGAGGGTTAGGACTTAGGATTGCAAAAATGCAGAAAATGAAGCGGTATTTTTAGCTATTTATATTGTGCCACCATCCATGCGATAGTTGGTTGATCCATGGGCCTATGCAGTGAATTTTGACGGCATGTGTGCGTCATGGTTTTTTTTTAGTCTATTACAACTATATTGTAGCTGATACTCGCCTAGATTTGGTGTTTCATTCGCGTGGCCTACTTCGCGAAAACAGCTGGCGGGGCTGTACTGTCTGCCGTAGTAATCGCAAAAAGGACAGGGCAGCGGTTTCAACTTTCAACTTTAAAATTCGGATCCGAGGGGCCATGGCCCATGGGGTTTTCATCGAAGAAATTGGATTTTTGGACAAAAATCACGCATGCTCAAACCATCCCTCGGTTGATAATATTTTTCTAAATTTTCAACTACAACAAATATTCTCCCTAAACTACTAAAAAATAATGTCAACCCCCAAGATTAGCAAAATTACAAAATAAACTTTTTTATTCAAAATATGGGTTTCGTACTACCACTACATGTCAAATTAAACATCCGCAGCTAACCGTCATTCGATATTCCTATATGCATATACAGTTAGCAAAAATCACTAACCGCATATGTGAATAACATTTTTAAAGTAAACGGATCCGCATACACTTATATACATATGTACAGGGACGGAGCCAGAAATTCTTATGGGCAGGGGCCAATGACCGAATTTTTTTTTTTAGTAGGGGCCAAGTAAGCTAAATTTTTATTTTTACCTTATATTTTTTAATTTTTTAGATTTTTTTTTTCCCACCTTAAAAATTTTTTTTTTTAGGAAATTTGGGGGGCCATGGCCCCCGCCAGCCCCCACCCCCCATCCCCCTCCCTCCGTCCCTGTATATGTATAAACAAATTAATCAAAACAAAGTCGTTTCGGTGTTTAATACCCATCATGGGGTGTTTGTATCTTCTTTTATTATTTTTAAGTTGAAATGTGGAATCAAGATATATATTTAATTTAAAACACCAGGACTTAAAATAATAATAAAAAAAAACCACACACAACTAAAACATGCCCCAAACGCTAAAAAGCATGACCAAAACATATTTAAAATAAGATATAATTTTAGTGCAAAAGGTCTATTACCTAAAATACAGATAGCAGTTCATAACCAAAGTAACTACGCAGATATCGGTTAATAATAGCATGATGCAGATGCGAATATTACCAATAACCGCATTCACATCCGCATGTACAACCCTACTTAAAATTATTTAAAAACAACCATTTGAAAAAATATGTACATATAAATTATTAAAAAAAAAAAACCCCCAAAAAATGTGTGGCTCTTTTCATATTAGCCCCGTTAATTTTTTCTTTTAAAATGGTTATTTTTATTTATTTTTTAATAACTTCAAAGATATTTTGAAGAGAAAAACACAATAGTATCTAATTAGACACGCAATGGTAGTATATGGGGGCCCGATGTCACCTTTTAAAATTTAGAGGCTTAAATGAAATTGTAATGATAATTCAAGAGGCTAAAATCTGTTTGTTCATTTTATTATTATTATTATTTGTATACCACTTTTCAATTTTTTTTAGTCTTAAAATTGTATTTTCGAAACCACTTATAAACCATTTAATTATTATTTGTAGAGAACTTTTCACCAATTTAGTCTTAAATTCGTATTTTGAAAACCAATTTCAAACTTGAAATCGTGTTTGCTATGCATCCCCACTTGAAGTGAGTAAAAAAAAATGAATCCTTAGGATTTGAGCTTGTATCAAGTCGATTTTTTTTTTTTTAATTGTTACTATATATAAATCACTAATATTATTGAAAATGCAAAACTCCAACTATATAACTAGAGAGAACTGCAACAAGTAAAAATACAAGTAGCAACAAAAGCAACTGCAAGTAGCTACCAATACACAAAGGCATCAAACAACGGTAGAATTCAACATATGTAAACAGAAGGCAACAATTCAACAATTAACTAACGGAACTGGTTTACATGCCGTAGAGAGAATTCTGTACCGGACATCTGTTGTAGAAAAATTGACTCAGATTCAATTTCAGTTGATTTTAATTCAAACGGCGTCTTTAAGAAAAAAGCACATTAACGTCGTTTCAAAAAAAAATACTCAGATTCAATTTCACACTTTTTTTTTTTTTTTTGCCGCCTCTAATTGAGTTTTAATCAAAATCATGTGCCGCTGCTAATTGAGTTTTAGTTTCAGAACATGTATGTATAAATAACTGATACAACAGTCAAATGGTATTTCAAAAATATGCAAAGATATAATTGAGAGTTAAGTATTTAATAAGCACAAATTTCCCTGCAGATAGAAATTTTAAATAAATTACTCAACTCATGCTATGCATGGGTGTGTGTGTGAAAGCTTTCTTAATAAGGTATGTGTAATATATTGTCTCTATATATGGCCTATATGCCACATATACGGTGTTTATTATATTTATTATAAATATAATATAAGGTATTATGGTTATGGTAATTTCTATTAAATTAGATTACCGTAATGGAATCGTTTAATTGATTTAAAATCAATTAATAAAATTGTTTCCTTGATGGGAGGAACAATACGGTATTTATCATATTTGAGGGTCCTTGACCTAGCCTATAAATTAATAGCCTGTATACACCATCAGTACGGCAATTCGGTCATGGGCATAGGTTAGAAGATCCCTCAAATAACTTTTTCTTGTTCTTCAAATGGATCATGAAAACGCTTGAGCAAATATGGCTAGAGGTAAGCCTAGATCCCGTTTTATTTATTTCTACTGCGCATGTTAGTTTGAGCATAATCTGTTTATATGTTCTAACATGTGGTATCAGAGCAGTCTGTATACTATTTTGCTTAGCATTAAGTTTTTGTTGAATCCATAATTTCTGTGATCTGTTGATTATTGTTCATGAACAGTCGTTAAACATTGTTTTGTGAACATAGTTTTCTTTTAGTCATATTTACTGTTCACATATGGTTGACAAAACATTTGGATTTAAGGGTATTTTCTTTTGTTTATACTGTCCGTTTTGTGAAGAACTGCATCTGTGCCTAAAGAGATTTTGTTTGCATCTGTACACTTGCACACTGTAAAACATGATCTGCCGGAAACTCCTCACATTTAGCACTCGCATTTGCTGGCGAAAAGCTGTATCAGGGTGAGCGGGTTTTACCGCATACAGTAGGCGCCGACTCTCTTCGTGGCCGGTGTGGTTCTGTGTCAAGAGCCCGACACCGGAACTGGCGACCCTTGCGGACCGCCTGGATTCTCGATGTGGGTCGTTGTGGCAATGGGGGTTGTGAGTGGCAAACCGGCAGATTGCGTCGGTTCTTTGTAGCCGACGCCTGAAGGAGACCCTTGGTTGAACAGCACCGACCGATCCTCAGCACTGGCCATTTGCTGGCGAAAACCCGCATACTGAGCGGGTTTTCGCTGCATGCAGTTGGCACCGGCCCGTAAGGGCCAGCGTCGTTCCGGATGGAAGAGGCCGCTGCAAGTGGCCTCTCCCGTCACTAGAACTGGCGGCCCCTAAAACGGCAATCCCTCTGGGTTGCCGTTGCTGCTAAGCAGCGGCCCATCGTGGTCGCTGCATCAGGCGGCAGGGGATCCGGCTGGTGCATGAGGAATGGCGGTGGTTGTGGTTTGGGTTTTCAGGGTTGAAACATGAGGATCCGGGTCATAAAGTGGGTTTTCGGGTTTATGAACCGGGTAGGGTTTTAAATGCTTTGGGCTTGGATTTATTTCCGGGTCAAATAGCTGGTCGGGTTACAGGTATGGGTTTTTTAACTCATGGCTGATCCATTTTTGAACCTTTTCTATTTAAAAACAGATGGGCTGACCCGTTTGGTCCAACCCTACCCAGAAGCGACCCAACCCGACTGGTTTAGCCCATTGAAGTGGGCTGACCCGAATATTGATCTTTTTCAAAAAAGAAAAAAGAAAAAAATAGGCCCATTTAAGTGGGTTTGACCTAGCCCTATAAAGAGACCCATAAGCCCAATAGAGTGACCCGTTTTGAATTTTGTAAAAAAAAATAAGGAAAAAGTGGGCTTAGATGGGGATTTGAACTTGGGACTTTTGAGTCCATTAAGTGATAAGTTTCAAACCATTAAGTTAGGCCTAATTTTGTGCTTTCATATTAAGGTTTTATTCCCTTTATTATTTACAGTGTTCTGTATTAATATTATTGTTTCTTTAATACATGAATTGAGAAATATTTTTTAATTGTTGAATTTATATTTCTTAAATATAAATTGTTTGATGCATAGACCTAAGAATAATTAACAATACCATATATGCTGGTGTGTTTACAGTAATATCCAATAATGCAATGTCTAGAAAAGTTTTGGTTAGGAAAGTCTTGGGATTTAAGTGTGTCCATGTGACCCCCCTCACTTTCCTGGGAACTCACCTGGTTGCACCTTGGAAAATGTTGTTTACCCCATTTAGGTATTGGTTTGTTATATTATTTGGGCCATTTGTTGGCATCTATAAAGTTGTTAGATGTTAATGAAGTCGTAATTATCATAATAATTCTGGGAAAGCCACAGTATCCCAATTTTTTAATGATAATTGCATCAAGATTACACACACGTAATTATCATAATAATTTTTGGAGAGCCACAACATCCCAAATTTTAATGATAATTACATCAAGATTACACGCATGAACCTTATAAAGAATTTCATTAGATGTTCATGAATTGCAGCGTGATTATTATGATTTTGGGAGAGCCACAACATCTCGATTTTATAATAATTGCATAAAGATCATACACATGAACTTCATATAGAAAAATTAACATCGTCTTGTAATTAATTCATAAATTTAATTACTTATCCCCACAGGGAAGTTTTTTATTTTTATGACTTAATTAGAATAAGATAAAAAATTTAGTATTAAAAGTAAAATTTCTCTCGGTTGCCCACAGGTACGGAGAATTTTATTTATTAATATTTAAATTTTCTTTTAGTCTTATTAATAAAGAGTAAATTTCATGCATGATGCAGCCTTTGCCTACAGGTAGGTTGAAATTTATTATTTAAATTGGCATTGACTAATTTAAAATAAAGTTACTTCATAGCATTAAAGTATTCTTATTTTAATTTTCTTGGTAATTGCAGCTATTCATGTTACTCTACCTTTTGATAGTTTTATATTCTAATACTTTATGGTAACATTTTTCTGACTGAAAAAAGATTAATATGCTTTTTCATTTGAGTGTTTCTAATCCCATTATGGGAATGAATGATATTATAGTTTAGCTTAAGTCCCTAAAGATTGAGATTTTGAGTCATTATTGGTCTATTTCATTTTTTGAATTCTCTCTCCTAAATATGGAATTTTATCTTGAGGCATACATAATGATAAATGGTTAGTAAAGTAACTTCTAACCATGTATGTTCATGAATATGAGAGAATCCATAAAGTGGTCACATGGTTACTCATGTTAAGGGAAAGACCAATAAATGCAATCATGTCCATCAGTTAAAGCATGGGAATAAGGTATCAATAAAGTATTATGGCAATCAAGATACCTATTTCTTCTGCAATAAGGAAAATTAAAGGCATATAAAGAAAATTGCATGAAGTATGAGAAATGACTTAAAATAAAGATAATCTCATTTATCTAGTATGTCGAGAATCTCTTTTAGTGACTCATACAAATATGTTGTGGATTGATTATGGTTTAACAATCCACATTGTCAACACAAATGCAGAGTCTTCTTAAAATGAATAACATGTGTTTATAATTGGAGGTTGTTGGGATCTATAGGTTAATTCAATTATAATTTTTTTCCTCAAAATGATTTATATTCCATAATCTTTTAGAAATCTACTTTCTAGTTTAGTTTGTTAAAAATTTCAATTTTATTTTAAACTTTGAATTTTTTTTTATTTTGGGTGGAATATTGGTTGATGGTCTATTTAAAGTCTATTTAAAATTGACCTATATCCCAACTTTTGAAACAAAATTATTTATGCATATTTATGTTGACATAAAGTGGAGTCTTTGTGAATTTAAAAAATGCTTGTTATGGCATTGGAGATTGAGATATATCTTCATATAGAAAATAAAAGTCCGTAAATAATAATTTACTAACTTTGGTACTTGTTTGGACTGCATAAGGGAAAGCATACCAACAAAACCACTAAAGGTGCCTATTAGTTTGTGATTGGCTACATTCTGATTGGATAAAAACACTTATATGTAAAGATGCTTTTTAACAGGGATTCCGCTATTCAAAAGTGCTTCAGAAGATTCTGCATTATTTGCAAGTCAGTGATATCGGTTCCTTGCCAGCCGTCCGGACGACGTGTCATCCCGTCCGGACGCTCATCTGTCCATAGTCCCAGCCGTCTGGACGACATGCCATACCGTCCGGACGCCCGACAGACAAAGTATCATTCGTCCAAACGACGTGGATTCCCGTCTGGACCTTCCTCTGCATCGAGAAGTTTCTGTTCTAGCTTGCATCTGTCCAGACGTCTCAGCAGCCCGTCCGGACGACTCTCAATGATCGAGCTTCAGATTTTCTTTCCAAAATCAAATATGGGAAGATTGCTGCAACCGTCCGGACGACGTGGATTCTCTTCCGGACGCACTACTCCTTAAAGCAAGTTCGCAATTCAGATTCAATCATCCGGACGTTAGCCTACCAGGGTTCGGACACGCGTTCATCAGATATGGAAATTGCGTGTAGAAGATCAACCGTCCGGACGGCCATCCTCATGGTCCGGACGCCCGAAGCCTTAGTAAGGAAATTACTTGCAGCGGACGTACGACCGTCTGGACAACAGTACCTCACCGTCCGAACGTGGCTCTCAAACAAGAAAGATTTTCAGCGAAAATCTCAGAATTTTGGTCGCATAGTTGTCCGTCCGAACGGCCCATGACCACCGTCCGGAAGGCGCCCAGCTTTATCAATGCAGTCGCCCATTTGAACCCTCAGCCTATAAATAGAGGCCCCTGGGCATTGAGAACTGCAAGAATTCGGTATTGAATTCCACTAGAGCTTAGAGAGTTATTTGTGAGGTTATTGAGCTGATTTGTTCTCTCTAGAGCCGTTGCTATGTGTGTTGTTGCTGTGCTTAAACTGAAGTCTATCTTAGGGGTCGGCCCTAAGGTAAAGGATTCCATTGAAGACCCCTTCAGGTAGGAGACTTGGTTGGGAGGCGTTCGTGTTGGGTTACACGTTAGAGAGCAAGGTACGACCACTGCATCAGGGGTATGTGAGTATTACTATCTTGTATCTAGTCTTGTCTTCTGAATAGTGGATATCATGGGTTTGGCTGCCCCGGAGTGGTTTTTCTCATCTTGAATTTCCACTTCGTTAACAAAAATTCTTGTGTTATTTATTTTCCGCATTATTTTGTTAACACATTACGCACACGCACACTTGCTTTTTATTTTAGAAGTCAATTTCATTTTTCAATTGGTATCAGAGCTTGGTACACTCTGCTTAGATTCAATTCTTGAGTGTTATTATTTTGACTTCTTTTTGTTAAAATGTCTCAAACTCTTAATTCTGTTCCTACCTTTGATGGTACGAACTATGGCTATTGGAAGGCACGTATACGGTTCTTTCTAAAATCTATTGACTGTTGGAGTATTGTTGAAACTGGTTGGACTAAACCAGAGGATGCAACACTCGAACTAGTCCCTCAGAAAACTGCATTTCTTTCAAATGATAAAGCCCTCCATGCTTTGTGCCAAGCACTTTCACCATCTGAATTTGCAAAAATTTCAAATTACGAATCAGCCAAAGAAGCATGGAAAATTTTGGAAACAACATATGAAGGCACCAAACTTGTAAAATCTGTCAAACTTCAAATGTTGATTTCAAAATTTGAAGAGATTAAGATGTTGGAAGATGAGACATTTGGAGAGTTTTACTCCAAGATGAGTGACCTGAGAAACTCCATAGTGAGTCTTGGGAAGCCTATCTCAGATGTAAAACTCATCCGAAAGATTCTAAGATCTTTGCCTGAGTGTTTCAGGATCAAGGTGACGACAATTGAGGAAAGCAAAGATCTTGAAGAAATGAAGATTGAAGAGTTAGTGGGATCTCTTCAAACGTATGAGCTGTCTTTGCCCCCGGTCAAGAAGTTGAAGACCATTGCTCTGAAGGCTTCCAAGAAAAGGGTAGAAGCATCATCTGGAGATGACTCTGAGGAGGAAGAAAAAGTTGTGGCCATGCTAGCCAAAAATTTCAGAAGACTAATGAGAGATGACCGATTCAAGAAGAAGTTTTCTGAAAAGATGAAGAAAGCTCCCAGAGAAGCTAAACCCGAGGAAGAAGAAAAGAAGGATCCCAGAGGTCTCAGATGTTTGAATGCTCAGGTTTTGGGCATATCCGAGCCGATTGCGGGAATCTTAAAAAGGGCAAGGGGAAAGCTTACAATGTTACTCTAAGTGATGAGTCAGAAGAAGAAGCTCCAGAGCCTAAGAAATTTCTAGCCTTTGTAGCCCCACACGTTGAGGAGGAAGACTCTTATTATTCGAAGCATAGTGATAATGGGGAAGAGCTCAATGAGGCTTACAAGACACTCTACATAGAGTATGAGAAGCTGAGGGAAGGTCGTATGCAGCATCTTTATGATCTGAACAATTTGCAGACTGAGAAGAGTTCATTGCTGCTCAAGATACAAGGGCTCGAGGAGAAGCTGCTAGAGACTCAGCTCCAGTTAGAAAGAGTCACTGATGAGAAACTGACTCATATGCTATCTATTCAGAAGAGTCCAACTGACAAGACCGGTCTCGGGTATGTAGCTCCCTCTTCTGATGCTCCCTCTACTTCAAAGACTGTATTTGTGAAACCTACAGTCCTAGAGCCTCCTCCCACTGCTGAAGATAAAGGGAAAGACAAGGTCAATGATGATGTTCCAGTCACTCAGAAGCCTCATTCCATCAAAAGATCTCCCATATGCCATCACTACGGTCTAAGTGGGCATGTTCGTCCTCAATGCTCCCTCCTGAAAGCTCAAGAAGCCAAGGCCAAGAAAGAAGTGCCCCGACAGGCAAATCATGGCACTAGACCAGCGGCCCAGTTTCAGACTCCATGGTATCAGGCTCCTTATCATCAAGCACCAAGATATCAAGCGCCTTGGTCTCATGCATTATGATACCAGGCATCTCAGCATCAGCGGCCTCAGCAGCGATTTGTACCAGCCAATCACAGTGGCAACTCCAAGAACAAATCCAAGCAGTTTAGAAGGCCTCAGAAGGTGGAAGAAGATCAATACCACAGTGAGCCACCTATCTGGATGCCGAGCATGATGGAGTGGATGATGAAGTCCTGCCAGCAACCACCCACAGGAAGGCAGGCTTGGGTCAAGAAGGACAGTCACCCCATGAGGGGGAACATATGCACCTAGCAGGTTCAAGTGTTCATGCCTAGGATTTGGTTCCTAATCCTATGGCATCAGGTTTGATTGCTTATCTTCTTGCTATATTTTGTATGCAATCTAGGAACCAGTTGTGTTTTGCCCCCTATTTCTCCTGAGAGAATTTTGCATGTACTTTTTTGGGGAAGACAGAAAAAGCAGGTCGAGCAACCGTTTTTCTGTATTGGCATCATCAGGTTTGATCTTGCCTTACATATGATGTCATTTCCATATTGCATTATTTTTTTAAAAAAAATAAAAAAAATTTGGGGAGAATTTGCAGGATATTTTTTCTTGGCATATTAGATATTGCATGTGTTTTTCACCTGATATCTCAATTCTTTGTGCATTAATCTACTCTGCTTAGATATAATTGAGAGTCTATGACTATATCTGCCAAGTGTTTTTCCTATATATGCAAAAGTAAGATAGCTTCTTTCCTCATGCGATGAAAATGTGCACTATCCAAGACTCCCTAAAGGTACATCTTTCCTTCTCTGACTTTTTTTGTTTCTAGAAATTTTGGATAAGAGAAGAGGTCTTTGATAAGATGGCCAAATTGACCGCATGCTAGTTGAACCTAGAACCTAAAAACTCTGGCATTCTCTCTAGGTTGCAGCACCATAAGAATCAAGAAGTACAACTTATAAATTCTGCGCTGTAATTGTATGTTCACTGCTTATGTGCTGATTGTGCTATATACCTTGCCCTCTATGTGCAAGTAAAAATTTACCTTGTCCTTCATGGCACAAGTAAAACAATTAAGTACTGCATCTCAGGGGGAGTGTATCAGATGAGGGTGGCTAGGCCCTAGTAAGTTATAAGGTTTGACTTTTGACTAATCCGTCACTGATTTTCTCTCCCGTCTAGAAAATCTGGTTGTTATTTGTCATGTCATTGAAAGTCATACCTTGTGGGTTAAGTCTTCACACATAGACGCATTGCATGAGTTGAGTTGGCTATTTGAATTTTCTATGTCCAGGAAATTATTTGTGCTGATTGTACTCTCAACTCTCTTTTATATCTCTGCCTAGTTTTGAGATGCTCTCTGATTGTGTTATCAGTGGATTACACATGCGTGCTCTAAAACTGACTTGAGAGAAATTAAATTCTGCAAATTTTTCTTCAGTTTTCTGTTTTTCAGTGTGAAGCGTCCGGACGGTCACTCTTGGCGTCCGGACGGGTGGAGCTTAGTTGTCCGGACGGTTCAGCTTTCGTCCAGACGCGCGCGGTACCAACGGCCGGACTGTGAGGTTACCTGTCCGGATGCGCGCGACCTGTCCACTTGTTTCCAATGCAGTGCGCGTCCAAACGACATTAATACACCGTCCGGACGGGGACCCCACAGGCTCTATAAAAGCCCATGGTCGCCGCATTTCTACCCTACCCCACCAAAATATCTCTTTTTGGCATCTTGTGAGTAATTACTTGTGAGCTTTTGGATTCATCTTGCTCCTTCTTGTCTTTTTGCGCATTATTCTCACATTCCAGGTATTTTCCCAGTCTTTTTCTCTTCAGTTTTTTTAAAAACTGTTAGAATATTAATGTCTTTTAGGAATGTTTTTGAGATCATGAGATGCATATATCTGCTGTGGTGATATTTTTAGGGACTACAATGTGATAATTTCTGTCTATATTTTTGAAAAGTCCCATTTACTACCGTTATAATGCTCAAATTTTTGTGACCTAATAAGATTACTTTTGGATTATTTGTCTTGGCAAATCTTGTTGGTCTCTTTTGCAGAATCATGTCAGCATGCAGTCCACAGCGCAAAGTCCGCCAGAGGATAGAGGGAGACAGAATGGCTCTCAGAGCCAAAATTATGGACCGCACTGTCATTGCTGAAAGAAATGTTGATTGGTCAGACATTATGGTGGTACCTCTAGATAGTATGCACGACATCATCCAGACATACCACTGGGGATATCTTCACAGCTGCGCCTGTGTTGTCTATACTAGGCTGGTCAGACTCTTTTATGCAAATTTGGAGGTGGTGTTGGATGACGACCGCGGGTTGGTGCTTCAATCCACCGTTGTCGGACATATCATCACTGTTGATCCCTAGATCATCAGTCACTTCATTGGTGTTCCTGTCCTCCAGCTATCTGACAGCCCGTATAATGAGGTAGTCATTCCTCCCTCTATGGACGATCTCAGAGAGTTCTTCCACACTGTTCCCCAGGGGGAGGAGCGCGCCACCACCATCAGGATTGGTGCTTTATCCCCCGCAAACCCCATGTTGGCCAAGATTGTTCGGCACAACCTCTGGATAGTTGTCAGGCGCAGTGACCTGATTTTGAAGAAGGCCCAGTTTGTTTATGCCATCCATCTTCGCTTCCCTTTCTGCCTGTGCAAACATATTTTGAGCGTTATTTTGGAGGCCCGAAGAGCAATACAGGTCTACCCTTTGGTTGTCTGCTTACACAGATTATTCTTTAGTCCGGCATCAGAATTGCTGGAGAACCGAAGATGAAGATTCAAAATCCTATCGGCAAGCAGACTTTGATGAAGTCCAATGCACAACTGCGGAGAGATAATTTTGATAATGATGTACCTACTGCCATGCTTGTAGGCTTCCCGGACATGGCTTCCTCCTCTCAGACCTTCCTGGCTTCTGAGTTGGAAGTCAATTATTCTCAAATAATGGAGGCCCTGGCTGCCATTCAAGGAGGTATGAGTACCATGCAGCTCTCCATGTCATCCATGCAGTAGTCCATTTCCACCATGCAGCAGGAGGTGCACTCCATCAACCTGCGTGTAGAGCAGAACCAGCTGGACCTCCGGGAGTGTCTCAAGTTCCATCATCCTGCCAGCAGTGACGATGAGGATGATGCGCCTAGGACTGCACCTATGGCAGAGGATGCTTAAATTTCCTTTTGTTTTGTTGTCTTTTTTTTTTTTTTTTTTTTTTTTTTTTTTTTTTTTTCTGTGTTTGAGACATTTGGTTTATATTCTGCCATATTTTGTTAAACTCTTGGACTTATATTACTCTGTTTACCTTGGTCCTTCTGAGACCGTTAGGCGGAGTAATTTTTGTTATGGTTGGTTTTCATTATTCTATTTTACCCTTTGTCCCTTTGTGACAAAAAGGGGGAGTAATTTTTATTTTTGGACCGGGAATGTATTTTCAAACTGGTCAAGTGATTTTTGTCCCAGAATGGACAAAGGGGGAGTTTGTTAGTTTGTGATTGGCTACATTCTGATTGCACAAAAACACTTATATGTAAAGATGCTTTTTAACAGGGATTCCGCTATTCAAAAGTGCTTCAGAAGATTCTGCACTGTTTGCAAGTTAGGGATTTCGGTTCCCTACCAGTTGTCTGGACGACGTGTCATCCCATCCGGACGCTCATCTGTCCATAGTCCCAGCCGTCCGGACGATGTGCCATACCGTCCGGACACCCGACAGACAAAGCATCATTCATCCAGATGATGTGGATTCCAGTCCGAACCTTCCTCTGCATCGAGAAGCTTCTGTTCCAGCTTGCATCCGTCGGGAAGTCTCAGCAGCCCATCTGGACGACTCTCAGTGATCGAGCTTCATATTTTCTTTCCAAAATCAAATATGGGAAGATTGCTGCAACTGTTCGGACGACGTGGATTCCCGTCTGGGCGTGCTACTCCTTAAGGCAAGTTCGTAATTCAGACTCAACCGTTTGGACGTCAGCCTACCAGGGTCCGGACGCGCGTTCATCAGATATGGAAATTGCGTGTAAATGATCAACCGTCCAGACGGCCATCCTCATGGTCTGGACGCGCGAAGCCTTAGTAAGGAAATTACTTGCAGCAGACATGCGACCGTCCAGACTACAATGCCTCACCGTCCGGACGCGGCTCTCAAACAAGAAAGGTTTTCAGCGAAAATCTTAGAATTTTGGTCGCACAATTGTCTGTCTGGACGGCCCATGACCACCGTCTGGACGGCGCCCAACTTTATCAAGGCAGTCGCCCATTTGAACCCTCAGCCTATAAATAGAGGCCCCTAGGCATTGAGAACTGCAAGAATTCGGTATTGAATTCCACTAGAGCTTAGAGAGTTATTTGTGAGGTTATTGAGCTGATTTGTTCTCTCTAGAGTCGTTGTTGTGTGTGTTGTTGCTGTGCTTAAACTGAAGTCTATCTTAGGGGTCGACCCTAAGGTAAAGCATTCCATTGAAGACCCCTTCAAGTAGGAGACCTGGTTGGGAGGCGTTCGTGTTGGGTTACACGTTAGAGAGAAAGGTACGACCACTGCATCAGGGGTATGTGAGTGTTACTATCTTGTATCTAGTCTTGTCTTCTGAATAGTGGATATCTTGGGTTTGGCTGCCCCGAAGTGGTTTTTCTCATCTTGAATTTCCACTTCGTTAACAAAAACTCTTGTGTTATTTATTTTCCGCATTATTTTGTTAACACATTACGCACACACACACTTGCTTTTTATTTTAGAAGTCAATTTCATTTTTCAGTGCCAAAGAGAGCCTTTTGAGATTCTTGAGATCATGTACATTGAAAGGTGTTGATCTTTTCATACTCATTGCCTAAATGGTTAGAGATATTATTATCTCCTTTAGTAAATGACCATATAAGGTTTATGTATTTGTATCTTCTAAATGATAAGTTTGTGGTATTGAATGCTTTCAATACCTATAAGGAAGAAGAAGGAAAACGACATGAAGATCATAAGATCTGATATAGGCAAAGAGTATTATGGTAGGTACACACAAAAGGGAAATGATTAATAATACTAATCTTCTGTTACCCTTACAGAGTAAAGCTTCGAAGACTATTGTGTATATGTTAAACATGATTCCATTTAAGGTGTTCCTTAAGACACCTTTTATGAAATAGATGGAAGCCAAGTTTAAATTATTTACACATATGGGGTTGACTTGCTGAAGAGGGGATTTATAATCCTGGCCTAAGGAAATTAGATTCAAGGGTAACCAGCGGATCTTTTATAGGCTATCCAGTAAACTCGAAGGGGTTTTAAGTTTTATTATCCTTCATATAATCCTAAAGTTGTTGATTGTAAAATTTCTAGAGGATATTGAACCTAGTGGGAGGTTTATCCTCAAAGGTTTTACTTAGAGGAAACACGAGAGTTGACTGAGGCTCCTTCATATGAAGGATGTTTGATTATACTTATGGAAAATCAAATTGATTACCTTAAGCTATAATCAGTCTTAGAATTGTCAACTCATGAAGAATAGATTCAGTTTGAATCTACTTAAACTTTGCAAAATGCAGAGGAAGTAGAATTAAGACAATCCTATAGAATAAGGAGATCAACAATTCTTAGTGATCATATACCTCCCAGAGTCTGATGTTGACATTGGACATAAAGATGATCTAAAATTGTTTTCACATGCTATGAGTGGAGAAAACTCCACATTGTGGTTCAATGCCATGAAATAAGAGATAAATCCATGGCTCAAAAGTCAAGCTAGACTAGTAGCCAATGGTTTTACTCATAAGGAAGGCATTGATTATTATGAAACATTTTCTCCAGTATCTAAGAATGATTCATTAAGATAATCATAGCATAAGTAGCTCATTTTTTTTTTTACCTAGAGCTACATAAAATGGATGTGATAACAACTTTCCTGAATGGGGATCTTAAGTAAGAGGTTTACATGAAACAACCAAAATGTTATATAAATAACAGTCAAAATGCTTGCAATTCAAAGAATTCTATTTATGGGCTGTGACAAATCTCTCATCGGTGATATACTTTTACTAGGGTTGAGCAAATACCCACAGAACCCGCCCCGCGAAGCCTAAAACCCGCACCCATGGTGCCGGATTTTGCGGGTCCCCGCCCCACAGATTTTGAAAAAAAGAAAAAAAGAAAAGAAAAAAGAGGCAGCCCTTACGAGTCAGTGGAGTCACGCAGCACATTCAGTGGAGTCTCCCTAGTCCCTAACCCTAACTTAACTTCTCTAACTCTTAAGTTTCTAACTCCCAGCGCCGTAGCACATTCACTCCGCCAGGACTGCCACTCGCCTCACGGCCCTCACCAGTCACTGGCCCTCACGCAGTCACGCCCTCACTCCGTCACTCGCTGGTCGCTAGTCGTCGCCTCACGCCCTCACCTCCCCGCACACACGGTCGTACGAACACATGTCACAGACTCACACACCGGCAGGCCGCAGAAGAGGAAGGCCCCTGCAGGTCAGTCCGTTTCTGATTTCTGCTTTTGGTCGTGATTTGGATCGATGATGCTTTACCGATTTCTGATTTCTGATTTTCTTTTTCTTTTTCTAATTTTTTGTTATGAATTATTATTAGAATGATTGATCTTTTGTAAATATGTAGCGATTTCTGGCGGGAAATCTGGCGACTTCCAGTGGCGATTTTCCGGCGACCCGAGTCGGTTTTTTTGGCGATTTCAGTGGGTCTTACACGGTGGATTTCTCTGTGTGGATTTCTCTGTGTTTCAATAGAAAATCCCTAGGTAATTTCTTGTGATTTGGCTTAATTAATTTGGATAAGATTTTGATTTATTTGATGTAGTGATTATGGTTGGGTTGTTGATGATTATTGGCTGATTTGGGTGAAGTTTCGGTGATGGGTATTTTGTTGTTGTTGATTCACGGCTGAACCGTGTTTGGTGCCTCCCCTGTTTCAGCCCGCCGGTGTATGTGTGTGTGTTGTGGTGTAATTCGGTTTTGTAGTCTTTTTAGCCAGTTCTGAATATGGAAATTAGTATTGTGCATTCCCTGTGAATTGATTTTAGCCTTATACTAATTGTGGAATTGTTACTGGGTTTTAGCCGGTTATGAGAATTGGTGATTAATTAAGTTCTGAAAATTTGAGTTTTGTTGGATAATTATTTATATGTATTTATTAAGTTAGTTGGTCTTAATAGAATATGTTAGGATTATCAATGTATGATTATGTTAGGTCTCTATCTGCTTTTGAGTATGTTTTTTTTTTTTTTTTTTTTTTCCCACTTAAATTGTAGAATCAAGTCATGGACGATTCAACTAGTGCTACCATTGGACCTATTGGTTCTATTTCTGCTTCATCTAGGCCTAGTCTTTTGGATACTAATATGGGTTCTAGTTCTTCAACTATGGGCCCTCAAAATCCTAGTGCAGCTCTCCCACCAAAACCTAAAAAAAGTGAGCAAACATCAACGGTTTGGGAACATTTTACCAAGTTAGTATCGAGTGACCCCAATGATCATAAATCACAGTGCAATTATTATAAGAGGGAGTTTAATTGTCACCTAGAAGCCATGGTACTTCATCTATGCTACAACATATCAGGAAAAGTTGTAAACAATATCCTGGTAAGTTTGATGAGACACAATCGAAGTTGAGCTTTGAGGCTAAGAGGGAAGGACAAGCGGCAGTGGGTGAAGGATCTAGTGGTAACCTTGTGATTGTGAAGTTTAATGCTTCAAAAATAAAGGCAACACTTTCTAGGATGATCATAGTGGATGAGTTGCCATTTAGGTTTGTGGAAGGTGAAGGGTTTAAGGACTTAATGAAAACAATTGAACCTAGGTTTTCAATTCCTTCCCGTTTTACTATGATGAGGGATTGTTTTAAGTTCTTTATGTCTGAGAAAGAAAAGTTGAGGGGAATGTTCTTGACATCTGGTGTTCGGGTTTGCCTTACCACTGATTGTTGGACTTCAATACAGAACCTTAATTACATGTGTATTACTGCTCATTTTATTGATAATGAATGGAACTTGCACAAAAGAATTTTAAACTTTTGTTTAATTCTTAATCACAAAGGTGAGACCATTGGGGGAAAGATTGAGTCGTGTATGCATGAATGGGGCATTGGTAGCATTTTCACTATCACAGTTGATAATGCGTCTTCCAATGATGCTGCTTTGGAGTACTTGAGGAAGAGAAGTGCTCATAAGCATAGTGCCATATTAGAAAATCGGTTTATGCATGTGAGGTGTTGTGCACACATCTTAAATCTTATTGTGACTGAGGGGTTGAAAGAGGTTGATGAATCCATTATGAGGGTTAGAAGTGCGATTAAATATGTAAATTCTTCTCCTGCAAGATTTGAGAGTTTTAAGACTTGTCTGGAAAGAGAAAACATTAATTTCAAGGGGTTGTTGTGTTTGGATGTTCCAACTAGATGGAACTCTACATTTAAGATGTTGGAAGGTGCAGAAAAATGTCAAAGTACTTTTGAACTTATGGAAGAGTTGGATGGATATTATGGTCCTACGTTGTGGGATAGTAAAAACGGTTTAGGACCTCCTACTTGTGATGATTGGGCTCGTATTAGGGTTTTTCTCAAGTTCCTCGAAGTTTTTTATGAAGCCACAATGCGACTTTCGGGGTCTTTGTATGTGACATGTAATATGTACATTGAAGAAGTTTTTGCCATTCAACTGCATTTACAAGAATATTGTGACAGTGATGATTATATATTGAGTTCTATGGCGGAGAAAATGATGTTGAAGTATAAAAAGTATTGGGGGGATCTTGATAAGGTTAATGTGTTGTTGTTTATTGCTATTATACTCGATCCACAGACCAAGTTGGGATCGTTGGAATGTTGGTTCAATGATATTCTTGGTGTTGAGCAATGCAATGATATGATATTGAAATTGAAGAACTGCCTTCAAAAATTGTTTGATCACTTCAACACTGGAGAAAACTCTCAAGGTGAACATAGTGGTGCACTTCCTCAAGGTTCCTCAGGAGAAATTGGGAAACGTCCATATAAATTGATGAATAGGTACTCAAAGCTCATGACTTGTAATAGTGATGTTCAACACAAATATGAGTTAGATCGGTATTTGATGAAGGAGATTGAAAAACCGAATGAGAACTTTGATATTTTAAATTGGTGGAAGGTGAATTCAACCAAATTCTCAGTACTAGCCCACATAGCACGTATTGTGTTGGCCATTCCCATTACTACAGTTGCTTCAGAGTCGGCATTTAGCACTGGAGGGCGTGTGTTGGATCCTTTTTGAAGTTCTTTGGCCCTAATAACAGTTGAAGCATTGGTGTGTACACAAAACTGGTTAAGATCAAAACCCATCAATGGTTATGACACAGAGATGGTTGAAGATTCTGAAAGTTATAAGCTCGAGTCAGGTAAGTTTTTAGCTTTCTATTATTCACTTCTTAATTTATTTTTCTATTTAAATATTCTAAATTTCTAATTATCGGTTCCAATCTTTGTAGAAATAAATTTGAAGAACATCAATATTTTGCTTGAGGAGGATTAGTAAAGTGAAGACTCAAAATTTTGGTTGAAACTTGGGTGTTTGATGCTTCATGCTTGTGGTGATTGATTGGGAGGTGCTTGATGTTTTGGAACATTTAACATTTCGGTTTTCTTCATCTTGTAATATGTTCTTTGCGTTGTCAGTAATTTGTTCATTTATGGGATTGAATTTCTATTCGTAATTAGCAGTTAAACCCTACTAATCTACGACTACTATGTTTTTGCTTTGTAATTTTATTTTATTTTATTTTTTTCAATTTTTTCTGCACTAAGTGATTGAAAACATTGCAAGCAAAAATGCTTTCTTTCTTCTTTTTAAGTTTTTTTTTATGGATATTACTATTAGTTGATATTAGTTGATATGGTGAATTGTTAAAAGATTTTTATGGATTCATTATATTAGTTGATATAGACTAAGAGAATATGAATATGGCCTTTTAACTCTTTTGACACTCAATATAAAATTCAATGCATCTGGTTCTATTATTTCCGGTGCACATTTGGTTCTATTTCTTTTTTCTCAATTTTTTATGAAACATAACCCATCATAACCCGCGGGGATCCCCGCCCCATCCCCACCCGCCCCATGCGGGTGCATGGGTTAATCTGCAGGGTGCGGGGGCAAAAAAACCCCATCCCCGCCCCCCCTCCCCCCCCCCCCCGCCCCATGCTCAGCCCTAACTTTTACAAGGTTATTGCTTCATTGTTTATTGAAAACCTTGTTAATTAGTATATATACCTTAAGGTCAGTGGGAGTACAGTAACCTTTCCAGTCCTATATGTAGATATTATTTTGCAAGTGTTGATTTAGGTTTGCTAAATGAAGTTTCTTTCATAAAACTTTGAAATGAAGGATTTGGGTGAAACTTCTTATGTCTTTTGACATAGAGATTCATAGAGACATAAAGAACATTAACATTATCTCGGAATGCCTACATTGAAAAGGTTTTGGAAAGATTTAGAATGAAGGATTTTGCACCTTCAGTAGCAACTAAGATGGACAAATTCAATACAGATTATTGTCCCAAAATGTATTGGGACAAGGGAAGATGAAAAGTCTTTTGTAAGCATCTGCATTATGCAACCTAATGCAAGCACATGCTTGCACTAGACTTAACCATTGGACTGACAGTTAGAATACTGGGTTAATAAAGTGCTGCAAATAAAGTCTTGCGGTATACGCAAGGAACCAAGAAGTACAACTTAACCTAAAGATACACTTACCGTTTGGAGGTGGTTGGTTTTTCGGTTCTGAATTTGCTAATTGTGTAGATAGTAGAAAGTTTACTTTAGGGTATATATTTTCTTATTGAGGGATATATCCTAGAGATGCAGTAAGCAGACTATAATTGCTATGTCTACCAAGAAAGCTAAAATTCTTACATGCTATGAATTTGGTACACATGCATGATGGATGAGACATTTTGTTGAAAGTCTCAATATTGTCGATTTTACAGTTAGACCATAAAGATACTCTGCAGTAATTCTACTATAGTCTTCTTTTATAAGAATAAAGAGTAGAAGTAGAAGTAAATCGACATCAAGTATCTCAGTACGAGAGATAACATTAAGAGACATAAATGGTCTATTGAGCATATAAGTACTAAATTAATGATCGCGGATCCCATGACTTAAAGTTTACCGGTAAAGAAAGTATAAAGTCATGCAGAGTATATAAGACTCATTAATTCATTTTTGCATGGTTTGTCTCTTTTTGGTCTATAAACATAAAGTTATTATAATAAAGATTTTGAGCACATTTGTTATTTTATCCATGAGGATAAATAAAGTTGGACCCGAATGACTTATAGGAAGTTCATTCATAAAGCTTGATTATCCATAAGGTACTCATGTAAGGAGTGTTTTACATTATGATACATGGAAGGGACGACCTAATTTTATAATGGTTTTACCGTCATGATTTATGTGAAACATTTCTTATCTGAGTGGGAGGATTCCATAAGTATTTGGCCAAACTAAAGAACCTAATACCATAAGGTCATGTGTCATAAAGGCCAAGTGGGAGAATGTAAGATATTGTCTCTATATATGGCCTATATGCCACATATACGGTGTTTATTATAAATATAATATACGGTATTATGGTTATGGTAATTTCTATTAATTTAGATTACCGTAATGGAATCGTCTAATTGATTTAAAATCAATTAATAAAATTGTTTCCTTGATGGGAGGAACAATACCGTATTTACCATATTTGAGGGTCCTTGACCTAGCCTATAAATTAATAGCCTGTGTACACCATCAGTACGGCAATTCGGTCATATGCATAGGTTAGAAGATCCTTCAGATAACTTTTTCTTGTTCTTCAGATGGATCGTGGAAACGCTTGAGCAAATATGGCTAGAGGTAAGCCTAGATCCCGTTTTATTTATTTCTGCTGCGCACGTTAGTTTGAGCATAATCTGTTTATATGTTCTAACAGTATGAAGTTCGCTGAAATGATTTAAAACAACTGAATTTTCTAAACAAGAGAGAAAATCAATGTTAGATCAATCAAAAGTCAAACCTTATTTCACTAGGGCCTAGCCACCCTCTTCTGATACACTCCCCCTAAGATGCATCACTTTTCTTTTACTTAGTTCGTTAGTAACCATCTATTTCCGCAATGATTTGGTCACTGACTATTTCTATAGGGACAAGTGCAAGAATAGATTTTACAGCATAGTAAGCAGTGGATCTTTTTATTTATCCATATTTACTAAAATTTAAATGCTTTTTAATCACTTGGTGCTGCAACCTATAAAGAATGCCAGAATTTATGGGTTCTAGGTTCAACTAGCGAGTTGGTCAATTTGACGATCTTAGCAAAAAAACTCTCTCATCAGAATTTTTAGAAGTTAAAAATCAGAGAGAAGAAAAAAAAAATGTACCTTAGGAGAACTTTGGATAGTACACAATTTTTTCATTGCATGAGAAAAGCAACTATCTAACATTAAGATACAACAGGAAAACTTAGCAGATATCAGGCATAAACTCTCAATCATATATAAGCATATTCAATCAATGTACAATGAACTGAAAAATCAGGCAAAAAGACATGCAATATCTGAAAAGCTATCAAAAGAAAATAAAAATTCAGCATCTTCTCCCCCAATTTTTTATTTTATTTTATTTTTTTATGTTTAAAAAAATAGATAGAAAAACAACAAAGACATGATATGAGGAAAAGAAACAATATCTAGTCCTAGTATGTGAGGTAAAATCAAACATGTCCTCAGGGAGAGAGATTTAGAAATACCAAGACATAAAAGCAGGCGCCCGATGTGCTTTATCTGTCATCCCCAAAAAAATATCTGCAGAAGTTTCTCAAGACAACAGGAGAAAATATGGGGATAGAATAAATGGTTCCTCAAACAAAATGCAAGGCATGAATAAGATATGACATGATAAATAATGCAATGCAAACATACCTGACATACATTAGGATTTAGGAACAAAAATCCTAAGTATGGTGAGAGTGCACCTCTACTAGATAAGTCCACTCTCCCTCAATGGATGAATGGTCTCATCCTTCCTTACCCATACCTTATTTACCTGAGAGGTAGAGTTGTAAGCCATGTCTAATTTGTCCAAACTGACTAGGACATTCTTCATCATGTAGACATGCCCTTTATAGATCTGAATTTCCTTGGGCTTGTGAGACTTCTCTATGAAGTATTTGGCCTTGGTGTGGCCATTCTTGCCACTGTGACGGCATGAGGGAGAAACCCTTTGAGGGTATTGCTGCTTTTGCCGAGAAGCATGATGAGGCTTGAAAGGTTTAGAGCTAGACTTACTTGTCTTTGGCTCTTGTTTCTTGATTCGAAGCTTCTGATGCCGGATCTGATGATAGTGTTGCCTGATATGTATGTGACACCATAGTGACGGTAGGTAGGCTGACTTTGTGAAAAATGAAATTGACTTCTAAAATAACGGAAAGTGTGTGCACAAAGTGTTAACAAAAATCAACAATGCGGAAAATAAATAACACAAGAATTTTTGTTAACGAAATGGAAACTCAAGATGAAAAAAACCACTCTGGGGCAGCCAAACCCAGGATATCCACTATTTAGAAGACAAGACTAGTTACAAGATAGTAGTCTTGACACAGCCGGGAATCCACGTCGTCCGGACGGTTGCAGCAATCTTCCGATATTTGATTTTGGGAAGAAAATTTGAAGCTTGGTCGAACACTGAGAGTCGTCCGGACGGATGCAAGCTGGAGCAGTTCGAAGCTTCTCGACATAGAGGAAGGTCCGGATGGGAATCCACGTCGTCGAGATGGATGATGCTTTAGTCTGATGAGCGTCCGGACGGTATGACACGTCGTCCAGACGGTTGAAGCTTTGGACAGCTGGGCGTCCGGACGGGATGACACGTCGTCCAGACAGCTAACAGGGAATCGAATTTTCTGAATTGTAATATGCGCAGAATCTTCTTGAAGTACTCTGAATAGTAGAATCCTTGTTAAAAAGTATCTTTACAACGAAGTGATTTTGTCCAACAGAATGTGGCCAATTACAAACTAACACTTTGTTTCCTGAATTGCTTCTTGATAGGTTCTGCAATTTTAGGGTTAGCATTCTTACACAAAACAAAGTTCTTACCTTCTTGAGATAAATGTCTCCTATGGGGCGGGACATATTTATCAGAAGAAAGATTCTCAATTTTGCCCTTATTAGGAGCAACCTGCTTAGTTCAAGGCCTGTGAGATTTCAACAAATAGCAATTTGGTCAAATATGACCAACCTTCCCACAATTATGACAAGTAGGAATATACTTACCTTGTGTTCCTGATTCCTTGGACTTAGGCTTCACACAGTTATTCAAGCAAGAATTTTCAACATTATCTAAACAAGCTGTATCTACTATCACAGGCTTAATAACAATAGAATCTAATTCAAAATCATAAGCATGTAAAGTAAAAGTACTCAAATCATCAATAATTAAGTCAGGCTTGTTAAAAATATATGTATGAATACAAAGCATGCATTTTAAATTATCACTAGATAATTTTTTCAAGGTATTTTCAGATTCTTTTAATTTATTCTCAAGTGTATCAATAGTGTTAAACAACATGGTATTCTCAGATTTCAAAGAGTCAATCAAAGCATTTGATTTAGACAATTTAATGATCAATGACTCTTTTTCTTGCTTAACCTTTTTGAGCTATTTATTGGAATTTTTAGAAATTTTACTCAGTTTAAGAAAATTCTCAAGGAGCTCATTTTCAGAATTCTCTTCAAGTAACATAGAAGAATTCATGATAAAAGAAGTCAAAAATATGGATCACACTCAGGAGATTAGTTCAAAAAGAGTGTACCCGCTTTGATATCAATTGAAAAATAAATTGACTTCTGAATTATGATGTGTGTGTGTGAAAAACGTGTAATAAAATATCAAAAGTGTGGAATTTAAATGAGAAAGATATTTTGTTAACAAGTGGAAACTCAATTAAGAGAAAAACCACTCCGAGGCAGCCAAACCCAGGAAATCCACTATTCAGAAGACAAAGCTAGTACAAAGACAGCAACACTCACATACCCTTATGTAGCGATCGTATCTTGCACTTTGACACGTAATCCAACGTGAACCCCTCCCAACCAAGTCACTTACTTGAAGGGGTCTTCAATAGATTCATTTACCTTAAGGCTCCTGCCTAACATAGACTTCACACGAACACAATAACAGCACACCGGCAACAGCTAGAGAGCTAGCAGATCTTTACAATATCTCCCTAAACACCCTCTGTAAGCTATAGAGAATTCAATAGCGAATTCTGTAAAGAATACATGCCTAGAGGCCTCTATTTATAGGCTTAGAAGACCTAAAACGAGTCTATCTCTAATTTCTCTAGGCGGCATCTCGATGAAGCATAGAGTGTCCGGACGGTCAGTTGTGCAACCGCCTTTCCATAACGCGCTTCAGGCGTTTTCATATTAAGGCTGCGTCCGGACCGGGTTGCCCTAGAGTCCGGACGGTTGCAAATTGTTTGCACATAATTGCCTTATCAAGGACCTCGTCCAGACGGTGTTGCCCTGGAGTCCGGCGGATGCAGATTGTATGCACGCAATTTCTTTATCAAGGATCTTGTCCGGACGGTGTTGCCCTGTCCTCTGGACGAGTGCAAGCTGTCTTGTAACTCCGTGTCTGTAAAGGAAAACTAGAATCTTCTCAAACTCTAAAGTGTGTCCGAACGTGTTGCCATGACGTCCGGACGGATGCAACCTGGAACTGTTCAGAAGCTTCTCGATACTGATGGGCGTCTGGACGCATTATTGGGCCATCCAGACGGAAACAAAGGATCCGACTTCTCTGAGTTGGAATCTGCACAGAATCTTCCTTAAACATTGAAATAACCTTCTCTAAATACTTTGAAGATTCTAAAATATATGGCATACCTGTTTATGACAGCAACATTACATAATAGTGATTTTATCAACAAAATGCAGCCAACAAAATTAACACCCTAAAACCCTAACTTTTGAATTATATATTTAAGTTGCGATTTCTTGTGCCTAACCCTAAGTAAACCTTATGGGTTAGTGTCATTTGTGGTTAGACAGTATTGTTATGTTATGGGTTAGTGAAGATAAATTGTGGGTAGTGTTTAATGTTATGAGTATTTATTTAGGATGTGATTTTAATGTCTAACCCTAAACAACTGTTTTGGTCACTTTGTGGTTAAATTAGTAAATGAGGTTTATGGGTATGTGTTTGGAACCCTTGAAATATTATGGGTTTTTCCAACGCTTTAACCTTGAGCGATTCGAGTGCTAATTAGAGTGTTAAATTATTTAGAGCACTAAATGGTGAAATGTGTTATTCCACAGTGATGCATTGCAAGGTGTTGCCTAGGAAACCTAGTGCTTAAATCCGCGCAGCCTAAGGTGAGTATTCTACTCATTGAGAAAACTGTACTTTTATATAGTTATAAAATTCCAAATGATATAATGTTTTCCACAACCGAACCGACATTATGTTAATTATATTCTTTTGGATGATTTAAGTAGTTTCGATTATGTTCAAATATATCAATGATGTTTATGAACTGATGCATGAATGAAAAGTGTTGAATTATTTTAAAGTATTTGAATGTGTGCTGTGGTTGGGATTTAAATTATGCAAAGTAGAATGATAAAATTGCATGTTGATTGGTTTATCGTATTTGAAGAAAGCATGATTTGCAAAGAGTAGGAGTATAGAGTTTGAATAGCAAGGCATAAAGCACGAGCATTGAACTTGAGGGTAAGCCTCACAAGGATAACTCGGGGCTAAGCCCCATAATAATGAAGAGCGGGTAAGCCTCATAATAATGAAGAAAGTGAAAATTAAATTGACTTCTAATTTACCGTGTGTGTGTGTGTGCAATATGTAACAAAATATCAAAAGTCCAGAATTAAAAGAGACAGATATTTTGTTAATGAAGTAGAAACTCAATTAAGAGAAAAAACATTCCGGGACAGCCAAACCCAGGAAATCCATTATTAGAAGACAAAGCTAGTACAAAGATAGTAACACTCACATACCAGATGCTGCGATGGTATCTTGCACTATGACACGTAACCCAACGTGAACGCCTCCCAACCAAGTCACCTACTTAAAGGGGTCTTCTATGGATTCCTTTACCTTAGGGTTCCTCCCTAAGATAGACTTCAAACACGAGCACAACAATAGCACCACGGAAACAGCTTGAGAGCTAGCGGATCTTCACAATTTCTCCCTAAACACCCTCTTTAAGCTATAAATAAATTCAATACCGAATTTTGTAAAGAATACATGCCTAGAGGCCTCTATTTATAGGCTAAGAAGACCTAAAACGAGTTTGTATCTAAATTCTCTAGGTAGCATCTGGACGGATGCAACTGGCTTTCCATAACGCTCTCCACGCGTTTCCATATTAAGACAGTGTTCGAACGGTGTTGTCCTAGCATCCAGACGGTTACAACTCTGCTACACGTAACTTCCATAATAAGGGCAACGTCCGGACTATGTTGCCCTGAAGTCAGGACGATTGCAATTCTTCTCCATGTCTTGCCTTATTAAGGACCTCGTCCGGACGGTGTTGCCTTGTCGTCAAGATGGATGCAACTGTCTTCCCATATACGTGTCTGTAAAGGAAAACCTAATTCTTCTCAAACCCTGAAGTGCGTCCGAACATGTTGTCATGATGTCCAGAAGGATGCAACATTGAACTGTTCGGCTTCTCAACACTGATGGGCATCCGGACTGAAACTTGGGATCCGACTTCTCTGAGTTAGAATCTGCACAGAATCTTCCTTGAACATCTTGAAATACTTTTATGAAATGAAGACTTTGAAAAGTATGGCATCCCTGATAAAAATAACAACTTTACAAGATAGTGATTTTGTAAAATAAAATGCAGCCAATCACATACTAACAGAGAGGGCAAGCCTCATAATAAAGAACTAAAAGGTAAGCCTCGCAAAGAATAATAAGACTATCATGAGCATGGGTAGCATTATTTAAATTGTGTGTGATGTTTTCATGATATAGAATATTGTAGTTTTTATGCTTGACGTATTAGTATGCATATGAGTTTTAATGACAAAGAACATATTTATATTTCTATCGACTGGTTGCATACTTTAAAAGCATTAAGTTTGGAATTACTTATATGTTCTCATTGCCTAGAATTAGAAATGCTAATGTCTATGTGTAGATAGGTGAATTGTTATTTGTTCTTCAGCAAAGACGTGCTTGCATATTAGAGTTCCACTTTAGTGCTCGCATGATCAACTGACGTTCAAAGGCACTAAGCCTCTATGTATTTAGGAAGGGTGTTACCTATTTCTGGAAATGCAAATGTCTTTGTATAGCTGAGTAGAATGCTTTGTTTTATTGTTTCTAAAATGCATTGAGCTTTATTGTACCGGGATGCAAATACTTGCGTCTCTGTATAGTAGGCAAGATGCCATTGTTTTTAGCTAAGGCTTTTGTGTATACGTGAATCCGTAAGGGAGTCATCGTGTATACATATGTCTAAGTCACTGAAATCATAAAAGTATTATTGTAGATGGGTCTATATGTAGAAGCTTTCAAGCGGTAGTTTGAAACTTCTATATATGTGCACAGCTGCTTAGTATGCTTTAAATGTTTTCTTAATAGTCGGTGTTTACTGTATCAGCTACAAGTGTTCTCAAAAGATAAAAAGTTTATAAAACTGGTAGCTGTTATAATGTACGTAAGACTAAAAAGGAAAAGTCAGTTCTTTGCGAAAACTCAGTCAGTTTAATATCACTGAGGTCTCGGTATGCTTCATGCTGAGACGGTAGGCTCATAATTTGACCTGTACGGATGCGGTTCACCCCACAACTATGCAGACTTTGATGCTTTGGCTATAAGTATCGTAGATGTAGATGTCGACTAGATTGCTTAGCATGTGGGATGCTATGATTGGAGCACATCACGATAGTCATATGTCAGACTCGAGGGTAGTCCGCATTTTGGGTATTTTATTTATGGCTCATGTCCTATGTGGTACATGTATTTGTTAAGCCTGTATCTTGGTATGTAATTATAGTAATATGTTTTATAAATCTTAAACAGATAGATGTTAGATGGCTCGTGTTGTGATTAACTATTATGTATTAGATGTATTTCCACTTTTGATATGTGTTCCGCTGCACATTGATTGTTGTTATCTGCATAGATGTAACTCTGATTATCAGGTACATGTTATGGGGCATGTTGGCTAAGCGACATATAGTCATGCCACTATGATGATCCATTTGTATGTTTTCAAAAAAAAAAAAAAAGGGTTCGTCACAAACCCCTTTCTGCTATGAGTAGCCCTTCATTACTAAGCGAGCCTTGAACTTTTCTCCCCCTTTTTTTTGATACTGCTTCCTTCTTCTTGAACACCCATTTGCACCCTATCGCCTTCTTCCTCTCTGGAAGCTCCACCAAATCCCATGTCTGATTCTTGTGCGAGGATTCCATCTCTTCCGCCATAGCACCCACCCATCTATTTTTCTCCTGGCTATTGACAACCTCTTGAAAAGTAGTAGGATCTCTGTTGCTAATAACAAGAGCAAAAGAAGCCATGTCTTCGAAACCATACCTGACTGGTGGCTTGATAGTGCTTCTGGGTCTGTTTGTGGCTATAGTGTGCTGCTCCTCAGGGCTTGAAATAGAGGGCTCTGTACCCTGAGAAGTGTTCTCCTGCACAGAAGTCTCTAGCTCCACCTTCACCAACTGCTTATCACTGCTACCGCTTTCTGGCACCTGCTGCTATTCTCCTTGAGTACTTTTCAACATGGAATTTTCACCAAATACAACGTCTTTGTTGATCACCACCTTGTATTGCCTTCGGATCCCACAACTTTTAACCCTTCACCCATTTCTCATACATGAGAAAGATACACTGTCTAGACTTCGGGTCAAGTTTTGATCTCTCTTCACTAGGTACGTGCACATATGCTGGACAACCAAATACTCTCAATCCAGAGCAATCTACCTCATTACCTGTCCACACCTCCTTTCCAACCTTGCCTCCTAGTGTTACCCTCAGTGATCTATTTATCAAGTAGCAAGCCATACTCATTGCATCAGCCTAGAAAATCTTCGCAAGTCTAGCATTCAACCTGAGACATCATGCTCTCTGTACAATCAACCTGTTCATCCTTTCCGCCACACCATTTTGCTAAGGTGTCATGCATATTGTGAAGTGTCTCCTTATCCCATGCTGCTCACAAAAAGTCTCTGAACTGATCATTCGTGTACTCAGTTCCATTGTATGACCTGAGGCACTTGATCTTTCTCCAGTCTGGTTCTCCATTTCAGCTTTTCACAATTTGAACTTGGCAAATGTCTCTAACTTGTGCCGCATGAAGTACACCCAAACCTTTTTAGAAAAATCATCAATAAACGTCAAAAAAATATACCTGTCCTTGTGATGCTATCCTCATTGGCCCCTAAACGTCAGAATGGATGTAGTCTAAAACACCCTCTGTCTTGTGTGTGGCTGACTTGAATTACACCTTGCTCTGTTTTCTCAGAACACAAAACTTACTAAATTCAAGTTTACTTGTTTTAATACCCTTCAATAGATTTCTCCTATGAAGTTCTAACATGCCTCGCTCACCCTTATGACCCAACCGCATATGTCACAAGACAATATTATCAAACTTAGATTCCATAGAAGTTGCTCCACCTACAACTGTATTACCTAACAATTTATAGATATTCTTCGAATTCTTCTCTCCCTTCATCACTACCATCGCACCCTTAACTACTTTCATTATCTCGCCTTCAGAATAATAACTAAACTTGTTAGAGTCTAAAGTACCCAACGAAATTAGATTCTTCTCTACATATGATACATGCTTAACGTCACACAACGTTCTAACAACACCATCAAACATTTTAATCCGGATACTTCCTATCCCAGTAATTTTACAATGTTCACCATTACCCATAGTTACTATACCATAATTAACTGACTTGTAGGTGTCAAACCAACCTCTATTTGATGTCACGTGAAACGAGCATGCTGTGTCCAGAAGCCAAGAATCCACAAGATGCTCGGAAGTTGAAGCAACGGAGAGCATATCACCATCAGCAACGTCTGAATCTTCCTCCACTACGTTTGTAGACCTTGAGGAACCTTCATTCTCGTCATCCTTCTTTTCATTTTTCAGGTCTGGACAATCCCACTTCATGTGCCCCCTTGTTGCTGCTTCTTCCTCTTCCTGGGCTTTGACCGAGAATTCCTTGCATTCGAACCGCCCTTGTTGCTGCTTCTTCCAAGTTCCTGGTTACCCTTTTCAATTAGCCCTTCTCCTTGAGAACTCTCATCACTGACTTTCTTTCTTTGATGAAATGCTAGTAGGGCTCCTGTAACGTCCTCTAACTCCAAGGACTCTTTTCCCCATGTCAGAGTTGTAACCAAATTTTCATACGTGGTAGAAGTTGGGAGTGAATTCAATAGCATCAACGCCTTGTCTTCGTCTTCGAACTTCACATCTAGCCTCTTCAAATCACCGATGATCTGATTGAACACAGTGATGTGTTGGCTCAAGTCCTAGCCTTCCGTCATCTTCAGCTCGTACAACAGCTGCTTCAAATAGAGCTTGTTCGTCAACGACTTGGACATGTATTGACTTTCCAGTTTCAACCAAACTGTCGTCGGAAATTCTTCATCCATGACATGATACATCATGTCATCTCCCAGACAAAGTCGAATAGTAGCCATCGCCTTTGCCTCGAGCTCCTTCCAATCTATGTCTGCCATATCATTTGGTTTTGTCCCATATAATGCCTTCACCATACCTTGTTGCACCAACAAATCCTTGACACGGCTCTGCCATAACCCGAAATTGCATGTTCCATCGAACTTCATCACATCGAATTTCACAGAAGATGTGCCAACCCTACTCATCAAAGAACTTGCTTCTAAAACTTGGCTCTGATTCCAATTGTTGTGATCTGTTGTTACCGTGCACACACCAATGATGAATAATATGAGAAGAAAAAGAAGATAAAAGAGAGAGAAAGACATAGTATTTATGTGGTTCGGGAATTTGCCTACGTCCACAGGAGTTAGTGTGGCTATATTCAATAATCTGTCTGTTCTGGGTTACAATACAACATATATATATAATAATCCCTACCATTGTCACGCCCCTATTTTGGGATATAAAGGGAACGCGAACTTAATAAATCTATAATAAATAATTAAAGACAAAGAGGCCCAAACACAATTAATAGACGTAGTTATACTTTTGTCATTAGCAGTATCAAAAAAATATTACGTTGGGGACAGATGTTCATTACAATTCTTGGGATCAAAAGGTAGGAGGTATGTACAAAAAGACTAACAACTAAAGTTGCTAGAACATCCCCCTAAATGAGTACAAGACAGTAAGGTGTACAGTTACAAAAAAGATCACAAAAAAAAAAAAAAAAAACTGTACTTCATCAGTTTATGTTCTATAGTCCATGGTAATTATGGAATCCCCAATTACTACTGCTACTATGTACAACCTATAACGCCCCTCCACTAATCCATTGAATAGTGGGTCCAGGTGTCCCACTGGTATGGCCAAATCTCCAGGTCGCTAATGACAAGGAGTCCCACCGGTACCCCCGCCCTCATGACTATAATGTATACCTTCATCTGAAAGGGTTGTAAGTAAAGGGGTGAGTTCGACAACTTAGTAAGGAAATCACAACACTAAAATAAAACATGTTGTAATGAAAATCATAGATTTAAGATGCATATTCAGAGAAACAATACAAAAATTAGTAAGTGATTCTTTTTTCTTTAAATCTATACTGTAGTTTTCCCCTTTTTCCTTGACTCTACACCGCTGTTAATCGTTAGCGACGCACGTTGGCTTTTTTCCAAAGGACCTATAGACTCAGCCTGTCGTCACAGGGAAGAGCCACCGGGTTGGGGATCTTCCCTAGGTGAAGGCCAACCCCGGCTTGGTAGCACACACCGTCCTTTGGTATGCTTGCCATGCTACCCTATATGTACCGATCATAACTATAGTAGTGCCTTGGGGTAAAACAATTACTGCACATAACGCCTTCTGTAAATTTATAGGCTCGGAATATTATATTGTTTAAAACTGTAGAGCTGTTTTCAAACTATAGTTACGTGCAGATTTTTAAACTTCAGATACTCTTTTCATTCAAAACTGTATTCATATACAAATCATAACTTTAAATGCTCTTTGTTAGTATTTTATATTGGCTATATTCTGGATGACAAAAACACTTTATGTAAATGGTTGCTATTTAAACAGGATTATCAGTCTTATTCAGAATCTTCAAGTTTTATGGACAGTGTTTATTTAAGCCATGTGCCTTGTCACAAGTTTTTAAAAGATGTTCATGAAGATTCCATGTAAATTCCAAGTCAGCTAGCCAGTTCCTGTGCAACCGTCTGGACAAGCCTTTGAAGGCGTCTGGATGCCCCGCAGTATCTAGAAGCTGAAATGTTGAAGATGTTCGGACGTCAGGGCAACACCGTTCGGACGCTAGGTCAAGCTTCTCCAATTTCTACATGGAATTGGATTTCAGTCGACACTTATTTGGGAAGTTTCTACAAGACGTCCGGACGACGTAGCAACATGTCTGGACACCACTCAGCATTCCAGAATATTCTGGGTTTTCTATACAAACTCGGAAGGGAGTTACAGTGAAGACCATTCGGACGCTCGGCAAAGCCGTTCGGACGTGGTCCTATTTTGAGAAGAATCGCGCTATTCTGGAAAGGCAGTCGCAGAAGACCATCCGACGAGGCTATCTTCTGTCCAGACGCTATCTTCCGTTCGGACGCTCCACAGCAAAGTCTGAATATAACTAGAATTAGGTTTTCTGAAGCCTATAAATAGATGGCTCTAGGCTTGTTATTTTTAAGAATTCAATATAGAATTCCATAGTGCTTAGAGAGGGTGTTTAGGGAGAATTGAAGATCTGCTAGCTCTATAGCCGTTGCCGGTGTGTGCTATCTTTGTTGGTGTAAAGTCTATCTTAGGGGTCGGCCCTAAGGTAAAGGAATTCATCAAAGACCTATTCAAGTAGGAGACTTGGTTGGGAAGCGTTCACGATGGGTTTCGTGTTATAGTTAAAGGTATAACTACTGCAATAGTTTTTGTGAGTACGAGTGCTTTGTAACTTGCTTTGTCTTTGGATAGTGAATTTCCTGGGTTTGGCTGCCCCAGAGTGGTTTTTCTCTTCACCGAGTTTTCACTTCGTCAACAAATAAATTGTCTCTTTTATTTTCCACATTTAAGATATTTTGTTGCACACGAACACACACTTGGTTGTTTAGAAGTCATATTTTATTTTCAATTGGGATTAGAGCATGGTACACTCTGGTTAAGATTAATTTCTTAAGTGTGATCTCTTAACTTCTACTTCTCTTTTTTTATTTTTTTTTATTTTTTTAATTTTTTATCATGTCTCAAAATCTTAATTCTGTTCCGCCCTTTGATGGGACAAACTATGGCTATTGGAAAGCCCGCATGCGCTTCTTTTTAAAATCAATTAACGTCTGGAAAATTGTTGAAATTGGTTGGATTAAACCAGAGGAAACAAATGAAATTACAATTACCCAAACAAGCGCGCGACTTTCCAATGATAAAGCCCTCCATGCTCTATGTCAAGCACTTTCACCATCTGAATTCGCAAGAATTTCAAATTGTGAAGTTGCTAAAGATGCATGGCAAATTCTAGAAACAACATATGAAGGCACTAAACTGGTTAAATTTGCCAAGCTTCAAATGTTAATTTCTAAGTTTGAAGAAATTAAGATGCTCGAAGAAGCGACCTTCAGAGAGTTTTGCACCAAGATTAGCAACCTAAGAAACTCGATGGTGAGTCTTGGGAAGTCAATCTCGGATGTAAAGCTCATCCGAAAGATACTAAGATCTTTGCCTGAGCGTTTCAGGATTAAGGTGACCACCATAGAAGAATGCAAAGATCTGGAGGAGATGAAGATTGAAGATCTGGTAGGATCACTTCAGACATATGACTACTCCTTACCTCCGGTCAGAAAGGCAAAATCTATTGCCCTCAAGGCATCCAAGGCATCTAAGAAGAAATCCAGAGTCTCATCTAACGAAGACTCTGACATTGATGAAGATGCAGTGGCAATGTTAGCTAAGAACTTCGAGCGATTCATGAAAAATAATAAATTCAAGAAGAAGTTCTCTGACAGACTAAAGAAGGCTCCCCACACAGCTAAGCCAGAAGAAGTTGAGAAGAAGGATCCAAGGGGTCCCCAATGCTTTGAATGCTCAAGCTTCGGGCACATCAAGACTGAGTGTGGAAATTTGAAGAAACTAAAAGGGAAAGCCCTTAATGCTACTCTTAGCGATGAGTCTGAGAGGGAAGAAGAAACTCTTGAGGAAGAAAAATTCCTTGCCTTCGTTGCCCCATATGAAGAAAAAGAGGATTCGCAGTCCTACTACTCTGAGAATAGTGATGAAGAAGATATGCAGACTGCCTATTAACTTCAATACATAGAGTTCTTAAAGCTGAGGGAGAAGTATAAACAGCAAGTGCTAGAGCTAAACAGTCTAAGGACTGAGAAGACCACTATGCTGATAAAGATCAATGATCTAGAAGAGAGGCTTCTTGAAACAAAACTGCAACTAGAGAGAGTCTCTGACGAGAAGCTGACTCACATGCTCTCCATTCAGAAGTGCCCAACCGACAAGACTGGACTCGGGTACGTTCCTCCTTCTATTTCTGATACTCCTTCTACTTCCTAGACTATTTTTGTGAAGCCAGTTATTCCGGAATCTCCACCCTCATGTGTGGATAAGGAAAAAACTGTTATGGAAGGAGAAGTTCCTGTTATTCCTTAGTCACAAGCCAAGCTTCCTATAAGAAGAAAGCCTCCTACATGCCATCATTTTGGTGAGCTTGGGCACATCAGACCTAAATGCCCACATTGGCAAGTTCAGAGGAAGACAAATTAGCAGGCTCCTAAAACTCCCATGTGTCACCAATGTGGAGTTAGTAGTCATGTCCGGCCCAGGGGTCCTTCACCTTAAAAGAAGCCATCCAGGCATCATGGACCTTCTCCCAGAAATCCTATTCCAAGGTATCAGCAACAGTAAAAGCCTACTCCAGCAAAGAAGACTTGGGTCCCCATGAAGCCTTATGTGGAGAAACTGAAGACTACAGAAAGGGAAATCTTTTTTGAAGGAACATCTTTTGTCAGTTCTTTCATGCGAGATCTGGTCAGATATTTGGAGCTATAGCTATACATGAGAGGGCAGGACAAGGAAGAGGACACCCACTCCCCAATGGGGAGCGAACCTACCTAGTAGGTGAGGTCACAAATGCCTAAGATTTTGGTTCCTAAATCCTAGTGCATGACAAGTACATGTGCATTGCATCTTTATATCATCATATCTTATGCTTTGCATGTTGTTGTGGAATCATCTTTTTTGTCCCTATATTCCCTCTTGTTTTTCTTGAGATAATTCTGCCGGTATTAAATAGGGATGATAGAATAAGCATGTCGGGCGGCTGCTTTTCTATTTTAGTAAAGTCAAACCTCTCTCCCTGAGGTCAGGTTTGCCCTTACCTTACATGCTTGGACTAGATTGTCTCCTTTCTTGTGTAGCATGTTGTTTTTCTGTTCTTATTTTCAACAAAAAAAAAAGGGAGGGGAGGGGAGAAAGATGCAGATATTTATTCCCTTATTTAGCTTTTCAGATATCTTATGTATTTTTACCTGATGTCTCAGTTCTTGGTGTATTAATTATATTGGTTTTTATGTAATTGAGACTTCGTGCTTGGTATCTGCAAAGTTTCCCTGCTACATCTTTTTGATAGATAGTTACTTTGCTTATGCGATGAAAATGTGCACTATCCAAGGCTCCCCTAAAGTACATTTTTTTTTTAATTTCAGATTTTCTACTTCTGAAAATTCTTTTGAGAGAATATTTATATGCTAGGATTATCAAATTGACCAATTCACTATCTGAACCTAGCCCTAAAAATTCTGGCTTCCTCACTAAGTTGTAGCACCAAAAAGAAACACGCAGTTATACTTTTGAGCTTAAAGTTACATGAATATATTCACTGCTTCTGTGCTGATACAGCTATATATTTTGTCCTTTATGGTGCAAGTAAAATTCAAAATTGTGCTGCTTCTTAGGGGGAGAGTATTAGATAAGGGTGACTAGGCCCTAATATGATAAGGTTTGACTTTTGACTGATATAATTGTGAAAATTCTCTCTTTAGAAAATTTAGTTGCTTTAGATCACATTTGCGAAGATCATACCTTACTGAGAAAGTCTTCACACACACACGCATTGCATGAGTTAAGCAGACTGCTTAAAAAATCTTCTGTAGGAAAATTTTTGCTAGCTAATTGCTTAACTCTTTGTTATATTTTAGCATTAGTGTTAAAATGCTATTGAACTGTGTTATCAGCCTTTTATACATGTGTTCTAGAATTATTTTTGGGAAATATTTTTTTCTCTCTTTATCCTCTATTTTTTAAATTTCTATGTGAAGTGTCCGGACGGTGGTTCTGTATGTCCGAATGGTGCAGCAGGTTTGTCCGGATGTGCGCTTTAGTGTGATATCTTGGCACTACGTTCGGACGGGGAGCCCTTGAGGGTTAAATCGGTTTCCCCCTGCGCCGCATGACATTCTTTTCTTCTCTTTTGATTTTTTTTTTTTTTGTCATTTTGTGCATTTTTTTCTTTGCCCTTTTCAAGTGTTTTTCTCATGTGCACTTGTCTTTTTGTGATTTCTCTCCACCCCGGGTATGTTTCTCTACCCTTTTACTGATTTCTTTTAAGTATTTATGCTTAAAATAGTAATTTTTTTAGGGATTATCATATTTTGAGATTATGTGATTTATAATGTGATTTCTTGATCATATTGTCTATTGTTGGGTTGAGATTTTGCATATTTTATGAGTTGTGATGTTATATTTTGGTTATTTTTGCAGTTGTAATTTTTGGGGTAGTCTATTTTATAGCCGTCATAATGCCCAATTTTGTTTTGAACTAACGAGAATTAATGCTTTCATGATTTTTTTGTGGAATATTTTTGGTTTTTAGTTCTAGAAAAATGTCTTCAGACGACTCTCCACCCTGAGTCAAGCAAAGAATTGAAGAATCTGTTGCCGACAGGCGTCTCCGTATGGAAAAGCGGCAAGTCTTATCGAAGCGGAATCTTCTCCACGTCGATCTGAGGGATCCAGTTCTACACCCTATTGGCCAGATGATTCAGGAGAATCAGTGGGAGTACCTCTACAACTGTGCATGCCCGGCATTTCCTAGATTGGTACGGGAATTCTATGGCCACAAGATTATCATTTAGGATGATGATAGAGGTCTGATCATGCAAACTATGGTCAGAGGGCACACCATTCAGGTTGATCCCCAACTTATCAGTTTTGTGCTTGGGGTCCCAGTTTTGCCAGTTTCAAGTGTTCCCTTCCCTCCAGGAGTTGAGGCTTCCAGCATGGACTTCCTCCATAATTTCTTTGGTGCTTGACCATAGGAGGAGGAGAAGTCCCACTCTCTGATCAGTATTAGTACGTTTGCCCCTATGCACCGGTTCTTGGCAAAGATAGTTGTGACCAACTTCTGGCCCCAAGCTCCTCGGAGTGCATTTACTTTCAAGAAGGCCACCCTTCTTTATGCTATTGTGATGAGGACACATTTTTGTCTGTGCAAGCACATTTTGCACACTATGCTCGAGGTTCATGATGAGACGAACATCAGTCTGTCCTTTGGGTGTTTGATCACTCACATCTGTCTTCAGTTTGTGACAGGTATTTTTTATTCTGAGCCTAGATCACGGATTCCAGATCCTCTTGGCATACAGACTCTCATGAAGTCCAATGCTCAGTTGCGGGATGAGGGTCAAGGCTATTAGTATTTTGGCCTCATTCTGTGTTTGGACAAAATCACTTATGTGTAAAGATGTTGTAAACAGGGATTCCACTTGTCAGACCATTTGCAGAAGACTCTGCACTGAGAAAAAGATAGAAGATTTTAGAGTCCCTATCAGTCGTCCGGACGTCCATCTGTCCACTGTTCCATCCGTCCGGACAACATGTTCATCCCGACCGGTTGCCAGACAGACCAACATCATCCATCCGGACCCTTCACTGTATCGAGAAGCTTCTGTTCTAGCTTACATCCGTCCGGACCTCTCAGCAGCCCGTCTGGACGTCCATCAGTGATCGATCAGCTTCAGATTCTTTCTAAGTTCAGAATATGGGAAGATTGATACATAGTCCGGACGATGTGGTTTCCCGTCTGGACGCACTCATAAATAAAGCAAGAATCGCAATTCAAATATCACCGTCTGGACGTCAGTCGGCATTGGTCCGGACGCGCGCTCATCAGTTAAGGAAATTGCCGATTCGACTTCAACGGTTCGGACGTCTGTATCTCATGGTCTGGACGCACGCATAGTAGATATGGAAATTGTGTGTTGAAGAATTGCCGTCAGGACGTTCATCCCCCTTGGTCCGGACGCATGAAGCCTTATTTGGAAATTACTTGCAGTGGACGTGCGACCGTCCGGACGTCAGGGTCTCACTGTCCGGACGCGGATCTTAAACAGGAAAGATTTTCAGCAAAATTTTCAGAAAATCCTGTCGCACAGTTGTCCGTTCGGACGGCCCAGGTTCATTGTCCGGACGACGTCCGTACATATTACAGTAGTCGCCCATTCTGCACCTCAGCCTATAAATAGAGGCCCCTGGGCATTGAGAACTGCAAGAATTCGGTATTGAATTCCACAAGAGCTCAAAGAAGTTCAAAATCCCTCTGAAGCCGTTACAAGTGTGCTGCGCTACAACTGAAGTCTATCTTAGAGGTTGGCTCTAAGGTAAATGATTCCATTGAAGACCCCTTCAGGTAGGAGACCTGGTTGGGAAGCATTCGTGCTGGGTTACACATCAGAGAGCAAGGTACGACCACTGCATCGGTACATGTGAGTGTTACTATCTTGTATCTAGCTTCGTCTTCTGAATAGTAGAATTCCTGGGTTTGGCCGCCCCAGAGTAGTTTTTCTCTTGATTGAGTTTCCACTTTGTCAACAAAAACCGTGTGTCTTTTATTTTCCGCTGTGCTTAATTTTTGTTGACACTTGTTGCATACACTTTATTTTTAGAAGTCAATTTCAATTTTCAAAGGCGATGTTCCTTAGCCTCCACTAGTTCCGGTTGACACCTCAGCAGCTGCATCATCATCGCAAGTTGTGCCTCCTTCCTTCAACATTGAAGCTACTTTTGCTCATCTTATGTCTTCCATGGGAGCTCTCTAGCAGGAAGTCAATCTTATAGGAGATTGTGTCGAGCAGAGCCTGATCGACATCCGGGAGTGCCTGAAGTATCATCACCCGAAGCTGAATGATGATGATGATTGAGAGTTTTTATTACTCTTTTTATATGTTTTTATTATTGTTATTTTGGGAACAATTTACTTTTTCTGAGACTTTATGTATTTGTTTAAAATACCATGGATTTTCTATTATACTATGTTTACCCTTTGTCCTTTTGTGACAAAAAGGGGGAGTATTTTTTGTTTTGGACCAGGAATGTATTTCCAAACCGATCAAGTGTTTTTTTTCTTCCCAAAATGGCCAAAGGGGGAGTTTGTTAGTATTTTATGTTGGCTACATTCTGGATGACAAAAAAACTTTATGTAAATGGTTGCTATTTAAATAGGATTATCGGTCTTATTCAGAATCTTCAAGTTTTATGGATACTGTTTATTTAAGCCATGTGCCTTGTCACAAGTTTCTAGAAGATGTTCATGAAGATTCCATGCAACTTCCAAGTTAGCTAGCCGGTTCCTATGTAACCGTCCGGACAGGTCTTTGAAGGCGTCCGAACACCCCGCAGTGTCTAGAAGCTTAAATGTTGAAGACTTTCGGATGGACGCTCGGTCAAGCTTCTCCAATTTCTACAAGGAGTTGGATTTCAGTCAACACTTATTTGGGAAGTTTCTGCAAGACTTTCGGATGACGTGGCAACACTTCCGGACGCTACCCAGCATTCCAAAATATTTAGGGTTTCCTTTACGAACACTGAAAGGAGTTACAGTGAAAACCGTCCAGACACTCGGCCAAGCCATCTGGGCGTGGTCCTATTTTGGGAAGAATCGTGCTATTCTGGAAAGGCTATCGCAGAAGATCGTCCGGACGAGGCTATCTTCTGTCTGACACTCCACAGCCAGAGTTTGAATTTGTCTAGAATTAGGTTTTCTGAAGCCTATAAATAGGTGGCTCTAGTCTTGTTATTTGTAAGAATTCAATATAGAATTCCATAGTGCTTAGAGAGGGTGTTTAGGGAGAATTGAAGATCCGCTAGCTCTCTAGCCGTTGCCGGTGTGTGCTACCTTTTTTCGTGTGAAATTTATCTTAGGGGTCGGCCCTAAGATAAAGGAATTCATCAAAGACCCCTTCAAGTAGGAGACTTGGTTGGGAAGCGTTCACGATGGGCTTCATGTTATAGTTAAAGGTATAACTATTGCAATAGTTTTTGTGAGTACGAGTGCTTTGTAACTTGCTTTGTCTTTGGATAGTGAATTTCCTGGGTTTGGCTGCCTCGGAGTAGTTTTTCTCTTCACCGAGTTTCCATTTCGTCAACAAATATCTTGTCTCTTTTATTTTCCGCATTTAAGATATTTTGTTGCACACGGACACATGTGAGACATGAAGAAGGGTATGTGTCAAAGGGAACTCCAAAACAACCTATGTGTTTCCCTTCCTTCACTCAGTAAATGTTAAAAGAGAAGCCCCCAGCTGCCACTTGGGGCTTCTAGAAATCTCTTCTAATATATAACAATTAAAGCCTTCACCCTTCTCTCTAGAAGATTCTTCTGGAGCAACATTCCTCTTAAAAAAAAAAAATCTCCACATCACTCTCTCTTCTAGTCTTCTAGAGATTTCTATTTTTTTTTTATATATTTAATCCAAAATCTTTTAAAAAAATTGAAAGAAAAACTTAATCTCTTTTAACTACACTTTTTTTTTAGGTGTTGTAGCCATCCCCCAACAACCCCCAGTAAACCTAGCAGTAATCCGCGTTTTCACTAACACGCGTCCTGATGGTTACATTAGGTCTTTCCCATTCAAAGCCATCACATTGTTGTCCAAACACCACATTGAACAAGTGCTCTCGTGTCTAAGTGTCCGCTAAACTGTCCGGACAACGAAGCGAATATGAACTCCCTGTAGTTGTTGTTTGTTGAACCATTCGGACACTTCACCGAACACTGGAGGATGTCCGGATGCTCTTCTGTGTTGTCCAGATGGTCATCTACGAATATGAGCCACTTGTTCCAACAATATGGTAAGATCTTTGTTACATTATTTGTAGCAAGAGACATAATACACATAAACAATGAGAGTCATACCATCACCAAAGCTTTTAACGTCAGCTTCACTGAAGCTGGGACCACGCCCCAGTGATCATAATGGAGGTCACAATGGTGTTTCACAACTTCAGAAATCTTTCTCGACTCGAATGAGAAATTTTCACTGACAGGTATTCGACACTCATCCTCAAATAGTAAAGAGATTGGACCAGTCTTTACCTTATCATTCAACCTTGTGTTCTTGTTTCTACCCCTAGTTCGTCTAACGCGTTCTAGTTGTTAGTGGAAACATGAAGACATAGTTAGTTGTGTCTAGAAAAGTAGTTTGGAAAGTGTCTACAATAACCAACAAAAAAGACCATATGTTCACTTATAGTTCTCAGTAGGTATGGCTCTATGTGAATCAATGTTTGTTGATGGGGTTACGGTATTAGGCGGCTCATGGGAATAATAGCCCTCATTTGACTCTTGTGGCACCAATGATAACATGTCTATATTGTCAGCTACATCAACAGAAGAGAAGTTGTCATAGTCCTCAATATGACACAGGCCTCAGCCTGGTCCTACTCTCTTTTGTCGTCTCGTCATTTCTAGAGGCTATGATAAATTTGCTGACAACAATAAAAAAAAGAAAAATGTGGATCAGACAGAAAAATATAACATTACTACTAAGTCATTATAAAAAAAAAAAATGTTAATACAAATAATTTAGTTAACTACACATAAGTGGGCAATTTTTTTTTTAAAAAACAATATATTAGTACCCCATAAGCTTCATACAATATGATAATACGCTTCGTACTTACACCAAAATTGGTCATTGTATTCAACACATATCATTATCAGAGTTTGTATCATTATTGCTTGAACATGACTCTTCGTGTCCAGAGTCCTTTGCGTCTTCAGATTCCGTATCATAGTCATTACATAACTCTTCCTCATCATTAGATTTTATCTCATTCTCCTCAACTGAAGGGTTATCGTCAACGATCATGACCATCACCATGTGCTGACACATACAGAAGGGGACTTTTATTGATGATGGAAAAAATCAGTTGGCTTGATCAAGAGGAGCATAATTGTTGTGGGAGATGGGCCGAATATTCTGCAGGACTATTTTGGCCAATAGACGCTGAGGAGACTGGAAAAAGTTGATAGGTATCTTGTTCTTGTGTTCTTCCCATTTAAGCTCCTCGGTCAGATCAAAACAAGCCATGGGTTCGGCCCTTGGTGGTGGAGTGATTGAATCAGGAAACGGTGTGCTGATAGCATGAACAAGCGGAATGCCAGTGACTTCACTAATGACCTCAGCATTGATGAGCAATGTTGTGCCGCCCACTTTAGTTTCCAGGTATGGGGTATGATGCTGCAAGCTCTCAACATGCAAGTTCTTGTAGAACTCATACACGAGCTGTGGGTAAATGTTCACAGCATCGAAGATGCTCAGCCATCCATTCTGCTGAAAGGTTCGCTAGATGAAATCGAAAGGAGGAACCCGGATATCATACCTCAAGACACCACGCTCAATCACGATTTTCCTGTGACCAATGCTTTCAATAGCAGCAGCCGCCTCTTCCTTAGACCTTTTACGGGAGAGGCCATGACCCATATAGGAAGTAGACATATCCTGGAGTCTCACACAAAATAAACATACCAAAAAAAAAATGAAAAAACATGAAGAAATCATAGGTTAAATCCATAATGAGGTATGAAAGCAATTTGAACCAAAAAGAAAAAAATGCCAAATAACAAAGAAAACTTCACTTAGGCATTTCATCGAACACGTGGTATGCACATTAAATTTTGAAAAGAAAAATATCATGTGGTAACTTCAAAATTTTCCCAAAAATTATATGAATAAGACATCAAAAATCCCAACCTCAGAGAATAACCAATGTCACATGAAAATCCAAGAATCTAAAAACTTAAAACAAGGATGTGGTTTTACAATTGAAAATAATTTATTGACTTCTAATTTAAACCAAGTGTGTGTTTGTGTGCAAACAAATATCTTAAATACGGAATTTAAATGAGACAAGATATTTGTTACGAAGTGAAAACTCTATGAAGAGAAAAAACCACTCTGGGGCAGCTAAACCCAGGAAATTCACTATCCAAAAACAAAGCTAGTTACAAGACACTCGTACTCACATAACCCTATGCAGTAGTCATACCTTTAACTCTGACGTGTAGCCCAACACGAACGCTTCCCAACCAGATCTTCCACCTGAAGGGGTTTTTGATGGATTCCTTTACCTTAGGGCCGACCCCTAAGATAGACTTCACACGAACACTTGAGCACACACTCGCACTGGCTTGAGAGCTAGCAGATCTTCGATTCTCCCTAAACACCCTCTCAAAGCACTATGGAATTCACCACCAAATTCTGTACAAAACACTAGCCTAGAGCCCTCTATTTATAGGCTTCAAGAGACCTCAAAAACTGCTGAGATTCGGACTCTGGTTGGCGAGCGTCCAGACGGAAGTTAGCCACGTCTGGACGGTTTTCTACGATATCCTTTCAGAAACAGTGTAATTTTATCTTTATCGGGTTCACGTCTGGACTGGTTGACCGAGCATCCAGACTGTCTTCGCTAAAATCCCTTCCACATTCGAAAGGAACTCTGGAATATTCTGAACTACTGGACATCGTCCGGACGTGTTGCCACATCGTCTGGACGGCTTGCAGAGACTTCCCAAACAGTGTCGATTTCTGAAAACAGACTCCTTGTTGAATACTGATTGATCGAGCATCCGGACGGTGTTGCTCTGACGTCCAGACGTCTTCAATGTTTATCTGTAAGACACTGCGGGGCATCCAGACTCATTCAAAGGCCCGTCCGAACGGTTGCACAGGAACCGGCTATTCTGACTTGGAAATGGCATGGAATCTTCATGGACATCTTCTTAGAAACTTGTGACCATACACATGACATGAAATAAGACACTATCCATATTACTTGAAGACTCTGAGTAGAACCGATAATCCTGTTAAAAAGCAACCGTTACATAAAGTGCTTTTGTCAACCAGAATGTTGCCAATATAAAATACTACCAAACTCCCCCTTTGTCCATTCTGGGACAAAAAGCACTTGATGGGTTTGGAAATACATTCCCGATCCAAAAACTAACATATACTTCCCCTTTTTGTCTCAAAGGGACAAAGGGTAAACAGAGTATAGAAAGACCACAGTATTAAAATACTCCCCCTTGATGTCTCAACAGAACAAGGGTAGACAGAGTATATAAAATTCACAGACAAAAACGTTCTAAAATCCAAAACAATAGGAAACTAGAGAAGAGTCTGCAAGTTGCCCAAAAGAGAGGAACAAAAATCCTCCAAGTACCAAATCCTGTTGATCCACTGAAATCAAGTAACGGAGAGAAAACCGTATAAAAAGCTGGATTTGAACTACTTCAGCTTCGAGCTCCTGAAGCCGGGAAACCATAGACTGAAAAGTTTCAGTCACTTGAGTCTTCTTGCCCGAAACTGATCATCCGCAGAAAGAAATCCTCTAGACAAGTGGTCTGCAAGATGATAAAGAAGATTCACCCCTGAATCCCTAGCTGGTGCAGATCTAGAGGAAAAGGTTACGGAAAACTCTATATGAGCAGGGGGAATGAGCTCATCTAAAATTTGAGATCTTTGGAACATATGATTTCAATACTGGTCTGTTTTCGAAAGAGCCCTCTATCTGACATTATGCTGGAAGCTGCTGGACAACATATTCCTGGAAATATTTAAACAGAAATCTATCCAAAAATAACACCACAAGGAAATATTAGATCTTGTTAGTTTCAAAAAGAATGTGGTATTATGATGGCTATCAATTGGATGCATAAAGAAATACAAAAGTAGATATAGCAATCCAAAAGACATAGATTAGTAATATCCATCCAGCATAAAGACAGAAAAAGACATTCATGCACAATCTCTCAAGTCATAATCAATTAAAGATTCCAATATTCTAAAAAGAACCAAAGCTTAATAGAATAAGGAAAGTCAAAGGAAATACCTGGGAATGAGAAAAGATGTGCAGAGAATACCAAAATCTCGGGATCAGTCCGAGAGAAAACACACACAACACAACATGATAGAACATGCAAAACGTAGTGTGTGTGTGTTTGGCAGAGAAAGCAAAAAACTCACGTCCGGACGTGGTACATACTCTTCCGAACGACATGTTGTCAGATAAGAGATCGACAAAGCCGAGCACATCCGGACGCAAGAACATATCCGTCCAGACGCTTCACACTAGAAGCTGAAAAGCAGAGGGAAATATGTAGAACAAAAATTTCCTAATGTTAGCTTCAGAACACGCATGTATAAATAACTGATAAAACAGTCAAATAGCATTTCAAAAATATACCAAGATATAATTGAGAGTTAAGAGTCAATAAGCAGAAAAATTTTCCTACAGATAGAAATTTTTCAATAGTAAACTTAACCCATGCAATGTGTGTGTGTGTGTGTGCGAAAGCTTTCTTAATAAGGTATGAAGTTCACTGATATGACTTAAAGCAACCGGATTTTCTAAATAAGAGAGAAAATCAATGTTAGATCAATCAAAACTCAAACCTTATTTTACTAGGGCCTAGTCACCCTCATCTGATACACTCCCCCTAAGCTACAACACTTTTCTTTTACTTCGTCCTTTAGTGACCGTCTATTTCCACAATGATTTGGTCACTTACTGTTTCTTTAAGAACAAGATCAAGAACAGATTTAGCATAAGCAGTGGATCTTTTTATTTATCCATATATATTCAGTTTTGAATGCTTTTTATCACTTGGTGCTGTAGCCTAGAAAGAATGCCAGAATTTATGGGTTCTAGGTTCAACTAGCTAGTTGGTCAATTTGACCATCTTAGCAAAAAAAATCTCTCTCATTAGAATTTCCAGAAGCTAAAAGTGAGGGAGCAAAAATTACCTTAGGGGAGCTTTGGATAGTGCACAATTTTTCATCGCATGAGAAAAGCAACTATCTAGTATTAGAGATGCATAGGAAAAATTAACAGATATCAGACATAAACTCTCAATCATATATAAGCATACTCAATTAATGCACAATGAACTGAGATATCAGGCAAAAATACATACAATTTTTCATCGCATGAGAAAAGCAACTATCTAGTATTAAGAAGCACTGGAAAACTTAGCAGATATCAGACATAAACTCTCAATCATATATAATCATACTCAATTAATGCACAATGAACTGAGATATCAGGCAAAAATACATACAATTTTTCATCTAATGAGAAAAGCAACTATCTAGTATTAAGAAGCACTGGAAAACTTAGCAGATATCAGACATAAACTCTCAATCATATATAATCATACTCAATTAATGCACAATGAACTGAGATATCAGGCAAAAATACGTACAATACCTGAAAAGCAACTCTCAACAAAATAAAAATTCTGCATCTTCTCCCCCAATTTTTTTTTTTTTTGTTGAAAATAATAAAATTGAAAAACAACAAAAACATGCTTACATAGAGAAGAAGACTGTTTAGTTTAAGCATGTAAGGTAAAATCAAACCTGTCCTCAGGGAGAGAGGTTTAGAAATACCAAGACATAAAAACAGTGACATGCTTTCTCTGTCATCCCTAGAATGTACTTGTAGAAAATTCTCAAAGCAACCAAGAGAAAACTAGGGATAGAAATGGTGGTTCCTCAACCAGATTGTAAGGCAAAAATAGGATATAAGATATGACAATCAATGCAATGCAAACATACCTGGTATGCACTAGGATTTAGGAACCAAAATCCTAGGCATGGGAGATCTCACCTACTAGGTGAGTCCACTCCCCCTCAAGGGGTGAATGGTCTCATCCTTCCTTACCCATACCTTCTCTACCTGTGAGGCAGGGATGTGAGCCATGTCCAAATTTATCAGTCTGACTAGGACACTCTTCATCATGTTGACAAGGCCTTCATTGATCTAATTCTTCTTGGGCTTGTGAGGCTTCATTCTGAAGCATTTGGCCTTGGTGTGGCCATACTTACCACATTGATGGCAAGAGGGAGAACCCCTTTGAGGATAATGTCGTTGTTGCCGAAAAGCATGATGAGGCTTGGAAGGTTTAGAGCAAGACTTACCTGTCTTTTGCTCTTGTTTCCTGATCCGAGGCTGCGGATGTTGGATATGAGAACAATGTGGCCTGATGTGTCTAGAGACACCACAATGATAGTAGGTAGGCTGACTTTGTTTGCTGAAATGCTTCTTGAAAGACTTTGCAAATTTAAGATTAGCATTTTCACAAATAACAAAGTCCTTACCTCTTTGAGATATATGCCTCCTATGGGGCGGGATATATTTATCTGAAGAGGTTTTCTCAATAAAGCCCTTTTTGGAATCCTCCTGCTTCTTCCAAGGTTTGTGGGATTTTAACAGATAACACTTTGGTTTAATGTGACTGATGTGTTTTAAATAGTACTCGCAAGTGCACGAATCATTTTGCAATATAGTGTTATGCAAGTGCGAGGTCGATCCCACAGGGAAATGGTCAAATATTGGTACCTTGCTTAATCAACCTCATTTTAACCTAGTTCCAAAGGTTTGAGAATTGATTCAAGAACAAAAGACTAAATTAAAGAGATGTTATGGAATATGTAAATTAAAAGGAACTAAGGTTAAGGAATCCACCAAACCAAATACTACAACTCACACTCTTGGTTTCCACTTGAACGCCCAAGGAACATTAAGCTTAGGGTGTTATTCAAGTTTCTTAACCATAAAACCAAGAACCATTAAATGAATCCAACACATTGACAAATCACAAAGAGTACCGATTGAAATCAAAACATCCAATGTATCATTCAATCACAATGGATATCATCATCCGAACCGATAAAACAATGTATTGGTCGGTTGAAACACATAAAATGTCCTCTAACCACCACTAACCACATTCATTGCAAAAGATGAAGCATTAAATGAATGGAACTTGAACAACTAAAATGATATATCATTAAATGTGCAAGTGGTACAGCAAGGTTGTGAGTGTCATCAATGGAAAGGTTTCATCCTCAACCCTAGTTGAGGTTACTAGCCTTCCATGACTAAAAACACCACAATAAAATGATGAACAACCATGGAAATGAAAGAAAAACTCTACAAAGAGAAAGTATTCTGAAAATAAACTACTGAATTACACTACAATAAGCACGAAATTAAAACTAACTACAGAGTTTCTGCTCTATCCTACTCTCTCTACCACTCTCTCTACTAGTCTATAACAAGGGGATGGCCATGGCTTTTATAGAAGGAAGCCATGGCAAGAAATGACTCTTCTACCCTTCCTCTGCAGCTAGAGACAACCCCAAACACGAAACCAGCGTGTTCTGCAGCGGAAATCAGAGGGAGGACTGCTTTTTGGCTTCTGATTGGGCGTTCTGGCGCGCTCTGCAAAAGCAGTTTCTGGGAAATTTCGATCGATCGACTTTTATTTCGATCGATCGACTTCGGGAAAATATTCGATCGATCGAATTTTAAGTTCGATCGATCGACTTGTCAGGGTCTCCGAATTTCCAGCTATCTTCTTATGAAATTTGCCATTCCTCTCTTATTGTCCTACAGAAACAGAAAACACAAAAACTAACCAAAACATTAGAAAATAACAAGGCTAAAGGTCTAACTAGTGCAATTCAAGGGGTCCAAATACACAATATTTGGCACTCATCAAATACCCCCAAACTTACATTTTGCTAGTCCCTTAGCAAAAACAAAATGAAAAACAAAATCAAAGCATGAAACATAAGTCCTCTTTCGTGGGAGAAACGATTGCATTTAGCCCATGCAACAAGCCTTTTAAACCCCTAGGACTCCCTAGTGGACGAGTGAAGTCTCGTGAGGGTTTGCTAGAAATGGTACCCACAAACATTGAAATGCAATATTATCGATTGAGCGGAAATTATCATTCAAACACATGGTTCACACATCATGAGCATGTTTAACAAAATGAATATCACATTATCATGTTTATCAAAAATCGATCAACTCATAGATGGAAAATTGAGACAACACATGTTCAAAAGTGTAAGGTGTGAATAACATAGAATCATGGGGTTTCGATTTTCCTCAAAGTACATATATCCAAAAATTTGCAGGACTTCCGTCAAATAACCAAGGCTTATCTTACATTCATTATTATTTACTATTATTTTGTGTCGGCTGTGCAATGTGTGACTCCTTTAAGCTTTCTAATTGACCTATGTAACGAGTGTTGGGCCAGTGACTCCCAAACCAGATGGTCTTAGGGCACTAGATGTAAAAACATCCCTAAGGGCTTACTTACTCAAGTCAAAAAGGCTACGAAGTCAAACTAGCCAAACAATCATCCAAACTGAAATTCTCATCTTTTTACGCGAACACCCAATGCTTAATGAGGCAAGGGGCCCGGTTACTCAATGAAAAGTCAAATTGGTGATATTATTCTTTCTTTTTTTTTTCTTTTTTTATATATATATATATATATATATATATCAATAAGCCAAGGTTTCATCAATAAGTCATCCTACAAATCTCAAGACACATGAATTTTAATTCAAATCTCATACCCCACAGAAACAAATGCTAATGTGCTTGTGATGAACAATTTAAACATGTCAAGTCTCTCTAATCCAAAGATGAGTCAAAGGATCTCAGATTTAATGATATGCAAAATTCAACATTTTAAACAAACCAATGAGATGCAAACCATAGTAAGATGTATCTATGCTCAACTAACAATAAAGCATTTTTTTTTTTTTTTGAACATTAACAAGGCAATAAAACAAGAATTAAACGAAAACAGACAGAAATGTCTACCCCACCCCCAAACTAGAATAACACATTGTCCTCAATGTGGCTAGAGATACAATACCGAAGGGTGATGCAAGTTGGGCACACTGTAAGAGAAGCGCTCCCCCAAACTTGAATGGCGGACACTGTCCTGAAAATCACAACTGAAACACAAGAAAATCAAATGATAGGGAAAAATGATGATGAGGGTTGCCTCCCACAAGCGCTAAGTTTTCAGTCTTCAGCCAGACTTTCCATCATGACGACAATCACTCCGAGTAACTCGGCTCCTCTAAAAGGGTCGTCTCAACCTCCGAGCTCTGTAACTCCAAAAATGGCTTCAGTCGCTGCCCGTTTACCTTGAACGTGCTGCCATTTTTTGGATCCTCAATCTCAATGGCCCCATAAGAAAACACTGATCGAACTATGAAAGGGCCTGTCCATCGAGATCGGAGCTTTCCTGGGAACAGATGCAGACGTGAATTGTAAAGAATGACTTTCTGACCGGGCTCAAAAGATCGTCTCAATATGTTCTGGTCGTGAGCCTTCTTCATCCGTGCTTTGTACATCCTAGCACAGTCATAGGCATCGTTCCTCAGCTCTTCCAATTCATTGAGTTGGAGCTTCCTCTGTGAGCCAGCCTTTGTGAGATCGAAATTCAGCTGCTTAATGGCCCAGTAGGCTCTGTGCTCCAACTCCACAGGCAGATGGCATGCTTTCCCATACACGATACGGTAAGGTGACATGCCAATCGGTGTCTTGAACGCTGTCCGGTATGCCCATAATGCATCGTTCAACAGGAGAGACCAATCTTTTCTTGACGGGTTCACCGTCTTCTCCAAAATCCTCTTGATCTCTCTGTTTGAAACCTCCACTTGCCCACTCGTCTGAGGGTGATAAGGAGTGGCAACCTTGTGCGTGATGCAATATTTCTTCATCAGTTGTTCGAAGACCCGGTTGCAGAAGTGCTTTCCTCCATCACTAATAATTGCTCGAGGAGTACCAAAACGAGCAAATATAGTGTCTTTTAAAAACTGGACCACAACTCGGTGGTCGTTGGTCTTGCAGGCAACTGCCTCTACCCATTTGGACACGTAGTCCACAGCAACCAAAATGTACAGATAGCCGAAGGAGTTTGGGAAAGGTCCCATGAAATCAATGCCCCATACATCGAAAATCTCAACAATAAGAATCGGGTTGAGGGGCATCATATTTCGACGTGAAATACTCCCTAGCTTCTGACAGCGCTCGCATGCAACACAATAAGTGTGAGCGTCTTGAAAGATGGTGGGCCAGTAGAAACCGCACTGCAAAATCTTTGCAGCGGTCTTCTTCGCACTGAAGTGGCCTCCACAGGCATGATCATGACAGAAGGAGATGACACTGGATTGGTCAGGCTCGGGAATGCATCTCCTAATGATCTGATCGGGACAATACTTGAACAAGTAAGGATCGTCCCAAAAAAAATTCTTCACCATGGACATAAATTTGGACTTATCTTGCCGTCCCCAATGCAAAGGCATTTGACCGGTGACAAGATAGTTCACTATGTCAGCAAACCATGGTGAGTGAGCATGAGCAATATGCATCAACTGCTCATCGGGGAAGGTCTCAGAAATGGGAGCGGCTTCTTCCGTGAAGTCCACGGTAATCCTCGAGAGATGATCAGCCACCACGTTTTCGGAACCCTTCTTGTCCCGAATCTCAATGTCGAACTCTTGTAAGAGCAAAATCCACCGGATGAGGCGTGATTTAGCATCCTTTTTGGAAAAAAGATACTTCAATGCCGCGTGATCCGAGTAGGTGATGACTTTCGATCCTAGAAGGTAGGATCGAAACTTATCCAAAGCAAACACGACTGCCAGCAGCTCCTTCTCAGTGGTCGAATAATTTAGCTGGGCGTCGTTCAGAGTTCGACTTGCATAGTAAATGACGTGGGGAAGTTTGTCAATGCGCTGCCCCAACACAGCTCCAACGGCGTAGTCTGACGCGTCACACATGATCTCGAAAGGTGTACCCCATCTCGGCGGCCGAATGATGGGTGTGGACGTCAGAATTGCCTTCAAGGCCCCAAATGCCTTCTTACAGTCCTCGTCAAAAATGAAAGGGGCCTCTTTCACCAACAGTTTGCACAAGGGCCGGGCGATCTTGCTGAAATCCTGGATGAATCGCCAATAGAATCCTGCATGGCCTAGAAAAGAGCGAACCTCTTTCACCGTCCGTGGGGGAGGAAGGTTGTATATCAGATCTACCTTCGCCTTGTCGACTTCGATCCCCCGACGAGAGATGACGTGCCCGAGCACGATTCCTTGTTGTACCATAAAATGGCACTTCTCCCAATTGAGCACTAGGTTCTTCTCTTTACACCTCTCCAAAACTAACGTGAGGTGGTGCAAACATTCCTCAAAAGATGACCCGAAAACCGAAAAGTCGTCCATGAAAACCTCCAAGAAACGCTCTACCATATCAGAAAAGATGCTGATCATGCACCGCTGAAAAGTAGCGGGTGCGTTGCATAAGCCAAAGGGCATGCGTCGGTAAGCGAACGTTCCGAACGGACAAGTGAAGGTCGTCTTCTCTTGGTCTTCAGGGTCCACAGGGACCTGGTTATATCCAGAATAACCGTCCAAAAAGCAATAATACTCGTGCCCGGCCAACCGCTCCACCATTTGGTCAATGAATGGAAGAGGAAAGTGATCTTTCCTGGTGGCGGTGTTCAGCTTGCGGTAGTCAATGCAGACTCTCCATCCAGACTGTACTCGAGTTGGAACCAACTCGCCTTCCTTGTTCTGCACGACTGTAACTCCAGCTCGCTTGGGCACGACATGAATAGGGCTCACCCATTTGCTGTCAGAGATGGGGTAGATGATGCCAGCATCTAACAACTTGATGACTTCTCCTCTGGCGACTTCTTGCATGGTTGGGTTGAGCCTTCTCTGTGGCTCCCTCGATGGTTTGGTGTCTTCTTCCAAGTGTATCCTATGCATCACCACCGAGGGGCTGATTCCCTTAATGTCTTCAATGGTCCAGCCTATAGCTTCCTTATGCTCCCTTAAGACATCTAACAACCTCTCCTCCTGAGCGGTTTGAAGATCTGAAGCTATGATTACAGGCAAAGTCTCTGCTGGACCGAGGAACTTATACTTAAGATTGTCCGGTAGGGGCTTAAGTTCCTTCTTTGGAGGCTCAGGTACTGCTGCCTCCTCTTCCTTCTTGCTCTCCAGAGGAGCAAACTCCAAAACAGCATTCGCTTGCTCAAGTAGGACATCCAAGTCCAGATCCTCTCCAAATTGAGCAAGGCATGCTTCCAGGGGGTCTTGTATGCTTGATTCTTCAATGCTTTCCTCCAAGATTTCCTCTATCAAGCAGACATTGTTGACCTCATCGCACTCCCTCGGTTGTTTGCTGATGGTGAAAATGTTCAGCTCTACTGTCATGTTGCCGAATGAGATCTTCATTACCCCCGTTCTACAGTTGATCAGGGCGTTAGCCGTAGCTAAGAATGGTCGCCCTAGGATTACCGGTATCTGAACTCCAACGTTCTATACTGGCTCGGTGTCAAGCACTATGAAGTCCACGGGGAAGTAAAACTTATCCACCTTAATCAAAACATCCTCCACTATTCCCCGTGGTATCTTAACTAACCGATCAGCCAATTGCAATGTCATGGAGGTGGGCTTCAATTCTCCTAAACCTAATTGCAGGTAAACTGAATAGGGTAGGAGATTGACGCTGGCTCCAAGGTCAAGCAGGGCCTTCTCAATGTGGCTGACTCCTATCGTGCAAGAGATGGTAGGACATCCAGGGTCCTTGTACTTGATGGGCAGCCGGTATTGGAGGATTGAGCTGACTTGCTCGGTCAAACAAACTTTTCTCGGGACATTGTTCTTCCGCTTGACGGTGATTAAGTCCTTCAAGAACTTGGCGTAAGACGGCACTTGCTGGATGGCATCCAAGAATGGAATGTTGATCTGCACTTGTTTGAATACCTCCCGAATGTCCTCGAATGTTCCTCCTTTCTTGGGCGCGAGAAGTCTATCAGGGTAAGGCGCCCTAGGTATAAACGGCCTAGGAGGAGGAGTCTCTATGGTCGGAGCTGATGTAGATGGCTCAGCATCTTTCTTTTCGACGCTCCTGCTTCCTTGTTCTCCTTGTGCAGCAGGGTTCTCTTCTGGTTGAACCACTTGGTTGTCCACTTGTTTCCCTGATCTAAGAGTGACAACGGCTTGCACATGCTCCTGCCCATGCACTGCATTTGATGATCCTCCCTCATGAAACTGCAACTTCGGGTTCGGCACAGGCTGACTAGGGAGCTTTCCCTTCTCTCTCTCCCCTAGGTGACTAGCAATTTGCCCGATCTGGGTCTCCATCTTGGCAATAGCTTGGGTGTTCACCATGGTAGCATTCTTCACGTCACTGATGGATTGGCCAGTAATCTGGATGAAGGCCTTAAGAGTGTCTTCCAACGATGATTGTGAAGAAGAGGCAGGGGCTTGAGTGGGGGACTGATATGATGGTGCTGGCTGGGCTGGACGGCTTTGATGGTGAACCGGCTGATGAAAACCAGGGGGGTATTGAGTATGAGATTGGTGAGGAGCTCCCCCTTGAGTCAAAGGCTGGTTCTGCTTCCAAGAAAAGTTAGGGTGGTTCCGCCACCCTGGATTGTACGATTCGGAGAAAGGTCCACTGGCTTGCTTTCGATAATCGTTGAAAGCGTTCACTTGCTCCATTGGTGATTCGACAAAAGTTGGCAATGATGGGCAAGTCTGTGCTACGTGCAAGGGACTAGCACAGATGGAACAGCAGTCGACATGGAATGGGTTGGCAGCATTCATGGATTTGCTAACAACTAGGGCTTCGACCTTTTTGGTAAGGGCATCTATCTTCATTTTTAATTCTATATCCTCCTTAACCTCATAGATGCCTCCCTTTTTCTGAATGCGAGCAGCTCTATCTCGACAGCTAGAAAAATCCCACTGTTGGGAATTGTCGGATAACTGATCTAAGGTCCTATACGCTTCCTCTCCCGTCAAACTCAGAAATGCGCCTCCGTTCATTGACTCGATCATGCTACGATTGGATTGAGTTAATCCTTGATAGAAAAATTGCACCAGTCTCCATTTCTCGTATCCATGTGGAGGGCACTTGATCAGCATATCTTGAAATCTCTCCCAACTCTCAGAAAATTTCTCATCTTCTTCTTGAGTAAATGAGCTTATCTCTTTCCTACACTCATTGACTTTGGACATGGGGAAGAATTTGTTGTAGAACTTGTTGAGCAAGTTCTCCCAAGAAGTGATGGAACCAGGCATGTTTGAATCCAACCATGCTTTGGTCCTATCATGGAGTGAGAAAGGAAATAGCCTAAGATGCACAGACTCTTCAGAAAATTTTTGAAATTTGAAGGTGGCACAGATGTCCTTGAATTTCTTCACATGGCTATAAGGATTTTCGAGGTCCAAGCCATGGAATGCGGGTAGGAGTTGAATGACATGAGGCTTGAGGTCAAAATGAGTGGCATTGGTTGGGGGTAATACGATACATGAAGGAGAATTTGTTGCCACGGGTGCAAACAAATCCCTAAGTGTCCTAGTATGATCCACGTTTTCTCCCCGATTCCTCTCATTTTCATTTGCATGCATGTTATCTCCCATCTCAACAGAATTTCTAAGATTTCTCCTAAGAGTTCTTTCAATTTCGGGATCTAAAGATGTCAAGTCTAAGTTCAATGATCTTCTACCAAGCATACACCAAGCATACACAAATATTCAACCAAAAGACAAACAAACAAAAATAAAGAAAATAAGTTGCTAACAGGGGACAAAGTTCTCCAAAGTACAATCTAGGCTAATTCCCAGGTAGGTGAGGGGGGTCTCAATGGACACACTTAAATCCCAAGACCAATCCTTGCCAGAATTTACCTTGACATTGCCTTTAGATTGCTAAGTATCCTTACTAGCAAAATATTTTCTCTTTTTTTTATGACAAAGAAAAATAACACAACTAAGATAAATTGTAAAGACTAAAACAAATGCATACAATTTACACTAAGACAGCAGTAAGAGTAAAGATAAGAATACTTACAAGTTGGGACCAAAAAGAATTTTGGTAAAAATTTTCTGCTACTGATCTTATCCAGGAGCTGCCTTCTGAGTTGAGGTCGATCGATCGAATGTAATGGTCGATCGATCGAAATTTATACTCGATCGATCGAATGTTCGAAATTTGCAGGGCCGGGAATAGAAACAGAAAATAGAAAAGAAAAATCTCTTCTCTTTTTTTTTTTTTTTTAGAACAGTATAAAACAAAATTGAGGATAATATAAAACACAAACTAAACAGAATTTGAACTAAGTTATAGTTAACTAAAAAGAAAATTTAAACAAACAGCAAAATACTTTTAAACAGAAACAAATTATGCACAAAAAATGAACAAAATGGACTAAAAAAAAGTACTGGAACAGTGATACTCACCTAGTTCCGAGCTGCTGCTGTGCAGAAAGTCGTTCGATCGAAAGTCGATAATATTTTCGATCGATCGAATTTAGTTTCGATCGATCGATTCTTCAGGGCACCCAGTAAGTTGCAGAAACTGCAGAACAGGTCCGGGAAAAACAAAGAAAAGACTTAGAATGCAGAACAGAAGCTAAACAACAGTAAAAATGAAACAAAAATCTATCTAACTAGTAGAAAAACAAAATCAATCAAACAAAAACCAATTTTTGAACCGATTTCCCCGGCAACGGCGCCAAAAACTTGATGTGTTTTAAATAGTACTCGCAAGTGCACGAATCATTTTGCAATATAGTGTTATGCAAGTGCGAGGTCGATCCCACAGGGAAATGGTCAAATATTGGTACCTTGCTTAATCAACCTCATTTTAACCTAGTTCCAAAGGTTTGAGAATTGATTCAAGAACAAAAGACTAAATTAAAGAGATGTTATGGAATATGTAAATTAAAAGGAACTAAGGTTAAGGAATCCACCAAACCAAATACTACAACTCACACTCTTGGTTTCCACTTGAACGCCCAAGGAACATTAAGCTTAGGGTGTTATTCAAGTTTCTTAACCATAAACCCAAGAACCATTAAATGAATCCAACACATTGACAAATCACAAAGAGTACCGATTGAAATCAAAACATCCAATGTATCATTCAATCACAATGGATATCATCATCCGAACCGATAAAACAATGTATTGGTCGGTTGAAACACATAAAATGTCCTCTAACCACCACTAACCACATTCATTGCAAAAGATGAAGCATTAAATGAATGGAACTTGAACAACTAAAATGATATATCATTAAATGTGCAAGTGGTACAGCAAGGTTGTGAGTGTCATCAATGGAAAGGTTTCATCCTCAACCCTAGTTGAGGTTACTAGCCTTCCATGACTAAAAACACCACAATAAAATGATGAACAACCATGGAAATGAAAGAAAAACTCTACAAAGAGAAAGTATTCTGAAAATAAACTACTGAATTACACTACAATAAGCACGAAATTAAAACTATTAACAGAGTTTCTGCTCTATCCTACTCTCTCTACCACTCTCTCTACTAGTCTATAACAAGGGGATGGCCATGGCTTTTATAGAAGGAAGCCATGGCAAGAAATGACTCTTCTACCCTTCCTCTGTAGCTAGAGACAACCCCAAACACGAAACCAGCGTGTTCTGCAGCGGAAATCAGAGGGAGGACTGCTTTTTGGCTTCTGATTGGGCGTTCTGGCGCGCTCTGCAAAAGCAGTTTCTGGGAAATTTCGATCGATCGACTTTTATTTCGATCGATCGACTTCGGGAAAATATTCGATCGATCGAATTTTAAGTTCGATCGATCGACTTGTCAGGGTCTCCGAATTTCCAGCTATCTTCTTATGAAATTTGCCATTCCTCTCTTATTGTCCTACAGAAACAGAAAACACAAAAACTAACCAAAACATTAGAAAATAACAAGGCTAAAGGTCTAACTAGTGCAATTCAAGGGGTCCAAATACACAATATTTGGCACTCATCAGTGACCGACCTTCCCGCAATGATGACAAATAGGAACAAACTTACCTTGTGTTCCTGAATCCTTGGAGCTAGGCTGAAACAGTTATTTAAACAAGAAATATCTAAACAAGCTGTATCTTCTATCACAGGCTTAATATCAATAGAATCTAATTCAAATTCAGAAGCATGTGAAATAGAAGTACTTAAATCATTAAAAATTAAATCAGGCTTGTTAGAAATATCTGTATGAATACAAATCATGCTTTTCAAATTATTACTAGAGAATTTTTTCAAAAGATCCTCTGATTATTTTAATTTATTCTCTAGTGCATCAACAGTATCAAAAAGCATGGTATTCTCAGATTTCAAAGAGTCAATCAAAACATGTGATTCAAATAATTGTAAAATCAAAGACTCTTTTTCTTGCTTAATCTTCTTGAGTTCTCTATTGGATTTCTTAAAGAGTTTACCTATCAAACGGGTATCTTTAGAGAAATATAAAAATCATCTTCAGAGAACTCAGGAAGATTTATGTTAAAAGAAGTCATGGATCACACTCAAGAAATAAATCTAAAACACAAGTGTAACCTGCTCTGATACCAATTGAAAATAATTTATTGACTTCTAATTTAAACCAAGTGTGTGTTTGTGTGCAAACAAATATCTTAAATGCGGAATTTAAATGAGAGAAGATATTTGTTACGAAGTGGAAACTCTATGAAGAGAAAAAACCACTCTGGGGCAGCCAAACCCAAGAAATCCACTATCCAAAAACAAAGCTAGTTACAAGACACTCGTACTCACATAACCCTATGCAGTAGTCATACCTTTAACTCTGACGTGTAGCCCAACACGAACGCTTCCTAACCAGATCTTCCACCTGAAGGGGTTTTTGATGGATTCCTTTACCTTAAGGCCGACCCCTAAGATAGACTTCTCACGAACACTTGAGCACACACTAGCACCGGCTTGAGAGCTAGCGGATCTTCGATTCTCCCTAAACACCCTCTCAAAGCACTATGGAATTCACCACCGAATTCTGTACAAAACACTAGCCTAGAGGCCCCTATTTATAGGCTTTAAAAGACCTCAAAAACTGCTGAGATTTGGACTCTGGCTAGCGAGCGTCCGGACAGAAGTTAGCCACGTCCGGACGGTTTTCTGCGATATCCTTTCAGAAACAGAGTAATTTTATCTTTATCGGGTTCATGTCCGGACGGCTTGACCGAGCATCCAGACGGGTTGCAGAGACTTCCCAAACAATGTTGATTTTTGAAAACAGACTCCTTGTTGAATACTGATTGACCGAGCGTCCAGAAGGTATTGCTCTGACGTCCAGACTTTTTCAATGTTTATCTGTAAGACACTGCGGGGCGTCTGGACGCATTCAAAGGCTCGTCTGGACGGTTGCACAGGAACCAACTATTCTGACTTGGAAATTGCATGGAAACTTCAGACATCTTCTTAGAAACTTGTGACCATACACATGGCATGAAATAAGACACTGTCCATATTACTTGAAGACTCTGAGTAGAACCGATAATCCTGTTAAAAGGCAACCGTTACATAAAATGTTTTTGTCAACCAAAATGTTGCCTATATAAAATACTAACAACAACCTTATAATTTCAAATACTCAAAAATAAATCAAGAGTAAATCAAAATGTAAATCCAAAGTAGGGAAGTACATACCATGATTGTTAGTTTACTATTGGCCTCATTTTGTTTGGACAAAATCACTTGTATGTAAAGATGCTGTAAACAGGGATTCCACTATTCAGAGCACTCTCAGAAGACTCTGCACTGCTTGAAAGTTAGAATAATTCAGGTTCCCTATCAGCCATTCGGACGATCGTGCCATCCCGTTCGGACGCCCATCTATCTACTATTCATCCATCCGGACGACGTGTCATTCTGTCCGGACGCCCGACAGACCAAGCGTCAACCGTTTGGACGATGTGTTTTTCCGTTTGGACCCTATACTGTATCGAGATGCTTCTGTTCTAGCTTGTATCCGTCCGGACGTCTCAACAGCCCGTCCGGACGCCTCTCAATGATCGATCAGCTTCAGATTCTTTCCAAGTTCAGAATAAGGGAAGATTGATACACCCGTCCTGACGATGTGGTTTCCTGTCCAGACGCCCTCATATATAAGGCAAGAATCACAATTCAAATATCACCGTCCGGACGTCAGTCAACCTTGGTCCGGACGCGCGTGCAACTAATATGGAAATTGCCGATTCGACTTCAATCGTCCAGAGGCCTATCCCTCATGTTCCGGACACGCGCATATCAGATATGGAAATTGTGTGTTGAAGAATAGCCGTCCGGACATTCATTCCCCATGGTCCGAACGCGCGAAGCCTTATATGGAAATTACTTGCAGCGGATGTGCGACCGTCCAGACGATAGTGTCTCACCGTCCGGACGCAGCTCTTAAATAGGAAAGATTTTCAGCCAAATTCTTGAAAAATCCTATCGCACTGTTGTCCGTCTGGACGGCCTTGGTTCATCTTCCAGACAACGTCCGTACATATTACTGCAGTCGCCCATTCTGCACCTCAGCCTATAAATAGAGGCCCCTGGGCATTGAGAATTGCATGAATTCGGTATTGAATTTCACAAGTGCTCAGAGAAGTTATTTTTCCTCTAAAGCCATTACAAATGTGCTGTTGCTGTGCTACATCTGAAGTCTATCTTAGGGGACGACCCTAAGGTAAAGGATTCCATTGACCCCTTCAGGTAGGAGACCTGGTTGGGAAGCGTTCGTGTTGGGTTACACGTTAGAGAGCAAGGTACCACCACTGCATCGGGTATATGTGAGTGTTACTATCTTGTATCTAGCTTTGTCTTTTGAATAGTGGATATCCTGGGTTTGGCTGCCCCGGAGTGGTTTTTCTCTTGATTGAGTTTCCACTTCGTCAACAAAAATCTGTGTGTCTTTTATTTTCCGCATTATTATTTTTGTTGACACTTTGTGCACACACTTGCTGTTTATTTTAGAAGTCAATTTCAATTTTCAATTGGTATCAGAACTTGGTACACTCTGTTGAGATTTATTTCTTGATTGTTGTTAATTTTGACTTCTATATTTTGATATGTCTCAAACTCTTCATTATGTTCTTGCCTTTGATGGTAAGAACTATGGCTATTGGAAGGCACGTATGCGTTTCTTTCTGAAATCTATTGATTGTTGGAGTATTGTTGAAACTAGTTGGACCAAACTAGTGGATGCAGCACTCGAACTAGTCCCTTAGAAAAATGGACGTCTTTCAAATGATAAAGCCCTCCATGCTCTGTGCCAAGCACTTTCTCCATCTGAATTCGCCAAAATTTCAAACCACGAATCAGCCAAAGAAGCATGGTAAATTTTGGAAACAACATATAAAGGCACTAAGCTTGTTAAATCTGCCAAACTTCAAATGTTGATTTCAAAATTTGAAGAAATTAAGATGTTGGAAGAAGAGACATTCGGGGAGCTTTACTCCAAGATGAGTGACCTGAGAAACTCCATGGTGAGTCTTGGGAAACCTATCTCGGATGTAAAACTCATCCGAAAGATTCTAAGATCTTTACTTGAGCGTTTCAGGATCAAGGTAACAACAATTGAAGAAAGCAAGGATCTTGAGGAGATGAAGATTGAAGAGCTGGTACGATCTCTTCAGACATATGAGCTGTCTCTACCCCCGGTCAAGAAGTTGAAGACCATTGCCCTAAAGGCTTCCAAGAATAAGGTAGAAGTCTCATCTGAAGATGACTTTGAGGATGAAGAAAAAGTTGTGGCTATGCTAGCCAAAAATTTCAGAAGACTAATGAAAGATGATCGGTTCAAGAAGAAGTTTTCTGAAAAAGTAAAGAAGCTTCTCAGAGAAGTTGAACCGGAGGAAGAAGAGAAGAAAGATCCTAGAGGACCCCGATGGTTTGAATGCTCAGGCTTTGGGCATATCCGGGCCGATTGCGGAAATCTTAAAAAGGGCAAGGGAAAGGCTTACAATGTGACTCTCAGTGATGAGTCAGAAGAAGACGCTCCAGAGTCTGAAAAATTTCTGGCCTTTATAGCCCCACATGTTGAAGAAGAAGACTCGTATTACTCGGAGCATAATGATAATGGGGAAGAGCTCAAGGAGGCCTACAAGACACTCTACATAGAGTATGAGAAGCTGAGAGAAGGCCGAAAGCAGTACCTTAATGATCTGAACAGTTTGCAGACTGAGAAGAGTTCATTGCTGCTCAAAATACAAGAGCTTGAGTAAAAGCTACTAGAGATGCAGCTCCAGCTAGAAAGAGTCACCGATGAGAAGCTGACTCGAACCAACAAGACTGGTCTCGGGTATGTAGCTCCCTCTTCAGAAGCTCCCTCTACTTCACAGACTGTATTTGTAAAACCTACAGTCCCAGTGCCTCCTCTTACTGCTGAAGATAAAGGGAAGGACAAGCTCGATGATGATGTTGTAGGCACTCAGAAGCCTCATTCCATCAGAAGAGCTCCCATATGTCATCACTGCTGTCTAAGTGGGCATGTTCGTCCTCAGTGCTCCCTCTTGAAAGCCCAGAAAGCCAAGGCCAAGAAAGAAGTGCCTAGACAGGCTAATCATGGCACCAGACCTGCGACCCAATATCAGACTTCATGGCATCAGGCACCGTACCAAGCACCAAGGCATCAGTATCAAGCCCCTTGGTCTGATGCTCCTAGGATTCAAACTTCTCAGCATCAGCGGCCTCAACAGCGGTTTGTACCAGCCAATCACAGTGGCACCTACAAGAACAAATCCAAGCAGTTTAGATGGCCTCAGAATATGAAAGAAGAACAATACTACAGTGAGCCTTCTATCTAGATACAGAGCATGAAGAGTGGATGATGTAGTCTTGCCAGCAACCAACCCCTGGAAGGCAAGCTTGGGTCGAGAAGGACAGTTACCCCATGAGGGGGAACAGACGCACCTAGCAGGATCAGGTGTTTATGCCTAGGATTTGGTTCCTAATCCTATGGCATCAGGTTTGCTTGCATATCTCATTTGTTGTATTTTGTATGCAATCTAGGAACCTTTGTTTTTTGTTTTGCCCCCTATTTCTCTTGAGAGAATTGTGCATGTATTTGTTGGGGAAGACTATAAAAGGAAGTCGAGAGACTGTTTTTCTGTATTGGCATCATTGAGTATTCACAGGTTTGATCTTGCCTTGCATATGATGTCATTTCCATATTGCATGTTTTGTTTTCTTGCATTTCAATAAAATAAAAAATAAAAAAATAAAAAATTTGGGGAGAATTTGCAGGATAATTTTTTCTCTTGGCATATCAGATATTGCATGTGTTTTCACTTGATATCTCAATTCTTTGTGCATTATTCTACTTTGCTTAGATATAATTGAGAGTTTATGACTATAATCTCCCAAGTGTTTTCCTGTATATGCAAAAGTAGGATAGCTTCTTTTCTCATGCGATGAAAAATGTGCACTATCCACGACTCCCCTAAAGGTACATCTTTCCTTCTCTGACTTCTTGTCTCTAGAAATTCTGGATAGGAGAAGAGGTCTTTGATAAGATGGCCAAATTGACCACATGCTAGTTGAACCTAGAACCTAAAAACTCTGGCATTCTCTCTAGGTTGTAGCACCATAAGAATCAAGCAGTAAATCATTTGCATTATGTACTTTAAATTGTATATTCACTACTTATGTGCTGAATTTGCTATATGCCTTGCCCTCTACGTGCAAGTAAATTTTTTACTTTTTCCTTCATGGTACAAGTAAAACAATTAGGTGCTGCATCTCAGGGGGAGTGTATCAGATAAGGGTGGCTAGGCCCAAGTAAGTTATAAGGTTTGACTTTTGACTAATCTGTCACTGATTTTCTCTCTTGTCTAGAAAATCTGGTTGCTCTTTGTCATATCTGTGATAGTTGATGTGTGTTTCAAAGAGTACTCGCAAGCGCACGAATCGTTTGCAATATAGTGTGTGCAAGTGCGAGGTCGAATCCACAGGGAAATGGTCAAATATTGGTGTCTTGTTTAATCAACCTCATTTTAACCTAGTTCCAAAGGTTTGAGGATTGATTCAAGAACAAAAGACTAAATAAAAGAGATGGAGTGAAATATGCAAATTAAAAGGAACTAAGGCTAAGGAATCCACCCAACCAAATCCAACAACTCACACTCTTGGTTTCCACTTGAACACCCAAAGAACATTAAGCTTAGGGTGTCATTCAAGTTTCTCAACCATAAACCCTAGAACCATTAAATGAATCCAACACAAAGACAAATCACAAAGAGTACCAATTTGAAATCAAATCATCCAATGTATCATTCAATCACAATGGATATCATCATTCAAACCGATAAAACAATGTATCCATCGGTTGAAACACATCAAATGTCCTATTTCCACCACTAACCACATTCATTGCAAAAGATAAAGCATTAAATGAATGGAACTTGAACAACAAATATGATATATCATTAAATATGCAAGTGGTACAGCAAGATTGTGAGTGTCATCAGTGGGAAGGTTTCATCCTCAACCTTAGTTAAGGTTACTAGCCTTCCATGACTAAGAACACCACAAGAAAATGAAGAACAACCATGGAAATAAAAGAAAAGCTTTACAAAGAGGAAGTGTCTGAGAACAAAAGCTACTGAAATACACTACAAAATGCACGAAATTAAACCTATCTACTATTCTCTGCCCTTTCTACAAGGAGACATGGCTATGGCTTTTATAGAAGAAAACTAGGGCTAGAAACCCATGTAAGATGACTCCTTTACCCTCCTCTAGGGTTCCTCTCTTGCTAGAGACAACCAAGAACATGAAACCAGCGTGTTCTGCTGCGAAAATCAGAGGGAGAGCTGCTTTTTGTCATGGAGGAGCTTCTGATTGGGTGTTCTGGCGCGCTCTGCAAAAGCAGGTTCTGGGAAATTTCGATCAATCGACTTTTATTTAGATCGATCGACTTCGGGCAAAGTTTCGATCGATCGACTTTTCAGGACCTCCGAATTTCCAGGCATTTTCTTATGAAATTTGCCATTCCTCTCTTATTGACCTATAGAAACAGAAAAACACAAAAACTAACCAAAACATCATAAAATAACAAGGCTAAAGGTCTAACTAGTGCAAATCAAGGGGTCCAAATACACAATATTTGGCATTCATCAATAGTCATACCTTGTGGGTTAAGTCTTCACACACATACGCATTGCATGAGTTGAGCTGTCTATTTGAATTTTCTATGTCCAGGAAAATATTTGTGCTAATTAAAATCTCAACTCTCTTTTATATCTCTGCTTAGTTTTGAGATGCTCTCTGATTGTGTTATCAGTGGATTATACACGCGTGTTCTGAAACTGACTTGAGAAAAATTAAAATTCTATAAATTTTTCTTCAGTCTTCTGTTTTTTAGTGTGAAGAGTCCGGACGGACCTTTTCTTACGTCCGGACAAGCGCAGTCTTGCCATATGACGACCTAGCAGTTGCCATCCGGATGGTTAAGTGACACATCCGGACAGGATCTCTACAGGTTTAAGACTTGGGTCTCTTTCTCTGCCATACAAACGTCTTTGCATTTTTATTGATTTATCATGGCATCTTGTGGATTTCTCCCTAGATTTTGGCAGTTTTTGCACGTCTCTTTTCATCCCATGATCTTCATTGTGTCTTCCATTATTCTTTTAAGTCTTTGTGCTTTTAGAATATTGAAATATTTGTTGGGACATTTTCTTGAGATAGTGTGCATGAAAATCCTTCTCTATCTGTGTGTTGGGCTAATCATGTTATATTTATGCCTTATGAGTAGCTGCATTGCTTATATTTCTCTTTGGCATCCATTTGACAGCCGTGTTAAATACCACATTATTTTTGGAACTAACAGGATCTAATGGTATTTTTGGAGATATTTCTTGTTGGTTTTGATTCAGGAATATGATATCCAGCAGCTCCCAGCACAATGTTTGATAGATGGATCCTTTGGAAAACTGATTGTTGTTGAAGTTGGATGTTCAAATTCCAAACGTCTCAGGATTAAGATGAGCTTTTTTCCCCAGCTCATGCAAAGCCTTCCGTAGTATTCCCTCATATCTGCATCAGTCAGAGGTTCAGTGGTGAATCTCCTCAGTTATCTTGCAGACCAGTTGCTTAGAGGATGTCATTCTGCGGATAACCAGGTTCAGGCTTTGCAAAATCAAGAGATTGAAGATCTTTCAGTCCATGGTTCCCAGCTTCCTGAGCTAGAAGCCGAAGTAGTACAAATCCAGCCTTTTATACGGATTTCTCTCCGTTACTTGATTCCAATGGATCAACAGGATTTGATACTTGGAGGATTTATGTTCCTCTCTTTTGGGCCACTTGCAGACTTTTCTCTAATTTCCTATTGATTAGGATTTTAGAACTTTTTTTGTCTGTGGATATTATTACTCTATTTACCCTTGTACTTCTGAGACATTGAGGGGGAGTAATTGTTGTGTAGTTTTTCTCTATTACTCTGTTTACCCTTTGTCCCTTTGTGACAAAAAGGGGGATTAATTTTAATTTTTGGACCGGGAATGTATTTCCAAACCGGTCAAGTGATTTTTGTCCCAGAATGGCCAAATGGGGAGTTTGTTAGTTTATTATTGACCTTATTCTGTTTGGACAAAATCACTTGAATGTAAAGATGCTATAAACAAGGATTCCACTATTCAGAGCACTCTTAGAAGACTCTGCACTGCTTGAAAGTTAGAAGAATTCAGGTTCCCTGTCAGCCATCCGGATGATCGTGCCATCCAGTCCGGACACCCATCTGTCTACTGTTCTTCCGTCCGGACGCCCGACAGACCAAGCGTCAACCGTTCGGACGACGTGTTTTTCCGTTTGGACCCTATACTGTATCGAGAAGCTGCTATTCTAGCTTGCATCCGTTCGGATGTCTTTGCAGCCTATCCGGACGCCTCTTAGTGATCAATCAGCTTCAGATTCTTTCCAAGTTCAAAATAAGGGAAGATTGATACACCCGTCCGGATGATGTGGTTTCCCGTCCGGACGCGCTCATATATAAGGCAAGAATCGCAATTCAAATATCACCTTCCGGACGTCAGTTAGCCTTGGTCCGGACGCGCGTGCAACTAATATGGAAATTGCCAATTCGACTTCAATCATCCGGACACCTGTCCCTCATGGTCCAAACCCGCGCATATCAGATATGGAAATTGTGTGTTGAAGAATTGCCGTCCGGAAGTTCATTCCCCATGGTCCGGACGCGCGAAGCCTTATATGAAAATTACTTGCAGTGGACGTGCGACCGTCCGGATGACAGTGTCTCACTGTCTGGACGCATCTCTTAAACAGGAAAGATTTACAGCGAAATTCTCAAAAAATCGTGTCACACTGTTGTCCGTCCGGACGGCCCAGGTTCACCGTCCGGACGGCGTCCGTACATATTACTGCAGTCGCCCATTCTGCACCTCAGCCTATAAATAGAGGCCCATGGGCATTAAGAACTGCATGAATTCAGTATTGAATTCCACAAGTGCTCAGAGAAGTTATTTTTCCTCTGAAGCCATTGCAAGTGTGTTGTTGCTGCGCTACATCTGAAGTCTGTCTTAGGGGACGACGCTAAGGTAAAGGATTCCATTGAAGACCCCTTCAGGTAGGAGACCTGGTTGGGAAGCGTTCGTGTTGGGTTACACGTTAGAGAGCAAGGTACGACCACTGCATCGGGTATATGTGAGTGTTACTATCTTGTATCTAGCTTTGTCTTCTGAATAGTGGATATCCTGGGTTTGGCTGCCCCGGAGTGGTTTTTTCTCTTAATTGAGTTTCCACTTCATCAACAAAAATCTCTGTGTCATTTAATTTCCGCATTATTATTTTTGTTGACACTTTGTGCACACACTTGCTGTTTATTTTTAGAAGTCAATTTCAATTTTCAATGATAAATGAGGAAAGTGATGAAAAGTGCAAGAAACAACAAGTAGAAAGCACCAAATAATCGGAGGGTAGCAGAAAATTGAGGAGAGGGTAAAAAACAACTGCAGGAGAAGAAAAAGAAAACGCAGGTTTTATAAACTCCCAACTCGTGTCCGGACACAAGGAATGCATGTTTGGACATGCGTTCAGTAGTGAACCTAATACCTATTTTGCTAGACACAGATCAAAGATGTTCAGACACTACACACAAAAACACAATTTTTAGGAAGAAAATAGATAATTTTTTTTTCCAATGTGAGCTCCAAAATATACATATATGTAAAACTGAAAAAACAGTCAAATAGCAATACAAAATTCCCAAAAATGTATATGAGATGCTTAGAAATTCATGAGCATAGATTATCTGCAAAAAAATTAGACTAGAAAAATTTACTCATCTCATGTCATGTGTGTAGTGTGTGAAAGCTTAATCAATAAGGCAAAAAGGTTATAAATTAGGTTATAACACCTGAATTGCCTGTTAAGAAAAATAAAAAGTTTGATAAGTCAAAAGTCAAACCTTATCTTACTATGACATAGTCACCCTCATCTGATACACTCTCCCTAAGAAATAACTCTTTTTCTTTTACTTAGTCCGTTAGTGACTGTCTCTTTCGGTAATGATTTGATCACTAACTCTTTCTATAGGGTCAAGTGTATGAAACTTTTAAGACCATATTCAGTAGTGGACTTTTTAGTATCCATATTTTCTAAGAATTTGTTGCTTTCTTTCTTGGTGCTGTAACCTAGAGAGGATGCCAGAAATTTTAAGCTTTAGGTTAAACTAGAGAATTGGTCAATTTGACAAACACACTAAAATATTTCTCAAAAAGATATTAAGAGTAAACTAGAGAAAAAAAAAATTCTTAAGGGAGCTTTAATAGTGCACAAAAGCAATCGCATGAAAAGAATAAACTATCAACCTTTAGATGCAGTAGAAAATAATGTAGATATCAAACTGTGTTATCTCATGTATATGTAAGGATATTTCATCAAAGCACAAAGATTAAAATATCATTTAAAAAGACATGAGATATCTGAAAAGCTGTCAAAAAGAAAAAAAAAATACACTGCATCCATTCCCCCCCCCCCCCTCTTTATATATATATAAACTTCAAAAAAATAAAATAAATAAAGACAGCAAACAAAACAAAAGGAAACATGCTTTAAGACTAAAGAACACAGTAAAGTTTATTCCTAGCATGTGAGAAGACATGTTTAGGACATGTCACAAGCATCAAAGGTGAGTCTAAGAAATTCAAACCTTCCTCCATTAAGAGGTTTGATATCACCTAAAATCAACCAAAACAGAAAAGCATCTTCCCGACGTGCTTTTTTTGTCATCCTTATTACCAGCTCTGTTAGCATTAGAATAACTCTGAAAGTAAAATTAGACCTGCTAGTTGTTCTCTTAAACAAGATCAAACCATTAGAAGCAAAGAGATAGAGAAACTTAGATCAACACAAGAAATACTCAAGACTGGATGCAAAACATATGCAAAATAATAAAAGAACGGCAATATTAGCAAGATGCAATGCATAGAACCCGACATGCTTTAGGATAAAAACAAGAACAATGATCTTAGGCATGCCATGTGACCACCTAACTCTAGGTGAATCCACTACCACTTCCCCTCAAGGGGTGAATGGTATCAACCTTCCTAACCCAAGCCTTTTTAACCCAGGTGCAGTGTTGTGACCCTTGTCCAATTTATCCAACCTAGTCAAAATATCCATCATCATGTTAAACAACCCCCCACAGCTTTTCCTATAAAAGGAACTATCATGCTTATACTCACGGAATTTTTTCCGGGGAACACATTTATGCGTAAAAGATTTTTTTACCAATTTTACCTTTCTTGGGATCATGCTTCTTAGTACAAGGCTTCTAAGAGTAAATCTGAAGACAATATGGTCGAGTTTGACTAATAATACAACAGTTAAAGCAAGTATGAATGAATTTAGATTTAGATTGCTTCTTAATAGGTATTTGAGATTCAGCTTTGACATGCTTACGAATAATATCATTCTTACCTTTATCCAAACAAGCAATATGAGTCCTATAAATTTCAGGCTTAACAAAAACAGTTTTGGAGGTAGAAGCAACATGTGAAGAAGATACAACAAATTTATGAAATCCTAAGCCAGATTTGTCAGATAAGCACTTTTGATATTTAAGCATTTGAACAAACTTATCACCAAATTTTTTTTCCAAATGCCTCTGTGATTCAATCAATTCATCTTCTAGACATTTAACTTTTTCAATCAATCTGCTTCTTTCAATTTCAAATTCATTAAGCTTTTTAACATGTTGTTTGTTTACCTCTCTTAACTCAGAAAATTTTACAAACACTTTATTATAAACCCTCTGAAGCTCTTTTTGTTCATCTTCAGATCCACTATTTTCATAACAGTTTTTATTAGATTCATGCGGACTACCATATGAAGTAGCAATAGCTAAATAATTTGAATCCTTACCTGGAGTCTCATCACAGTTAGAATCATCACTCAAAGTAGCATTAAAAGCCTTACCTTTGGACTGCTTCAAATTTCCACAATCAACACGAATATGACCATAGCTTGAACATTTTCGAGGACCACATGGATCCTTTTTATCAGATTCAAATTTGTCTTGATCAGTTCCCTTGGAATCTCCCTTAGAATTTTCAGAAAATTTAGCATTCTTGCTCCTAATTTTTCTGTTACTAGAATTCATTTGTTAGTTTATGATTGGTAGCATTCTGTTGGACAAAATCACTTCTATGTAATGATGCTTATTAAATAGAGATGTTGTTATATCCAGAGTCTACACTTTAGTTATATGCTTCAAGAAGACTTTGTACAGAATTCAAGACAGTGTTGTTCAAGTCCCTTGCATCCGTTCGGGCGATGTGATATTCCATTCGGACGCTCATCTGTCAAGCGTCATTCGTCTGAACGACGAGAACTTTCCATCCGGACTCCCTTTTGTGTCCAGAAGCTTTGAACTGTCCCAGGTTGCATCCGTCCGGAAGTCTCAGCAACATGTCCGGACACCCTTGACTGTTTGACAAGTAAAAGGATTTCCTTTCCAAACAGAGATATCAGAAGATAGCTACAACCGTCCGGAAGACGTTGTTTTTCCGTTCGGACACTATCCTTGATAAGGTAAGTTGTGCAGAAGACGTTCAACCATCTGGACGTTAGTCTACATTGTCTGGACGCTCATACCTTATTATGGAAATTGTGTGCAACAGAATTGCAACCGTCCGGATGTGGCTTTATTCAGGAAAGAATCTCAGTGCTATTTTAGAAAGCCGGTTGCATAGTTGTCCGTCTAGACTCCCATATCTACCGTCCGGATGCCGCCTAGAGAAAACCAAATCAGTGTCGATTTAGGTCTTCTGTAGCCTATAAATAGAGGCCTCTAGACATGTAAATTGTAAGAATTCGGTAGTGAATTCCATAAAGCTTAGAGAGAATATTTTAGGAGTCGTTGTGCCAATCCGCTTACTCCCTAGCCGTTGCCAAGTGCCGTTGCTGTGTTCGTGTGAAGTCTATCTTAGGGAGGAGCCATGAGGTAAAGGATTCCATTAAAGACCCCTTTAGGTAGGTTACTTGGTTGGGAAGCGTTCGTGTTGGGTTACACGTTAGAGTTCAAAGTACGACCACTGCATAAGTGTATGTGAGTGCTATTGCTTTGTAACTAGCTTTGTCTTCTAAATAGTGGAATTCTTAGGTTTGGTTGCCCCGGAGTGGTTTTTCTCTTAATTGAGTTTCCAATTTGTCAACAATGTTAGGTTGTAATTGGCTACATTCTGTTTGGACAAAATCACTTGTATGCAAAGATGCTTTTTAATAGGGATTCCACTATTCAAAGTATCTTCAGAAGATTCTGCACTACTTGCAAATCAGAAGATTTTCGGTTCCCTATCAACCGTCTGGACGCTCATCTGTCCACAATTCCAGCCGTCCGGACGACGTACCATACCTTCCGGACGCCTGACAGACCAAGCATCATTCGTCTGGACGACGTGGATTTTCGTCCGGACCCTCCACTGTATCGTGAAGCTTCGGTTCTAGCTTGCATTCGTCCGGACGTCTCAGCAGCCCGTCCGGACGACGTCCAGTGATCGATCAGCTTTAGATTTTCTTTCCAAGTTCAAATAAGGGAAGATTGATGCAACCGTCCGGATGACGTGGATTCCCATCCAGATACGCTCATACATAAGGCAAGAATCACAATTCAAATACAACCGTCCGGACGTCAGTCAGCTTGGTCCGGACGCGCGTTCAACATATATGAAAATTGCATATTCAACTTCAACCGTCTGGACGCCTGCCTTTCATGGTCCGGACGCGCGCTAAACAGATATGGAAATTGCGTATTAAAGATCAACCATCCGGACAGCCATCCCCCTTGGTCCGGACGTGCGAAGCCTTATATGGAAATTACTTGCAGCGGACGTGTGACCGTCCGGACGATAGTGCCTCACCGTCCGAACGTGGCTCTCAAACAGGAAAGAATTTCAACGAAAATCTCAAAAATTCTGTCGTACAGTTGTCCGTCCGGACGGCGTCAATACTTATCACAGCAATCACCCATTTGAACCTTCAACCAATAAATAGAGGCCCCTGGGAATTGAGAACTGCAAGAATTCAGTATTGAATTCCATCAGAGCTTAGAGAGTTATTTTGTGAGGTTATTAGAGTTGATTTGTTCTCTCTCAAGCCATTGCAAGTGTGTTGTTGCTGCGCTATAACTAAAGTCTGTCTTAGGGGTCGGCCCTAAGATAAAGGATTCCATTGAAGACCCCTTCAGGTAGGAGACTTGGTTGGGAGGCATTCGTGTTGGGTTACACGTTAGAGAGCAAGGTATGACCACTGCATCAGGGGTATGTGAGTGTTACTATCTTGTATCTAGTCTTGTCTTCTGAATAGTGGATATCCTGGGTTTGGCTGCCCCTGAGTGGTTTTTCTCATCTTGAGTTTCCACTTCGTTAACAAAAATTCTTGTGTTGTTTATTTTCCACATTGTTTATTTTCGTTAACACTTTGTGCATACACTTGCATTTATTTTAGAAGTCAATTTCAATTTTCAATTGGTATCAGAGCTTGGTACACTCTGAGAAGATTAATTTCTTGAGTGTTATTTATTTTGACTTCTATTTGTTACAATGTCTCAAACTCTTAATATTGTTCCTACCTTTGACGGTACGAACTACGGCTATTGGAAGGCATGTATGCGGTTCTTTTTACAATCTATTGACTGTTGGAGTATTGTTGAAACTGGTTGGACTAAACTAGAGGATGCAGCACTCGAACTAGTCCCTCAGAAAACCGCTTGTCTTTCAAATGATAAAGCCCTCCATGCTCTATGCCAAGCACTTTCACCATCTGAATTTGCAAAAATTTCTAATTGCAAATCCGCCAAAGAAGCGGGGCAAATTTTGGAAACAACATATGAAGGCACTAAACTTGTAAAGTCTGCCAAACTTCAAATGTTGATTTCAAAATTTGAAGAAATTAAGATGTTGGAAGATGAGACGTTTGGAGAGTCTTACTCCAAGATGAGTGACCTAAGGAACTCCATGGTGAGTCTAGGGAAGCCTATCTCGGGTGTAAAACTCATCCGAAAAATTCTAAGATCTTTGCCTGAGCGTTTCTGGATCAAGGTAACCACCATTGAAGAAAGCAAAGATCTAGAAGAGATGAAGATTGAAGAGTTGGTGGGATCTCTTCAAACATATGAGCTGTCTCTCCCCCCGGTCAAGAAATTGAAGACCATTGCCCTGAAGGCTTCCAAGAAGAAGGTAGAAGCATCATCTGAAGATGACTCTAAGGAGGAAGAAAAAGTTGTGGCTATGTTAGCCAAGAATTTCAAAAGACAAATGAGAGATGATCGATTCAAAAATAAGTTTTTTGAAAAAGTGAAGAAAGCTTCCAGAGAAGCTGAACTTGAGGAAGATGAAAAGAAGGATCCCAGAGGGCCCAGATGTTTTGAATGCTCAAGTTTTGGGCATATCCTAGCCGATTGCGGGAATCTGAAGAAAGGAAAGGGGAAGGCTTACAATGTGACTCTTAGTGATGAGTCAGAAGAAGAAGCCCCAGAGTCTGAGAAATTTCTGGCCTTTGTAGCCCCACATGTTGAGGAGGAAGAATCTTAATATTCGGAGCATAGTGATAATGGGGAAGAGCTCAAGGAGGCTTACAAGACACTCTACATAGAGTATGAGAAGCTCAGGGAAGGTCGTAAGCAGCACCTTTATAATATGAACAGTTTACAAACTGAGAAGAGTTCATTTCTGCTCAGAATACAAGAGCTCCAGGAAAAGCTACTAGAGACGCAGCTCCAGTTAGTAAGAGTCACTGATGAGAAGCTGACTGATGCTCCCTCTACTTCAAAGACTGTATTTGTAAAACCTGCAGTCCCAGAGCCTCCTCGCACTGCTGAAGATAAAGGGAAAGACAAGATCAATGATGATGTTCCAGGCACTCAGAAGCCTCATTCCATCAGAAAATCTCCCATATCCCATCACTGCTGTCTAAATGGGCATGTTCGTCATCAATGCTCCCTCCTGAAGGCTCAGAAAGCCAAGACCAAGAAAGAAGTGCCCCGACAGGCTAATCATGGCACTAGACCTGCGGCCCAGTTTCAGACTCCATGGTATCAGGCTCCCTATTATCAAGCACCAAGATATCAAGCTCCTCGGTCTCATGCACCACGATACCAGGCATCTCAGCATCAGCGGCCTTAGCAGCTATTTGTACCAGCCAATCACTGTGTCAACTCCAAGAACAAATCCAAGCAGTTTAGAAGGCCTCAGAAGGTGAAAGAAGATCAATATCACAGTGAGCCACCTATATGGATGCAGAGCATGATTGAGTGGATGATGTTCTGCCAGCAACCACCCTCAGGAAGGCAGGCTTGGGTCAAGAAGGACAGTCACCCAATGAGGGGAAACAGACGCACCTAGGAGGTTCGGGTGTTCATGCCTAGGATTTGGTTCCTAATCCTACGGCATCAGGTTTGACTGCTTATCTTCTTGCTATATTTTGTATGAAATCTAGGAACCAGTTGTGTTTTTACCCCCTATTTCTCTTGAGAGAACTTTGCAGGTATTTGTTAGGGGAAGACAGAAAAAAGCAAGTCGAGCGACTGTTTTTCTGTATTGGCATCATCAGGTTTGATCTTGCCTTGCATATGATGTTTTTTCCATATTGCATTCTTTTGAATAAAAAAAAAACATGTTTTAGGGAGAATTTGCAGGATTTTTCTTTTCTCTTGGCATATCAGATATTGCATGTGTTTTCACCTGATATCTCAATTCTTTGTGCATTAATCTACTCTGCTTAGATATAATTGAGAGTTTATGACTATAATCTGCCAAGTGTTTTCCTATATATGAAAAAATAGGATAGCCTCTTTTCTCAAGCGATGAAAAACATACACTATCCACGACTCCCCTAAAGGTACATCTTTCCTTCTCTAACTTTTTGTTTCTAGAAATTTTGGATAGGAGAAGAGGTCTTTGATAAGATGACCAAATTGACCACATGCTAGCTGAACCTAGAACCTAAAAACTCTGGCATTCTCTCTAGGTTGCAGCACCATAAGAATCAAGCAGTAAATCATATGCATTATGCGCTTTAAATTGTATATTCACTACTTATGTGTTGAATTTGCTATATGCCTTGCACTCTACGTGCAAGTAACAAAAAAAATAAAAATTACTTTGTCCTTCATGGTACAAGTAAAACAATTAGGTGCTGCATCTCAAGGGTAGTGCATCAGATGAGGGTGGCTAGACCCTAGTGAGTTATAAGGTTTGACTTTTGACTAATCTTTCACTGATTTTCTCTCTTGTCTAGAAAATCTAGTTGCCATTTGTCATGTCATTGAAAGTCATACCTTGTGGGTTAAGTCTTCACACACACACGCATTGCATGAGTTGAGTTGCCTATTTAAATTTTCTATGTCTAGGAAAATATTTATGCTGATTGTACTCTCAACTCTCTTTTATATCTCTGCTTAGTTTTAAGATGCTCTCTGATTGTGTTATCAGTAGATCATACATGCGTGTTCTGAAACTGACTTGAGAAAAATTGATTTCTATAAATTTTCCTCAGTTTTCTGATGTTTCAGTGTGGAGCGTCTGGACGGTCACTCTTGGAGTCTGGACGGGTGGAGCTTAGTCGTTCGGACGCGCGCGGCAACCAACAGCTGGACGGTAAGGATACTTGTCCGGACGTGCGCGAGCTGTCCGCATGGTTCCGAGGCAGCGCGCGTCCGGACGACATTAATACACTGTCCGAACGGGGACCCCACAAGCCCTATAAATAGCTGGTCGTCGCAATCCTCTTTACCCCACCAAAAAGTTTCCTTTTGGCATCTTGTGAGTTATTTCTTGCGAGCTTTTGGCTTTATCTCCCTGTTTTTGGTTTTTTTGTGCATTTCTCTCACATTCCAAGTATTTTTCTAGTCTTTTCCTTTTCAGTTTATTTTTAAACTGTTGGAATATTTATGTCAAAAAGGAATGTTGTTGAAATTTTTGAGATGCATATATCTGCTGTGTTGGGACTGGTTGTATGTCTATATTTTTGGAAAAGTCCCGTTTACTGCTGTTATAATTTTTGTGTGACCTAACAAGAATATTTTTGGATTATTTCTGGCAAATCTTGTTGGTTTCTTTTTGTAGCATCATGTCTGCAGTCAGTTCCCAGCGCAGGGTCCGCCAGAGGACAGAGGAAAATAGGAGCGCACTACAAGCCAAAATCATGGACCGCACAGTCATTGCCGAGCACAATGTGGTTCGCGCTGACATCATGGTGCCTTCTCTGGATAGTATTTATGACACTATCCAGACTTATCATTGGGGATATCTTTACTCATGTGCCTGTGTTGTCCTCACCAGGCTTGTCAGACTCCTCTATGCCAACCTAGAGGTGGCGCTGGACGATGACCATGGGTTGGTACTTCAGTCCACTGTTGACGGGCATATCATCACTGTTGATCCCCAGATCACTGTTGCTCAGCAGTCCTTATAATGAGGTGGTGCTTCCTCTCTCTATGGGCGATCTCCGAGGGTTCTTCCATGCAGTTCCACAGGGAGAAGAACGTGCTACCACCATCCGGATCGGCGCATTGTCTCCTTCTCATCGCTTGCTGGCCAAAATAGTTCAGCACAACCTATGGCCAGTTGCCAGGCGTACTGACCTGATTCTGATGAAGGCCTAGTTCGTTTATGCCATCCACCTCCGCTTGCCTTTCTGCGTGTGCAAGCATATTTTGGGCGTTATCTTGGAGGCCCGTGATGAGGGTAATACCGATCTCCCCTTTGGCTGCCTACTCACTCAGATAATTCTTCAGTCGGGAATCAACATTACTGGAGAACCTAAGATGAAGATTCAGCAGCCCATCAGCAAGCAGCCTTTAATGAAGTCTAATACGTAGCTGCGGAGAGATGACTCCTGTTAGTCTTTTGGCCTCATTCTGGACAAAATCACTTGTGTGTGTAAAGGTGCTGTAAACAGGGATTCCACTTTTCAGAGCACTCTTAGAAGACTTTGCACTACCTGAAAAGATTGAAGATTTTGGTTCCCTGTCAGTCATCCAGACGATCGAACCATCTCGTCCAGACGCCCATCTGACCACTGTTCCATCCGTCCGGACGACGTGCCATACCGTCCGGACGCTAGTCAGACCAAGCATCATCTGTCCGGACGACGTGCATTTTCGCCCGGACCCTACACTGTGTCGAGAAGTTTCTATCCAGCTTGCATCCGTCTGGATAACTCAGCAGCACGTCCGGACGCTTATCAGTACTCGACCAGCTTCAGATTCTTTCCAAGTTCAAATATGGGAAGACTAATTCAATCATCCGGACGATGTGGTATCCCATCCGATGCGCGTCTCCTTTAGGCAAGAATCGCAATTCAAATATCACCTTCCGGACGTCAGTCAGCCTTGGTCCGGACGGTTGAACTTCAACACGCAATTTCCAAATCTGCTATGCCCGTAATTCTCCAAAAAGGAATGTAACATATTTGACAACAGTGGCAAATGGCTTATGGGGGGAAAAAGAACTGCCGAAAATTGCTATGGTCTTCCTGGTCTCACTTCAGATCCTCAGATCTTCTGCAACAAAGTAACCATAGATGATATTGAGCTGTGGCATCGGAGGTTAGGACATCTAAATTTCTCCGATATGTTAAAAATTGCAGGCAGAGAAATTGTTAAAGATCTGCCCAAAATGGAGAAGACTGGGAAAGGAATCTGTGGTTCTTGCCAACTGGGGAAACAAACTCGAGCAGCTCATAAGAAGACCTCAGGTATTCAAACTTCCATAAATTTAGAATTGCTGCACATGGATCTCATGGGTTCCACTAGAACTGCTAGTCTGGGTGGGAAAAGATATATTCTAGTTATTGTGGATGATTTCTCTCGATATTCTTGGGCTATTCCCCTTCGGGAAAAATCTGATGCTTTTGATGCAGCTCTGCATTTATTCAAGAAGATTCAGGTTGAGCAAAACTGCCAGATTATGAGAATCCACAAAACTGCCAGATTATGAGAATCCGCAGTGATCATGGAAGGGAATTTGAAAATTCCAAATTCGAGGAATTCTGTCTCTCATACGGAATCAAGTGGGAATTTTCTTCTCCTATCACTCCTCAGCAAAATGGAGTTGTTGAAAGAAAGAACAGGGTTATTCAGGAGATGGCTCGTGTGATGATCCACTCAAGGAATCGCTCAACACTTCTGGGGAGAAGCAGTTAACACTGCATGCCACATTATCAACAGAGTATACCTGAGGCCTGAAACAAACAAGACTCCCTATGAAATTTGGCAAGGTAAGAAACCCACGGTAAAGTACTTCAAAACTTTTGGAAGTAAATGCTATATCCTTCGTGACAGGGAGAATCTTGGGAAGTTTGATTCCAAGAGTGATGAAGGTATATTCCTAGGATACTCCACAAACAGTCGTGCCTACAGGGTCTTCAATAAAAGGACAGAGATTGTGATATAATCCATAAACGTGGTTGTTGATGATGATGAAGATGAGAGACCAAGCAGTAGTGAAGAAAAACAGTTCAATACAGCTGATCCAGCTCCAACTGATTTTACTAAGTCTTCTCCGAACATGTCTCTAGAGGAATCTCCCTCTCCCAAGGCTTCGGATACCACTCCCTCTACTTCCGAAGATGAGGATATTTTTGCTAATCAGCCTAAGCAAGCATAGGTGAAGCACAATCCTCCTCCTCAGCAGCTCCTCGAAACTGTAAATGAAGGGAGTAGGCTAAGAAGCAGAGTCATTCAGCCCAACAGTGAAGTAGCCAATCAAGTTTCCTACAGCTGCTACCTTGCTCAGTCAGAACCCAAGAAAGTTGATGAAGCTCTACAGGATGAAGGATGGGTGTCTGCCATGCATGATGAGCTCCATCAATTCACTAGAAATGATGTTTGGACCTTGGTTCCCCGTCCTGCTGAACATAATATCATTGGTACTAAGTGGATTTTCAAGAATAAAACAGATGAGCATGGAACTGTGGTTAGGAATAAAGCTCGCCTTGTTGCTCAGGGATATACTTAGATAGAGGGAATAGACTTTGATGAAACCTTTGCTCCAGTTGCCAGGTTAGAATCCATCAGAATTCTTCTCTCCATTGCTTGTCATCTTGGGTTCAAGCTATACTAGATGGATGTAAAGAGTGCCTTTTTGAACAGTGCTCTTCAAGAAGAAGTTTATGTAGAACAACCGAAGGGTTTTTAAGATCCTCATCATCCCCATCATGTGTACAAACTGAAGAAGGCATTATATGGGCTTAAGCAGGCTCCTCGAGCATGGTATGAGTGTCTTACCACTTATCTCCTGGCTAAGGGGTTTACAAGGGACAAGCTGATCGAACCTTGTTCATCAGGCAACAAGGTACTCACAAACTCATCGCTCAAATTTATGTTGATGACATCATTTTTGGAGCTACATTAGACTCTCTTGCCCATGAGTTCTCTGAGGAGATGAGCCAGGAATTTGAGATGAGCATGATTGGTGAGATGAACTACTTCCTTTAGCCTTCAAGTCAAGCAAACTGCTGAAGGCATCTTCATCTCTCAGTCCAAGTATGCTAAGGATCTGGTCAAACGATTTGGTTTGGATGGAAAGAGTCGTGCCCGCACTCCCATGAGCACCAGTGTCAAGATTAGCAGTGATCTTGCAGGAAAATCTGTTGATCCATCCCTTTACAGGAGCATGTGTGGAAGTCTGTGCTCGCTTTCAAATAAATCCGAAGGAATCCCATCTCACTGCAGTCAAGCGTATCATCAGGTATGTCAATGATACCCCTCTCTATGGTATTTGGTATTCTAGAGAAACAAATTCTGTTGTTGCAGGACACTCTGATGCAGACTGGGCTAGAAATGCTGATGATAGAAAGAGCACTTCAGGAGGATGTTTCTATGTGGGGAACAATCTTGTAGCATGGATGAGCAAGAAACAAGCCTCTATATCCCTCTCCACTGCTGAGGCTGAGTATAATGCTGTAGGTAGCTGTTGCACCCAATTACTGTGTATGAAGACACTGCTAGGCGACTATGGATTCTCTCAGGATACTATGATTATCAACTGTGATAATACTAGTGCTATCAATATTTCCAAGAATCCGGTTCAGCACTCTCGGACCAAGCACATCGACATCAGATATCATTTCTTACGTGATCTTGTGGATCCGAGGTAGTCTCACTCTCGTTCATCCCCACTGAAAACCAATTGGCTGACATTCTTACCAAGCCCCTAGATGGTAGCAGGTTTGAGTCCCTTCAAAAAGCCATTGGTATTTGTGCCATGTCATAGACATGATGTTCCATTGTTGGATAAATTTTTTGTCCTATGATAGCATGATTTAAAAAAAAATAAAAAAAAATTATAAAATAAAAAAAAAATAAAAAAAAAAATTGGTAGGTTGTAGCAGGTTGGTCCCTTTTAAGGTATGTCAGCTCTCTCATGCATTTTACTTGGATTATTAGTTCACTATGCATTGATGAATTATTCTTACATATGGTTGAGAACACAAATCTGACATATGCAAAGGTTTCCTGCTCACTTGTTTTGATTGATAACTTCTTTTCCTCATGCGATGAAAAATGTGTACTATCTCTGACTCCCCTATAAGGTACATCTTTCCTTCCCTGACTTTTTGTTTCTAGAAATTCTGGATAAGAGAAGAAGTGTTTGATAAGATGACAAAATTGACCACATGCTAGTTGAACCTAGCACCTATAAACTCTGGCATTCCCTTTAGTTTGCAACACCATAAGAAACAAGCAAATAATCATATGAATTCTGTGCTTTAAAGTGTATATCCACTGCTTATGTGCTACATTTACTTTATGCCTTGCATTCTATGTGCAAGTAAAACATTTACTTTGTCCTTCATGGTACAAGTAAATCACTTAGGTGCTGCATCTCAAGGGGAGTGTAACAGATGAGGGTGGCTAGGAAAATCATGGTACAAGTAAATCAAGTAAGGTTTGACTTTTGGCTTATCTTCCATTTATTTTCTCTCCTGTCTAGGAAAATCTGGTTGCTATTGGTCAAAATATTGAAAGTCATACCTTATGGGAAAAGGTCTTCACACACCCACACAGCATGAGCTAATAGCGCTACTTTCGTTACTCGAGTTGCAAGGGAATCTGTACCTATCTTATCCTTGTCTATTGACTGTATGTTTGGATAATTTTAACATGCCTTGTGTCTAATTTCTCAAGACAGGCATACATGCGTGTGCTCTTATACTTGTGAAGGACCTAACCAAGCTGCTCCTTTTTCTTCCATTCAGCTTGATGTTTCCCTTCCTTTTGTCTATAAAACTGTTTGACTTATATTACTCTGTTTCCTGGGTCCTTCTGAGACCATTAGGAGGAGTAATTCTTATTACAGTTGGTTTTTATTACTCTGTTTTACCCTTTGTCCCTTTGTGACAAAAATGGGGGAGTAATTTTTGTGTTTGGACTGAGAATGTATTTCAAACCTGTCAAGAGATTTTTGTGTCAGAATGGCCAAAGGGGGAGTTTGTTGGTATTTTTGCCTCATTCTGGACAAAATCACTTGTGTGTGTAAAGATGTTGTAAACAGGGATTCCACTTTTCAGAGCACTCTTAGAAGACTTTGCACTGCGTGAAAGATCGAAGATTTCGGTTCCCTGTCCGGATGACGTGCCATACTGTCCGGACGCCAGTCAGACCAAGCATCATCCGTCCGGACGACGTACATTTCCGTCCGGACCCTACACTGTGTTGAAAAGTTTCTATCTAGCTTGCATCCGTCCGATCAACTCAGTAGCACGTCCGGACGCCTATCAGTACTCAACCAGCTTCAGATTCTTTCCAAGTTCAAATATGGGAAGATTGATTCAACCGTCCGGATGATGTGGTATCCCGTCCAGACGCGCGTCTCCTTAAGGCAAGAATCGCAATTCAAATATCACCATCCGGATGTAAGTCAGCCTTGGTCCGGACACGCGTGCAACTAATATGGAAATTGCCGATTCGACTTCAACCATCCGGACGACTGGCTCTCATGGTCCGGACGTGCGCATAGCAGATATGGAAATTGCGTGTTGAAGTTCAGCCGTCCGGACACTCATCCCTCATGGTCCAGACGCGTGACGCCCTAAAAGGAAATTACTTGTAGCGGACGTGCGACCCTCCGGACGATGTACCATCCCGTCCGGACACGGCTCTTAAACAAGAAAGATTTCTCAGCGAAATTTTTGGAAAATCCTGTCTCACATTTGTCCGTTCGGACAGCCATGACCACCGTCCGGACGGTGCCCAACTATATTTTGCCTGACGCTCATTTGAGCCCCTAGCCTATAAATAGAGGCCCCTGGGCATTGAGAACTGCAAGAATTCGGTATTGAATTCCGCAACTGCTCAGAGACGTTATTTTTCCTCTGAAGCCATTGCAAGTTTATTGTTGCTGTGCTACACCTGAAGTCTATCTTAGGGGTTGGCCCTATGGTAAAGGATTCCATTGAAGACCCTTTCAGGTAGGAGACCTGGTTGGGATGCATTCGTGTTTGGTTACACGTTAGAGAGCAAGGTACGACCACTGCATTGGGTATATGTGAGTGTTACTATCTTGTATCTAGCTTTGTCTTCTGAATAGTGGAATTCCTGGGTTTGGCTGCCCCGGAGTGGTTTTTCTCTTGATTGAGTTTCCACTTCGTCAACAAAAATCTCTGTGTCATTTACTTTCCGCTGTGCTTATTTTGGTTGACACTTTGTCCACACACTTGCTATTTATTTAATAAGTCAATTTCAATTTTCAACTCCGATGATGAGATACCCATACCTGCTGCTATGCCAGTCGGCTTTCCAGACATGGCTTCATCCTCTCAGACTGTCCCGCCTTCTGAGCTGAAAGTCAATTTTTCTCAAATAATGGAGGCCTTAGCTGCCATTCAGGGAGGAATGAGCACCATGCAGCAGTCCATCACTTCTATGCAGCAGGAGGTGCACTCCATCAACAAGCGTGTGGAGCAGAACCAGCTGGACCTCAAGGAGTGCCTTAAGTATCATCATCCTGATAGTAGTGATGATGAGGATGATGCGCCTAGGACTGCACCCATGGCAGAGGATGCTTGAGTTTTCCTTTGTTTTGTTGTCTTTTTATTGTTTGAGACATTTGGTTTATATTTTGCTATGTTTTGTTAAACTTGTGGACTAACATTACTTTGTTTACCCTGGTCCTTCTGAGACCGTTAGGGGGAGTAATTTTTATTGCAGTTTGTTTTTTTTATTACTCTGTTTTACCCTTTGTCCCTTTGTGACAAAAAGGAGGAGTAATTTTTATTTTTGGACCGAGAAGGTATTTCCAAACCGGTCAAGTGATTTTTGTCCCAGAATGGCCAAAGGGGGAGTTTGTTAGGTTGTAATTGGCTACATTCTGTTTGGACAAAATCACTTGTATGTAAAGATGCTTTTTAACAGGGATTCCACTATTCAAAGTATCTTCAGAAGATTCTGCACTGCTTGCAAATCAGAAGATTTCCAGTTCCCTGTCAACCGTCCGGACGACTTGCCATCCAGTCCAGATGCTCATCTGTCCATAGTTCCAGCAATCCGGACGACGTACCATACCGTCCGGACGCCCAACAGACCAAGCATCATTCGTCCAGATGACATGGATTTCCATCCAGACCATCCACTGTATCGTGAAGCTTCGGTTCCAGCTTGCATCCGTCCAGACGTTTCAGCAGCCCGTCCGAAAGACGTCCGGTGATCGATCAGCTTCATATTTTCTTTCCAAGTTCAAATAAGGGAAGATTGATGCAACCGTCAGGACGACGTGGATTTCCGTCCGGACGCGCTCATACATAAGGCAAGAATCGCAATTCAAATACAACCGTCAGGACGCCAGTCAGCTTGGAACGGACGCACGATCAACAGATATGGAAATTGTGTATTCAACTTCAACCATCTGGATGCCTGCCTTTCATGGTCCGGACGCGTGCTAAACAGATATGGAAATTGCGTATTGAAGATCAACCGTCCAGACGGCCATCCCCTTGGTCTGGACGACTGAAGTCTTATATGGAAATTACTTGCAGCGGATGTGCGACCGTCCGGACAACAGTGCCTCACCTTCCGGACGCGGCTCTCAAACAGGAACGATTTTGAGTGAAAAATCTCAGAAATTCTGTCGCACAGTTGTCCGTCTGGACAACATCCTTACTTATCACAGCAGTTGCCCATTTGAATCCTCAGCCTATAAATAGAGGCCTCTGGCCATTGAGAACTGTAAGAATTCGGTATTGAATTCCATCAGAGCTTAGAGAGTTATTTTGTGAGGTTATTGGAGCTAATTTGTTCTCTCTCAAGCCATTGCAAGTGTGTTGTTGCTGCGCTATAACTGAAGTCTATCTTAGGGGTCGGCCCTAAGATAAAGGATTCCATTAAAGACCCCTTCTGGTAGGAGACCTGGCTGTGAGGCATTCGTGTTGGGTTACACGTTAGAAAGCAAGGTACGACCACTTCATCAGGGGTATGTGAGTGTTACAATCTTGTATCTAGTCTTGTCTTCTGAATAATGGATATCCTGGGTTTGGCTGTCCGGGAGTGGTTTTTCTCATCTTGAGTTTCCACTTCGTTAACAAAAATTCTTGTGTTGTTTGTTTTCCGCATTGTTTATTTTTGTTAACACTTTGTGCACACACTTGCATTTATTTTAGAAGTCAATTTCATTTTTCAAACAAAATATGTATCTCTTTTAAATTCCGCAATTTAAATATTTTGTTGAACACTATCACACACTTGGTAAATTAGAAGTCAATTTTATTTTTCAATTGGTATCAGAGCTTGGTACACTCTGTTAAGATTTAATTCTTGAATGTGATCTCTTGACTTTTACTTTTCTCCTATTATTTCTATTATGTCTTAAAATCTTAAATTTGTTCCGCCTTTTGATGGGACGAACTATGGCTATTAGAAAGCCCGCATGCGCTTCTTTTTAAAATAAATTGACGTCTGGAAAATTGTTGAAACTGGTTGTATTAAACCAGAGGATGCAATAGACGAAATTACTATAGCCCAAACAAGCACACGACTCTCCAATGATAAAGCCCTCCATGCTTTATGTCAAGCACTTTCACCATCTGAATTAGCAAGAATTTAAAATTGTGAATCTACTAAAGACTCAAGGTAAATTCTAGAAACAACATATGAATGCACGATACTTGTTAAATCTGTCAAGATTCAAATGTTGATTTCTAAATTTGAAGAAATTAAGATGCTCGAAGAAGAGACATTCGGAGAGTTTTACACCAAGATTAGCGACATAAGAAACTTGATGGTGAGTCTTGGGAAGTCAATCTCGGATGTAAAACTCATCCGAAAGATACGAAGATCTTTGCCTGAGCATTTTAGGATTAAGGTGACTACCATAGAAGAAAGCAAAGATCTGGAGGAGATGAAGATTGAAAAGTTGGTAGGATCTCTTCAAACATATGAATATTCCTTGCCTCCAGTTAGAAAGGCAAAAACCATTGCTCTCAAGGCATCCAAGAAGAAGACCAGAGTCACATCTGACGAAGACTTTGACATTGATGAAGATGTTGTGGCAATGTTAGCCAAGAACTTCGAGCAATTCATGAAGAATGATAAGTTCAAGAAGTGGTTCTTTTACAAACTAAAGAAGGCTCCCCAAACAGTTGAGCCGAAAGAAGCTGAGAAGAAGAATCCAAGGGGTCTCAAATGCTATGAATGCTCAGGCTTCGAGCACATTAAGTCTCAATGTGCAAATATGAAGAAAATAAAAGGGGAAGGCCTTTAATGCTACTCTCAGCGATGAGTCTGAGAAAGAAGAAGAAACTCCTGAGGTAGAAAAGTTTCTAGCCTTCGTGGCCCCTTATGAAGAAAATGAGGTTCTCAATCCTACTACTCTAAACCAAATGATGAAGATATGAAGGTAGCCTATGAGGTTCAATACATAGAATTCTTTAAGCTGAAGGAAAATACAAATAGCCAATGCAAGAGCTAAATAACCTAAGGACTAAAAAGACCACTATGCTGATAAAGATAAATGATCTAGAAGAGAGGCTTCTTGAGACACAGCTTTAGTTGGAGAGGCTCACCAATGAGAAGCTGACCCATATGCTGTCAATCATAAAGAGCCCAACAGACAAGACCGGACTCGGGTATGTAACTCCTCCCTCTGACATTCCCTCTAATTCTACGACTGTCTTTATCATACCCACAGTCCCCGAGCTCCACTCACAATCGTGGACAAAGGGAAGGACATAATAAGGGGAGATATTCCGGTCACTTAGAAGCTCCCCACCATTAGACGACGTCCCATATGCCATCACTGCGGCCTAAGCGGGCATGTCCGACCCCAGTGTTCCCTTCTCAAGGCTCAAAGATCAAAGGTCAAGAAAGAGGTGCCCAGACAAGCAAATTTCGGCACAAGACCTCTAGCCCAGCAAAAGGCTCCACGGCGCCAGGCTCCCCAGCATCAGCAGCCTTAGCATAGATTTATTCTTGCCAATCAGAATGGCAAACCCAAGGCTAACAAATCAAGACACTTCATGAAGAAGCCGCAGAAGATGGAGGATGATCAATTCTATAGGGAGCTGCCTATTTGGATGCAGAGCATGATACAGTGGATGGATCATCAGTTGAAGTCGTGTCAACAACCACCAAAAGGAAGGGAGGCATCGATCAGAAAGAAGGCAAACATTCACCCTTTGAGGGGTGTTAGTATTTTGGCCTCATTCTGTGTTTGGAAAAAATCACTTATGTGTAAAGATGTTGTAAACATGGATTCTACTTGTCAGAGCATTTTCATAACTCTCTGCACTGCGAAAAAGATAGAAGATTTTAGATTCCCTGTCAGCCGTCCGGACGACGTATTATCCCGTCCGGACGCTCATCTTTCAACTGTTCAATCTGTCCGGACGACGTGTCATCCCGTCCGGACGCCAGACAGACCAGCATCATCCATCCGGACGACGTATCTTTCCGTCCGGACCCTCCACTGTATCGAGAAGCTTTTGTTCCAGCTTGCATCCGTCCGGACCTCTCAGCATCCCATCCGGACGTCCATCAGTGATCGATCAGCTTTAGATTCTTTTCAAGTTCAGATATGGGAAGATTGATACACCGTCCGGACGACGTGGTTTCCCGTCCGGATGCACTCATACATAAGGAAATAATCGCAATTCAAACATCACCGCCCGGACGTCAGTCAGCATTGGTCCAGACGCACGCTCATCAGTTAAGGAAATTGCTAATTTGACTTCAACCGTCCGAACGTCTGCATCTCATGGTCCGTACTCACGCATAGCAGATATGGAAATTGCGTGTTGAAGAATTGCCGTCCGGACGTTATTCCCCCTTGGTCCGGACGCGCGAAGCCTTATATGGAAATTACTTGTAGCGGACGTGTGACCGTCAGGACGTCAGTGTCTCACCGTCCGGACGCGGCTCTTAAACAGGAAAGATTTTCAGCGAAATTTTTGGAAAATCGTGTCCTACAGTTGTCCGTCCGGAAGGCATTCGTACATATTACTGCAGTCGCCCATTCTGTACCTCAGCCTATAAATAGAGGCCCCTGGGCATTGAGAACTGCAAGAATTCGGTATTGATTCCACAAGAGCTCAGAGAAGTTCAAGATCCCTCTGAAGCCATTACAAGTGTGCTGCGCTACATCTGAAGTCTATCTTAGAGGGCGGCTCTAAGGTAAAGGATTCCATTGAAGACCCCTTCAGGTAGGAGACCTGGTTGGAAAGCATTCGTGTTGGGTTACACGTCAGAGAGCAAGGTATGACCACTGCATCGGGTTAATGTGAGTGTTACTATCTTGTATCTAGCTTTGTCTTCTGAATAGTGGAATTCCTAGGTTTGGCTACCCAGAGTGGTTTTTCTCTTGATTGAGTTTCCACTTCGTCAACAAAAATCTGTGTCTTTTATTTTCCGATGTGCTTAATTTTTGTTGACACTTATTCACACAGTTTACTTTTAGAAGTCAATTTCGATTTTCAATTGGTATCAGAGCAGGCACACTACGTTGAAAGGATTTATTTCTTGAGTGTGATCCTCATCTCTTGTGACTTTTATTTTTTTGATTACACCTTTTATCATGGATTTCTCTCAGTTATCTGAAGAAAATCATGATATTGAGCTCTCTAAAGTTATTGCTAAAACAGATAAAATTGTTTCTCCAAAAGAGCTCAAAAAGGTGAAGCAAGAAAAAGAGTCTTTGATTGTTCAGTTATCTGAATCACATGCTTTGATTGACTCTTTGAGATATGAGAATACCATGCTATTTAACATTATTGATACACTTGAGAATAAATTAAAAGAATCTGAGGATCTCTTGAAAAAATTCTCAAGTGATAATTTGAAAAGCATGCTTTGTATTCAATCAAATATTTCTAACAAGCCTGCTTCAATTGTTGATGATATGAGTACTTCTACTTCACATGCTTCTGATTATGAAATAGATTCTATTGATATTAAGCCTGTGATAGTAGATACAGCTTGTTTAGAAAATTCTTGCTTAACTAATCATGTGATGCCAAAATCCAAAGATACAGGTACACAAGCTCATGGTAAGTTTGTCCCTACTTGTCATAATTGTGGGAAGATTGGTCATATTAGGCCAAATTGTTATTTGTTGAAATCCAACGGGCCTTGGATTAAGCAGGCTGCGTTGAGGAAAAGTGAAGTTGAAGATTCTTCCTCATCAAAATATGTCCCTCCGCATAGGAGACATATAAAAGGTAAGGGCAATGTTATTTGTTAGAATGCTAACCATAGTTTTGCAGAGAATGTCAAGAAGCATTCAAACAAAAGAAGCCTGCCCACCTGTCATCACTGCGGCTTCACCGGTCACATTCGATCCAAATGTCCACAGCTCCAGAAGTTGAAGGTTCAGAGGAAGCTGCCAACAAGAGCTACATCAGTCACTCTACCTCCTACGGAACTTCAGGCTTCACGGCATCAGCAGCAGTTTGTTCCTGCCTATCAGAGTGGCAAATCAAAGAAGAACAAACCAAGGCGCTACAAGAGGAAGCCGCAGAAGCCCACTAGCAACCATGGCTATGAAGGGTTGCTGAGCTTGATGCAAGATATGCTAAGAAGTATGGCCAATATGGACATGACCCGCAAACCATCTCCACGGGTTAAGCAGGTATGGGTCAAGAAGGATGAGACCATTCACCCCATGAGGGGGAATGAACGCACCTAGCAGGAGAAGGTGTTCATGCCTAGGATTCGGTTCCTAATCCTAAGGCATCAGGTTTAATTGCTTGCACTTTTACTTGTTATATTTGTGTGCTTACTATGCAATCTAGGAACCAGTTTGTTGTGCCCCCTATTCTCTTGAGAGAGCATTGCAGGTACTTGTTGGGGAAGACAGAAAAAGCAGGTCGAGAGACTATTTTTCGGTATTGGCATCATCAGGTTTGATCTTGCCTTGCATATGATGTCATTTCCATATTGCATTTTTTTTAATTTTAAAAAAAAAAATTGGGGAGAATTTGTAGGATATTTTTTCTCTTGGCATATAAGATAATTGCATGTATTTTCTCCTGATATCTCAATTCTTTGGGTATTAATTTACTTTGCTTAGATATAATTGAGAGTTTCTGACTATAATTTGCCAAGTGTTTTCCTGTATATGCAAAAATTGGATAGCTTCTTTTCTCATCCGATGAAAAATGTGCACTATCCACGACTTTCCTTCTCTGACTTTGTGTTTCTAAGAATTTTTGGATAAGAGAAGATGTTTTTGATAAGATGGCCAAATTGACCACATGCTAGTTGAACCTAGAACCTAAAAACTCTGGCATTCCCTCTAGATTGCAGCACCATAAGAATCATGTTAGTATTTTGGCCTCATTCTGTGTTTGGACAAAATCACTTATGCGTAAAGATGCTGTAAACAGGGATTCCACGTGTCAGAGCATTTTCAGAAGACTCTGCACTGCGAAAAAGATGGAAGATTTCAGATTCGCTATCAGCCGTCCGGACGTCCATCTGTCCACTGTTCCATCCGTTCAGACAACGTAATCATCCCGACCGGACGCCAGACAGACCAACATCATCCGTCCGGACTACTTAACTTTCTGTCCGGATCCTCCACTGTATCGAGAAGCTTCTGTTCCAGCTTGCATCCGTCCGGACCACTCAGAAGTCTGTCCGGACGTCCATCAGTGATCAATCAGCTTCAAATTCTTTCCAAGTTCAGAATATGGGAAGATTGATACACCGTCCGGACGCGCTCATAAATAAGGCAAGAATCGCAATTCAAATAACACCGTCCGGACCTCAGTCAGCCTTGGTCCGGAGATGCGTGCAACTAATATGGAAATTGCCGATTAGACTTCAACCGTCCAGACGTCTGCCTCTCATGGTCCGGACGCACGCATAGCAAATATGGAAATTGGATGTTGAAGAATTACCGTTTGGACGTTCATCCCCCTCGGTCTGGACACGCGAAGCCGTATATGGAATTTACTTGCAGCAGACGTGCGACCGTCCAGACGTCAGTGTCTCACCGTCCGGACGCAGATCTTAAACAGGAAAGCTTTTAGCTTTGTCTAGCTTTGTCTTCTGAATAGTGGAATTCCTGGGTTTGGCTGCCCCAGAGTGGTTTTTCTCTTGATTGAGTTTCCACTTCGTCAACAAAAATCTGTGTGTCTTTTATTTTCCGTTGTGCTTAATTTTTGTTGACACTTGTGCACACACTTTACTTTTAGATGTCAATTTCGATTTTCAAGGGGGAATACACTCACCTAGTTGGTTCCTAATCCTAGAGCATCAGGTTTGATTGCATTGCATGATTTTCAACTTGTTATATCTTTGATTGCTTTGCAATTTAGGAACCACTGTTATTTGCCCCATATTTCTCTTGCTGGTCTTAAGAGCACTTTGCAAGTACTATTTGGGGAAGACAAAAAAAGCATGTCAGGCGACTGTTTTTCTGTATTGGTAATTTTGATCCTTCACAGGTGAAAAATGAAAATTGACTTCTAATATAAAGCAAGTGTATATGTGCACAATGTGTTAACAAAATAATGCGGAAATAAAATAACACAAGATTTTTGTTAATGAAGTGGAAACTCAAGATGAGAAAAACCACTCCGGGGCAGCCAAACCCAGGATATCCACTATTTAGAAGACAAGACTAGATACAAAGTAGTAACACTCACATACTCCTGATGTAGTGGTCGTACCTTGCTCTCTAACGTGTAACCCAACACGAACGCCTCCCAACCAGGTCTCCTACCTGAAGGGGTCTTCAATGGAATCCTTTACCTTAGGGCCAACCCCTAAGATAGACTTCAGATTAAGCGCAGTAACAGCACACACAACAACGGCTTCAGAGAGATCAACTCAGCTCAATAAACTCACAATATAGCTCTCTAAGCACTAATGGAATTCAATACCGAATTCTTGCAGTTCTCAAGCCTAGGGGCCTCTATTTATAGGCTGACAGTTCAAATGAGCGTCTGGCTTGATAAAACTGGGTGTCGTCCGGAAGGCGGTCATAGGTCATCTGGACGGACAACTGTGAGATCAAAATTTCGCTGAAAATCTTTCCTGTTTGAAAGCCGCGTCCGGACGGTGTTGCCCTGTCGTATGGAAGATCGCATGTTCACTGCAAGTAATTTCCATATAGAGGCTTCAGGCGTCCAGACTAAGAGGATGGTCGTCCAGACGGTTGTTCTGATGCACACAATTTCCATATTTGATACACGCTCGTCCAGACCTTGCTGACTGGCGTCCGAACGGGAATCCATCTCGTCCGGACGGTTGCAACGATCTTCCCATATCTGTGTTTTGGAAAGAAATCCTGAACGTCGTCCGACTGAGGGTCGTCCAGACGAGCAGCTGAATCGTCCAGATAGATGCAAGCTTGAGCAGTTCGAAGCTTCTCGACACAGAGAAAGGTCCTGACGGGAATCCAGGTCGTCCGGACGGATGATGCTTTAGTCTGATGTGCGTCCAGACGGTATGACACGTCGTTTGGACGGCTGATTCTTTGGACAGCTGGGCGTCCAGACGGTATGACACGTCGTCCGGACGGCTGGCAGGGAACCGAATTTTCTGACTTGCAAACTGTGCAGAATCTTCTGGAAAACACTTCTGAATAGCAGAATCCCTGTTAAAGAGCATCATTACAATGAAGTGATTTTGTCCAACAGAATGCGTCCAATTACAAACTAACAACAGGTTTGATCTTGCCTTATGATAAGTGCTGAATGTTACACATTCAAGCCCCTTAATTTACATATGTTAAGCTCTTAGTTTTGTTATAATTTGATGTTTTGTGTTGTTTTTGTGTTTTCTTATATTTTACAGGTTTTAGAAGAAAAACCGATCAAATTCCAAGATTATAATGAAGTCAGCAAACTCACTTTTGGATAGATTCAAACTCCAAATCAATTTTGAATTTAAAGAGAAGTTGGCAAAAATTCGTTATCTTTGGAAAGAATCCAGAATGAGCACGTCTCAGTAATTTAATCATAACTTTCGGCTCAAGTATCAGATTGCAACAAAATTGGTGGCGTTGGAAAGCTAATAAGAAAGGACACAAATATGTCAGAAATATATTTTTCCTAATTCGGACTTTTTCCATGCCAAAATTCCCCGCAATAAAAGACCGCAAATCTGTACGAATTTTGGAATCCTTTTCCTACTTGGATAGAAATTTGAGAAGACTTGTAATTATTCTTTTTGGACTAGAAAACCTACTTAGAATTGTAATAGGAATTCTAGAGCTTCTAAAGCTTCTCTAATCCCTATAAATAGGCCTCTAGCCTTTGAAGAAAGACACACAAGCTTTGAGGAAGAATCAAAGGCTACATCAAGGAGGTTTTTTTTTATAGTTTTTATTTTCTTTCTTTTCCTTTATTAATTTCTTATGAGGATGATTTCCATCCAAATTATGTGTAACTAATACTTTAGTTAGGGCTCGATTGAAGCCCTAATCATGTCTTTTTAAGTTTTTCAATTTGCCTTGCTACAATTTATATATTGATGTTTAACTTGATTAATTCTAGTTTCTTGAATTCCTCATATGTTTATGTTTGGCCATCATATGCATGTGGTATGGATTTGTTATTTATGTCAATTTGGATGACCGAGTCCTGGGCATAATAGAGTAACAAAAGAACCCCGACACAGGTTCTTGGATTAATCAACATAAAGACAACTGGAATAGATACCATATTTCAATCTGAGTGTGTTTACCGATTTCCATAGATTTATGCTTCCTTGAAGAACAACTTAGTAGATACCATGCTAAATCCTTCAAGGAAGAAAAGAGTTAGAGTAGATACCATGCCTAACTCGTTGTTTAGGGAAATCAATAGCTTTAGGAGAAGATACCATTCCCTTGTGGCTGGTAAGCATTAAGCATCATGTTATGATTGTAGTATTGTGCATATTGCGAATCTTATTTGAGTATGATTAGCGGTGAATATCGAAGCCCTACATTTTCTTCATAGTATTTTTAATTCAATCTTTTATCCCGTTTAATTCAACATATCGCTTTTAGGAATTTCTCTTTAAATACAATTTATACCAATCCTCGTGGGAATGATCTCGTATTTGCCTGCTATACTATTGTTTTGATCTTGTGCACTTGCGAGTAAAACGTACAAGTATTTGCCTATTTATTTAGGTAGATATTTGCACAACACCTTACATGCTAGTCTTATGGTTGTTTACCTTTATAGCATGTTTTTATTGTTGTTAATTAAAAAAAAAAAAAAAAAACTTTTAGGGGAGAAGTTGTAGGAATTTTATTTTTTATTTTCTTGGTATGTCAGATATTGCATGTATTTTTTCCTGATATCTCGGTTCATTGCGCATTAATTGACTATGCTTATATATGATTGAGAGTTTATGCCTAATATCTGCCAAGTTTTTCTTGTACATCTAAATGCTAGATAGTTACTCTTCTCATGCGATGATTTTGTGCACTATCCAAAGCTCCCCTAAGGTACATTTTTTTCTCTCTGACTTTTTGTTTCAGAAAATTCTGATGAGAGATTTTTAAGATGGTCAAATTTACCAACTCGCTAGTTGAACCTAGAACCTAAAAATTCTAGCATTCTCTCTAGGTTGCAGCACCAAGTGATAAAAAGCATTCAAAAATTAGTAAATATGGATAAATAAAAAGATCCACTACTTTTTTGTGCTATAAATCTATTCTTAAACTTGTCCCTAAAGAAACAGTCAATGACCAAATCATTGCGGAAACAGACAGTCACTAAAGGACTAAGTAAAAGAAAAGTCCTGCTGAAAATTGAAATTTGACTTCTAAATAAAAGACAAGTGTGTGCGCAAAGTGTCAACAAAAATAAGCACAGCGGAAAGTAAAAGACACAGAGATTTTTGTTGATGAAATGGAAACTCAATCAAGAGAAAAACCACTCCGGGGCAGCCAAACCCAGGAATTCCACTATTCAGAAGACAAAGCTAGATACAGAATAGTAACACTCACATATACCCGATGCAGTGGTCGTACCTTGCACTCTGATGTGTAAGCCAACACGAACGCTTCCCAACCAAGTCTCCTACCAGAAGGGGTCTTCAATGGAATCATTTACCTTAGGGCCAACCCCTAAGATAGACTTCAGATGTAGCGCAGCAACAGCACACTTGAAATGGCTTCAGGGGAAAAATCACGTCTCTGAGCAGTTGTGGAATTCAGTACCGAATTCTTACAGTTCTCAATGCCCAGGGGCCTCTATTTATAGGCTAGGGGCTCAAATGAGCGTCAGGCAAAATATAGCTGGGCGCCATCTGGACGGTGGACAAGGGCCGTCCGGACGGACATCTGTGCGACAAGATTTTCCTAAAATTTTTCTGAGAAATCTTTCTTATTTAAGAGCCGCGTCCGGACGGGATGGTACATCGTCCGGACGGTTGCACGTCCGCTGCAAGTAATTTCCTTATCAGGCTACGCGCGTCCGGACTATGGGGGATGAGCGTCCGGACAGCTGAACTTCAACACGCAATTTCCATATCTGTTATGCGCGCGTCCGGACCATGAGAGGTAGTCGTCCGGACGATTGAAGTCAAATCGGCAATTTCCATATAACATGCACGCGCGTCCAGACCAAGGATGACTGACGTCCGGATGGTGATATTTGAATTACGATTCTTGCCTTAAGGAGACGCGCGTCCGGACAATATACCACATTGTCCGGAAGGTTGAACGATCTTTCCTTTATCGGAACTTGGAAAGAATCTGAGACTGGTCGAGTACCGAGAGGCGTCCGGACGGGCTGCTGAGACGTCCAGACGGATGCAAGCTGGATAGAAACTTCTCGACACAGTTGAGGGTCCGGACGGAAGTGCACGTCGTCCGGATGGATGATGCTTGGTCTAACTGGCGTCTGGACGGTATGGCACGTCGTCAAGACGGATGGAACAGTGGTCAGATGGGCATCCGGACGGGATGGCTCGATGGTCCGGACGGCTGACAGGGAACCTAAATCTTCGCAGAGTTAAGTCTTTTGAGAGTGCTCTGAATCGTGGAATCCCTGTTTATAGCATCTTTACACACACAAGTGATTTTGTCCAAACACATAATGAGGCCAAAATACTAACAAACTCCCCCTTTGGCCATTCTGGAACAAAAATCTTTTGACCGGTTTGGAAATACATTCGCGGTCCAAACAAAAAATTACTCCCCCTTTTTTGTTACAAAAGGACAAAGGGTAAAACAGAGTAATAAAAACCAAATGTAATAAAAATTACTCTCCCTGACGCTCTCAGAAGGACCCGGGAAACAGAGTAATATAAGTCAAACAGTTTAACATAAGTCAAAAGTCTTAAACAAAAAGACAACAAAACAAGCCAAGAGGGAATCAAACATCCTCAGGCAGGGGTATTGTCCTATCTACATCATCCTCATCATCACTGCTGCTAGGATGATGAAACTTCAGGCACTCCTGAAGGTCCAACTGGTTTTGCTCTACAAGCAGGTTGATGGAGTGTATCTCCTGCTGCATGGAGGACATAGTCACCTGCATACTGCTCATCCCCCCTGAATGGCAGCAAGGGCCTCCATGATCTAGGAATAGTTGACCTCCAGCTCAGAGGGCAGGACGGTCTAGGAGGATGAAGCTATCTCTTGAAATCCAACAGGCATGGTAGCAACTATGGGCACCTCATCATCGGAGTCATCCCTCCGCAGCTGCGCATTGGACTTCATTAATGTCTTCTTCCTGATGGGCTGCTGGATCTTCATCTTCGGTTCGCCAATGACATTGACTCCCGACTGAAGAATAATCTAAGTGCCCAGGCAGCCAAACGAGAGACCGGCATTTCCCTCATCATGAGCCTCCAACATAACACCCAGAATATGCTTGCACAGGCAAAAAGGCAAGCGAAGGTGAATTGCATAGACAAACTGGGCCCGTTTCAGGATCAGATCACTGCGCCGAGCAACAGGCCAGATGTTCTGCTGAATGATCTTGGCCAGCATGCGGTGGGAGTGAGACAAGGCACCAATCCTGATGGAGGTAGAGCACTCCTCACCTTGGGGAATGGCATGGAAGAATTCCCTGAGATCATACAAGGAAGGAGGAAGCACCACCTCATTGTATGGGCTAGTAGAAATCTCGAGCACTGGGACTCGGATGATGTGACTGATGACCTGAGGATCAACAGTGATGATATGGCCTGCAATGGTGGACTGAAGCACCAATCCATGATCATCATTCTGCACCACTTCCAGGTTGGCGTAGAAGAGCTTGACCAGTATGGTGTACACCACACAGGCATAGCTATGGAGATATCCCCAATTGTACGTCTGGATAATGGCATGAATGCTGTCCAGCGGTGGCACCATGATATCAGACAGGATGACATTCCCCTCGGCAATGACAGTGCGGTCCATAGTCTTGGCCCGGATTGCAGCCCTATCTTCCATAGTCCTCTGACAGACCCTACGCGGTGGACTGCCTGCAGACATGATTCTGCACAGAAAACCAACATGATTTGCAGCAAAAATCCAAAATGATAGTCTTGTTAGGTCATCAAAAAATATTGGGCAGAATAACAGCAGTAAAAGGACTTTTGCAAAAATATAGGTAGAGTGTATCACAATTTTAGTCCTAAAAACATCATCACAAATAATCCCAATATAGTAGATTTGCATCACATAATTTCAAACTCATTCCAAAATTAAATCTCTAATAGTTTAAAAAAAACTGAAAAAGAAAGAGACTAGAAAAATACCTGGAATGGGGTGAGAATGCACAAAAGACAAGTAGGGATGAAATTACTCAAAAAACACCAAAAACAATCACTCACAAAATGCCAAAGATGAGATTTAGTGGGGTATGGAGGAGAGAGAGATGATTCTGGGGTATATATAGCCTCTGTGGGGTCCCCGTCCGGAGGGCGCATTAACGTCGTCCGGACGCGCGCTGCATTGGGAACAAGCAGACAGGTCGCGCGCGTCCGGACGGTTTTACTAACTGTCCGCCTGGTGGTTGTCACGAGCGTCCATACGATTGGGCTCCCATTCAAGTCCGAACTCCAAGAGAGTATCGTCCGGACCACTTATCCGTCCGGACGCCAATAGAGACCTTTCGAACGCTCCACTCTGAAGCATCAGAAAACTGAGGAAAATTCACAGAAATCAAATTTTTCCAAGTCAATTTCAGAACACGCATGTATAAGTCATTGATAACACAATTAGAGAGCATCTCAATACTAAACAGAGATATAAAAGAGAGTTGAGAAATTAATTAGCACAAATAAGTTCCTAAACATGCAAAATTCAACCAGCCAACTCAACTCATGCAATGCGTTTGTGTGTGAAGACAGAAACCCTCAAGGTAAGACTTTCAATGACATGACAAAGAGTAACCAGATTTCCTAGACAGGAGAGAAAATAAATGGAAGATAAGCCAAAAGTCAAACCTTATAACTTACTAGGGCCTAGCCACCCTCATCTGATACACTCCCCTTGAGATGCAGCACCTAAGTGATTTAACTGTACCATGAAGGACAACGTAAATGTTATACTTGCACGTAGAGGGCAAGGCATAAAGTAAATGTAGCACATAAGCAATGAATATACACTTAAAAACACAAAAATCATATGATTAAGTACTTGTTTCTTACGGTGCTGCAAACTAAAGGGAATGCCAGAGTTTATAGGTTCTAGGTTCAACTAGCATGAGGTCAATTTGGTCATCTTATCAAAAGCTTTTTCTCTTATCCAGAATTTCTAGAAACAAAAAGTCAGAGAAGGAAAGATGTACCTTATAGGGGGGCCGTGGATAGTGCACATTTTTCATCGCATGAGAAAAGAAGCTATCCAAATTTTTGCATATACAGGAAAACACTTGGCAAATTATAGTCAGAAACTCTCAATTATATCTAAGCAAAGTAAATTAATACCCATAGAATTGAGATATCAGGAGAAAATACATGTGCAATTATCTGATAAGCCAAGAAAAAGTATCCTGCAAATTCTCCCCCTTTTCTCTCTTTTTTTTTTATTAAAAAATGCAATATGGAAAAAAATACATCATATGCAAGGCAAGATCAAACCTGATGATGCCACTATAGAAAAACAGTCGCTCGACTTGCTTTTTCTGTCTTCTCCAATAAACACCTGCAAAGATCTCCAAACAAAATATAGGGGGCAAAAACAACGTACCGCTGGTTCCTAGATTGCAAATATAACAGCAAAATAAGCAATCAAACCTGATGCCATAGGATTAGGAACCAAATCCTAGGCATGAACACCCGGACCTGCTAGGTGCGTCTGTTCCCCCTCATGGGGTGACGGTCCTTCTTGATCCAAGCTTGCCTTCCTGTGGATGGTTTCTGGTATGACGTCATCATCCACTCCATCATATTCTGCATCCAGATAGGTGGCTCATTATGGTGTTGATCTGCTTCCACCTTATGTGGCCTTCTAAGGTGCTTGGACGGTGCAAACCGTTGCTGAGGCCACTGATGCTGAGATGCCTGGACCCAAGGAGCATGAGACCAAGGTGCTTGATATTGATGAGCTTGATGCCTTGGTGCTTGTCTCCATGGTGCTTGATAAGGTGCCTGATGCCATGGAGTCTGATGTTGGGCCGCAGGTCTAGTGCCATAATGAGCTTGTCTGGGCACTTCTTTCTTGGCTTTGGCCTTTTGTGCTTTCAAGAGGGAGCACTGAGGACGAACATGCCCACTTAAACCGCAGTGGTGGCATATAGGAGGTCTTCTGATGGAATGAGGCTCCTGAGTGCCTGGAACATCATCGTTGACCTTGTCCTTCCCTTTATCTTCAATAGTGGGAGGAGGCTCTGAGACTGTAGGCTTCACAAACACAATCTTTGAGGAAGAAGGAGCATCAGAAGAGGAAGCTACATACCCGAGACCAGTCTTGTCAGTTGGGCTCTTCTGGATAGACAGCATACAAGTCAGCTTTTCATCAGTGACTCTCTCTAGTTGGAGATGTGTCTCTAGTAGCTTTTCCTCGAGATCTTGTACTCTAAGCAGCAATGAACTCTTTTCAGTTTGCAGGGTGTTCATATCATAGAGGTGCTGCTTACGACCTTCCCTCAGCTTCTCATACTCTAAATAGAGTGTCTTGTAGGCTTCCCTGAGCTCTACCTCATTATCACTATGCTCCGAGTAATACGAGTCTTCTTCTTCAACATGTGGGGCTACAAAGGCCAGAAATTTTTCAGACTCTGGAGAGTCTTCTTCTGACTCATCACTGAGAGTCACGTTGTATGCCTTCCCCTTGCCCTTCTTAAGATTCCCACAATCACCCGGATATGCCCAAAGCCTGAGCATTCAAAACATCGGGGTCCTCTAGGGTCTTTCTTCTCTTCTTCCTCAGGTTCAGCTTCTCTGGGAGGTTTCTTTACTCTTTCAGAAAACTTCTTTTTGAATCGATCATCTTTCATTAGTCTTCTGAAATTCTTGGCTAACATAGCCACATCTTTTTCTTCATCCTCAGAGTCATCTTCAGATGAGGTATCTACCTTCTTCTTGGAAGCCTTTAGGGCAATGGTCTTCAACTTCTTGACCGGAGGTAGAGACAGCTCATATGTTTGAAGAGATCCTACCAGCTCTTTAATCTTCATTTTCTCAAGATCCTTGCTTTCCTCAATGGTGGTCACCATGATTCTGAAACCCTCAGGCAAAGATCTTAGAATTTTTTGGATGAGTTTTACATCCTAGATAGGTTTCCCAAGACTCACCATGGAGTTCCTCAGGTCACTCATCTTGGAGTAAAACACTCCAAAAGTCTCTTTTTCCAACATCTTAATTTCTTCAAATCTCAAAATCAACATTTGAAGTTTGGCAGATTCAACAAGTTTCGTGCCTACATATGTTGTTTCCAAGATTTGCCATGCTTCTTTGGCTGATTCGCAGTTTGAAATCTTTGCAAATTCAGATGGTGAAAGTGCTTGGCACAGAGCATGGAGGGCTTTATCATTGGAAAGGCGTGCGTTCTTTTGAGGGACTAGTTCAGGTGTTGTATCCTTTGGTTTACTCAAACCAGTTTCAACAATACCCCAACAGTCAATAGATTTAAAAAAGAAACGTATACGTGCCTTCCAATAGCCATAGTTCGTACCATCAAAGGCAGGAACATAATTAAGAGTTTGAGACATAATATAGAAGTAAAAAAAATAACACTCAAGAATTAAATCTACACAGAGTGTACGAAGCTCTGATACCAATTGAAATTTGAAATTTGACTTCTAAATAAAAGACAAGTGTGTGCGCAAAGTGTCTACAAAAATAAGCACAGCGGAAAGTAAAAGACACAGAGATTTTTGTTGACGAAGTGGAAACTCAATCAAGAGAAAAACCACTCCGGGGCAGCCAAACCGAGGAATTCCACTATTCAGAAGACAAAGCTAGATACAAGATAGTAACACTTATATATACCTGATGCAGTGGTCGTACCTTGCTCTCTAACGTGTAACCCAACACGAATGCTTCCCAACCAGGTATCCTACTTGAAGGGGTCTTTAATGGAATCCTTTACCTTAGGGCCAACCCCTAAGATAGACTTCAGATGTAGCACAGCAACAGTACACTTGAAATGGCTTCAGAGGAAAAATCATGTCTCTAAGCAGTTGTGGAATTCAATACCGAATTCTTGCAGTTCTCAATGCCCAGGGGCCTCTATTTATAGGCAGGGGGCTCAAATGAGCGTCAGGCAAAATATAGCTGGACGCCGTCCGGACGGTGGACAAGGGCCGTCCGGACAGACAACTGTGCGACAGGATTTTCTGAAAATTTCGCTGAGAAATCTTTCCTGTTTACGAGCCGCGTCCGGACGGGATGGTACATCATCCGGACAGTCACACATCCACTACAAGTAATTTCCTTATAAGGCTACGAGCGTCCGGACCGTGGGGGATGAGCGTCCGGACGGCTGAACTTCAAAATGAAATTTCCATATCTGCTATGCGTGCGTCCGGACCATGAGAGGTAGTCATCCGGACGGTTGAAGTCGAATTGGCAATTTCCATATTAGTTGCACGCGTGTCCGGACCAAGGCTGACTGACGTCCAGATGGTGATATTTGAATTGCGATTCTTGCCTTAAGGAGACGCGCGTCCGGACGAGATACCACATTGTCCGGAAGGTTGAACGATCTTTCCTTTATCAGAACTTGGAAAGAATCTGAGACTGGTCGAGTACCGAGAGGCGTCTGGACAGGTTGCTGAGACGTCCGGACGGATGCAAGCTAGATAGAAACTTCTCGACACAGTAGGAGGTCAAGACGGATGTGAACGTCGTCCGGACGGATGATGCTTGGTCTGACTGGCATCCGGACGGTATGGCACGTCGTCCGGATGAATGGAACACTGGTCAGATGGGCATCCGGATGGGATGGCTCGATCGGCCGGACGGCTGACAGGGAACCAAAATCTTCGCAGAGCTAAGTCTTCTAAGAGTGCTCTAAATCGTGGAATCCCTGTTTATAGCATCTTTACACACACAAGTGATTTTGTCCAAACACAAAATGAGGCCAAAATACTAACAGCTGAATCTTAGGGGAGTGTATCAGATAAGGGTTGCTAGGCCCTTGTAAAATAAGGTTTGACTTTTGACTGATCTATCATTGAATTTCTCTCTTGTTTAGAAAATTTAGTTGCTTTAACTCATATCAGTGAATGATGTGAATTTTAAATGTACTCGCAAGTGCATGAATCGTTTGCAATATAGTGTTATGCAAGAGCGAGGTCGATCGCACAAGGAAATGGTTAAGTATTTGTGTTTTGTCTAACTGACTTCATTTTAACCTAGTTCCAAAATATTGAGGTTTAAACAAACAATAATAACACTAAGTTAAAGATGAAGAAATGAAATATGTAAAAAGGGACTAAGGCTTAAGAATCCACCAAACCAAATCCAACAACACACACTCTTGTTTTCTATTTGAACACCTAAAGAACATTTAAGCACAAGTTGTAATTCAAGTTTCTTAACCACGAATATTAGAACCATTTAATGAATCCAACTCAAAGATAAATCACAAAGAATACCCATTTGAAAGCCAATCATCCATTGTATCCATTCAAAGAATAAATCACAATGGATATCTTCTTCAAACCGATAAATTGATGTATACATCGGTTGAAACATACTAAGTATCCTGCCTTTTTAATCAAATACATTCATTCCAAAAGATAGAGCATTAAAGAGAAGGGAACTTGAATAACATATAGATGGTGCTTTAAATGTACAAATGATATACAAGAGTGTGAGTGTTATCAATGGTGAGGTTTCATCCTTAACCTTAGTTTAGGGTTGTAGCCTCCCATGACTAAAAACACCACAAGAATTGGAAGAACAATCATGAAATTAGAAGAAAACCTTACAAAAGAGAAGTATCTAAAAGAAAAGAGCTACTGAACTAAGCTGTAAAATGCACGAAAATAAGCCTAGCTACTTCCCTAAAAATCGTTCTCCACTCCCCTCTCTTATTCCTAGAGCAAGCATTATATTTATAGACTACAAGCTAGAGTCGAGAGTCGGTATTCCGCTAGGCTTGGAGATGAACGTGTGTTGCATCTCAATTGGGACAGAAATTCTGTCCAAAACCTCCTGCCCATGCTACTGTATTGCTGTGTTTTTGAAGAAGAGAATCACTTGGGGAGACAAGAGAGAAAAGTGCACGGTTGTCCAGTTTTCTTTTTGCCATTCGATGCTGCTGGGCGTGTGTGAGCTGCTGGACGTGTGCTGCCCATGCTGGCCGGTTAGGAAGGAGACTTATGGTTATGGAAATGTCCTGGATTGTTTAAGAGTTACTGCTGATCTTCCTTCTTAAATCCGGTGCCAGCCATGTGTAAGTGCTGCATTGTTTTGGAAGGAGAGATGCTGGTCGGTTGTCTTTGGTTTGAGAGAATTTTCCAGCAGCATTAAAATAGGAGCTAGACAAGTGTGCATGCTGCCCATGCTTAGGAGTTGCTGCTGTCCAATTTCCTGTTTAGTGCTTCTCTTTGGTGCTGCGTGCAATGCTGATGTCCAGCAGCTTGGTTGCCCATGCTTGTGCCTTTATTCTTTATTAGTTTTCTTCTTTTTCTTCTCCTCTTTTCATTCACGGATTTGCTGCTTCTTTTCTTTCACAAAGTCCCTAAAGTCTTCTTGCATGAGTATTATTGCTAGGTGCTGCAAGTCTCCATGGTGGGGTCACATGTCTCTCTTTTGTCCTATATATATATATACATATATTTTTTATTAACTTTTGCCTTTTCTCACTTCATCTACGAATTGGCCCCACTTGTCCAATTTATTTGAAATTCCACCAAAATATCATCATTTTTTATCAATCACCTGGAAAAATACTAGAACACCAAAATTAACAAAAAATATTAGAAACCAACAAAATTAAAGGTCTAACTAATGTAAATTAAGGGGTCCAAATACACATTTTTTGGCACTCATCAGTGAACTTCATACCTTATTGAGAAAGTCTTCACACACATGCATTGCATGAATTGAGTAATCTATTTAAAATTTCTATCTACAGGGAATTTTTGTGCTGATTGAACTTTTACCTATTTTTTGTATCTCTGCGTATTTTTTAGATGTTATCTAACTGCTATATCAGTTGATTATACATGCGTATTCTGAAGCTGACTTTAGGAAAAATAATTTTTGTGCAAATTTTCTTTCAGTTTCTGTTTTTCAGTGTGAAGCGTCCAGACGGTCTCCTCTTGCATCCGGACGGGTGCGGCTTAGACGGCTGGACGGTAAGATAACACGTCTGGACGCGGGCGATTCTGCTGAATGCTTATGTGGCATACCGCGTCCGGACGGGTCAATGATGTGTCCTGACGGATACCCTATAGGGTTAAGTATCGTGCTTTCAGCCGTAGCCGCCGTATCCCCTTGCCTTTTTCTCAAATTTTACTTGTCTTTTTGTCTTTTTGGTGCGTTTTTCTCGTGGGTTCTCACATAATCTCATCCTCTTTTGTCCTTTTCTGTCCTTTATCTCCTTACCAGGTATTTTGGTCTATACTATCTTCTTTTCAATTATTTTAATTGATAAGATATTTTTATGGAATATTCTTGAAATAAAGACTGCATATTTGTTTTGCGATATATTATGTTGAGTTGCGATTATTTGTTATGGCATTTAATTGGACTGTGTTGGATTATTTTGCTTGGTTGTAATTTTTAGGAAGTCCATTTTATTGCCGTTATAATGCCGATTTTTTTTTCTAATAACCTTGAGGTTATTTTTGGCAAATATTTGTGGTTATTCTTTGCAGAATCATGTTTGCCAGCAGCTCTCAGCGCAGAGTCCAATAGAGGACAAAGGAAGGCAATGTAGCTTCCAGAGGCAAAATTGCCAACAAACCAGTCATTCCAAAATGGAATGTAGTAAGGGCTGACATTTTGGTAGCTCCCCTGGACTTTATTAATGAGATTCTTCAAACATATAATTGGGGCTACCTCCACAATTGCGCCTGCATATACTCACCAGACTGGTTAGAGAGTTCTATATTCATTTAGAGGTTGTGCAGAATGAGGACAGTGGCATTGCTCTTCAGTCTACAATTGAGGGGCATGTTATTTTGGTTGATTCTCAGGGTATCAGCCAGATCATTGGGGTTCCGATGTTTCATGAGGTCGTCGTGGCTCCCTCCTTGGACAATCTTAAGGAGTTCTTTCATGCTGTTCCACAGGGTGAGGAGTGAGCTACTACTATCAGAATTGGTGCTTTGTTTCCCCCGCATCGCCTGCTAGCGAAGATTGTAGAGCATAACCTCTGGCCTATTGTTAGGAGGAGTGATCTGATCCTCAAGAGGGCTCAGTTCTTGTATGCCATTTGTCTAACATTGCCTTTATGCTTGTGCAAGCATATTGTTGATATTATGCTGGAGGTTCGAGATGAGAATAATATTGGTCATCCATTCGGCTACTTGATCATTCAGATTATTCTACAGTCTGGCATAGATGTTTCTGGAGAGCCCAAGATGAAAATTTAGGAGCCCATAAGCAAACGAACTCTGATGAAGTCCAATGACTAGCTGAGGCGTGAAGATCAGGATGAAGCACCTCAGCCCTCTCCTATTCATGTTGAGATGTGATGGGTCACAAATATTGTATATTTGGACCCCTTAATTTGCATTGGTTAAGCCTTTAGTTTTGTTATTTTCTAATATTTGTGGTTAGTTTTGGTGTCTCAGTGTTTTACATGTCATTGAGAGAAAATGATGATTTTTAAGTAAAATTACAAAGAAGCGGAAAAATCGTCTCAATTTGGCCCACTTTCAAATTTGGAGAGAAAATGCATATATATATATAGAAAAGACAAAAGGTGGAGTTTTCTTTTAGAGATATTAAAATCTAGGTGGAGAGCTTCTTTAGAGATATTGGCAGCAACTCAATAAATGCATGGGCAGCACCAAATATCTTTGACCAAACATACAATTCTTTCCATCACGTGAATGTACAAGACTAGCAAGGAGAAAAGAAATTGAGGCATGCGCCGTGGAGCATTTGATGCAGTACTAAGACAAGTTGTGTGGCACCTTTTGAAGAGTAGATTTTTTAGTTTCTTTTTTTTTGACTCTGTCCATAATTCACAGCACCCAAACAACATGAGCCATGAGACAACATAGCGCAAGGAAAAAAAAACAAAAGACACGTGAACTGGCCGGCCCTTCCCAAAAAGATAACAAAAATAGGAAGAAACAAGTTCTCTTTATTTTGGAAGGAAATGCACAAAAGTCTTTGCAAGCAAAAGGAAAAAAAAATTGAAGACACAAGTTGGACCTGCAGGATTCAGCAGAAATCTGAAGACAAGAGGTGCCACTTTTCAGCGTGTTTCAAACCTATCTTTTCCTTATAAAAACCAAGAGCCACCAGTAGTGGGGGAGAGTTCATTTTTTCTGGTAGAAAATCAATCCAGAACATGATTGGAGGGTAGCTCCAGTTCACGTTGATTGTGTTCTTATTTCAGTTTTATTTTGCAAGTTCTGTTCTTTTCATTTTGCAAGCTAGTTTCTTGTTCTGTTCTCTTAATTTTGCAGCCCAGAGCTCTTTTCCTTTGTAAAAAAATCAGATCGTGACTGGAGAGTAGTTCTAGTTCACGCTTTTTTTTTCCTTCCTTCAGTACTTGCGTTTTCCTTTCGTTTCTTTTGTAAACTTTAGTACGTAGTGTAGTTTTGGAAGTCTGACTTTTATTTCCTGTTCTTTCTCTCTTTTATAGCAGATTTTGAGTTTTAAGTTTCATTTTCCTATTTTTTTGGCTACAGTCGAGACCCAGTTTTTCCTGTGGTGAACAGTGTATGAGACGTGAGCTGCAACTCACGTTGCAGTTCCTGTTCATGCAGTCTCTTGCCTTTTCTAGTTTTTTATTTTTATTTTTAGTTATTCATGTCTTTTATAGTTGTAACTCAAGTTAATGTGTTGTTTTTAGTCATGAGAGGCTAACATCCTCAACTAAGGTTGATGATGAAACCTAATCATTGATGACACACACATTCTTGTTATGCTATTTGTACAATCCGATGTTTATGGAATTATTATTCAAGTCCCATTCATTTCATTGATTTATGTCTTTAGAATGAATGTTTATTTATTGAAAAGTTGGATATTTAATGTGTTTCAACCGATGGATACATCGATTTATTTGATTGAAAAATGATATCCACTGTGATTTGTTTATCAAACAGATACAATGAATGATTTGATTTCAAATGGGTATTTGTTGTAATTTATTTTTGAGTTGGATTCATTAAATGTTTTAACATACATTGTTAGGGAACTTGAGTAATGAACAAAGTTAAAATGTTTATCGGGTGTATAAATAAAATACGAGAGTGTGTTGTTTGATTTGGTTCGGTGAATTCTAAAACCTTAGTACTTTTTATCATTTGTTCTTTATCAACTTTAATTTTAGTTTGTTATTTTGCATGTTTAAACCTAAAAATTTGGAACTAGGTTAAGATAGAATTAGTTTAAATAGAAGTTAATCTTTACAACGCAATTCCCTGTGGATCGACCTCGCACTTGCAAAATGCTATATTGTAAACGATTTGTGCACTTGTGAGTACTTTAAAACACATAACAAGTTTTTGGCTCCGTTGCCGGGGAATTTGTTAATTTGTAAAAATTGACTTTTTTTTTAATTGATTTTATTTTTCTACTAGTTTAGGTAGATTTTTGTTTTATTCTTTTTCTTGCAATTTTTTTTTATTTTTTTATTTTTGCTTTCTTGTCAAAAAAAAAAGTTTTTGTCATTGTTTTGCAGCTTTGGTGTGACAATCCACGAAATTGTGCTCGAGGGCACCAACACAAAGGGCACCATTTGCGGCAAATCAGTAGCTGAAACTTTGCCAAAAAAAATATTTTTGTTCCAGTTTTTAAGTTTTAGTTTTAATTTTTGGAATTTTTGCTTATGTGTTAGTTTTCATCTTTGATTTTATATTATTTATTTTATTTTGTTAAAAAAAAAAAAAAATTTGCCTTTTCTTTTTGGTTTGTTTTTGTTAATATTTTGTTTCTATTTTACTTTCTATTATTGTTTATTTTTCTTCTTTTAGTTTATTCAAGTTTTTGTATTTGGTGTATGCTTGGTAGGAGATTATTGAACTTAGATTTGATATCTTTAGATCCCGAAATAGAAAGGACTTTTAGGAGAAGGCATAGACCACCTGTTGTGAGGAATCTGTTGAGATGGGAGATAATATGCATGCGGGAGAGAATGAGAGGCATAGGGGAGAAAATGTAGATCATACTAGATTACTTAGGGATTTGTTCGCACCCGTTGCGACAAACGCTCCTTCGTGTATAGTGTTGCCACCAACCAATGCCACCCACTTTGTCCTCAAACCTCATGTCATCCAACTCCTACCTTCAATCCATGGCTTGAACCTTGAAAATCCTTATAGCCATGTGAAGAAATTCAAAGACATTTGTGCCACATTTAAATTTCAAAATTTTTTCTGAAGAGTTTGTGCACCTTAGGCTTTTTCCTTTCTCACTTCACGATAGAGCCAAGGCATGGTTGGATTCAAACATGCCTAGGTCTATCACATCGTGGGAAAACTTACTGAACAAGTTTTACAATAAATTTTTCCCAATGTCCAAAGTAAACGAGTGTAGGAAGGAAATAAGTTATTTTACTCAAGAGAAGGATGAGAAATTTTCTAAGAGTTGGGAAAGATTTCAAGAGATGTTGATCAAGTGCCCTCCACATGGATACGAGAAGTGGAGACTCATGCAATTCTTCTACCAAGGATTGACTCAATCCAACCGTAGTATGATCGAGTCAATGAATGGAGGCGCATTTCTGAGTTTGACGGGAGAGTAAGCATATAGGACCTTAGATCAATTGTCCGACAATTCCCAACAGTGGGATTTTTCAAGCTGTCAGGATAAATCTACTCGAATCCAAAAGAAAGGAGGCATCTATAAGGTGAAGGAAGATATTAAGCTAAAGATGAAGATAGATGCCCTCACTAAAATGGTCGATGCTCTTGTCATAGGCAAGTCCATCAATGCTGCAAACCCATTCCGTGTTGGTTGATGTTCCATCTGTGCTAGTCCTATGCACTTAGCACAGACTTGTCCATCTTTGCCGACTTTTTCCGAGTCACTAATGGAACAAGTGAATGCTTTCAACGACTTCAGGAAGCAAGCATTCCTTTTTCTGAGACTTACAATCCTGGGTGGCGAAACCACCCTAATTTTTCATGGAAGCAGAACCAGCCATTGAATCAAGGGGGGGCCCTCATCAAGCCCATAATCAATACCCCCCTGGATTTCATCATCAGGGTCATCCAGCGCAGCCAGAACCAGCATACTAAGCACCCAATCAAGCCCCTGTCTCCTCTTCACAGTCCACTCTGGAAGACACTCTCAAGGCCTTCATGCAGCTCACAGGTCAATCCATCAATGACATGAAGAATGCTACCATAGTGAACACTCAAGCTATTTCCAAGATGGAGACCCAGATTGGGCGAATTGCTAGTCACCTGGGGGAGAGAGAAAAGGGAAAGCTCCCTAGTCAGACTGTGCCGAATCCAAAGTTACAGTTCCATGGGGGAGGTTCATCAAATGCAGTGCATGGGCAGGAGCATGTGCAAGCCGTTGTCACACTTAGGTCGGGGAAACAAGTGGACAACCAAGTGGTTCTTCCTGAAGAGAACCCTGCTGCACAAGAAGGACAAGGAAGTGGGAGCACATAGGAGAGAGATGCGGAGCCATCTATAGCCACTCCCACTATTGAGATTCCTCCTAGGTCTTTTGTACCTAACACGCCATACTCTGACAGATTGCTTGCGCCCAAGAAATGAGGAAAGTTTGAGGACATTCTTGAGGTATTCAAGCAAGTGCAGATCAACATTCCGTTTTTGGATGCCATCCAGCAGGTGACGTCTTATGCCAAGTTCTTGAAGGACTTGAACACTGTCAAGAGGAAAACCAATGTCCCAAAGAATGTTTGTTTGACCGAGCAAGTCAGTTCAATCCTCCAATGCAAGCTACCTATCAAGTACAAGGACCCTGGATGTCCTACTATCTCTTGCACGATAGGAGTCAGCTGCATCGAAAAGGCTCTGCTTGATCTTGGAGCTAGTGTCAATCTCCTACCCAATTCGGTTTACCTACAATTGGGGTTAGGAGAATTGAAGCCCACCTCCATGACACTGTAGTTGGTTGACTGGTCAGTTAAGATACCACGGGGAATTGTGGAGGATGTTTTGATAAAGGTTAATAAGTTTTATTTCCTCGTGGATTTTATAGTGCTTGATACAGAGCCGGTGCAGAACGTTGGAGTTCAGATACCGGTGATCCTTGGGCGACCATTCTTAGCTACGGCTAACGCTCTGATCAACTGTAGGACAGGGGTAAGATCTCTTTCGGCAATGTACAGTGGAGCTGAACATCTTTGACGTCAGCAAGAAGTAGAGGGAGTGTGATGAATTCAGAAATGCCTGCTTCATTGAGGAGATCATAGAGGAAGCTATTGGAGAATCAAGCACTGAAGACCCCTTGGAGGCATGCTTTGCTTAGTTCGGAGAGGACTTGGACTTGGACATGCTACTTGAGCAGGCTGATGCCATTTTAGAGTTTGCTCCTTTGGAGAGCAATGAGAAGGAAGAGGCAGCAGTACCTGAGCCTCCAGAGATGGAACTTAAGCCCTTACCAGACAATCTAAAGTATAAGTTCCTAGGTCCAGCAGAGACTTTGCATGTAATCATAGCTTCAGATTTACCTCCTGCTCAGGAGGAGAAGGTGTTAGATGTCTTGAGAGAGCACAAGGAAGCTATAGGCTGGACCATTGAAGACATCAAAGGAATTAGCCTTTCGGTGGTGATGCACAAGATACACTTGGAGGAAGATGCCAAAGCATCGAGGGAGCCACAGAGAAGGCTTAACCCAGCCATGCAAGAAGTTGTGGGAGGAGAAGTGATAAAGTTATTGGATGCAGGTATCATCTATCCAATTTCTGACAGCAAGTGGGTGAGCCCAATTCATGTTGTGCCCAAGAAGGCTGGAGTGACAGTTGTGCAAAACAAGGACGGAGAGTTGGTGTCAACTTGAATTCAGTCAGGATGGAGAGTCTGCATTGACTACCGCAAGTTGAACACCACCACCAGGATGGATCATTTTCCACTCCCATTCATTGATTAGATGGTGGAGCGCTTGGTAGGGCACGAGTACTATTGCTTTTTGGATGGTTATTCTGGATATAACCAGGTCCCTGTGGACCCCGAAGATTAGGAGAAGAAAACCTTCACTTGTCCTTTTGGGAAGTTCGCCTACCGTCGCATGCCCTTTGGGTTATGCAATGCACCCGCTACATTTTTGGCACTCATCAAATACCCCCAAACTTACATTTTGCTAGTCCCTTAGCAAAAACAAAATGAAAAACAAAATCAAAGCATGAAACATAAGTCCTCTTTCGTGGGAGAAACGATTCCATTTAGCATATGCAACAAGCCTTTTAAACCCCTAGGACTCCCTAGTGGACGAGTGAAGTCTCGTGAGGGTTTCCCAGAAATGGTACCCACAAACATTGAAATGCCGTATTATCAATTGAGCGAAAATCATCATTCAAACACATGGTTCACACATCATGAGCATGTTTAACAAAATGAATATCACATTATCATGTTATCAAAAATCGATCAACTCATAGATGGAAAATTGAGACAACACATGTTCAAAAGTGTAAGGTGTGAATAACATAGAATCATGGGGTTTTGATTTTCCTCAAAGCACATATATCCAAAAATTCGCAGGACTTCCGTCAAATAACCAAGGCTTATCTTACATTCATTATTATTTACTATTATTTTGTGTCGGCTGTGCAATGTGTGACTCCTTTAAGCTTTCTAATTGACCTATGTAACGAGTGTTGGGCCAGTAACTCCCAAACCAGATGGTCTTAGGGCACTAGATGTAAAAACATCCCTAAGGGCTTAATTACTCAAGTCAAAAAGGCTATGAAGTCAAACTAGCCAAACAATCATCCAAGCTGAAATTCTCATCTTTTTACGCGAACACCCAATGCTTAATGAGGCAAGGGGCCCGGTTACTCAATGAAAAGTCAAGTTGGTGATATTATTCTAAGCATAATTTTATTTATTTATTTATTTATTTATTTATATATATATCAATAAGCCAAGGTTTCATCAACAAGTCATCCTACAAATCTCAAGATACATAATTTTTAATTCAAATCTCATACCCCACAGAAACAATGCTAATGTGCTTGTGCTA